>JAOTQM010000339.1:10040000-10640000 GCA_026939265.1 Oreonectes daqikongensis | reverse complement strand
TTTCTGAGATGTGAATCCGTGGAGTTGTAAGTGACACGCTCTTTTCATTTAACAGTTACAAGAACCAGATCATTATTAGACATTTTACAGTAAAACAGATACATTTTCTTAAGGGAAAATATGAGTGTTTGCACATAAGGTGTTCTAAGTGGTTGCTAGGTGGTAATGTTATGTTTATAATTAAATGTTTTTCATTAGCAACCCAGCTCAAAAAGAACGTTCGGCTAACATTAAGTTATGAAAGTCTTAATATGTCTTAACAATTTAAGAATATTGTATACTGTTTGTAGAAAGTGCTTAGAACATTTAGCAATGACACTGTTACTGTTAATAAAATAAAAATGCAAGGATGTTTTTGATAACTTAAAGAGAATTTAACATTTACAGTTGTCAGAGATGATAATGTTAATACCTTTGTTAATACCTTAAGCAAATTTTAATATTTGCTAATACTTTAAAGTAAATCACACTCGTGGCTTCTTAATCTGAACCGGCTCAAATACCATAACCCTTGGCTCCTCTAACACGCCCCTGAGAGCGAGGCAGTCGAAAATGATCCAGAACGGAAACGAATGACTCATCTCTTTGATCCGTATAAGTCACCATGGGAAGGTTTGCTGGATTCAGACCCTATTCCATCCCATTTTACCCCTCCAGCACTCATCACAAAACTGGCCAACAGTCTGCCTGTCCAAATGCAAAACCACAGACTCTGACTTAATCCAACACCCCACACACACCCGAGGATGGGCAACTAGCCTGGAAGAATGTTTCACAACATTAAGTTGAATGATTTGCCAGAAACATGGCAAAATAACAAGGAACTGCATGTGTTGCCCAACGACTGTGTTTTACGTCCACTGATAACACGCAAGCACACCGAGACAGATGAGACCCGAGAGATGAGCGGTAAAAATGACATTTACCAAAGCTCAAAACAAGATGCAGAAATCATGATGTTTAGTGCTCTTCTACACATGGAAAGTATGAAGAAATTCAATTAAAGTCATATAAACTGTAGTCTTGCCAGGAAAGGATTTTGCAAAAGTATAGCGTCACTGTTAAGAGGATAAAAAATGGGATTAAAAGTGAGTTTACAACTTCTGGAAACTTCAACAATTTCTGGCCCAGCAGCTATTAATAGGCAGCAAAAATCACAATGAGAGTTTTGTGGCTTTTAGTTCATGTCTGATCATTTTTATGCTAGCGCACTGTACGTACTGTACGTTTTATAATGTTTTACTTTTCTAATGGATTTGTTCCAACATCAAGCTAAATATCCCATCCCTTCTGCCAACCGGCTGTTAAAACACAAACAACACAACAACCCGCCAAACAGTGAAGTTCTTCTAAGTACATTTCCATTTAAAATGCCTTTCACGTAGAATCAGCTATAGTGCAGTTCAGATAAACAGTGGTGAAATATCAGACCTCGGTGGGGGAATTCTGAGCCGTACTGCAGTAAATAATTGACACAGACTGAACGTGATTCAGAGGTCACGCCAGCTTTATATTGTGTTCCATTCTGCTGCACCCACGTCCAGGAAACTCTTCAGTCCATTAGTCGGTTTTTCACACTCCAGAGGTCCTTCCCCAATGTGCCATCCTCTGCTCTGTTAATGATTAGGAAGAGTAAAACAATGCTAATGCCAAACTCTAATGGAACAGATTGATGATGTCACGTATATCCTGTTAGTAGTCTGTTAAAATAATAAAACAAGACTTCTTAGCCCTGCGTTTGTTTCCGTATGGCTCGATCTTTCTATATAGCTATATATACTTCAGAACCTTGTTTGTTTCATTGATATATATACAATTAGAAAAAGTTAATATACTGTATATAAATACATACATTCATATAGGGACAACTTTCAATAAATATAAGGTATTTTCTGTATGGCTCTATTTTTCTATAGCTATATAGAATACATAGAACATAAAGACTTCTGAACCCTGTTTTTTAAGTATATACACAATTTGAAAAAATAATTGTACTGTACAATACATACATCTTTCTATATATAGCTATATAGGAAATATATATAGCTACATTTCTCTTACTCTCTCTCTCTCTTTCTCTCTCTCTCTCTCTCTCTCTCTCTCTCTATATATATATATATATATATATATATATATATAGCTATTTTCTATATAGATACATTTTACTATAGATATATAGATGTTGTTACACAATGTTACTTATACAAAGCATATAGTGTAAAGTGACCATGAGCTGTAAACAATGCAAATGAAATTGAATATGTGAGCAGGGATGAGAAGTGGACCTCTGGCGTGTGAAATGGTGCGTGTCTCTTCTCGTGTTAAGCAGATCCCTGCGAGAGATTCACACTAACTGTGTTACACATGTGGGTGGCCACCAGCCCTCACTGTGAGACGGTCCAGAATAAACAGAAACTGATCTCAGGTCATCTCAGAGCTGCCTTAAATCATACAAACATCTGATCTCAACCTTCTCAACTTCTTACTTTTGGACCAAGCAATGGCGGTACAGTATATATTAAGCTATTTATGATGGCATTCCATACATTATGAGTCAAGGTCTGAAAAGGGATATGATGTCAAAGCTGCACAATTAGGAAGACATCTTGAGAATATAGTTGTAACTGACCAACAAAGAATTGCTTTTATTAAATGTCAGCCTGATTACATACAAAGTTATTTGACTAACTTCATAGCAATAAAACCAGACACAAGGTTTAATTTAATTTTAAAATAAGAGGCCATAAATGACTCTATAATAAAGGAGAACTGACGTAACAGGTCAAATACCTCCATTGTTTCCTTTCTGTGACACAAAGAGTCATTGTTGGAGTCACTGTTGTACCATATTTTTCTGCCTTTTCTATAGAAACCGTATGGTTTTTAAAAATATGGTTTGATCTTTCTTTCAAATTTCTTTTGATCCTTGGATTGGGGAATAATACATCAAGATGTCAGCCAACTCTTGGGGTAAAACCCAAGCTATGGTTTCTTAGTTTTTGATTTATAAGGTCAGTTTATAATCAACTCAAGCACACCCAGTTTAGAAGTCCATAACCTCATTGCTAAAACAGAACACATGGCCATAGCAGAGCAACTCATATTTATTCGTATATTATATATTGTGTTTTTTTGGAAATGAGGAATTAAAGCATATAAGCAAATTAAATTTTAGGATAATGCAAGAAAAGTTACAGTCACAATGCGGGACATAACTTTAAAGTTTCACAGACATTAAGAGTAATCTGATGATCAGAGAACTGACTGGAACAACGTGATATGATTCAAAAGCGTTACAGTTTTGGCAGTCTGGTGGCATTATTAACAAACTCCACCACTCCCCATTAGCCCATTTTGGGTGACGTTATGGGAACATTTGGTCACTCCAGACTGACGGGCAGGACATGAATGAAAAATCACAAATGTTTAGCTTTAGGGATTCTAAAAATAGGCATTTGGAGCCGACGAGAGGTGTTTAAGAGCACAGAACAGTAGCTGCTTTGTGCGATGAAATACTTTCAGTCATAGATATATAAATTCACTTCCTGACGTAAGCAAGCCCTCTTATGTTTCACCTTTACCTATATGTCATATAAGAGACCCCTTTTCACAATATAGGAAAATTCTTGAATTATGGTCTTTAAATATCTGCTTTACTCATTGCACATTGCTGTCACATTACCAATAAAATGGTTTGTGAATCACGAGTCTTTAGATGCTAATATTTATATACTGTGTTTGTTGAGTTTAAGAAAACCCCTTTTTACTCCTGAAGTAAAAAGTACTGAAGTTTGATTTGATACATTGCTTTTTGACATCCATACCCATTGCTTTAGGCTTGCTGTGTGTGGCGATCTTCATTTATTTTGTTTCTTGTTTGTGCGATGTACGTCACTTCTGGCCACTGAAAGCATTGCCTCTGCAGCGGGGAATGCTAAAGCTCCACCCACTTTATTCCTCAGCCATGCCTGACAAACAAGATGATGAGCCACCCATCGCCACACACATGGAACACACTATAACACAATCACATGAGAACGTATTTACCTCACTTTGCCTTTCTCTCTCTCTCTCTCTGTCTCTCTCTCTCTCTCTCTCTCTCTCTCTCTGTCTCTCTCTCTCTCTCTCTCTCTCTCTCTCTCTCTCTCTCTCTGTTTCGTAATGCTCAAAAATCACTTAGAAACCAAAATAGGCGGTTCAGGTGGTTTTGATAGGAACACAAGAGCAATTACATGCGAAGCAGTTAGCAAGGAAAGAGTGGTCATGATAAGTGGAAATCAGATCATTTATAAGGTATGCTTTACTCTGGGGGGGCAAGGGGGGATGTAAAACGCTGTCAGATGGGGGTTATTGAGTATTAGTAAAAAAAATAATTACAATTGCTGGAGTAATTTAACACAAACATGCACCCAGTAGCCCCATAGTGGATATACACCATACGCTATTCTATCCTATCCTATTGTAGTATAAAATGCATGTCAACTTTGACAACAAAGTATTTAATCATTTAAAAAGTTCAGTGTCTTCAATTTCCTGAAAAGTTGAATTTAGACATCCAAGGATTCAGAAGGGCAGTGATGATATTATAATATAGATGCAAAAACATAAACAAACTTTACGTGGCCCACACTTAACTTCCGTTAGACCTCCACAAAGAATCTACAGTTTTCAATTAATATAATTAATATATAATCAAATATTAATATAAATGAAATATAAAATAAATTGTTAAATTACGACCGGACGCCTAGAATGTTTATTTAAAAATGCTAAAGTCCACCAATCCTCGATTGCGTGTGTGCATGTTCTTACTCAAAACAGCTGTTTCTTCTCTCACAAGTTCAAACAGGATTTAAAAAACGTCTGTAATAATGCAAGGCTTCGTGCTTGGCACTCCACCGGTTTGACCACTGAGCTCACATGTGTGATTCTGGCACATACCATGAAGAAGACACTCATCCTCTCTAGACGTTTTATGCATCTGTTCATCATACGGAGCAGCAGGCCATCTGGAATGCTGCCCACTTGCCCAGGTAGAACAATCACGGCCTCCCTGCTTTTACAATACCGCCAGCTCCATTAAAGACGAAAACAATGCAGGTCAAGGAAACGATTATTCAGAAGGTCTTTAAGGAGGCAACACCTCTTGTTTCCCCTTACACATCGAGCATCTGGTATTTGTGACTAAAATTAGAGGCTTACGTTTAACAACAGGATTGGAATGTAGATAACTGCTGATGTCTCGACTCTTGAACAGAAATTGCAGGACAGAGCAGGGTTGAATCCCAGGACAGAGAAGCCGGAGACCTTAGGAAGGAATTATAAAGATGATAGTAGGGTAACAGAAAAAAAAATATTATTTCATAATAATTTAATATGGTGTCATTTATTATTTAGTACATATTATGAAGCTTTATAATTATATTTACATTTCCGTGCCATTATGGAACTTATTAACAAAACAAAAAATTATTAACAAAAAGGTGCAAATACTTGTCATTGCAAAACTGCAAATACGGCTACACAAATAAAAAAAATATTTTACAAAAATATGTTTAAAGGGCTAGTTCACCCAAAAATGAGTGTTTATTTACTCCAAACCTTGTATTATAGACATGCTTCCATTACACACAAAGTGAGATGTTTGACTGAAAACAAGCAACGTGTCTTATTTTGCCTTATTTGAAGCTTGGCGGTTGAATTACCATCCACATCCAAAGCAGATCTTTAATTCAGCCTCTTTTTTGAACAAAAAAAACAAGAAGAGAATAACGTTTTCATTTGTTGGGAAACGTTTCCTTTAAAAGTGGACATACACAAGGAACCCTGTCAACGTCATTAATTAAAACTATTTATCAAAATTTGTGTTTTCGTGGTCATTTGAGTTTAGCCGCAGTGAAACCCACTAATACCATAATGTTCCTTTTGTGGCTGGGAGTTGAGCTCTGGCTGAAAACAAGCTTTTCTTTCTAAGCACCATACCAACATTTCATTTACAAATTCATTCATCAAGGTTGCACAAAAAGTGACATCTGAGTGATTCCTGAGGTCTCCGTTTTCACCGGACGAGATTGACGTGATCGTGGCAGGTTTTATGGAGGAGCGCTAACCTCTTCACATTTCAGAGGGGGCAATATGTGACATGACAAATTTTACGACAGCAATTGTGGCAGGTTGTGGTTTATTGGGAACGTGTTTGGACAAGTAACTTGGCAGTAAATTCACATTCTGTCATCAGCTGAGCATTTCAAGATTGCACTCGATGACATCAGTCACTTCCTTTCAAGGTCAAGCTGCGAGTACATGCGGCAAAGACAACAATTTATGGTTAGGTTGGGTCAGACAGAGATTCATCTGCCTTTGCCAAAGGAAGTGACCTTACATATCTAGTTTTGCGAGATGACCGCGAGAGCTGAAAACGGCTCCAGAATGGTCCCGCTCAGATGGGATCTGAACGCTGCCGTCATTCTGCGGTTGGGACGATCTTGACTGGATCGACCACACCGCCCTCACAGTTGTTTATGTTGGTTTGCCTCACCCTGTGTATTTGTCAGCTTGGTTACTTGACACAACATCCTTGGCTTACTTTACCCCACACTTCAGATCATGACAGCACAAAATTTACATTATACACACTGGCTAATGGAACACAGCCATAGGGAAAACCCATGCATACTTTACGGCAAAGGAAAAATCCCATTTCGGGTGCTTTCGTGAAAGGAGAAACTAGCTTTACCGGACATTAGATGATTTGTTGCTGGTACCATCTTTAGCTTATGGTCAGCCTATTTACAAGATTTTTTTTGCAGATTGTTGATTCGACACAAAAGCCGAACATCCTACTGAGTGCACTCAGATGTTTGTTTAGTAATTATCCCACGTAACGTGGTTGACTGGGCAAACTCAATTCCCGAACGGCTCCCACCTGTAGTTTAACATTTTCACAAAGGAAACACAACTCCATTACTGGAAATATAAAACTGGAAAGGAACACAGATTTTGTTCAAGTTTGACTATGTCACTAATGGACATGAGTGGTCTGTCCTACAACCTCAATAAAGCCATCTAAGCTGCTGTCCACTTTAAGGCGCTTTGGCTGATGTTAACAACCTCTTTAGTGCCTCTCCAGACACAGCAGCTGCAGAGTAACAACATCAGCTGGGGGTTTGGAACGCACACATGGAGTTTCCCACTTTCCACAAACATCCAGACCCTGGAAAAATGACTGTTCTCTCATAAGCGGATAGTTGAATGATTTAGTGCTGCATGTTGACACTGGTTAAGAATGAGCAACATGTCAAACCATCTTTCTACATGTATGTATAGAAACTATAGGATCTTAAATAAAAGAGAGAGAGATGTTTGATTTTATATATATTTATAGTCACATGTATAGTCACAATATTCGATTTTCACTAAACGGTTATCATGGCTATGACATTTCACGATGACGATATTATTGCAATATTTATAATTTTGTGTTTTCTCTTTTTGCCAATGAATCACATATACGTTCTATATTTTTAAACATGCTTGACAGTCCATACAGTGACAGTCTAAATTTGGCAGCTTCAGCAAATATTAGTAAAAGGAGCTTCAGAGTGTTTTGACTGTCACAGAGCAGTTTGGCATTTGTAAACCACTGCAGGCGGATCTACTCACAACACCCCACACTCGGATGTAAGCACTGCAACGGATGTATACAAAACATTAAAGATGCCATCTCATATTAAGCGACCTGTAAGAACAAATTGTTTATAGGATGCAAGTTTAATCATTTAAAAAAACTGTGGAAAACAGTGCAGTTAATAGCTACATGAGACTGGTCATGAAGATGCTCACATATGGTATATACTGTATATACAGACACATATGGGCGGTTTCAGGGATTATCTTAAACCAGAGCTAGGCCTTAGTTAAATTAGGATACTTAAAGTCATACTTTCCAAAAAAAACATTACGGTATGCATCTTGAGACAAAACAATTGCACTGATATTAAGATATAACAGTGCGAGTTGGTTTTGATCAGGACACCTTTACATTTAAGTTGGGACTGGTCCTGTCCACCACATAAACCCCCACATAATGTATATCGTGTACACTTGAGTGAAATGTTTCTCATTATCTTAAAAGGTTTTTGTCTAAATGGTTCCATAAAGAACCCTTTAACGTTCTGTCTCACAAAAGGTTCTTTTTGGTGAAAAAATGTTCTTCAGGTTATAAAAAGGTAAGAAAGAGTTGGTTCTTTAAAGCGCCTCTGACTTTATGGTTCTTTTGTGAAACATGCAGAAAGGTTCTTCGGATGTAAAAGGTTGGACAATTTCAGTTCTTCTATGGCACCTTTGTTTTTTAAGAGTGCAGGGTGAGACCTCAAAAAGCTTCTTAATAAAATGACAAGAGAACATTTATGCTAATTCAAAAGGTGACTACACTGCATGTACATGCTCAAATATAACAGTTCTCATAGCTCCCCTTTGTGTTATTCCACACTTTACTATTTTAAGTATATAAAAAGTATAAAAAAATATAATGTATAAATAATACCGCAGAATAATTATAACTAAATAACTATACAGTGAATTTCTTAAAAACAATTTTTTATAGAAAATCTATGGACAAGTTTTTATCCGTGATTGCACACAATTGAAGATGGTGCAATTGTTCTTCACACAATCCAGGACAGAAACGTTTATAAACAAACATTTTGATAACGATTACAATAACCGCTTAGCAAAAGAGCCATTGTAGGCCAGAAACTACTGGTCGGAGTTCAACGCTCAACATTTTCTCATTACGTTAGATTGAAATGAGAGAATTAACACATCTGGATGTGTAGACAGCTATGACAGGTAAATTAAGATTTTAATCCGTTTTTTCTCAAAAGGACTACATTACCAGTCCAAAACACATGATAATAATAAGATCTGTATAGAGAGAAAAAAAACAATAATATGGAAACATGTCAAGTGCATACTGTAAAAACCTCTATTTTATTTTAGGTTCAATGACAAATATTATTTAGAGTACCATCTGGACAGGACTTAAAGACAAATCAATTTTCAGCTATTCTGTAGCGATGATTTCTAGCTAACAGCAAACTGCTCACAACAGGACCCAAACCCTCAGTGCTACAAATCCTCAGACTGCCCTTGAAACAGTCTTCATCCCTTGTGGAAATATACTCTGGGAAATCTGGAATTGCTGCACAATGGAACGAAGTTCAGCCAAAAGGGAGAACAGTTTTTTTCTCTTCACTACACTACCCCGCAGTCAGACTCCAACACTGTTAAACCGATGAAATTGAAACCCGCTTTCCATTCTCCCACCTCGCCCTGTCCTCCACCCGTTCACGCTCATCGGCATCCAAGAACTCTCAACCTACACAAGCTCAGAATGGAAGGGGTTAACACTCAGCGCTATTCCTCTGGATATGAACTCCATGACCTCAGACTCTCTCTCCTTCTCCATGAATCTGTGCTTCATCCTCTCTGGATAAATAGGCAGGTCTCATTGGGGACCGTGAGCGATGGACCCCTCGCTTTCATAGCGAAGAGGTATTTTTGCTCCAAGCAAATAATAGCTACCATATTTCATAAATTCATTTCATAATGACATAAGTGCATTTTGAGAGAGCTTCCTTTAAAACCAGTGAAGATATTTTAAACTAGGTGTATGGTGACCGTCATTGACGGTTAAACCATCAATACATCCAGCTGATGTGAAGAAGGTAAAAAACATCATGGAAGGAAACACTACTCACGTTTGGTTAGCATGCATGTCTGGTCTGTTAAACACAAAGCAGAAGCCGAGTGACAAGTGAAGTTTGATAAAACAGAATCTGAGACACACACACACACTGCATACTACACTCAAGTGTACATCCAGCGTCACAGTGTCTGCAATAAAGATTTTTTCTCCAGATGTCCCTTCCTGTTTCTGCATCTGGTGAAGGACTTCACCTTCCTCTCAGGTATATCATTACACCACTTACACGATTGATATGACGAGAGTTGAGTGAAATATGAAAAAGCTACGTGACCAAAACACAATAAAGGCTTGTTTTGGAAGATATATTTAAACTTCACTTACCCCTTAACCCTTTAAAAATAGTTAAAAATGTGTTTAATAAAAAGATGCACTTTGACAAAAGATCTTCAATAACCTATTATGCTTAAAATAATAAAGTTTGTGCATATAATAAAGCAGGTTTCTGCTTACAGCATAAACACAAAGAGTTAAAGGCAAAAAACTGTAAGAGGTCTTTAAAAACAATTCCTTCTGCTTTAATATGCGGGCACTTGTGGCCAAAGCTGCTTTTCATTAAACAGACTGCAGTGAGCAGTTTCACAATGTGCTGAGCCTTCCATTTATCCTGACTGTGACACAACCAATGAGTCTGACACTACGCACGGACCGCGTTGTGTTGCATGTGCGCACGTGGTGGGGAAACGATAAGTGACATCAATTTTGGCCGATTCTGGTTTATTCCTTAAAAATTGATTGTTGTTAGTTTTGCATCTAAAATTATGTTCTGGCAGACTTATTTGTATATATGATTTATATGGCTAAATATAGCACACTTAACTTTTAAAACACTTAACGGATATTGTGCCAATACCGGAATTGCTTAATGCATTTAATGAATCTGAAGCTAAAGAATGCAGGAATACTGTCATCATTTATTCACTCTCATGTGGTTCAACCTATGTAAATCTCTTTTATCTGTGGAACACAAAAGCAGATATTTTATAAAACATCTCAGTTTTGTGTCTATACAATGGAAGTCAGGTGTCAAAGTTGTTTGGTTACTAATTTTCCTCAAAAGATCATCTTTTGTGTTTTGGTTTTAAATGACATGAGGATTTTTTTGGTGAACTATCCCTTTATCCATTTCATGCTTATAGTGAATATCACTCTACCACCCTATCGCCTCTTCAACATATGGCTGCTGGGAGACAAGGCATCACTCTTCTCTTTCCCAGCGGGCACCAGCATGTTTTCGAGAGCGCTTCCATGCGGCTTGAGAGTACGTTAAGAGTTTGAAAATAAATAGAACTTGTCCTTTTTTTGACCTTCTCCAATGGGCAGCATAGGATTTCCACCGCTCATAAACAATGAGGCAAGCAGGGAGGTCCGCTGACATCATCACTCGCAAAAGGAAGTTTAGAGGAAACCTATGGTGTGAGGACAAACAATGATGGCATGATCACTTCAGATTAAAGCATTGTGTAAGGGCGTTGCTGATGGAAATTTGGATTAATACTGTACGTCCACTTATTTACTGCTGCAGTACATACAGTGCATTTTTGCTGGAAGGAAACAATCCACCGCTAGCAGGGTTACGTGTCTTGCTCAAGGACAAAGCTCAATTGTGGCAGACCATGAATTACTAGTTTTGGAATTTGAACCTACACCCTTTGGGCTAACCAACTTACATTTCCAAACACTAAGCTATCCATCCCCTCATACTAGGGGAAAAAAGGGATAATTCACTCAAAATGAAAATTCTGTCATCATTTATTCACCCTCATGTCATTCCAAACCTGTATGACTTTATTTTTTCAGCAAAACACAAAAGAAGATATTTTGAAGAATGTTGGTAACCAAACAACATTGACCCCCCATTGACTTCCATTGTGTGGACACAAAACCACTGAGACATTTCTCAAAATATCTTCTTTTGTCTTCCACAGAAGAAAAAGGTTTAAAAATGTCCAAAAGGCATTATAAAAGTAGTACACACAATTCTAGTGGGCTATGTCTCAACTGTAAGATGACTGAAATGTAAAATCTTCACAATATGACACTCATAAGGAAATTGTGAAAAATTCTATTTTTGGTAATGTCTACATTCCCTAAAAAATATAACTTTGCATGTACTGGACTTTCCCTAAGGCACATACTACAGTACCTCTGCAAGGACAAAGACTGCGTTTAATGGTTAAGATATTTGAAATGTTTTATTATCCATCATTTTATGCAATTGCAGACGAATTGCACGCACAAAACAAAACATCTTCTGGAGTATTTTCACAAACACAGCTAATGTTGTATTGCATGATGCAGTGAAGTACATCAAACTATACCCAAGATGACTTTGAATTTAGAAAGTATTTTGCAATGAATGGAATCACATGAGATCAATTTTGGGTCATGTGAACCGTGTCAAAAATGATTCTTTCCTGGCAAACAGGAAGTGCTGTGCAATACATCACAACAAAACAACAGATGTATAATAATTGAATTAAATTGTGTTATCAGAGCCTGCAGCAAAAGTGGAAGTAACTCCCGAGATTTCTGGTTTGCATTGGGACATCCGTTGACGTCTTCCAAAACCTTTGTGACTTAAGTATTTTTATCCAAGGACACGCTAGATCCTGACTGGTGAATGAGAGGATCTGCTGACCTGAGCATCTTTTCCTATGATAGGTGTGGTCCTGGTCATGGCTGAGGAGGAGGATGTCTTTCAGCAACTATTGTTCTCCGATTCCTCTTGGCACCCTTTCCTCTGTTATTTCACACACATCACTTGCAACACTGGATTGACTTTTTATGTGAATTACTGGTTCTCGGTTCAAAGAGCTTTTTCTTACAGTCTTCTTATAGACGATTGAGACATTATAGCAATAGTTCAGCCAAAAATAAAACCTCAAATTAATCTAAACTCATTTGATGTTTCTGTCTTGGGGTATGAAAGGTCGCAAAGGGGAAAAACGCTGTGTAAATATACAAAGGTTGTCAAAAAAAAAAAAAAAAAAAAAAAAATTCATTTTACCCCTATTTTTCCTTTTCTAATGTTCTCTATATACTTGCTTATACTATCTTGACGTTGTATTTGAAACCTTGTATTACTAGCACCTCTCGTGAATATTGCTTACTTAGACGAATCGCTTGCTGTTTTCCTCAATTGTAAGTCGCTTTGGATAAAAGCGTCTGCCAAATGAATAAATGTAAATGTAAATGTAATTTTGTTTTCCACAAAATTGTACCACTAAGTTAGATCAGAGTGGGTAAATAAAGACAGAATGTTGGATGAACTATTTCTTTAAAAGTCATAGAGAGTATTGAATTACTAAAAACAATAACCAATCACCATAACCAAAGGTAAAACATCAAATCCCCTCAACCACAATCATTTCTCATCCACCTTTCATAGGTTCCATGTTTGACATCTGCATTCCGGACTACAATAATGACATTTTTCTGCAATAGACCCTGATATAAAAGCTTCAAAAGAAACGCTTTGGAAACATTCATGAACAGGTTACGCTATTGTCAAATTTTCCTAAACCCAGAAATTGCGATACGAGAAACCCTCGAGACATAAAACGAGGGAAATCTCCATCAAAACATCTCTTTCGCTCAACTACATTTACCGTAATGCTTAACAAGAGAGGAGCAAAGCGAGGTGAGCCTGCTGTTTGTCTTCTGTTAAACTTTGAAGAAAGTCCCACAGCAACAGCTGTGAGGAAATTCCCTGTTATTAACAAAAGCCTGTCCCGTATAAAGTCTGCATCATTACTTCTCATCTCAGAGCTTCCTGTCTGTGATCGGCCTGAATGCTAAAGGTGTTGAGAAGGTACGCTTGCGTTGGGAGGTGTGTAGTTTCCTAGAGCATAAAAATCAGGTCAATAGCATCATTGTAAATATCCGGTTTGATCAAAGGTTGAGTGTGTAAAGAGAAGGAATTATGGTTTTCTATCTCGTACAGGAATCACGCTACACTAGAACTAACGGAAACTACACGGACAATAATAAACATGTCATCATTACTGAACAATGAGGATATGATAAATGTGTCATCATTACAGTCTTTTTACTTTTAGCCATTTCCGATGAATGTGCTTATGCTACAATAAAAACACTGAGCCAGCCAAAATACAGAAATGAAAGAAAACAACTAAAAGGGTGATTGCCATGAAGTAAAATGAACCATCATCGTCGGTGACGCATTTTGTAAGTCTCTGTCCGAAATAGTGGTCATCGAGGGCACTTGTTCAATCCCATGATGCACCACTATAACAAATGTACAACCGATGGACACTCACAGCTAGCGGCTACTCATCTGCTGCGAGTCTCACGTCGGCAAAGGATGGCACCCGCAGCACTTTTGGCACACTTAGTGTCCAAATTCGATCACTGGCTCATGAAAAATCTGTGAATATTCGAGTGATGCTTGAGTTGTAAAATATAAACTGTGATATGTCTCTCCTGAGGCAATTAATATAAAGACTTTTAATAAAGGCATCAGCACAACAAAGAAGACATAACAACAACTGCATTAGATTGAGACTTACAAAGCTGAGGATACATGGAAGCGAAAAATCATAAGCAATAAATCTTAAACAAGCGTTCACAAATGTAAAAACGAAATGTATGAAGATTCTTGGTTCTGACTGTTCCATGGACGAGTGCCGTCTGGCATTAAAAAGAAACGATGTGTTTACGTCTAAGGATATTCAACCCTAGTGAAAGTATAATATCAAATAGCATCTCTAAAGGAAGCAATTATGCATATCTACACATATGTGATTTCTCAAACGCTGAAGGTCAAACAAAATGAGAGTGAACTATACACAAAACACAGGTTGCTACGAAGGCATTAGACATTAAGACCTCCCCGTGCAACGATCACATTTCATTTCATTGCATTGTTCTGTAAGATTATTTGGCTGTTTGCCGTCTATGACTTCATTGTTTCCATAATGGCTGGCCACGACTCGAAACCCCTGCCTTAGAAATAAGTATGAACTTGGCTCAATACAGAATATTTGAGGTCTCGCCCTTCTGACAGCATTATTGGGCGATACCCTGTGCGTCAATGATTCTCTATCACAGCAGACATAATAAAACATTGGCTTGTTTCCGGGTGCACTGGTGTGTTGACTTATGATTTAATAACATCTGCAAAACTCACCGATGGTTGATGTGTTTTGTCTTACTGACCGCATTAAAGATCCCACCTAACTTTTGATATTTTTTGATGCAATTTAAAGTACTTTACATTCCGTGTCTGTGAACTTGTTCACAGTACGAACATGAGGCCAATAATGCTTTATAGCTGGCATTGAACTCATACATGACATTGAGACCTTTCAACCCCATCCAGGCGATCACTGTTGACTCGCTGTTTGATCTCAGACTTAAAGTGTCTCTTAAGGGACTCTTCTCAATGCTCAGAGGTCATGATGATTTAATCAGGTTTTGGAGACAGTGAAAGCAAACATGCTGTCCAGTGAAGAGTCCGGGACAAAATGAAAAGCTTCTGGCAGTGACCTTTAACCCAGGATCAAAGACAAACCTCGGCAGAGTCTGACCTAAAGACGTATATCAACGCGATGCCCCTTAAATGTAAAAAACATTCGCAAAGTTATTGCCAGAATTAAGATGTTCTGTGTGATCTACGTGTAATCCCTATAGATCCAATGTTATTTAATCATTATAGTCAAGTTAACCATCACATTTTCACACTGAAATGAAATAAAATAATACACAACAAATCAGCAAGCAGTCCAATGTCAGGTAGGCATATACTTAACCAGGATCCTCTTTCAAACTTGCCCAGAATGAATGTAAACCACATGCCCGGTTTAATTTTCCACTTTTTAGAGATGAGCCTGGAGACCAGAGGGGTCCCTGAAAAGACCCATCGGTATCTGTTTGTCTATAACCGTGCACATCTGTCATGCACATGGTTGCAAATAATGTTTTAAACAAAGCAACTCATGCAGAATGTTACCATGTAACGTGCCTGTCTAGAGAGCACATGCCAAGAATATATAAAAATATCTATTTTATCGGCCAGGAAGCAAGATGTCACACAGAACAACTTTGCAAATTAACCAAGCCAAAAAAATACCTCCACAGCAACACTATAGTAACACATTAGCAACCTCTTATAATACCCTAGCACTTTAGATCAGAGAGCACCACTAACATACATTGTTCATCAAATTGATCATTATCATTGTTTATTTAATATGTTTATTTCCTTTTGAATGGTTCAAGGCGATGTTATCTCGGGACAACAATATAGGGACAATGACCCCTATCTAAACTGTCACTTTAAAACAATGCACTTCATCTTGAAAAATACTGTACAATTCATTAAAAGACATACTGTCACTATGCAAGGAAGGACGACAAATTCACAGTAGATAGATGCAGGTCATGTTCTTGACATTTTGGCCAACGACTGAATGCTGGTCAATGTCTATCATTGTTACAGGTCTAAAAACAAAAACTGCAAATAATAATAAGTCTTTCAGCAAACTACCATTAGAAACCCTACTAAGGAAACAGCTAGGATGTAAGGAAAGTCTGTCAGTCAACAACTGGGTGTTTAACAGAACACCTGGACCAGACTGGAACGCGTGCTTGACTTTCTCTCTGTTTTGCTAGAAAGTATTTCTGTTTGGTTCTCGACAGGGGGGCCCCAGACGACTTCCAGGGGGGCATCGGGATGACTAATAACTTAAAATTAGACAAAATGAGCATTTAAGGATATTTCTTATTATTTGTCCAGTTTTATATTGAATAAACACTTTTCCAGTTAATGTCGAGCTCTAAAATATTTTTGGGTTTTTTTGTGAGCAGGAGGGAGGCTTTTGAATATTGTTGAATACAATGTTCAAAAATGTAGTCAAAAATGTTGAGAACCCCTGCTTTAGAGGTTTCTATTACACATCAAGAACCATCAGCGGTTTGCCATCAAAACCATTACAAAAGTCTTTAATGTAGTGTGTTTTAGGATTGGATTCCATCCACAATAACATCCCACCAACAGATCCCAACACATTACCAGTAGTTTATATTTACAATTTCCACTATAATTTCCATCATTTTTGTGTCACTATT
The DNA here is from genome assembly GCA_026939265.1 of Oreonectes daqikongensis. NCBI lineage: Eukaryota > Metazoa > Chordata > Actinopteri > Cypriniformes > Nemacheilidae > Oreonectes > Oreonectes daqikongensis. The sequence continues at coordinate 10,623,142 of JAOTQM010000339.1, read as the reverse complement.
AATATTTCTCATACTTACATACCTGTACATAAGGTTATGTGGTTGTTTTGGGTGGTACACTTTGCCATGAACATAAATAATAGCACAAAATGTGCAGTTTCAGGTGTAGCCTACTATGTAACAGATGTTTTATTGTGATGTATTTACCTGTTTGGTTATTAATTTACTTTCATGAAGAAAATTTCGCACATGGAGCTAAAAGATAAATCAACTGTGGACGTGGCCTCGAAATGCTGCTCCAATGGTTAAATACATGCAAGTACAGATATTAAATTTATGTTTTGTTAATAATTTATTGTTGTGTTACATGTACAGTTGCTAACACATTGTACTTCTACACAATTAATATGTATTAACATTAAACATCATTCAAAGTGAATTATTCTGTTTTTAGTTTTGACAAATATATCGAGAACAAATACCACTGCTGCTCTCTAGCGGCTGTGTGTATTATCAGGCCTAAAGCAGGGTGAGCGTTTTCGACATTTCACGACGGTAGAAGTTACTTTACGGTAGGTGTCCAATCGTCTAGCAGCATGGCGACAGCAGCATCAACTAGCAGTGATGCAGTTTCACATGAAAGTAAAGATGAAGGATGTGCTCAGTCACCATCGGGTCAGAACTCGGGTCATGATCAGAATACTGATCCGAAACCAGTTTGTCTCATAGTTCTTGGCATGGCGGGGTCAGGAAAAACGACGTTTGTACAGGTAAGATCTGCTGGATACCAACGACGTACATTAAGACGTACATTTTCAAATGTTTTTAAGAGGTTATTAAGATATTATGTTGTAATAAATAAAATAAATATATTGGTGTTATATAAAAGCTTTACGCACAGTAAATTAGTCATAATAAGGTTATGATCTGTGGGTAATATTATTTTTTATTTTTCCAGAGGCTCACGGGATATCTACACACCAAGAAATCTCCTCCATATGTCATAAATCTAGATCCTGCAGTTCATGAAGTTCCTTTTCCAGCAAACATTGGTATGTGACGTCATGTGCCTGTACTGGTGCTTTTTAGTGGTGTCACTTTGGTACATAAACTGGAAATCAGAGAAGGAATTTTTAATACCCTAATGATTTTGTTGGCGTGTTCTAGACCAAACATCAATTCCGATTAAATCTGATTCCATTTTTGCCTTTGTTTTCTAGATATCAGAGACACTGTCAACTACAAGGAAGTTATGAAACAGTATCCTTTAAATACACTGCATGCTGTATTTAAGGCATTGATTGTTGTTTTGATGATTTTGCCACTGCTTTGCAAATAGGACAGTTGAAAGAGTTGCTCATGTAAGCCAATGTGCGTTCATGTGATCTCAGTGTATTGTCTTTGACTCCATACAGATATGGTTTAGGTCCGAATGGAGGAATTGTCACATCATTGAATCTCTTCGCAACAAGATTTGATCAGGTAAATGTTCCTCTGAGGGAACCACTAGATGTCAGTGCGTGACGCTTGCAAGTTTGAATTATCTTACGTGTCATTTATGTCTTTGTAGGTTATGAAGTTTATTGAGAAAAAACAAAGTAGTCATGAGTAAGTCTGTGCTCTGTGAGTTCTATTTGTGATATAATACATGGGTGTATATGAGTATTTCTTAAAGTATTCATAAAACGTTTGGTTTTCAGGTATGTTTTGATTGACACTCCTGGACAAATAGAAGTGTTCACCTGGTCGGCATCTGGAACCATCATAACTGAAGCTCTGGTATGTTGCGGTTTCTAGACTGTGATTATTTACTTTAATGCATTTTGCAGATGCATCTAAAGCACATCACAGTGCATTCAGGGTGTACATTTTATTCGTTTTAACAATTTAACATCAAAAGGTTTCCTTTCTAGGCGTCTTCCTTTCCCTGTGTGGTGATATACGTGATGGACACATCTCGAAGCGTTAACCCGGTCACCTTCATGTCAAACATGCTCTATGCTTGCAGGTCAGTGTCTCCGATTTTATTAACAATGATTTTTCTCATTATGTAATACAGAATAGTTCAGTGTACTTTGTGAATTCTTGCTTCTTCGCTGTGTTATGCAGTGTTTAATGTTACCGGCAGGAAGTGATGTTATGATTTCATTAGATCTTACTAAAATCCATTGTGTTCCTCCAGCATTCTCTACAAGACCAAGCTGCCTTTTATAGTTGTCATGAATAAGGTAAGACTAAAAATATATTTTTTATTTCACTAACAACATATGCTAGTAACGTATATTATCTTTGTATCTTCGCCAGACTGACATCATTGACCACAGTTTTGCAGTGGAGTGGATGCAGGACTTCGAGGTGTTCCAGGATGCTTTGAATCAGGAGACGTCTTATGTCAGTAACCTCACCCGCTCCATGAGTCTCGTCCTGGATGAGTTCTACACCAACCTGCGGGTAAGCCTGAAAGTCTGTGTCTGTTATATTTGGAATCCTTTATAGTAAACTTAACTTCTACTGTTAACAAACTTAACTTCTATAGAATATTAATGACTTGCATTCATGGGTATATCCCAATTTTTTTCTTGATAATGTTTTTCCCAGAATGAGAATAAGAACAACCAGTCATTGACTAGTAAGAGTAAGAAGAAAACTTTGTGTTTGTTCTCGGCAGGTTGTTGGAGTGTCAGCGGTCACAGGTTCTGGACTTGATGAACTGTTTGTACAAGTAGCAGATGCTGCTAAAGAATATGAAACGTATGTGTCTATAGGCAACTTCAAATTTGTTCTTTATCTCCATCTTTTAGACTTCAATTCTAGCCATAGTTCATGAATGAAGATGCTGTTGAAAGTTGAAATATTTTTTTACTGTGTTGCAGCGAGTATCGTCCAGAATACGAGCGTCTGCACAGGGAGCTGGTGAGTAATATCCAGTGTGGGCTGATGTATCTGAACACTAGTCATCCATCAACCAGCCGTGCCTTGCAAAACTCATTCTTCGTTCATCAATTGTATATATTATGTGAAATCTGTAAAAAAGGTCAATTTGACTGCTATTTGTTCTGAATCTTAGGCTGAAGCTCAAAACCAGAAACAACAGGAACAGTTGAAACGCCTTCAGAAAGACATGGGAGCCGTTCCCATGAAAACCACAGCTCGAAGCGGTACATTCATACAGACCTGGCACATTTCTGTTTATTCAAATAGATACATGAAACTTTTTAACTTTGACATTCACATATATGATGTAAACTTTAGAGTTCTGATCTTTCTGATCTAACTCTGTGGGCAGTTCACTAAAATTGATAATTCAGTCATCTTGCAAGTCAATGCAAACACATGTGATTTTCTTCCGTGAATCACAAAAGTTCATCATTGGATATTATTCATTAGAAGCTCCAGATCTTGGTGGACCCAGTGACCTCATTTTTACCCGTGGCAACCCGGACGAAGAGGAGGAAGAAGAGAGCGACACGGATGATATTGATCACACAGGTAAGCTTGATATTTTCTGGTGCTAGCAACACCAAAGTTAGTTTCCAGGGAATGCACTTTAAGTCATTTTTTACATTTTTCATTGTAGTAAACTCAACAGGAAGGTGCAAACAGTCATTGTATATGCTTATAAAATCTATGCCTGTTTGACATTCATAAACCTTTTCTTTGTGCAGTCACAGAGGAAAGTAAAGAAGCCACTGCATTTGGGAACTTCCTGAAGGAGAGAAAGGAGATTGTGCAGGTACGCAACAAAAAGTAAAAGTGAGGAAACGCTCGTCGTGTATCTGAGATGTCCCATCACACATTTGAGCTGACCCGTGAACTTTGACCTCGCCACTGTGCTTACAATGGAAAGCTCCAGATGAAGTTGTGACGGCCCGTTTGGACAGTTCAGATCTGCTTGTATGCCGCACTTTGCAGCTGCCTGCATGTTTTGATATATATTCAGAGAGTTATATGCAGATCAGGAACTGCTGTGATTTTAAATCAAGCAATAACATCATTTGTAGTGTGTTGAGCACGCTTTTCAATGCAAACGTCTGTTTTTCATTAGAATATTGTATGTTATGTGATCTAATATCTACGTTAAAAATGGATAGTAAAAGGAGTGTTTCATTAAAACCTGAAACTTAAGCCAAAATATATGCAGAACATTTCCTGGTAATGTGCTCTCTGTACCTATTAAGTTTTGGAAATAAAATATTTATATATATATATATATATATATATATATATATGTGTGTGTGTATATATATAAAAGATCTGCCGTGTTGGAAACGTTCTTTTAAAAAAGCAGCGTTCATTTATTATATAATGAGTACAGCGGGTGTGTGGAGATGGATTGTGGGCACTGGTGGTATTGCAGCCATATGGCAGAGGCATGCTGTGGGTGTAGTGCGACTGGGAATCAGATTAACCGCCTTCAGTCGCTCTGTTTCATGAATTAAAGCTCTTGTAGTCCTTCACATGTGTGAAATACAACTTAACAAGATCTATTACAATCTCTTTATATATGAATAGGGAAGGTAATAGAGAGACGATTTTCTGAGCAAATGACTTTATTTATGTCCTGCGTTCAGGAGTTAAATACTTACATTTTTTAGGTTCATTCATTTGTTAGTTTAACTGAGTTGTAATATCTGCTAATTACTGCTAATGTTTTTAAGTACTGTTTTATGGAGGTTAGGGTTATATAATAATACATAACTATGTTATACATAATAAAATGCATCATACAGCTTTCCTGTAGCTCAGTGGTTAGAGCATGGTGCTAGCAACACCAATGTCATGGGTTCGATCCCAGGAATTGCACAAACTTAGAAACAAATGTATAGTACAATGCAAAGTCGCTTGGGATAAAAGCGTCTGCCAAATGTGTAAATGTAAACAATACATCATTATGTTGTTAGATTAGCTTAAATTTTAAAGCTTAGCATTGCTTTTATTTATATGGTCTCTCTATTTTAGATTCCATAAACTTAATTGTCCTCTTTTTGTGCTTGTTCCTTCCTTTAAAGCTGCTTTGCAACAATGCGACACTGTAAAAACCGCTATATTATTACATTTGAATTGGATAACTATATGACAAATAGAAAAAAATAACACTTAATGTTGTATAATAATATAATTTAAGTAACAATTTAGTCAATTTAAGACCACTGACATGTTGGCTATAGCATGAAAAAGACAGTTATGAAAAAACTAGTTTAATTATTAACTGCATGTTGTATAATGTAAGTGTAAGTAAATATAAAATAAGTGTTGCACAATCCAACATATGAAAAATAACATTTTAATGTTAAAAGGATTTAAATCCTGTTCAATTAAAGTTTTAATGATGCAGAACTCAATTAGGTAGTATACCTTAATGTATGTGAAGAGTTTATTTGCAAAAACATAACTTTGTGCATTCCAAGTAATATCAAACTGCAGTTGTGTTGTTTTGATTAACTAATAATAACACAATACAAACATGATAAATAATAATAAAAACATAACTTTTTTTTAACACAGTTATCTGTTTTTGCAAATAAACTTTTCATGTGTTTTTATTTTTTGTAACACTTTACAATAAAGTGCTATTTGTTAACAATTAGTTAATGTATTAACTAACATGTATTTATTAATATTAGTTCATGTTAATTTCAGCATTTACTAAAACATAAAAAAATCAAACATGTCTGTTAACAATAGTTGATGAATTAACATGAAAAACTGTGATGTATTGACATTAACATTACCAGAGATTAATAAAAACTTAAAAACTAAAAATTAGTTAGCTAATACAATTACTACTGTTAACAAATGTTAACTACTGTTACCTTTGATTTGATTTTAACTTTCAAAATCAGTATCGAGATGCTGTTCTGTTTGCAGCATCATTTACAGCATCCTGGTTCTGCAGACTCTTAACTTTAGCCTTGAAGTTTCTCACAGTCTCAAGCACATGCACACATGCTTTCTGTGTGTGGGTGACTCATCATTTTTAGTCGAGGAGTGTAGGTCGTGTGGCAAACCTAACAATGGCAGATGCCTTTGGATTTTTACCGCGCGTGAGTCACTGTGTGGTTGAATTTACCCAGCGCTCCGTTTTAACACCCGGTTCTGGTGCCGCCACACACACGCGCGCACACACTGCTCTTTAAAGCTGAACAGGATGAGTTGAATTGAAGCGGGAAGTGTCAGTACGCCTACTATAATGGTATGTCTGGGAAGAAGAACATTGCCTGGTGAGATGCGAAAGTCAGTCATAACTGGTTGTTACTAGTTTACGGTTGATTTATTCAGAATCATTGTGTAACTGTTCATTCTTAGATAAGGACACCACCACACATAGTTGTTAAATGATCTTGACCTAAGTTTTACTTATGTACAACTAACATCTCGAACATTGGTATATATACACAATGTTGCTGCATTACAGTTTGTCAGTATCTCAGAAAAAGATCTTTTACTCTCTCTCTATTGTGCACATTTAAGCAATTGTAAGTGACCAAAATGTCTAAACATATTAAAAGCTATGAGTCACTCACCATGTGATCCATTAGAATGATGTCATGTACTGAGTTCAGAGCACGTTTGATCCGCTCTCTTAGATCATAACATTCAGAGTGCTTCACACGTAAAGTAGAAGCCAGATATAGAACCGATGCCTATAATGCATTATAACATTTATGATCATAGTTTTAAATTAGATTAAATGGCAGAAATGCAAAAGGAATATTATGTGTTGCGGATTTGACTTAATATTTGCCAAATAAAAATATATACAGAAAACACACCTTCAAAAGTAAAAAGATCAAGACACAAAATAAGATATTTTGAGGAATGTCTCAGTTGTTTTGTGTCCATAGAATGGAAGTCAATGGGGGCCTGTGCTGTTTGGTTACCAACATTCCTCGAAATATCTTCTTCTGTGTTTTGAAGAAGAAAGAAAGTCATACAGGTTTGAAATGATATGAGGGTGAGTAAATGATGATAGAATTTTCTTTTTGGGGTGAACTATCACTTTAACTCAGTAGTGAAAGTGAATGCATATTGTTTATGTATTGTACAGCTTGATGATGCATTATTCAGTAGAGGTGTGTCAGAATGATGTCATCACAATATGTCTTTTAAGCAAAGTGTGTCTATCAATCGTTGTGTCACGAGCCATTAATAACCCACAGCCTTTTCAACGTGTGTTCGTAAAGAACACAATGTTCTGTACCTGATTGAAAATAACTAACTAACATGATAATGTAGGTCATTTTAATTATTTATACTTATGTTTTAAGCTGTCATTGTATTTGTTTGAGATTTGAAGACATCCACAAATGACATTGAGACTATTTGGGTCAGTAAGCACCCTAGCAACTGCACTTTAAAATGACTCCTAACACTTTAACAACTGCACAGCAATGCCCTGTCAGACTTCCCAGCTCTTATACTTTTGTATAGATGGACATGTTGTCCTACAATTCACACTTTGCATTTTATAGAGTAAAATATTCTCTCACATTTTTATAATATGTAAAATATAAAAGTCTAGGAATAGGAAGCAAGTTCTTTTATTTGAACGATTTTATGTCTACATGCGTAGTAAATCCCTCATCATCATTGCTGGTCAGATGTGGACTGGAAACCTAGAGAATCCAGAGCGTCGCTGCTGATTGGCTGGAAATGACATCATAGCAAGGTTACCAGCGATGATCAGGCTTTCCTTGGAAGCACATTGCCCCCCCCCCCGCTTCCCATCCTTACAGAACGATGCTTTTCCTTCAATAAAGGATTTTCCACACACTTTCTTTTCGGCACGCGATTCCCAGAATGCATCTGTTCTTCTCCTTTACGTCTTTGTTATCGGGCACCTCGCCTGCTGCGTTTTCTGCTCTGTTGCCATGTGAGGCCTGAATGCATCCTCACGACTCTCCTTCTAGCAGCTGGATGACATCATCCATAGAGTGTGAGTCGAATAGCAGATGAGAGCCGAATCCTGCTGTCTCCCCTCCCCCTGCAGCCCCTCTCCACATGCAGCAAACAAGCCCACCATCATCCCCGGTGTGTATGGGTGGGGGATCCTTTCTGCGGTCTTTTTTCTGCTTATATATCATGAGAACGCATTACTTGAACTGCAATAGATGCGTGTAACCATGTGCGCTTAGTACGTTTGCTCTCTTTCCTTTATAAATGAAGACAGTATGTCTTGGATGGAGATGTATGACAGGTAATTTAGTTTTGTGCAATAGGGTAAGTGCCTGACGTCAGTGCTCTGAGAGGTTTGTTGAGGCCATTGGGAAATAAAACGGGCACAGTATGTTCTGTTCTGCCATATTCGACATCCATATCAGACCGCTGGGAGCCTTTCCCATACCTGAGAGAGTTCAACCTGCTCTGTGCATTCAGCCTGCAATGCAAACAGGTGAAGATGAACATATTCGGATGCTAGAACGCTCCAAAAACTGCTTCTCTGTTTTAGTCGTGATGCCATCACACATTTGAGATTACCATTTACATTTAGCAGACGCTTTTATCCAAACCAACTTACAAGAGTGAGACAACAATGAAGCATCCTTTTTTGTCACCAAAATGCAGACAGAACCTGCATTGGTGGTATTCAAAGATGCATAAATCTGGTAGTGAAATGAGCATTTGGGTGTACAAACTCTCTTTTAAATGTAAAAACTTAAGTAATTGAGTTGGCACAGAACCAACGGCACAGATGAACCGATGACAGGCTGTTCGAACAGGCCCGGTCTTCCAGCATCCAGACAAGCATGTTGGCAATGTTACTCTGTCACAGTCATCAAGTCTCTATTCATGAGTGAGAAGATGACAAATAAATCTCTGTCCTCCTCCGTTTTTAGATGTGACATTTCAAACAGCTCCAAAACCAGACAGAACCGGCTTAGCGCACGATCTGCACGTAATCACATTCTAAATCGAAATGAACCAAAAAAGAATTGCATTTGCGAAGCAAGACAGTAGAGCCAAATCTAGGCTTTTGTATTAGCTCGGAAATGTAAAAATATAACAGAACTAAATATATGTATGTGAGAATAGCAAAATAATACCTGTTCTGGGTTGGGGTTTTTTGCCTATGATGCTGTTTAATTTCATAATTTTTACTAAATTAAAAATAAAACGCTGTCTTTGCATTAAGCTGCATATTTCTTATCACCTCCTCCTTTTTTTAAAATCTGTAATCATTTCTCAACAAAGAGTTAACCACCCCCTATCTGCACTCCCAACCATTCCAGCCCATCAGAAGCCTGCATACCTCTCGACCAATCACAGCGCTGGAAGGTGATGTCATGCTTTATCTAGCAGAGGTGGTGCTGATGCTGCCAGGTTGAGCATCCAAACAGCAGCAGACTGTCAGACTGAACGCAGGGTAAAGACACAAGCAGAAGATCACAGCACTAAGCCGGTGAGTTAAGACTAATATCATATAAACGTACGATCGATGCTGTTTTGTTTTTGCAGGACAAAAGGAGAAATTCCTGTTAAGCGTCTGAATGTTGAGGTTCTTTTATTTTGTTAATTCAATTTTATTAATTTCTGTTTTGTGTTTAATAGTGCAAAGATCTGTTGTGGAAACTAGCAGTTTGCATTTCAGAACGATGCAAGGGTTGCATGGTTCAAAATTCTGAATTGTGAGATTTTAGATTGTGTATGCACAAATTGTATGCATGCGTGGTAGGCATACATTGTTGAACTTTTAAGAATCGTGATTCCGCCGTCAGAAAACAGTTAGTATCACATAAGGAAACAATACTGCAACTCTGTGCTAGGCATTAATGTTGTTCTAATGTTGTACAGTGCAATGTGGAAAATGGGCAAAAGTGGATAAAGTGCTTTGCTAATTTTTAAAAAAGGAAGGCGGGGTGTTAAGATGCGCATTTGAATGTTTGTGGTGGTCCTAGAGGTCCTGCAGCGAGCCTGTTCTGATCAGTATTGTGAGTGGTACTGAGAGATGTAATTACATGTCGATGGTGCTAAAGGCCACAGCCCCTCACAGCGCTGCACTCCTCTGCTTTCAAAACTGCTTTTCAATCCTAAAGAAGTGGGAGGTTATGAAAATGGCAATGGGGTGAATCATAGACTTCAGTAACATATTCATTTGGATCTCGAAAACAATCAATAATAATTGCAGTGCTTTGTTTTGTTGGGCTGTGTTCCAAAGCATTTATTATTTATTAAATCAGCGGTGTTGCATAAATATAACACGTGCTTATTAACTTTTTCTGTATGCAAAATAATGGAAGGTATGTCTTCACTTGGTAAAATATGGACAAACCCAGTCGTCGGTTTAGGAAACCTTGAAAATGTCCATATTTGACCAAAGCATGCGTTTTTAGTGTGTACGGATTTGAATGATCATTTATGCTTTTTACTTAGAATTTGGTTAGAATAAACCAAAGCATTGAAAATGTCATGAAGTTTTGCCGTGTGCAGCGGTCGTGAGTGTGGGAAATGAGGGGGCACTGGGACGCAGAGGCACAGCTAAACACACAGACACTTACAGAAAAGGGCACGTAGGCTGAGAGACAATCCTGAGCCCTGAACAAGTCGGATTATTTCATTATCAGCTGCCATCGAGTATATTACCGTTGTCTTTATTTGAATCGATCTGTAAGGGTTTGATGTTATAGCTTAACCTTTATTGCATCTTAACATTTGTGTGATATATATACGCTTGTTTATTGCAATGATCCCTCTGCACTTGCTAAAGGCAAATGTTGTGATGGCTAAACTAAGTGAGACCTTTATGTGAGGACAAAGGCATATCGAGAGGAATCGATGGACTGCTTTCTGATGACATCATCTTTTCTGTCTCTTTCAGGAGCTGAGTTTGAAACGCTATAGCCTCTGGGAAGTCAAAAAGGGAAAGATGACTCTTGCAGGTAAGGGTATTGTAGGTTATTAAAGGGTTTGTGAGTGAACTTGTGTTTGACCGAACAGAGGACTGATCAGTGGTGTCATCTCTAAAGTATTTTCTCTCTCCTCCTGCAGCGTATAGAGAGAAAATGAAAGAGCTCCCTCTAGTGTCTCTCTTCTGCTCCTGCATCCTACCTGAACCTCGAGAAAAGCCCACCAAAAAGAGTCAAGGTACCTTGCTTGGGTCCTTTTCCATCTTAAATCTTAAATCATTTTTGCATTGATGTTTCTTTCTCATTTTCTTTTAAATTCTTCTTTTGATATTGGGATAATATGTGATTCTGGTTTTCTGTTTGCACTTTCCAGATGTTGTGGACCTTAACCTGTGCATCATTAAAGACATGGAGGTCATTGAGCTGAACAAGCGATCATCAGGCCAGGCCTTTGAGGTCATCCTCCGACCACCATCCTTCGATGGACAGAGGGAATTCCACCCGACCTTCCCACCTCGCAGGGACCCCTCGCTGGAAGAGATCCAGAAGAAACTGGATGCAGCCGAGGAGAGGAGAAAGGTGAGGAACATATGCTTTTGTTGAAGAAACTTTCCGCAAAGATGCACACATGTATTTACTTTTAAAAGATTTTCATTTATATGTTTGTCCTTCCTGTCTCTTTGAACCCGTCAGTGTCAAGAAGCAGAGCTTCTCAAATATCTGGCTGAGAAGAGAGAACATGAACGCGAGGTGGCCCAGAAAGCCATTGAAGAACACAACAACTTCATCAAGATGGCCAAAGAAAAATTGGAGCAAAGGATGGAGATAAATAAGGAGAACAGGGAGGCCCACATTGCTGCCATGCTGGAGCGTCTTCAGGAGAAGGTACAGCGAATCATCACATCATAACCACTTTCTAGTTTTAAAGGCACAGAGTTTAATTTCTGTACCATTAGTGCCAGCAACATTATCCCAGCCAATACCTTGAGTTCAGCGAGTGGCACAGAAATGAAACACTGTACCTTTAAATACAGAATCATTGGTCTTATCCTAAATGGCACCCTGTACCCTTGCAGCCTTCCTCCAAGTTCATACAATATTTCTAATGAGCAAAATATGAAAATATTAAATGCTCGGGGAAAGTATAAAGAATACTGTAAACAGTGTACATTTGTTAAATGTAAATAGCTTTTTGTTTCTTCAATGGGAATACTGACTCATTATAATGCTTTACTTCATTTTTATATACTATTAAAAAAAGTTTACATTTATGAATCTGAAATTTAGACATTAAAATAAAAGATTCATAAAATAAGTATGCTTTTATCTTTGAGCTTGCAATAATACTTCCTTCTATTATATCTTTCTACTGTAAAATAAATCAACATTTCCAACAATAAAAATCCTTTTTTTTTTTTTATCTAAATAAAATTGCTGTTTCTGGCTTCTGCTTGGCCACCATACAATCCTGTTGACTTTACACATTTAGTGCAATTTTAAGTGTGCAAGGTTGCAAATGCCATTTGGGACGAGTCCTTTATTAAAATGTTTGATCTTTTATTAAATAGTTTTTCTTCCTCTTGTTTTATTTTTCAGGACAAGCATGCTGAGGAGGTGAGGAAAAACAAAGAACAGTTGGATTTCGACTGGCAGTAGAAAGACAAGACCACTTCCTGTTCAAATTTTAAACAACAAATTGAGGCCTTTGAGAGTCCTATACATTGCTAAGAATAGCTATGGTTTAGCATAACATAAGCTAATCATTACAAGGCCCAAAGCAACAAAGAATCGCACATTTGTTGCCGCCCAGAATGCTTCGTGTGTTGTGAATGTGGAAATGGGCGTCACGATTGAGAACCGTAGAAAGTCATTTGATGTGTTTGCCGTCAAACTGTGTTTGGGAACATACAGTAGTTCAGATTATAGTGAGTCATTTCTGTACAAGTCATCGCGGATCCTTTAGTCTTGAGTGTATTGTACTTTTGCATGTATTGAACAGACAGTGGTAAAAGCAAGACAAGACACAATGAAACTTGAGTAACTAAGATGTGCGTAAGATGTTCGTGGATTAGATGTTTGTATTGTTTGATGTATATTTAGAGGTGATGTGTACTTAGTACAGTCTTTGTATTTATGTGTCATAGTGCTTGTCCCTCTAGACAGAAAAATGCTTGTGTGTATCGTGTGGCCATAACCAAACCAAACATTTTTAATCGATAAAACACGTGAAAAGCCATTTGGTGTGTGACTGTGTGGTTTTTGTCCTGTCCCTAATCGCTCTATCTCTGAACTTTATGTTCCAGGTGCCTTGAGATCTTCTCACAACACACGCTGATCATACGGGAGACCGTTCACCAAAGGACTGACTATCATGCTGAGCTTGTTAGCTTGGAACATAAGAGATTATCACTCTGAAACCAGATATATGATATAATATCATTGTAAGGTACGACGGCCGCATCAGACGAACAGTATTGGCCGGCTGGCAAAGACTGCGACAGAGTCTACTTTAATCTGAACGATACAGAGACGTGTGCCGCCTCTGTGTTGAGCTTATACGCCAACAGTGCCAAAAATGAGTGAATGCGAGCGGCGACTCTGTGTTTGTGAGTGCTCGGGGTCTATTTTTGGTAACCTGCTCAAGCTTTTGTCACTGTATATATGTTCACCTGCCTCATGATCAGCTGGCGTCTGATTTGGCTATATAATGCTGTATAGAAATTGTGACATATATTTTAGAGGCAAATGGAATTAAAGAACTGCTTTGCCGGTTTTGTAAGCGTTTGAGTCATTGTGGATCTTTATTGTGAATATTTTTTTAAGTGAATAAATCTGTTTAAAATATCAAGGGTAAAGTAGGACATCGAAACCAATGTTTATCATTTTTAAAATAATTTAATGCATCCGCCACAGTCTTAAAAACAAGGGCCAATAAATAAATAACATAATACAACAATATTTAAATTGTTCGTTCAAAAACAGTGAAAATAAATAGCCAAAACACTTTTATGGTGACATGAATAAATAACATTTTGTAATATTAATATTATAATACTGCTTATCAGTGTAGCTAAATATAAATCGCAAAAGGTTCAAACATATTCAACATACGGCCGTACGCATGTGCAGCCCACCGAGATGGTTTTGTACTCAAGTTTGAAGGAATAGTTGTGCTTGTCTCCGTGAATTTTCCTCAAGACCAGGATTTGACTGAAAATGGGTTTGGATTGGTAATCGAGGACCTCCTCGCCATTGATCAAACATCCGGTCAGCATACATTTCGCCTCGGCGATGTTCGAAGGGTACAGGGTCTCATCATGCGTGAACCTACAAAACAGAATGAATCATGGGAAATTTTAGGTTGGTGTGTTTGTATCGGTTGCATTCTAACTATTAAACTACCACATGAAACACATAGACTTACGTGTACGTCCATGGAGAGATGGAGTCATTATTTACTGGACGAATCAGGTCGGATGAATGTTTGAACTCTGGATTTAAGACCAGTCGATATGAATCTGGTGCTCCCTTCTTTTGATGCATCTTGGTAGGTAGTCCCTCAGCCCCGAATGATATTAAAAGTAGACCCATCATACAAGCCACCTGTAAAGCACAAACCCACATTCAACCGAAGACTTACAATAGTTGTAAAAATCCTAAAATGGTTTATTTTCAATTCAATTTGAGAAATACTCACAGTGAGGAACTGGATGCTGAATGCAAATGACATAGTTGAGCTCTTTTGTCTTTCACCTGCGGTCTTATAAAATATCTTGTGTTAGTCAAAACACGCTGATCTACTTTCACAGCGGTACGTGCAGTTTATATAGAGAGGCCTGTTCATGCATTCGCATTAGTGTAGGAGCACTTCCTGTGATGAATTGTCTTTTTTATGCGATGTCATATCATATCAATTGTGTCAGCAGAAATTTCAGTAGGTGTGTATTAAGTGTACAATCACACTTTCTATTTCTTCTTCATTACTAATTTAAAGTTAATACAAGAACACTTTTAAACAATATGATTTAAAAATAGAATTTATTTTGATGCGCTCACATGAAAGTAATTTAAGTCGCTTTGGATAAAAGCGTCTGCCAAATGCATAAATGTAATTATTTTTTACATTTTACAAATAATAGCATTTCCATGTGTGATAAGAATGAGCTATACCGTTTACAAACTGGACTTCGATTAGATTTTAATTAGTTTACACAGGTGTGCCAGCGGAGAAACAGCAGTTTTAGTTCATCACATTACAAAGAGATTATACACCAAAGATAAATTCAGTCATAATTTATTCATCCCTGTGTTGGTCAAAACCTATATTACTTGTTTCTGTGGAACTCAAAAGAAGATATTTGGAGATGTTCCATACAATGGAAGTCAATGGGGTTCAGGGTTGTATCAACATTCTTCAAAATATCTTCATTTGTGTTCTGCAGAACAAAGAAAGTCATACTAGTTTTGGAATGACATGAGGGTGAATAAAAGATGACAGTATTTTCATTTTTTTTTAATGAACTATCCGTTTAGCATGTTGTACCAACATCTGTCAACACAAAGTGTCCAAAAACCTATTAATAAGTCAAATGTATTGATATCTAGATATTTTATTGAAATAGTGTGCATGTCTTGGCAACACTTGGTTTGAGGTTTTAATATGTAATGCAATGACATTTGTAATTCATACTGAGATGTGCAAATACTTTTTGAGCAAGCGTACTATCCTAACCTACTTAACATCTCACATACACTCAGATCAGAGGGTATGAATCGCTATGCAGAATTAAATTGTGATTCTGTCCACTATACTCATTCGCTCTGGTTGACTTGCATTAATGCTGGTGACCTCAATTAACATGATTTGCAGAAAGCCATGTCGCCACGGAGATTTCCGCCCCATGTCTATTGCTTGCAACTTACAGTTGCATATTTCCCACCTCAGATGGAGGTTTGTTATTGCGTCAAATGCGGTGAAAGCCGGTGGTCTGACACTATCCTTGAACATGTGAATGTGGGACAAAGGACAGGACCGCATCTTCATGGGCCAGTGTTTCCCCAAAATGTCATGACATTCCCTCGGTTTGATATAGCATTCTTTTATTTCCGGGTCATAAAGCAAGACAATTACCTAAACACTCTTGGTAAATGTGACGCATACCAGTGACCTACATGTGGGACTTTCAAAGGGTCCAGGAATCTTACAACTGCTACTGTCATACTCACGAAACTAACCGGCATTCAGGAACGGGAAGGGTTGTATTGACCCACATTTAACCACACATTTGGAGAATCTTTGAAATATTCGAAATTACCTCGATTTCCATTTAATGAAATTGGTTACTTATTATCTTCTCATACCGTAAGATGCAACATTGATTTTTTTTGGAGATGCAACTAAAGGCATATTATGAATGCTGTTAATATTGTTGATATTAGTTAGGCTATTTATTTTATATTTTTTAGGCACAGATATGCTCCCCGTTATTGCATTATTCACTTTATTTTTTTTAAAGGGGGTGTGTGTTTGATATTAAAACTTATGAAAGCATTCAAATGACTTTTTCTCACGAAATCTTGCTTTCAAGATGTCCAATGATTTTCTTAAAAACACTTGTATTAACAAATTTCCTTTATATTCATTTAAAACAAGGTATGATATGTTTAAAGACATTCATTAATCAACTTTTACTGACAGTTTAACACAATTAAAAAAAATATTTACAAAAAAGGCCTTAAAAATTCTCATTGGCGTACCATGGACACGTCTTTCCTACACTATTTCTTCATTTTTATTATACATGAATATTCTTTTTGGTCTTTTTTTGTAATTTGAGAACATCTAGTAGAACATCCAATTGTTTTTTTTTCAGAATATTTTAATTTTACTCTGTTTAAATTACAACATATAATGCACAAATCAGGACGCGTTACAGTTATGAGAATTTCAGCAGAAAAATAAATAAAGAACATAAATAATTAATTTGTTTGTTAAAATTATTTTTTGTCCAAGGTAGAGAACACAATTATCTTTATTATGATCATTTTTTGTGTTATCAAACTGTAGTTTAATATTTCAAATCTTTACTGCCATGATGTTTCAGAGGTTTTGTGAGAATCACCCATTTAGACTTTAATAGCACACACAACGCAGATATATGATCAGTTGTAGTGCTTATTTCTTTAAAATATTCATCAAATTTCATCACCATATGGTTTGCTTCTTGAATTTTCTTAATGTCACTGAGTAGTGAAATACCACAAGCAAAATATTTATTGTGGAAAAACTACTAATACTACACTATAAAGTTTCTGTGAATTTCTTTTTCCTTTCATCAAAGGGAGAAATGAGGTCAGAGAGATGCTGAGCAGCTTCCGTCGCCGACTGCACAACTGAGCAAATGTTTGTCATTAGTCAACATGAAAGCACGTCAAAAAACCTACCGAGAGGATTCCCGCATTGGGACCCGCCACATCAAAGAACGGCATAATGGTGACATAATGTGGGGTTAAGCCACCTGATGGCCAAGATACACCTGTCCATTAATGGAAAGCACACACGTTCATGTCTAACCACATCTGACAACTTTGCAAAATCCTTATAATTATGATTTGGTGTTTGTGAATGTTTTGATATTATGAAATAATACCTATTGGTGAGCATTTATACAGGACTCACCCTCGCGCTTACGTTGGTCTATGCTGTCTTTGTTAACAAGTGCTCGACAGAAGTATAAAAAAATACTGTAGGTCATTACAATAGAAAATGAATCTATTTTAGGATATTGGCCAAAAAAGGAGCTGATTTCTAAGGCTGAAACAGTTGTGGGTGGTGAAAATAGGCCGTTTTGCAGCGTCGCACTTATATGATACGTTTGACCTTACCACACCGAGAAACAGTATCATTGAGAAGATCTATCAAGAGCACTTCTCATTCTGATGCTGGGATAAGCTTCCATTCTACAGTGTACCACAATCTCTAGCATTATGTTACAACCGATCGCATTGCTGCTTTACATTTGGTCCTGACGCAAAGCGGAATTCACCGTGAGATTCTTAAGATGGTAGAGGGTTTGGAGATGTTTTCAAAACGTGCACCATTTTAAGTTATTTTTTTACCCTATATAGTTGTTGGGATGTACAGGGATGTAGAGTTGAAGATTTTATCATTGTTCTGGAGGTGTAAGAAAGAAAGGGTACCAACAGTGGTTCTTACGTGGCATCGCCGTAAGAAACTTATGGAGCACCTTTATTCCACCTTTATTTTATCACAAAAGGTTCTTTATGGCTTTCTTAGACTGTACAATTTTAGGAATTTTAAAAACCTTTGACTGTATGTCTGTATATCTTTGGGGAACCAAAAATGGTTCTTCAATGACATCACTAAAGAACATTTTGTAGCATTTTACTTTTTTGTGTGTACGATCACTGCCTGTTTATTATTGAATTTCCATCCAAAATGAAATGGGCTCCAATTGTTTAAACAGGCTAGTACAATAAATGCAATTCCAAACATAAGTCTTTTTTTTGTGCTGTTCCTAATGAAAAGACCATCTTAAACCAGTGTGAATGACCTGCTCCACATTAGTTTATGCTGGGTTTTTTCAAACATGCTGTTACCTGAAACTTAGCAGGTAAACCTAATTCAAGACCAGCATGGCCTTTTTGGTGAAGCTGGTTGACTAAGGTGGTCTTGCTGGCTTAAGAAGACCCTTACTTGTGGTTAAGGTGTCTGGTGGTCACAAACCAACATCACATACAGGTGCCATGTTGAAAGTGAAATCATTATTATTAGCTAAGTTTTCTATAACAAAGATAAAGATGAGCTCTCTTTAATATCTCAATTATACATTCATGAGGTTAAGTGGAAAGCAATGTAAACTTAAGTCTGCTTCTCAGATGTTTCTCCTGAGCAAAAGACCCAGAAATGTTATCAATGTCTCCATAAGTGTTGCAGAAGAGATCTCAATGATCTCTCGATCATTTATTAAACCCACTATTAAAGATTTGATTGAATTTTTCCCCAATTTAAATGTATTTATACAATCTACACCCTAAAAAGTGCTGGGTTGTTTTTGACCCATGCTGGGTATTGGACAGAACACACTGCTGGGTTAAAAATTACCCAATGCTGGGTTATATCAACCCAGCAGTTGGGTTTGCATAACCAAGCATTGGGTTCGAATAACCCAGCATTTGTTTCTGTCCAATATTTACCCAATATTTAACAATTCGCTCATTTGTTTCTATTTTTTTTTTAAGTTCAAGTTAACTGAAATGGATGGATTGGTAATGGTTAGGGCCAGATCAGCATCTGAAGTTTACTTGATGGCAGCTAAACTTTTCATATGTTTAATATGTTTGGCATTGTGGAAAAGTATGGAAATGATAAACCAGGTCAAGATGCTTCATCATGATTCCATGATTTAGATTAATAAGAACTCACATATACAAAACATACAAAACCTTCAATACATGTGAATTTATAGAATTAAACCTGCTTACAACCTGATTTCCCGCCGATCAAACCAGACACCACCCAATTGATTTTTACCATGAGAGAACGTTAAATCATGACTTACCCCAAACATCATTTCCACAACCTATCGTTTTTCAATCGAAATTCAATCAAATGAAACTGCAAATCTTGCGAAATAAAACTGATATTTTATCCGCAGGTCGGATTACTGGAAGATGTAGGTCTTAACCAAGCACCCACCACCTATCAATTTGATCTGATGATGAAATCCAGGTCAGGCCTGATTATCTATACAATCACGAACAGGCATGACATAAATAGATGAGGTACAAGAGAACCATCTTCACACTGGAAGAAGATAAGAAGAGGGCATTAAAGATGTTTCTGAGCTCCTTCAATGCTAAATACATGGTAAAATGACAAAAATGAGAATAAATATTAAACAGATGATAAAACGTCTAGCTAGCTTTATACTGACACTATAGTTGGTATTGCACTTTTTGTCTTGAACTCTGATGAAACATTCATTTTAAACCAAGATTACATTTAAATTATTGGGGTAAGCAAAGTTTTATGTGCATGTATTGATACAATCATAAATGATAAACAGATAACGTTCTTTCTTGCAGGTTTTGTTGGGCTGTGCGCTGGTGAGCCTTGCGTCTGCCAAACAAGGACAGAACCGAATATGCGACACAACTTTCACAATTTCCAGTGACGATGATGTGCCTCAGGTGAAAAACACGGATGGAAATGGAAACATCCACGACCGATCGCTATCAGCATGGACATGGAGGTGAGTCGTCAAGTCTTATACTAAATCACTAAACTGAATCAAATTGTCACAAGACAAAATGATCAAAGATTCATTAAATATGTCCATAAAGTATACTGTATATTTAATGTCATGCACTGTAAAAAATCTAGTTGATTTGACATAATTATGTAAGTTATCTCAACTTTTAAGTTAGTTCAACTCTAAAAATCCAATGCACAAAAGAAACTTAAAAGATGAGTTGAGTTGAGTTTTTATAAGCCAGCATTAACATACCACTCATTGCCAGGTTGTGAAATTTACATTTGGCAGACGCTTTTAACCAAAGCAACTTACATTGCATTATACTATACATTAGTTTCTAAGTATGTGCAATCCCTGGCATTGAACCCATGACCTTGGTGTTGCTAGCTAGGTATTGTGGGCAGTCGTGGCCCAGTGGTTAGAGAGTTGGACTCATAACCAGAAGGTTGCTGGTTCGATTCTCAGGTCTGGTGGGTAACAGCTGAGGTGCCCTTGAGCAAGGCACCTAACCCCAACTTGCTTACTATAAAAAATGTACAAATGTATAGTATAATGTACTGTAAGTCACTTTGGATAAAAGCGTCTGCCAAATGCATAAATGTAAATGCTAGCGCCATGCTCCAACTGAGCCACAGGAAAGCTTTACATTTACATTTATTCATTTGGCAGATGCTTTCATTCAAAGTGAGAGCAAGTAGGAAAGCATAAAACATTTTGTCAATAAAATAACAGTAGGTTTAAGGTCATGTGACATCAAATGTGTCATTTAAAGTGCATTTGGGTTAAACTTGTGGGTTTTGTTTCTCTGTTTTCAGACCAAAGATTTCTTCGCACAGAATCCCACATGTCATCTTTGAAGCCCAATGTAATACAGAGTACTGCAGCCATCCTGACAGTGATGTGGATGAGAGACTTAACTCTGTGCCCATATATCAAAACATACTGGTTCTGAAACAGGATGCACAAGACAGGAAGTGTTTCAGGGCCACTTTTGAGAAAGTCGCAGTGGGCTGTACATGCGTATGGGCAAAAACATCCTGAAATGACTGTGTGTTTCAATGTTTTATTGAACTTATTTATTTGATGCAACAAGATGCTTTTTTGCCAAGTGCATCTCACACAGATGCTTAAAGTCTTTGTGTATTGTAATTTGTAAGTTATATTGAAGAAAAGTTCCTGGATTACACTTATATTTGCCTTTATTTATTTAGCAAGCAGCTCTCTAGTTGTATTTGAGTATTTAAATATAGCCATTCACAAAGCCAGTTTGTATCACTCATACTTTACGTAACCAACATAATTAGCAGAATGATGTAAACTTTCAATTTAAAAATAGACACTAACTGAGCAATAAAGGTACACCGTAAAAAAATGTTTAGAGGATTCCAACATATTGCTGATAAACGCAAGACAAAGTTTTCTGCCTGTGACAATAAAGAGTTTTTTTTCTGATGTATAGTCTTCAGTTTGCATAACTAGACCAGCAGAGATATAGACCATGAATATCTGAACTAGACTACTTAAAAAAGTGGCATTTAAAGGGATAGTTCACCCAAAAATGAAAATTCTGTCATCATTTACTCACCCTCAGGTTGTTTCAAACCTTTATAAATGTCTTTGTTCTGATGAACACAGAGAAAGATATTTAGAAGAATGTTAGCAATTTTCAGTTCTGGGACATCATCCAAACACTATAAAAAATATTGTATTATTTTTGTTCTGTTGAATGAAATATTTTGAAGAATTTAGGAAAACAAACAGTTCTGGGGCACCATTTCATTTTTCCTATTATCGTAGTCAATGATGTCCCGGAACTGAAAATTACTAACATTCTTCCAAATATCTTTCTCATGTGTTTAACAAAACAAAGCAATTTATACAGGTATGAAACTACATGAGAGTGATGACATGGCAAATGATGACAGAATTTTCATTTTTGGGTGAACTTTCCCTTTAACAGTGGCATGTTTTACCACCAGGGATGTGGTCTAACAGCTCTTAGAAAAATTACCGAACCAGTTTCTAAACGATAACCTCTGCAGTTATTGTTGCAACAACAAACCGTACAACTTGGCAGTAAAAAAAATCACTGTCATCAAAAATGATAAATAAAACAGGCAATATAACAGGCAGTAAACAGAGAACCAATAACTGCATCCTGTTAACAAAATGAGTCATCAGCTGTTTGCCATTAAACTCATTACAGAGTTCTTTATGTAGTGCGTTTTGGGCCTAATTCCAGTTTCCACTGGTTCTGTTGGTTCCTATTCAAAAGATCATATCCAACCAAAATCAATGCAATTCCCATTGTCACCATTAAATCCATTAGAATTTCTGTGATGGTACAACAAACCGGTTTACTTAATAATAATAAAAAATTTAATATATGACTGAAAGTTAAAGTAGCAACAGTAACAGTAGTGACTATGGTAAATATTCAGAATACATTCTTAATCTATTTTTATATCAAATTGAGAGGCTAACTTAACTTAAGATGCTTGCATGAATCCGAGCGTATTTTACATCCACGCCACTAGGTGGCGATATATAGCCAATGAAACGGAAGCAGCATTAATCCGTTACTGCCACCTAGTGTTGTGTTGTGAATTACACCCACAGCCTCAGTCTGTGTGATTTAGATATGAACAAAGTTCCTTAGATCACCGTTTATTAAAGGACATCTTGCTTTTATCTACTATGATTACACTTCCTTATTAGACGCCTTTTAAGTGCTTGGTGACGTTTCTAGCGCTACTCAACGGGACCTTATAAATTGTAACTTTCCTCAGATTGTTAATAAACTGTGGATTTACAGCTAGCCTGTCGAGCTAGCTGGTTATGGTATGTATCATTCATATGACATTATTAAACTGTCATTTTAATTCTCAATGTTTTAAATGTTTATATTTTTGACAGCATATTGATAGTTTGAAAATGCTGACGGATTGTTTATTATTTACTTACTCAATCCATATGTTTGCTTATCACAGAGATTATGTCATTAGGGGCTGGGGCTTACTGTGCTTTTACTATGGTAACATACTAAATGTTATGGTGATTATGGGAGTGAGAGAATTGAATTCATGTATTCATTCATTTTGACAATAACATTTACAATTGACAGATATTGCAGTTTAACACATTTAGATTACATTAATATTAGTATGACTTTATTTACTAGTGTGATATTATCTATTGCGACTATAATACAGAAGTTTTAAGGTAACCAGGAACCAAATATTGTGTTTTTTCGTAGTTACTGTGGTCGTACTACCACTGCAATGCAGGAACCATGGCACATTTTTTTAATATAATGTACAAATACTTTAATCTTTACCTGTCAAAAATGTATATTTATGTGCTTGACAGATTTTATCCAAAGTGACCTACAGTGCATTTAAGCTATACACGTTAAATGTTTTAACAAATCAGTTAAACGTTTATTACAAATTATGTTTTGTTTATTATATTTTAAAGGCATAGAACAAGGTGTTGATTCATATATTTAAATTAAAAAGTGTCATTTTACCAGCTCCTATACATTCCTTCAATCAATGCTGTGGTTTGACTATAGAAAACCTCTTTGTGTTTCTTCCAGTGTATTTCCTGATATTACACTGAGCAGAACAGCATTTGCTGCAGTTATATCTTGTAAATGGGGAACAGCGCTCTCAAAGCTCATTTAGAAACATCTCAGAAGACTGGAGTGTTTCAGCTGACTGGAAAGGGTTTGACGGAGGTAATCATATTCACCACTCAGATGCACTTAGCTGGAGCATTCTCATGGATTATTGACAGGTCGTGTGTTTTTGTTTATATAGTTTCCAGAGGAACTACAGAAGCTCACTGGAAACTTGCGTACAGTCGATCTTTCTAGCAACAAAATCGAGGTCCTTCCCGACTTCATAGGAGGCTTCCAGCAGCTTAAGAGTCTCACCATTGGCAGTAATAAGCTGAGTAAGTGTTAACAAATAGTTTAGTGTGGCTGTCATGTAGATGAACTAGTGTTGAGTTTTATATTATATTAAGTTTTGCATTGGTTTTCACCCTCTCTGACCCTTAAAACCAATTAAATGGGCTATTTTTGCTACTTTATCTTCTGTCTGTAAATAACATGTGTTTTGATTGGTTGACCTATTTGCAAAATGAATAACATCCCACCCTCAAAGTCACTGAATACTGAATAGATTTGTTTTTACGTGCACAGCCGGTCTACCAAATGACATTGGAAAACTCAAGAAGCTGGAAACTCTCATTTTAAATGGGAACCAGTTAAATCAGCTTCCTGCAGGTGTGGGTCAGCTAAAGTCCTTGCGGACCCTCAGCCTGTCAGGAAATCGTTTTAAAGAGTTTCCCGGTGGACTCGGCTCCCTTCGCCACCTTGATGTCCTGGACCTGTCCAAAAACCGAATCCAGGTTGTTCCTGCTGAAGTGGCCGAACTGCAGGCCATTGAAATCAACCTCAACCAGAATCAGGTGAGTTTCCATTCTTCTGTTTATCAAGGGAATGGGATTGACATATCACATGATATTTTGATCTACTTTGTGGTGTGTTCTGCTTCAGATTTCGAGCGTGTCTACAGAGGTGTCTCGTGCTCCCAGACTGAAGGTCTTGCGTCTGGAGGAGAACTGTCTGGAACTCTCCACTATCCCTATCTCTATCCTCACAGACTCCCAGGTGTCTTTGCTCTCTGTAGAGGGTAACCTGTTTGAAGTTAAAATGATGCGTGACCTGGAAGGATTTGATAAGGTAAGAAATGTAAAAAAAACCCATACATTTTGTATAGAATATTAACATGAATTGACAGTTTGTCACAGACCGTCACACTCCAAAAGGATAAACAAATCTGCTATACAAGTATAGTCCCTAAAAAAAGTTATTCTTTTGTTAAAAGCGAATAAAAACATTTAGCTTTAACGTATAGTGTCTTCCAGCTACAAAAAGATGGTCAGCTTGGTTTTGTGTATCTCGTCCTCTCTAGCAAATTTCATGTGTCATGTATCTTAAGCTTTAAATGCAAAGCAAAACAGGTCTAAGTTTTTTTTTGTTTTTTAAACAAAGGCAAGTCCCTCACTTTGTTACTGTGAGAGGATTCTAGAAATTTCAGAAGTAGAAACTAATTCTTACACCATTGGATTTCTCCTAGTTGCTCTACATAGTCTTTTAACTGTCATTGGTTTCCTCAGTACATGGAACGTTTCACTGCAACCAAGAAGAAATTTGCTTAAAGTGCAAGGGTTCTCCAGTGCCAGGCTGCCCTCTGCACTGGCATCCGGTTCACCAGGTGTGGCTGGATTGGCGAGACAGCAATGGAAACTATGGAAGAACAGTCTTGACTGCTGTAGAACGACGGCTCAGACACCCCAGACCTGTTGCTTATCAACATAACAGTAGCACCTGTAGGAATTATTCTATGGACTGTGCATTACACTTTTGCAAAGATGTCATGATCACAATTGCAGCGCTGACTCAATGTCCTGAAGATATTTACACTGGGCAGAGGTTTATTGTATATTCAAACACACTAATGCCAGGTCTATTTATAGGTCTGTCCTTCAGTACACCAACTAACATATTGTACGTACTGTACCCTTTGAACTATGTACTATCGCCTAGCATTTAATTATCCCTTTTTAACACATTAGAGTTAGCAGCCATTGTTGGCCAGTGAATAGATGGCTTTTATTTATTTGCACACTCATGTTTCTGTAATTTTCTTTAGATAAGAACACATCCATGAGAAGGTATTTGCTCAAGACTGCTGGGAGAGTATGTAGTGTAACAGTATTGCAGTCTTTTGATTGTTCTTCATAACAGCAACATTTCCGTTACAAATAATTTTCTTTTATATTATAATGAATGCCTACTTGAATGCAGTAAATGTGATTATATATATTTATATAAATCACATACTTAACACAAATGATTTTGGTGAACATTATGCATATTCATACAAAATCTATTTCTGTTTGCTGAAGTTGCTGTCTACATTGTTTATCTACTTTCACATTTGAATGTCACCTATTGTCTATTGTGTAACCTTTTGATTCTTGCAGTCAATCTATGCAATGTATATTTCAAATATCTGAAGATTGTTTGTTATTTTTAATATGGTGCATACTCAGCACCAGTAACATTTACTCATAAGCATCTAAATTACACAAATCTGTCATTGCTTAAGGAAAAATTTTCTTGCTTCTCAATGTACTGTACACCCAAATTACTTCTTTGTGCTACAGCGTTTACTTGCAAAATAAAGCTTGCTTTGTATTTCTCATCTAATTGTCAACAAAATTGCACTTGAATTTCCCCAAAAATTAAATATTTATCCGCCCACCTATATTTACAACCAAAACACTAAACAGGTTTTCTATAGTGTAATGTTCAACCATCTGATCATCACTTTGTCAAATGTGACCCTGGATCACAATACCAGTCTTATGGGTAAATTTTTGGTACATCTTCTAAAAGCTGAATAAATAAGCTTCCTATTGATGTATGGTTTGTTATGATAGGATATATTTGGCCGAGATACAACTATTTAAAACTCAGGAATCTGAGGGTGCAAAAAAAATCAAAATATTGAGAAAATCGCCTTTAAAGTTGTCCAAATGAAATCTTTAGCATAGCATATTGCTCACAAAAAATTACGTTTTTATATATTTACAGTAGAAAATTTACAAAATATCTTCATATTTTAATGAGTCTTGGCATAAAAGAATAATGGCTAATTTTGACCCATATGATGTATTTTTGGTTATTACTAATGTTCTTGTGCTACTTAAGACTTAAGGTTTTGTGATCCAGGGTCACATATGGTTTGCTTTGAAAATAACGCCGAGTTCTATTTCTTGTGTTTTTCTTATTTTTTTTTATAGAGGATGTCCTCTGCTGATATGGCAAATATACTAAACATGGCACAAAAACGCCAAGCTGATAGAACAGTACTGTCAGTCTGTTAAAAAGGTATTAAAACATATTTTGCCTTAAAGTTATTTTTATGTTTTAAATAACAAAATACTGTTACTTAGTGACATCATTTTAAAGTTCAGTAATGCATAAAGAAACCAAAGCTCTGGAAAACAAAATGTTGTATTTGGAAGTTTGTTCTGTCATTTCATAAGAAAACAAACAAACATTCAGCACAGAATTATCAAAAATATAGACAAATCAGAAAAAAGTACAACAAAGCATCAGATGGTGGTGCTGTAACTCCAATGACAACATAAAGTATTAAGCACAATTATGACTGGTTTAAACTTTGAATAGAGCAGCAAGATCACCTCTTCTTCAAACACAGAGAACATTAAACCGCTAGCAACCTGCCGAGACTTTAAAATACTGTAATTTTGTAATGTGTAAAAAAAACAACAGGTCAACATTGGTGGGCAGACATGGTATTACAAAATACAACAACAAATCCATCAGATTAAAGAAATTGATCATTTAACTGAAAATTCATAAAATGATCTTAACGTTCAAGATGATGAATCCTAATATCAAAATACAAAAGTACCACATCTCAGGGTAGAAACTAAGTCCATAATTATATTACACACTGACCTTGTTTATAGTAGTAAATCTTACAAATGGCACTGCATTAAACAAAGAACAAGAACATCAATTTTGTTGTCTTCGCATACAGACAATACATGAACTTATCCATTTTGAAACACCAAAAAAATATTTAAACGTGATATACTGTACAATAAATGACACTGTCAATCATTCCCGACTGCCGCACTGAAAAGCAATCAGGTCTCGCATGGATCAGGCATGCTTTATGGTGTATTTGCCTTTCTGGAGCTGCGAGATGTAGAGTTTTGACTTGCTCCCATCGAGCCGTTTGAACCACACCTCATCCTGATTGATTGTAGTTATTACGGCACTGTGTGAAAGAGAGACAGTGGAGAATAAGAACTCACAAAAGTCTGGCCAAAGTGCTGCAGAGCGATCAATACGAGCTTGAGTGTGTTTTAGAGCTGGTTACTCAAATCTCTCACCTCGTGGGGTACTCGTCTTTCTTGTCGATACATATGGCCTGACCGCGGCCGTACCAGTCGCCATCGTAAAACAGGCGTCCGTCTTCCGAGCGTGCGCTGTGTTGGTGTTTGTCACTCTTTGAAGATGCGACTACATCAAAATGCAAAATTCTACTGCTATGCTTATAACGGTTTATGAACATGAGATAGACATAATAAAAGCAATCAAAATAAATATCGTGCATGTGATGCTTCATGTATATTTGACAGGAAAGCTATTTGTTTATCTATTTATTATATAAATATGACCTTACCATCGGTTTTAACTCTGTGAGGTCCTAATGTTGCCATGGCCTACAAGACGTAAATATGATACGTTATTAATCTAACAAGACGAAGCCATTTAATCTTTAAATAGATCTAAAAATGTCATCGCACTAACCTTTCTGATTGCAGTCCAATCCTCCAGTATATCCAAATCTTGCAGCATATAAACAATATATGGGCGTGTTCATGTTAAGGACATTTAAGTAAATCGTCATTTTAGGTACATTCAGCAAGGTGCGATTAAGGATATCTGACACAACAACAGGCTTTTTCTTTTTGTCTGGACTGAATGGATCTTTCTTCTTGTTTTTTCTGGACTGTAACTCATCATTCCAGAGCTCTGTGGATGAAAAGACAGCATAAATAACACCAAAATAGAAATGAAAGAGCTAAAACTGGATTGGATATATATAGATATATAGGATACCAGCACCTGAGGTAATGTCTATGCTATGACGGTCTTCCTCCAAACGTCTGATCTTCTCTTCTAATTCACTTTGAACTGTATCAAATAATAGCAGCTTTTCACTCTGGAAGAGACATTGTGAACCGATTTAGAGAGCATTTTAAACAGCATCATCTTTAAATGTTATAACTGGTAGACATTTGGCAATAATAACATTTATTGACTTAAATGGTGGTTTCAATACATCTTAAAATCCTCACCTCACAATGCTGGATAGCTGCTTGGGTTTCACAGTCATATTTATTCTTTACAGAATCCAAGCACAGCTCTCTGTAGATGCCTGTAAAAATAAGTTTAGCAAAATATAAGTTTAGAAATATGTTATCTTAAATCATGACACAAAAATACAAATTTCAGGGCATTTCTGCCCTTTTGGTTCGGACATCTGCAACCTGACCTGCAACTTTTGTTCTAATTTGCATATTCTCCTGAAGTGTTGCAAGAGGCTCCAGGTACTCAGGGGCCTTTCCTGACATCACTTCCTGGAGTTTGGCATCCACTTGATTCAGGCGCTCTTTGTACAAACTGATAAAACAGATGTACATGTTGGAAAACGCATATGTATGTATATATGTAATATATAGGAACAGATTATAAATATACACACTGGTCTTTGAGGTCAGTGAACTGTTTTTCAAGATTGTTCATTTCGTCAATGCATTCCATTCTTCTTCTTTCACAGTCTTCATCGTCCATTTCTGCATTGATAAATACATGTTAAAAAATGAATGAATCAAAGGTGCATGTGACGTGAGTGGCAGATGACTTCATGCAACGTTACACATATTTGTAAAATTAGTTTAAAAAAAAAACAGCAATTATAACTGCTGCAGTTCGTTAATGTTTACCTGAACTTTCTCCATCTTCGGAGACAGACGAGGTTTCGGTTTCCTCATCCTCTGAACTGCTCCCATCTTGCTCTGCGAAATCCACCTCCATCTCTTCATGGTTGCTCTCTTTCTTTTCTCTGGCGTGCACTGGCATCACTTTTACACAAATAACGAAAACTGACGAAATCTACTGACCACTTTCTTTGAAAGGGCTGCTGTCGATTAAAGGTGTATGCCAAACGTGTTTGTTAGCTTACTGGCAATGCTAAAAACAAAACAAATAGGCTACAGAAGTCAACATGTAACGTTACCATTCTAACAAACGCTCAAATCCTGCAAACTAGTATTATTTGTCATTTATTCTGCATATGGTACAAACAAAATGGATCGCTGTTTTTAATCGCTCTATCTGGTTTAGTATTTTATTACAAACAAATTTAATGTTTTACCACATTAGCCAAAGCAAGCTACCCCCTGTGAAATGCTGAGGCTCTGGCGCGGAATGTGCGTTGCGGTAGCACTATGGGGTCTGTAGTTTTTATTGTGACATGAGTCCCTCCAGCACTGCTAGTCGTAGTGGACAAATTAACTACATTTCCCAGTCGTTATTGGCTCCGTGTTTATTGCTTTTAAATAGTCTGTATAAATCTATCCCCGACATGGTGAAATGATTGCGTTATTAAATATGATTAAACAAATCATGGTTATTTATTTTTGTGACATTTTAAAGTTTTTAACACCGTCTTCCTCACATACAGCTTTTTTTCTTAATTTCTTCGATACTATTGAGCGTTATTTTAAATGTATGTTTTCCTATTTGATTTAGCAACATTATATTTGGAGAAACAAAAAATTGTTCTAAATAAAATAAAAATTAATATTATTTTATTAATATTATTTATTAATAAAATTAATATTATGACATTGTTTTGCAAATACAATACTTTACAAAATATTTGACGTTTTATTATTGCTTGTTATGTGTATTAAGTTTGTTAAGTTTATTCAAGTAAATTCGTCAACTTTGTCCTGTGTAGTTTGATGTTGTGATTATGCCCCATATGACGTCTGAGCGTTGAATATCTCTGGTATCGATGGTGTTTGTTCATGTCGCGTCCTCCGCCATGTTTGCAGATCTTCAGAGAGGTGTGTAGTTCACAGAGGAGGGCTGCCTGCTCTTTTTCTTTTGTCCGACCTCCTCTGCAAAAATGCACCCCTCGCCTAGACTAATTCATCACGTTTCCTCACAAACCATAACATATTTTGCTCCGTGAGTCTGCCAGATCCGCCCATGACTGAGGGAATTAACTGAAGATTAACATTAGCTCTTCAAAACATCTCGGAATGTTCTCCAAAAAACCTCATGGAGATGTCAGGAAATCGACACAGAAAGTGCTGGACCCTAAAAAGGACGTGCTGACGAGATTGAAACATTTGAGAATCGTTATTGGTGAGAATTAACATTTGTTTTTATTTTGTTGTTTTAGTGTTGTCTTGCATAGAGCTAGCATGCTAGATATGGATATGTGAATGGAGAATGTTTAGCAGTCGTGGTGTTTCATGTTATATAATAACGTTCGTTTTAAAACCTACAAACAACAATTTAGGAGTTGACAAGCAAAATGTATTTTTTACAGGATATGTGGATTAGTCTTGCATGGTTTAGATGGTGTTGTTATGATCTGTCATGTTTTGCTTTAATTTGCTCTTAATAATGGAAACGGTTTAGATGTCAGTCAAAGTGATGCAAAATAGATTTGACTGTTTACAAACATAATGCATGAACATTATTTGGATTCATGGTTGTTCTGTTTGCATGTTCTGAAGTATTTATTCATTTGATGCAGTTATTTTTTGGTATCAGTGTCAAAAAGAACTGTGAGTGATACTGTAACACTTTACAACAAGTATGTATTTGTTAACATTTGTAAATGCATTAATGTGAACTAAGAATGAACAATATAGTTTTCAACATTTTTGTTCATCTTAGTTCATGCCAAAACTATTGTATGTGAAAGTTCATTGTGCTTTAACCAATGCCGACAGTTACAGCTTTGATTTTAGAAGTGCTTTAGTAAATCATAAAATGAACATATTGTTTATTGTAAGTTCATGTTAACTAATGCATTAACAAATTTTGACATACTTATTATTGTAAAGTGTTCTCCTGGATATAATATATGATGTGTCATGCCAAGTCAGCTTTGTGATGGATTAATGCAATACAAGACAAAATTCAAGCCTTTTAGTGCGTAAAAGTTAAATTGAGCAGCCACTTGTTTGGGTGGAGGGGAGCAAAGATTTGATTCTCCATGACTGGGTGTAACATCACTGAATACCAGAAATAAACCAGCACTTCCTCTGGGATTAGTCTAGGAAGTCACAAGCAATGCATCTCAGGATTGTATTTGAGTTGTTTGGCTTAAAGCTCCACACACTTCCCCGTGAATGTTGGACGTGAAAACATTTTATGTAACACCACAGATTTCACTCTGTAAATGTGCAGTTGCTTTTGTCCTCGGTGTGGTTTGAAAGTGTCATTTGAAATGTTGGCTTTAGAGGGTTACTGTTTAATCACGACCCATTTTCCTGTATTGCTCTGTGTGGCATTTTCAGGCTTCCTGGTGCCATTGTGTTGCTCTACTTTGATGGTTGTTTTGAAATCGAAAACTATGTTGCTATGAAAGGCAAGGAAACTGCTTCATTGTGGGGCTGCACGATATTCAAGGAAAATGTGATATGCGCTAACTTAATCTATAAATAATGTGATTTACAATGCAGTCTGACAGTGTTTATAAAAGCAGTTATTTTAACTATAGTCAAATAAATACTTTTCTACTTCATGACATGTTTCACATTCTTTCTGATCGTTGATCATCTTCTACATGCCAGAGTATGCATACTCACACATGCACACACAGGCACTAACATTCTCTCTGCATTGACCTAAACCTTTGACTATACATAACTTTTTAAGTTCAATCAGATGTAAACCTTCGCAATATGCACATTTGTGATATTTCGCTAAATTTTGATGTTGTTGAGCACTTTTTTTTAATAGGAAATTTACAATCAGGTATAGTATCTATGTTATAGTGACCTATGTACTTCAGTAATGATAGATGTTCTGCTTTGTAAAGTGAGTGTTCACACATATTAAAGAATATTCACACCATCTGCATAAAAAAAGAACTGTGCTCAGTTCAGCCTTTGTGCATTGTTAGACCTGCGGAAGTATAATGTAATGGGTGTGTTTGCAGAGAAATAGCAGGAGGACTGATAGCAATTTTGAGATTTGACATTAAGAACAAGAAGCTGTATTCTGTATTCGCTGAGTAAGTGTGACTTTTTTTTAACACAAATCCCTTTTTATGTGACAGTATAAGGTATATGTATACATTGCCAGCTTGGTCTGGCTTACATTACTTTTACCATATTAACAGTCCTGTGCACTGCGTATAAATCTGTAGCATGCTGGACTTGAGAAATGCTGATGTGATCAACAACACACAGTAATATTTTATGTGAAGTCAATCTTCAAATGGGTTCTCATTGGATCGCTACATGTTCTCTTGTAATTTATGATCTATTTTAATTTAGGTTCTTGGTGTGAATGGGCCTTTACTTTGGTATTCAGTTTATCTTTAAAGACAAGGGCCATTATCGTGCAATTTTGGTTTGCTGTCAAGCACAAGGTCTCTGTCTGCAGTGTGCTATTTTAGTTCACAAATATTTCGACAGCCAACGTAAGCACCATCCGTCTGCCTGTTCTCTCTCCTGCGCTGTATTTTCAGCCAGATTTCTCCTTAATCTGTCCGTTCTTGAAGCTAGAGCTCACCGATAATGCTTTACCCTGCTGGTCTGTATCTGTGTGGATGTCCAGGAGTACTTGTTGATCAAGCAGGACTCCTTCAGTGCTTATAACATCCCTCTCATGACAGATCACAGTCACCCTTGGCCCACGTGTTTATCACCGTTTATCTGTACCAGGTCTCGTGTCAAGCTCTAGTACACATACTAGTTACAGACACTTGGCTGATGTCTTCAGACATCATGGGCCGTTTGGTCAGGGCTGGATGCGTTACAGATGATAAGTGGAGCTGGACCGCAGACCGGATTTCAGTTCATGCACAATATGGACTGGCGTTGGTGCTGAACTGTAGATTACATAGACATTGCCATAGGTTTGTATCAGTTTCTCATTACAGTAGATGGCAAATGGGAAAACGGATAATTAAAGAAGCAATCATCTTTGATTGTGAAACCTGAAACTGTTTAGTTTGTAATGTATGCATTTTGTATACATAACATATGTCATGTTGTAGATTAATGAGATGGGTGCTTAATGCCATAGTGCTGATGGAGAGAACGAGGTTGACTCCTGACCCTCCATTCTCACCCTGTCTGCATTTCTGTCACATAGTGAAATTTAATTAGTGACTGTTTGGAAATGCTTTACACTACCCTGTTATTGCCAACAGCATGTTGTTGTTTTTATACAAATATTTACTGCTAGGGGATGTATTGCTTATCGGCCATATCGGTATCTGCCGGTAAATGGTCATTTTTATTGTTATTGGTATCGGCCCGATAATAAAATCCGATAAATTATAAATAATTTTCTCTGGTTGAATGATTTCTGTCTTAATACCTGTTAGACTTGGCTGTTGACACTTTTCTGGGTGGCACTAGAAGAACATCTATAATTTGTTTATTAAATACACATTATACCAGAAAAATAAAATTTAAACTAGTGTAAAGTAGGCTTGGTACCTGATTTTTGGAAAAAAGAGATCTAAATGTTACCTTGTTTTCTGTAGTCAGTGTTTTAAAATGAAAACAGTTCAGTTTTGTTTCAGGCTCAGAAACATTTATATTAATATTTAGATACGGTATCGGCCAATATATTGGTTATTGGCCCTTTTTGGAAAAAAGATCAGTTGTTGTGATCAGCCAAAATTGACATATTAGCGCATCCATATCTTACATATTAAATGAGAGTTTAGTGTCTATTTTTTTTAATGGATGCTGCTTACTTAGTCGAGCACCTGGCTATGTCAGCGTAGAATAAGTAACCGGAGGGTTGTTGGTTCAGTGGTTGATTTATGAACCATTCTGCTTTAGATGCTTAACCTCAGGTTTTTCCTGGGAGACTGGGCTTAATTGTTCTTGAAGTTGTTTTGGAAAAAGCATTAGCTCACTGACTACTTGGTAATCTGTTCGTTGTTGTGTTTTTGCAGAAAATGCCGAGCCTCTGGAACTCAAGCACCTTTTCGAGCAGAATTACTCGCACATCTACTACGTGTTTTTCGAAAACTTCGTCACCATCGAGGTTAACCTGAAACAGAAAGGTAAGAACCTGGTATTTTTATCTCATCTCGTGTGGAATGTCTCTTCAGAAAGTTTTCTGCTCAAAAACGTTTCTCGAGGAATGGCTACATTTGTTTTTGTTTCATGACAAATGGCCTGCTCTGTGTTTGTTCTCTGTGTACACAGTCAGAAGTCAGAATGTTAATGAGCAAGTTTCCATGAAATGGTTTGTTATGGCTCGTGCTCAGTCACACAGGCTCATTATGTCTCAGAACACGGCACACTTGCTTATTGAGTAACTCCTCGCTGCTTTTGACCTCTCATTTGAGGCACAAGGGTTATGTTTTAAAACCTAATGTGCTGCCTATCTAGGCAGCCTTTTTGATCATCATGACCACATTCAAAATGAATGTACTTGCTTTTGTTGCCCAAAAAGCAGATATGGTTTACTAGTGAGAATGTAATATGATTCTGCTGACTTTATTGGGATTCTTGTTGCAGTTTGTGTATTCGTTTATCAGATGCTTTTATCTGATTAATTTTAAAATGAGGAAACATTGCTGGTAATTTGGCAATCATATTCATTTTAGTCAAATTTTTCTATTTCATCAAATAATAAACATATCCTAACAAATCGTATTGCAAATTATTTTCGTTGCTCGCTACTCAAATATAAGAAAGATATTTTAGTGTGTTTCGGTCAAAAGGCACAAAGATTGTCTTGATGCCACATGTGTGCATCATGTTTTCATGTACTACAGACCAGATACGTAATCCTTGTTTGTTGAGCTATTAATAGCGGTCCTCTGGGTTCTGTGAACCCTTGCTGATATTCTCCGTGTTTTGTGTTCCTTTTTTCTTTCCTGTAGGTCACAAATCACAACGAGAGGAGCTTGATTCTATTCTGTTTATATTTGAGGTAAGCCACGTAAATAAGCATTTAACACATTTATTAAATTACAGACATATTTACAGTGTGCAACAGGTTTGTGGCACTCATCAGGTCATACCAGTTTGGGGCTATCAGACCGTTTGCCTAAGATATAATGAATGTGTCTTTAATGAAGTATGAACTCCGTTATCACACAACGAATGGGTGTTTTTGCCGCACCCAACTGAACACGCTCTTGAGTCACGTCTTGGCCCTCTCTCACCTCCTGTGCCCCGTGAGCGTGTTTTGTAGACACATATGGATGTCTATTTAAATCCACTATCAGTATTAGACAAGTGTGGTGTCTGGTTGCGGTAAAACTATTGCCACATTTCCAGACTGTTGTAATGTTGTAGGGATGCCAGACGTGTGTGTTTGCACACCCCTGCCCATCAGTTTTGTAAATGTAAATACATATTACACTCTTATTGCTCATGGACATGCTGCATAAAGTTTCTTTGTCTTGCAGAAAATCTTACAGCTGTTACCCGAGCGAATTCAAGGAAGATGGCAGTTCCACAGTATAGGTAAACATTTGTGTTTCTCTTATCGTTTGTGTCTATTTATAGTTTGATAGACAGTCAGACTATAATAGACATAGATGTATATAATAGATACGGCCCTGGTTAGGCCGTGTCTTGTATTGGAAGGTGGTCTTTCCTTTTCCTCTGCTGTAAAGTCTCTTAGCAGACGGGTACATTGATCACCAAGAGAAACAGAGAATGCCAAGGATCTGAGGCCCAGCTATACCCAGATCTGACCGAGAACTCTAACACTGCACTACAGTAAACAATATGTAGACTGTTTTTAACATAAGGTGTAAAGATCATTGCCTGATAATATAATACATTGTAATATACTATAGTACAACTATATACTATATGTACTGTACAATGGATCAGCCTAAATTGATTTGCTCATTAAACTGTTGTTTGTTCATAGGTCTCATTTTGAAGAAACTTCTACACACTGGAAACTCCCTAAAGGTTTTACAAATATTTTGTATTTTATTATTTACATTTTGCAGCGTCTACGGGCACTAAATTGATTGCACGTCTCTTTGGAATACATAATTCTGATTGGTAAATTGTGGTATATTTTGATGTGCATAGTATTCTGTAGCTTACATTTTCATTTTTTATTATTATGCATCCATCTTATAGATTGTTTGGTTTTGATCATGTTTTTTTCTGTGTGTTCTATAGATCCGCAGGGAAGGAGTGCGTCTGTTCCTGCTATGGATGCAGGCTTTACAACACAACGCCCTAAAAGAGCAGCTCTGGATTTTTGCCTGTCTGATCCCAGGATTCCCAGCACCGCAGTCCGAGCTGGGCCCTCGCACCCTGGATAATCTCATCAGCCCTCCTTTAAATCTTCAGGAGTGTTAGTGTTGATTCTAAATGCTTATGTCTTAATGGAATCTAAATGAAAACTTAAGCTGCAAGCCACTTATAATTTGTATGCTCATGTTAAAAAGGTGCTATTAAAGCCATTTGAGAAGGTACATGCATAAATATTGCATTAGATGCTAAATAAAACAATATAAAACATAGCTTTTTATAAAGCGTGTGATAACCAGAACAATTTGATTATATATCTATTTTTAATTCTACACTGGTTAATTGTTTTTGTCATCTATTACAGCCCAAGTCACTCCAGAGGAGATAAGCCCTCTGGTGCAACCCCAGTCCGGAGATAAATCCCAGGAGGATCTAACCGGCTACTTTCTGGAGGCTCTTCTAAAATACATGGTAAACCAGGTACTCCCCTCCTCCTACTAACCCTGCTTATGCTAACGTGGCCGGTACAGACCTGATGCTAAAGCTGCAGAAATCTGCTGAAACAAGCAGACATGACCCTAGATCTGCATGCAGTTGATCCAAGATATCCTCAGCCCAGCTGTCTGGACCCTCGCACACCCTTGTGCTGCAGCGGCTGCTCTGCTTCAGACTCTCCCTAACGTGCACAGCAGTACCACGCGCTGCCTGCCTCCACCAACCCACTTTTCTTTCTCAAAAAAACAAACTGGCTGCTGTGTCCTCATGCATTTGTTTAGCTTGTTGTGTTTTCTCTTTTCCCTACAGGCCAAAAGTCTGGAGTGGAAATGTAAGGAAAATCACGAAAAGGGGTTCGCCTTCCTTTTTGCCAATTTCAAAAAGTATTACCTGCCCCATATGTTCCCCAACTTCTCAAAGGAAACCAGTTTGTACAATCCTATTCTGGGTAAGGCTGTGCGGCAAATCATTTTTGAAGATATTTATATCAAAGGCATCTTTTGTAATTTTGATGTGTATGTTGTATACTAGATGTCCCACCCATGAGACCAAAGCCTTACTACATAGTTGTAAAAAGAGACCCAGAGACCAATGAAGCCCTGTACTGCACTAAAGAGAACTTCCTCAATGCCAGAGTCATATTTATCCGCTGGCTGGTGTCCTTCTGGCTGGAGCCCAGGCCAAACATAGGAACACACATCCCTGGCATGGAAGGAGAAAACGTGCCAAAGAATATCCAGGTAACAGCATCCAAGGATCCTTTTTGTTGCCTTGTACTTGTACATGTGTAATGACAATAAAGTTTAATCTAATCTAATCTAATAAGCGTTTTGCACATTTGGAGGTGGTGCGGCTTAAAGACTGAAAGGTTGTGGGTTTGAACCCTGCATAGATTGATAAAAGTCAACAACTTGGTTATTTTTGTATATTACTCAAAATACATGGTTAGCAGTATGGAATTTGCTGAATAAGGAAGTAATGCACATTTTTGTTTTCTGTTTCAGAGAGCGGCAGCAGGTCTAGCTGCCCGAGAAGAAGGGGGTCCGAGACAGGACTCTCTGGATGGCGGAGTGACTGGCGAGCCGGAGCAGTCGCACTCCAACACCAGCACCCTGACCGAGAGAGAACCCAGCACTTCCAGTCTCTGCAGCATGGACGAGGAGCACCTCACCGACATCGAGGTGGTCAGACGGGTCCTCTGTTCCTCCAGAACCAACGTCAACTTCATCACAGAGATTTTTCGACAGGTAACTCTCCCATGAGGACAAAGACCTTTTTAGAAGAGGAACAGAGAGCTTCAACAAATCTAAACATTCTTTAAACAGAAATGGGAAGTGTAAGCCAGTGTTAAAGAAGTTGGTGATAAGAGTTTTTTGTTTGTATGTAGGAAATGTTGTTGATTGATGTTCAGAAAGAGGAACGAGGATGTTTTGGAACACCGCCACTCTGTCAGATCATGTTAAACACAAATAGTCACAGCACACATTTAAAAAAATCTCCAAATGTGTTCAGGGTTACGAATCTACAAATATGCCTACATATTTCTGTTTTGTCCAAGTTAGCAACCTCTTCCATCCTCTTAATGTTATTTAAATAAAAGAAGCATCATACAGTCTGTCAAGTCGCTGATCTCTAAAAATATAACTGAATATAATCAATTTGTCATATCCCACAGGCCTTTCTGCTGCCCATGTGTGAAGCCGCAGCTATGCGTAAGGTGGTACGAGTATATCAGGAATGGATTTCTCTGCAGGATAAGCCTGTGTTTATGAGAGAGCCAGACGAAGACCGATTCTCAGGCCAACTGGACTCCACCCACGAGCAGGGAGCTGGAGAAGAGAAGGTGGTGAGAAAGGAGAGAAATTGGCAGGCTTATTATAATTACTGGCACTAAAAAAGTATTGATGTACCATCCCTGTACCTCTGTATGATGTTGTAAGCAAATTTTGCTCGAAGTTTATGTTGTGGTAGATTGAGTACTACTCAACCTATGTATAATGTGTTTGTAGGATATGGGTCTGACTGTGTCTGTTCACAACCGAAACTCTAACTGGTGCAGGAGTAGATCATCTGACACTGAGATGCTGGAGTACAATGTTCATGCAGGAGTTCAAGCTACACTACAGGTAACCACAGTACTAACACTTAAACATCACATGTTTTAAATTCCTGTCTGATTTAAAGACAACGTGAAACGGCATTCACAACGCAAAAGGCATAACTGAGGCGGATCAGAGCAGCATTATTTTCTCTGTAGCATTAAAGACACCATTAATCTTATCTGCTCTGTACAATCTCTCTTTCCATGCAGGTTTTCATCACCAATTCCTCAAATGTCTTCCTTCTCGAGGCCGCCAATGAAATGAAGACCCTTCTGGAGGAGCATGTTGACATGTGCAAGCGTGTGCTCAACATATACCGCAGTCTGGTCATGCATGAAACCATGAACCAAAAGACATGGTACAACTTCGCTCGCATTTAAAATGACTGAACCTGAATCCGGTCACATTAAATACGTCTGTATTAAATATTTAGTGAGAAATTAAATTCATTGTTCTGGTCTCGGCTCACTGCTTTCACAATTTCACTTGGGTTAATACACAGTTGTAAAATTAACCAGCTAGTCGTGTGTGTGTGTGTGTGTCTCAGGGAACAGGTCCTGTTGGTTTTGCTTAGGGTAACAGAATGTGTGATGAAGAGGCCTCCATCCATCATGCCTCATGGCAAGAAGAGCAACACGTTATCGGGCCGATTGGCTGGGGCAATTTTTCAGGTACTGCTCACTAACTTGACTCGACCATCAATCATGGCCCTATTTAGATATTGCTGCCGGCCATTGAAAAACCCACAAATCAATCTACCATGAAAAATCATTATTAGCCAGTAGATATCAGGGGTTTTTTGTGTAACGGATGAGTTTGTTGTTTATTTGATATGCCTAAAGTTCATACTCTCCGCTCAGACTCTGATCGTGGCCTGGATCAAAGGCAATCTGAACGTGTACATCTCTCGAGAGCTATGGGATGACCTCCTCTCTGTACTTTCCTCTCTCACATGCTGGGAGGAGCTGGTCACTGAGTGGTCCCTTACCATGGAAACACTTACAAAGGTACTCGCACGCAATCTTTACAATCTGGACCTGAACGAGCTGCCCCTGGATAAACTTAGTGAGCAGAAACAGAAGAAACATAAAGGCAAAGGTGAGCGTTTATTCAACATAAATCACACAATTGCCGGCCCACCTCATGGGTATGAGATATATTTGTTTTTGGTGATCTGTAGGTGGCATTCATGAGGGGCAGAAAATTGTAGTGGATCGCTCCTTCTCTAAAGGCTGGAGTCGAGACCCGCCGGGCCAGGCGACTGCGATGAGACAGCGCAGCGCTACCACGGCTGGATCGCCGGGCATAGAGAAGGCCAGAAGTATTGTCAGACAGAAGACAGTGGGTGAGTCAGGTTATCATGTCCTGTCCTTTCTTTTTTTTTAATCTCTACTACAATGTTAACTTGTTTTTATATATTTACCATGACATGTTTCTCACCTCATGAATAGATTATTCTAGACATACAATGTTCATGTTTATGTTGTAGATGATTTTAGAAGCTCTGATAGATTATGTAAAGCAGGGCTATTCAACTTCATTCAGCACAGAACCAGTTGAATAGGCCTGATATAAAGTTCACAGGTCACTTCCTATGTTGTTTCCAATGCTCACTGCTTTTTGCCATCACTTTTTTCTCTTTTCTACTTCACTTTTTCCACTCCTAACACATGTTGTTCTGTGCCTCCATTCTTTATTTCTTTCATTCCCTACTTCCTGTCTCACTCTCCGTCTGGTTGTTGTTCTCTTTCTCTCTCTCTCTCTCTCTGGGTGTGTGCGGGTGCTGTAGCTCTGCGTAGTTGCTCTACGGGGGACAGTTTGTTGTCCTCGACCTTTATCCGCAGTGCTAAAAGCGCACCTGTCCTGATCCACCCCGTAC
This sequence comes from Oreonectes daqikongensis, assembly GCA_026939265.1. Taxonomy (NCBI): domain Eukaryota; kingdom Metazoa; phylum Chordata; class Actinopteri; order Cypriniformes; family Nemacheilidae; genus Oreonectes; species Oreonectes daqikongensis. The sequence goes on along the minus strand of JAOTQM010000339.1, from coordinate 10,581,477 downwards.
ACCCTCTCCTGCCTGATTCTGTGCTCACTCCCCTAGCTGATGAGCTGTCAGGTAGAGCCCTCTACGCTCTTATCGGCACACTCGTCTCCGTCCGCGGCTCCTGAATGCCAATGCTTGTGTTTGTCTGCGCAGTTGCTGTATATTAGCATTCCTTGCTTTTCTGGTGTTGTGCATGTGCTGGTAATAAAAATACTGCATACAATTTTAATATTTTGGGCATGATGATTTATAGTACTTTTTTTATGATTGTGAAAATGCAGTTGTTGCTTTAAAGGGTGCCTTCTGCATTTTAAGTGCTTTCTGACTAATCTTGTAGGTGTCTTGCATGTCTGTGTGTTTTAGAGGATGCACTTGAAATTAATTGTCTTATAATAATATCTTTTAAAATTGTATATCTTTGGAACCAGCTGTTTTTTATTGCAGATAATTTGCGTGGCAAATTTTCGGACAATTTAATTTTTTATTCCAGGTTCACCCAAAAATAACATTTCTGTCATTAATTTGATGACATAAATGTATATGACTCTTTCATCTGTGAAACAAAAAATATGATATTTTGAGCAATGTGCATTCAGTGGAAGTCAATGGGGACCAATGTTGTTTGGTTACCAGCTTTCTTTAAAATATATTTTGTGTTCTACAGAAGAATATTATCATCTAAAGTTTTCTATATCTCAGTGCATCCCAAGAGTGATTGTATTTGTGCATGTTTTTCCAAGCCTGTGTATCGCCACTGTTATTTATCTTGCTCTTTGCATCACTTTTTGTCTTCTTTCTCCAAGTATAAACCCCTTTATAAAAGATATTTTGAGAAAAACAATTTCTAGAGGTTTACCTTGTGTCTGCAATTCTTTACCATCATTTGATTGAGGGTTAAGACTTTGCATTCTTTGTATGACTGCTGTCTTTTTGAATGACAGGATGAAAAAATATCTTTGAGTTTAATTTGTGATTCTTGGTGTGCAATGTTATGACTTATGTTCTCGTATGTGTGTTTTACGCATGTATGTTTTGCATGTGGCCACAGTGCTGTTGTACAGATTCATAAAACCTCATGGGTGTTTGATCATATCTTAGTAGGGCCGGGCGGTATGATGTCTTGTAGACATTTTGCTTCGTCAGTTTAAACTTGTGTTATTTTATCTAAAATAGCTGTGGTGTTTTAATTGTGATATTTACATTACTTTGATAAAAGAATTACTCATGCCATATTTTACCGCCCACCCCTGCTTCCTAGGTACCTTAAATTCAGCTGTGTGGATGCTTGATGCTTAACTTAATTTTTCTCTTGGACAGTATCGCCACTCTTTATGTCACATTTCCTGCATTCTCCAACATGCTGATCCTCCTTTATTTGTTTAGACCTGGAGGAACCTCCCATGACCCAGCGCGGGCCGCGGATTCGCCACTGCTCTCAGAGCGAGGAGACTCCATCATCAGAGGTGTTTTCTGCCTCCGGTGACCTGGAGCAGTCCCCCCTCCCCCGCAGCAGCAGCGCCTCCGACATCATGGAGCCCTTCATCACCGAGCGGGTCAAAGGTGCACTTCCTGTCTCTGACAGTCCCTCTCACTCCACCCACTTTACCACCACAACCACCACTTCGGCCCAAAACGAGTCCCCTCACTTTACCCCGACCCCACAACTACTCCCCGACAGCCAGGCTTCCGTAGAATTAAGCGAGAGCATCTATGACCATCTCTGCCAGATACCAGGGCAGGAACCCCCATTCATTCCTGATTGGTCTTGTCCGGCAGTCGCTCCGGTGAGTCAGATCGAAGGTGAAGGCGAGGAGGACGTTTTTAGTGCTTTCAGGGAGTTTTGTAGCAAAGAGAGTGATTTTGCGGTGTTTGGGGAGAAAGTAGAGACATGTGCAGATGGCAGGCAGGTGCAGTTTGGGGGAAGTGGGGATTGGGCTCTGGAGTGGGATAGAGAGATGGAGCAGAGCGAGAAAAGTTTGTACGAGTGCTTAGAGCAGTGCGATTGGGATTTGAACGTTACACAGAAAGGTGTCAGTGAGGAGGAGCCGCACACCGTCCCTAGTCTGCAACCAGCAGAGGGCAGCAAAGTCACACAGTTACACCGGCAGAACGCTACGGACAGGGTGAGTGAGAGTGAGTTTAGTTCACAGCCTTCCCAAGTTACACAGAGTACCAAACTATCCCATTCTGACCCCAAAAAACGACATAGCGGCGGGGTGCACGTCACCTTCCGCCCGTCCACAGAATCTGTGCTCTTTCACAACCCCCTGGATCCCAAAGAGGCCCACTGGAAGACCCGACTACGCCGTCTCGGCCACTTCCACTCGGTTGGTGGGAGCGGGGCAGCGACAAAGGTCAAAGAGGGGGTAGGGGAGGGAGTCGCCTGTTGCGAGGTAGCGGAGCGGGATAAAAGCTCCGCCAGCGGGGCAAGGCGCGGCAGACTCGGCCGCCCGACTCTCCGTCCACGAGGGTCCCGCTCTAGGTCTCAGGAGTCAGGGTGCAGCCCCTCACGGCAGCAGCAGGTGGCGCTGTTGGGTGGTGTGTATAAGTCTATGGTCCATGCCCTCTCCAAACCCAAGGCCCAGGCGGTGTCACCCCAGCGGCACAGCAAAGGGCCCGCCACCGAGGCGCACCTGAAGGACCTGTATGCACACGTAATGGGCTATTTTGGACGAAAAACATCAGGTGAGGACTTGATTGGCTCAATCAACATGGAGGATGTACAAAAAGTAAACAGCGCCTGTCCGTTTTCCCTTTTTTCTTTTCTTGTGACTGTTTGATTTTTGCTGAATGCGGATTGAATTTTTTTGTATTTTCTTTTAAAGTAGCGCAATTTGACAAAAATGACTCCCAAAAGATCAACGGTCCCCCACCTGTGGGACGGCTTCCCCTCCTCCTCAAGCTTCAGGGACCTAATCTCTGCTGCCCCTCTTCCCCTGGATGCTGCATGCGACCTCATGCCTACCTCTCTACGCCCTCTGTCGATCTCTCTCACACACACACACACTCGCGCGCACACTCATGAACACACATTCATAAAAATACATTGATCACTGTCAGAAGTTTGAATCAGAACAGATGTTTCTTAGTGTTATGTGTTTTAATCTATATGATTTTATTTATATATTGTCATTTTAAAGGGATAGTTCACCCAAAAATGAAAATTCTAACATTTAACAACCCATGATGTTTCAAACCTATATGATTTTCTTTCCCATTTGGAAAACGAAAGAATTGGTGCAGAATGTTCAACATTGTAACCAAAAGCTGCAAAAAATGCTGATATTAAAAGTTCATATTTACTGGACATATTTAAAGGGATAGTTCACCCAGAATTGAAAATTCTGTCATAATTTATTTCAACATTTACGACTTTCTTCTGCAGAACACTAGAAGATATTTTTAAGAACGTTGGTCTCAGAAAACTGTTGATCCTTGCGTTGTTTTTGTGTTAATACAATAGAAGTGAATAGGGACCAGCATTTTTGTTTACCAACATTTTTCAAAATATCTTTGTGTCATTGTGTTCTGCAAGAAAAATGATGACAGAATTTTCATTTTTGGGTGAACCATCCCTTTAAGTCTAAAAGAGCGATTTGAACATTCTGCAAAATATCTTCTGAGTTTCACAAAAGAAAGTAATGCAAATTTGGAAAATCATGAAGGAGATCATGAATTTTCAGGTGAACAATCCCATTAACATATAAACTCATCCAGTTATTTAAATAAGGCTTATTTGTGTTTTGTATTGCCAGTAGAGGGCAGCACTGTTCTTTTAATCGAGCACCTCGTGTGTTTTCATAGTCAGCAGAAGCATCTTGGAGCTTTGTCTACTGATAACTAAAATATATGATATGTGTGTTTAAGGTTTGTCAGCTTGTCATTATCACAGTAGCATTCATTATAGTAGGAATGGCACCACCACTGTTAGAATGACCCCTGTGGACAGTTTAATGTTCAAGCTATTAGTTAATAGGAGTCCATGTGACTTAAACACAGCTTGTAGTCTGAACTAACCAGACCGAGAGTATTCAAATGCTTAGAGTCACAGCCTCCATCATGCATCCATGCCCAAAGAGTGGCCATGTTTGTTCAATTTTTAACCAATGGCTCCCCTAACCCTTTCGCTTCTTGGGATGGAGACTGCCTCATGTTTCTTTGGGGGTCCCCTCTAACATACTCACCGCTGTCTAACTTTAACCGCGGGCACCGTAAGGTCTCACTAACTCCTAGGGTTGGACTTCCATGGTTCGCTCTGTCTCTCTATCTGTCTCTTTTGGGGACTGCATGAACTGTGAGTAACTGCATCGCTTCACTGGATGAAATCAGTTCTGTGATTGGCTACCGTTTAAGAATTTTGTGTTTTTGTTTAGTGGTTATTATTTTGATGCCAAAGAAATTTGTGTTAAAGAACAAAGAGAAAGCTGTTAGTACACATCAGTCTTGAAGCTTGTGTGTCATTACCTATCTCTGGCCGGTACTGAAAATATCTGTTGTGCATGTTGTTTATTTAAACGTAGCCAATAAAGATGAGCTGACACCCAAGATGAGACCCATGTCCAACGACGCCGGCAACAGCAACCCGAACGTCAGTGATCTTATGGACGAGTTCATTCAGGAAAGGCTGAGGACTCGAGGCAATTCTGTACGTATACATACATTACCCACAATGTCTGGAACTGTCAGTTACCTTTAGGAAATGTACAATTATGCCCACCTGCACAACCTTGGCATAGAAAGTAATTACATTTAAATTTACATTTAGGATTAGGAAAGCAACCTTTCTTTAGAATATAGCAAAGAAGCATGCAAAGTAAGAGTAAAATAATTCTTCCTTCATCAGAGCATGACAAGACGTGGCAGTAGCCCGGGCAGTCTGGAGATCCCCAAAGACCTACCGGAGCTCCTGAACCGGCAAAACGCAACACGGCCTGCAGATGACCCCGGTGTGCCCTCTGAGTGGACCTCACCGGCCAGTGCCAGTGGAAGTGACCTCATAAGCTCTGACAGCCAATCAGATTCCTTCAACGCTTTTCAGTATATCAACAAGTTTGAGAGTAAGAGCATAAGTTTGGTTAAAGTAACGGTATGGTATGGCGGTGTTTGGAGAGGCTGGTTATGAATTTTGTGTTTGTGAGCAGATTTTAGCTTCCCTCCTGAGACGTGCGCTCTGGGCTCTGTAGATCAGGATAGTCTGGGGGAAGCAGGGCAGATGGCGGAGGAACAGGAGATGTCCAGCCTCACGACACTCCACATCGATTCAGAGACAAGTAGCCTTAGTCAGCACGGCATATCGGCTGATACGGTTACCATTACCGGTGCGTTAAAATAGAGAATATGCATAAAATAAAAAAATATTACAATAATTCAAAAGGGCTGTTCTCTTAGCGCGTGACCGTGATGTTTTCTCAGGTTCAGAAAGCGCGTCTCCCATGCATTCCCTTGGAGGTTCTCGATCACAGACGCCATCCCCGGCCACACTGACTGCTGAACACGTCCAACATAAAGATCTGCAGCTGGATGAGAAAATGCATCACTCTGTCCTGCAGACACCTGATGACCTCGGTACCCTATACACACATTTCTTGAACAGTGTTTTTCCAATTTAGTATTTTTAAGTTTTTATAATGACTCTGCACAACTACAGAAACGAGCGAGTTTCCGACGGAGGACAGCAGCATGATGGCCGGAGGCACCTTGACCGGCTGGCACGCTGATGTCGCTACAGTAATGTGGAGGAGAATGCTGGGCATTCTGGGAGATGTCAACTCCATCAAGGACCCTGAAATCCACGCACAGGTCTTTGACTACCTCTGTGAACTCTGGCAGAATCTAGCCAAGGTGAACACACACACAAATGGACTCCTGAAAAGTCCTTCAGAGTGCTCTCAAAGGATGATTTACAGTGATGTTGCTAATCAAATTCCAGTTGAAAGAACGTCCTTGTGTCTCTGTTTTTTCCGTATCTGTAGATCAGAGACAATCTCGGGATCTCCCTTGACAACCAGTCGTCTCCACCCCCGCCCGATCTGATTCCACCTCTGCGAATTCTGACTCCATGGCTCTTCAAAGTGAGTGAATTAAAGCTTAAAATCATTCAAATAAATGTATTTATTTAATCTGTGTAAGTTTCTGTTTGATTACTTTGCAACTTCCCTGTCTGTAAGATTCTGGCATTCCTTTTTTCCTTTATTTCTTTTTTCTTGCTTTTGGGCTTGTTTTTTCCCAAATTTATAAATTTGTAGTTTTCTGTGATGTATTTGTTGATCAAGCTTTGTTTGTTTGTAGGCCACTATGCTTGGCGAACGTTATAAACAGGGAAAACTCCACGCCTACAAGCTCATCTGTAAGATCTTGAAGAGAAGACAGGACGTTTCCCCTAATTCAGACTTCCTCACACACTTCTACAACATCATGCACTGTGGCCTGCTTCACCAAGACCAGGTGTGTGTTTGTGTGTGCCTAAAACTGCACATGTGGAATTTGAGATTTGTTCAAATATTTTTTCTTTGTCTCACAGGACATCGTAAACACCATCATCAAGCACTGTTCTCCACGCTTCTTCTCTATTGGGCTTCCTGGAGCCACTATGCTCATCCTAGACTTCATCGTGGCAGCGAGCCGTGTGACCGCTTGCTCGTCCCTTAATGTAAAAAACCCCACAACAGTTTCCAAATAACATCTTATGTTATCTTTTCTCTCCATTTACATTTCTTGTTCTTTGATCATGTTTCAGGCTCCTCGAGTGGAGGCTCAGATTTTATTGGGCTCCCTCGTATGTCTCCCAAACCTGTATAAGGAACTTCCCGCCCTGCACCCCACAACGGCTGACATCATCATGACAAAATTCACAGACGTCAAGGTATTATATTCTGTATTAGAATAAGCCTTTTTTGTGTTGTCTGATCCACAAGCGGATCAAAGTGGCTACATGAATGCTTGTCCCTCGGTTGTTTCGAGTGCATGGAAATGCCCTGTAATTGTTCCTGCTGGCACTAATGTGCTAATGGGTCATCAGTAATGCAGGGTGCATTGAGACGACCTCCGCAGGGCTGTTGTTATTGTTTTGCCGTGTTGTTTTGAGCAATGCTAAGGAGCTAATGCCATGCGGGGAGGTGTCCGTCACCCGCATGCAGAAATTCACATGATGGCATCTGATGACAAGGAGCTGGCCATGAATGACAAGACTGTAGTTAACACAATCCTCTTTTGCTGTGTGTGCGCACAGATGCTTCTTTTCCAGATGGTTGGATATGTCGCATTCAGAGTTGCCAGATTGCTGGTTTTATGTCAGATTTTGCGTCTGTTGTGAGCGGTTTGGTCTGTCTGATCATTATCTGTTTGTCTGTCTGTATTATCTCGCTCTGTGCATCTGTCTCTGGTGGGAGCGTGCGCGGTATCGCTCATGTTTCTGTGCGTGAATGTGTTGAGTGAGCGGCTCTGTGTGTGTAAGAAGGAATAAAATTGATCTGTATCAGGATCTTGACAGTTCCTTGAACATGATTTTGATACAGTCAATATTTTTAGGTCATAAATGTGTTGTTGGTTGTATCCATGTAAAGACCTTATATCAGGAAGAATCAGTGTCCGTGGGGTTTTCAGATCAAAGAGATTTATGCACATTGAACTCAAAAACTTTCTCCCAGTTCAAGTTGTTTATTGAAACAAAATGACACATGTAGAAGTGAGACATTATGAATTTTCACAACTTGAAAAAAATCTTACCCCTGTAATTTCTTTTTCAGGAGCACATTATTAAACACATCTTGAACTCAGCCAGAGATGAGCCTTCTGCACCAGCAAGGTACAAACTCCATGAACACTAATAAGTTGTCCTCGTTCACTCTTAACACATTGAGCCGTGCTCCTTTTACAAGCAACATAAGATTAAAGTTGGCTTGCAACATTCCTTTTTTCATTTTTAATGTTCTGTTCTATCACTACTGAACTCTAAATAAGATGTGATATCTAGTAATTTTTCTGATCATGCATCATGAAGCCAAAAAATAAATAATCACAGCCCATCAAAAGATATTTGCTGTATGTACTTAGAGTGCATTGAGTTTATATAAATAATTAAATAATACATTTTTTAAAAGTAAACTGAGGGTCTATTTCTCATTTTTAGGTTACTTAATTACAGTTATATATGCTATACTGTACTTTTATGATATATACTTTGTATACTTTTAACATTAATGTGTAAAATTGCATTGAAAGTTTGAAATCTGCTTTTGTTGCAATTCATATGAAAATATATGTCTGGAAAGGTTTAATGTTTACAGTTTCTTACAGTAATCTTAAGTTTGAGTTTAAAGAGTTTAATTTCTGTAGTAGTCTATGCGGTCAAGTTTCATACGGATTTTAGTAAATAATGAGTAATGCAAATCAGTAGCTTCCTTCAGAAACCATTGTTTAATCCAAAGTTCTGTTTCTTAATTTTCATCTTTCATTATTATTTTAATAGTATTGTTTTTCCAGGTCAGTGCATGCATCTATTTTTTGTGACAAAGCAAGCAAGTCCCACTCCAGACAGATTAATAACTCTGTGCATTATGAGGTTAAAATCAATGCTGGCCTATGTGTCTGGTCATATCTAGACAGATTAGGACCAGTGTTATATAAAGTAATCCAGGACTCGAGTCCCATTAGAATCAATGCTAATCCTCTGCAGAAGCCTTCCTGAATCACTTGGAGAAAAAAAGTTAGATGTTTTCAGAGAAAATCATAAAAGGGGCAGTCAGATGGCGGAGGTAAATATGCAATATTGAAACTGAGCTGTGACCCATATTGTAATGAACGTTACCTGTTTTAATTGTGTTTCAGGTGTGTCGCTCTCTGTAGTTTGGGGATTTGGCTTTGTGAAGAGCTGGTTCATGGCACTCAACACCCACAGATCAAAGAAGCACTTAATGTCATCTGTGTCACTCTCAAGGTAATGAAAACTTATAGATAGATAGTTTTATTACATAATGTGTATTGTGTATCATTCATTCATTTTTTTTTTTTAGATTTCTTGCGCCTACAAAAGTTATAATTGAGCTTTTCTTTAACATTTTACCCCTTCACACCGACATGGAGAATTAAACAATCTTTTTAAGTATTCAACACTAAAGCATGAATACATAATACATTGAAAATTCTGTTCTGCATCATCTGTTCTACACAGATTATAAATGACTAGAAACAAGATTGTGTATGGGTTGTAAAATAACCTTCATGGCAATGTGAGTGAACACAGCAGAGAAATGATGGCATTGCCCTTGGCCTCAGTGTTGTGTAGCCGTTCCTGATGCCTGGGCTCACTACACTGGCACAAGTATGTTCTCTTCATCCAGAAGAAGATTACTCCATATTCTCTGCACCCACCCCTACCAGCCTTCCTAAATCTGGACCGTCAACATGTTTGGCTTCTCTGCTCCTCACAGACAGAAGGCTAATCCAATGAAGAATGCACGGTTCAGAGACTTTGAGGAATTATTGCATTTCTGCCTGAAATGAAAGCTTGGGCCAGCACGCATGCACAAAGTCTCTTCCAAGTGGATAAGTCGGCTGGTGATGAGGTCAATTGTTTTGTAGGAGTTTCTGTGAATCTGGTGTCAGTGTGACAGTGGAGGGTTAGACACGAGGGGCTTCTCTTTTCCTTGGGTGCGTTCCATTAAACGGCATTAGGCGAATTCTCACCCCTAGATTTATAATCGGCTCAGATGAGACCCACGTCACAATTTGCTGTTTTTGTTGCACCTGTCTAAACTCATTAATGTTTGCTGATAGTTTAGATTTTAATGTTTTCCATCCAGTTCTCGAATAAAACCGTCGCCCTGGTGGCCTCGGATATCCTGCACCTGCTCATAAACTACGTGGACGATCTGCAGAAGTTCCCACCCAACACTCCAAAGAAAATTGTGGAGGTAAATTTACATCCCAAGCACAGTTGTGAAACCTTTTGGATAACTGAATGTTTTGTCAAGTATGTTTTCAACTGATGAGCTCAGAGTCACATTATTGTCCTGATTTTTTTTGTTTTCAGGTCCTTATTGCAACCATCACGTACCTTTTGCCAGCTACAGAGTCCTCCCCTCATGAGCTAGACAAGAGGGTACTTTCTGACACAAACAATTCCACTACAGAACACAGCTAAAGAATGCAAAAATAATGATTTAGCTAATGGCTAAATTACATTTACATGCATAATATAATTATTTATCTACATTTTAAAGCACCCGTAATGTTTACATCTCTCTTTATATCTCTAGCTGGTTGTTTCTCTACTGCTGTGCTTGCTGGACTGGGTCATGGCTCTACCTCCAAAAACTCTTCTTCAGCCGGTTGATGGAGCCTCGGACAAGGAGAAAAACGACAAGTCTGTTCTGAGCTGCATCTACAAGGTACGGGACCCATGTTCGCATTTGCTATCTGTTGCACCTGCACACTATATTTCTAATTCTGTTATCCATCTCTCAGGTTCTCCATGGTTGCGTATATGGCGCTCAAAGCTTCAGTATCCCAAGTTACTTCCCCATTCATTTGTCAGACTTGAGTAGTCCAGACTATGACCCCTTCCTGCTGCTGGAGAACTTGAAGGAGCCGGAGCCTCTCCATTCGCCCGACTCTGAGCGATCCTCCAAATTGCAGCCCGTCACTGAAGGTGTCTTTATCCTCTGCTTCATTTTTTTAAATACCTCCAATATTTGTGCTGTCTTGTGTTAATGTACTACGTATTTGTATTTTTGCCATATTATGAGTGTTGTTTTTATTTATATTTCCTTTGGTCTAAATAAATAAATGTTCACTATTACCAAACCCGAACATTTTAAATTTTAGTGTAAAGTAATTTTTGAGGTATAAAAATCACCACAAAATCATTTGGACCGTTTTGGTCTATTGATTAAAACCAAGAATGATATGAATTTTAGCTTCATCGTGTAGCTGGTCTGGTTAGGACACCTTTTACCGCTTCTGTTTTTCCCACTGTAATCACCCTCTGGAATTTAAACTAGAGAAACACTTTCCAGAACAAATCGAAGTAGAGGGAATGGTTGAATGAACTAACTAAACGTCTTTATCACCGAATCTGTTTGCGCTGTCATGCTGCTTTCACAGCGTGTGTCCATGTTAGAGGAGGGGTTTGAGTTTGACAGCAGGGGGCTGGTTTCCTGTTCTGCCGGTGCTGTGTCTCTCTCCATCAGGAGAAAATAACTAATCATTACATGCCGAGCGAGATATGTGTCTGCCACTTTCCTACTTCCATTACTCTTGAAATTACTCCCGGCGCTGGATTCTTATTGGATCGAGGTGTTCAGCGGCTTAGGTGGTCCTGATATCACTTCATCAGACTAAAATCCCACCCTCGTAATCTCTCCACCCCCGAGAGCTCAGGACTGAGAATGTTTTGGCTCATTAAGGCGGTAGGGAGTGTAGCTGAATGTGATTGGTGTCGCATGTTGATTGGAAGGATCGGGCCACTGGCACGTTGAGTGTGCTGGTATTGGGCTGCTCTCTGCATGGTTTCCTGAAGAGTTTTGTGGAGGAGAGGGAAGGTCTCCATTGGGATTGACTGATCAGCATCAAGGCATCTTCACCTCTCCCCATGTTTCCTGCATTCTTCTCTCCATCCGCACCTTCTCTCTTCCAATAATCAAGAGTGTCTAATTTATCTTTCAATGCAAGAAATGTAGTTTCTTTGCATGTCACATTGATTTAAGAGTACTACACTTTAACTAGTAGTTAAAAGCATAAATATTTTGGCTAAAAATGTAAATGCAATGGCCAGAGGTGTATATCTTTGTCAAGCTTTGCCTTATTCTGCATGCACAGATTCTGTAAGCCCGCTCATACCCCATCTTACTTATCTTTTTTTTCTGTTTGCAGTGAGGAGTCGTATTCAGCAAGGCCTGATCTCAATTGCGGCCCGCACGGTCATATCTCACCTGGTCAACCATCTGGGTCACTATCCCATGAGCGGTGGTCCGGCCACTCTGACAAGCCAGGTGTGCGAAAACCAGGATAACCCATACAGCGAGAGTGCAGACCTGACACCCGAACTCTTCGATGCACCCAACTTGCAGTTCTTTGTGCTTAATGGAACCACTTTGCTGTCCTACCTTCAGATCCGGGCGGAGGGTGGTCTTCCTGGAGGCGGTATGTCGGCTGGCCTCACCACCACCAATGCCTGTGTACGGGTCATTGTGAGGGACATTTCCGGAAAACACTCTTGGGACTCAGCCGTACTGTATGGCCCACCTCAATGCGTCAGTCCCACTCAACCTTTGCACCTTTATGCATCCTCCGATCCAACAGGGGGCGGTAGAGAATGTGGCAAAGATCAAGGCAGTTTAGAGAGTGGCAGTCAAGGAGATCCAGAGAATGGAGCGTTTCACGAGAATGAGGAGAACCTGGAGGGGGATGAAGAGGAGGAGAATGAGGACAGGGAGGAGATAGATCTTGAGGAAGAGGATGAAGATACAGCACTGGAACTGATGGCCCCACAGGCAAAACGGAGGTGCAAAGAAATTGTCCCAAGCTGGGACTCCTTGCAGGATGGAGAAGATGTCCTGGATGAGATGCTTCAGTACTTGGGTTACTCTAGCCCGGAGTGCCTGCAGCGTACCGGCGCGCCGCTCAATATTCCAGCCCCGCCACCGAACTGCGTGTCCGAGAAGCAGGAGAATGATGTCATCAACGCCATCCTCAAGCAGTGCGCTGAAGAGCAGGAGTTTATGCTGCATCGTGGGAACGGACTGAACATGAGAGCAGCTGTACAGCAAGAACCAAGCCCGCAGAGACCCCAGTCGGCCTTCTACTACTGCAAACTGCTCCTCAATATACTGGGCATGAACTCCTGGGAGAAAAGGTAAGATGACACAAATGATAACCAGCAAAAATAGTTTAAATATTGAGCTGATAGATTAAAGGGATAGTTCAGCCAAAAATGAAAAATCTTTCATCATTTATTCACCCTTATATGTTGTCAAACCTGTATGACTTCTGTTCTGCAGAACACAAAATAAGATATTAATAAATGTTGGTAACCAAACTTCCATTGCATGGACACAAAACTACAGAGACATTTTTCAAAATATATTCTTTTGTGGTCCAAAGACGAAGGTGTCATATACAGGTTTTAATCAACAGTGATGACACTTTTTTTTTGGATGAACTATTAAATAAGATATAGCTTTAAAGACAGCATGTGTTCACTCTGCCACCAAGTTAATCCATTAAACCATCTTGCCGTTTTTTTTGGCAGACGCCAAAGTGACTTACATTGCATGATGATATACATTTCTGCTCCCCGGGCGCTGCAGTGATAGCTGCCCACTGCTCCCGGTGTATGTGTGTTCACGACTTGAAATGTGTGTGTTCACTATTCACTGGTTGGGTTAAATGCAGAGGTCACATTTCGGGTATGGGTCACCATATCTGACAAAAAATAGGTCACTTTTTTTTTTCACTTTCACATTTGTTTCAAAGTATGTGCAATCCCTGGGATCGAACCCATGACCTTGGCGTTGCTAGCACAATGCTCTAACCACTGAGCCACAGGAAAGTGGTTTGTGTCACCAAATTTTATGTTGGAGTTTGTTTGCATGAATCCAGGTGTTGCTGTTGTTAAAGTCTGATAATGCATGTAAACATTCTGCTGGTCTGCACCTCTGTCTGATGGTGCAGATCTGCTGTAATCTGCTTAAAACTGTCAACATCTTTCTGATGAGCTCATCTACAGTTCTGTCCATTCAATCCCCCCCAACGTTCTCCCTCCCTGCATTTCTCTCTTCAATCCTGATCCATTTTGTGGCATTACGCACAATAGTTAAATACTTCCAGATGACCAATAATTGAAAAATTGGGGTTATTATTCACAGTGAATGTAATGGCATTAATTTTAATGATATACATATTCTGTGTTACGAGATTAATGAAAGAAAATTGTTTTCGCCATACCCTCATAGAGCCATCAGAAAAACCTTTTCTTTAACAGCTTCGGGAGTGTGTGTGTCTGTACGTGTGTGCGCACGCACGCTGTTTTTGTGGAGGGATTAATTCTTGAGGGGTCTGTTATCTGCCGTACTTTTCATTCTTGCCTGATACGTGGGGCGAAAATAAAAGGCTGCTACCTTTTCGAATGTGGCTGCGGGGTTATTATGCGTTGGAGAGCTAGGAGAAAATGCATAGGGGCTGTTTAATGAGGAATTGTCCTGCTGTCGCTCTCCAGGCATTCATGTATCATTTATCCATGGTCAGAGACTAAGGCATTGCAATCCGCCGGGCCATTGTGTGTGTGAGCGTGCGTCTAATGTCGGCCTTTTATGTCGTTCGCGCGTTCGCCTCGTGAAATGGCTCACTTTCAATGGGGAAAATGAAGACCATTACATTGCAACAAGCTAATAAAGAGACCCCTGCTCAAAGAAAGGGGAACTAAACAAAAAGTCCTTTTAGAGAGCATCGTGTGGCTTTTCCTCGCACGGACACTTGGAGGGAGCGAGGGAGGGAGGGAGTAAATGAAGGTTACTGAAGCTATAAAAGCTTCTGACAAAATATGTTGTAATATCTGATGATTCTTATTTGTAACATCAGGAGTTTGTTTGGTTTTTTGTTTTGTCTTCACGTCGTAAGACGTATTCCTCCTATTGTTTCTTGTGTGTGTGTTTTCATCACTTTGTCCTCTTTTCCAGGAGTATGTGAGAAAAACAAGGAGGTGGATAATTAAGTAGACGGGATCTTAATGAAAGAGAGATCAGACACAGATCAGTGTGTCTGTCAGTCCATTACTCTTGTTTATTTCTCTTGTTCATTTTTATCTTTTGTCCTTTTCAGCATCATTCAGTTTTATGCTCTTTGCTCTTTTCACAATATTTGACTTCATTTAAATGGTGACAATTCAGATTTGTGTTTTGTAGTAGGGTTTAATCAATCAGAAGTGATCTAGCAAAGATCAGTCAACTCCAGAACATGTGTTTGCTCACATATTGAAATATTTTGTGTCCAGGAACAGTTTTCACCTGCTGAAGAAGAACGAAAAACTACTGAGAGAGCTGAAGAATCTGGATTCCAGACAGTGGTATGCTCCAAATATCCATATCCTATATTGTTGGTTCACAAAATAATATGCTGCATTTATGTGCTATCAGAAATTTCCTCTTTCCATGTTTGTCACGTTGAGGTGGTTTGTTGTAAATTAGCATGCTTTTTGTTTTTGCTTTTTGTTTCTTTTTGTTGTACAACATCTGCTCAACCTTATACTTTCACTAGACTATCAGTCAAATTCTTGCTATTTTCACTATATATAAAACATACAAATCTATCAAGTTTTTATTTTTATACTTACAAGACAATGTAGCTGTTTTCCCTACACCATGTTTAAAGTTTTTGGTTTTTAGAAGTAAATGCAACCTAAGAGGCTGTCCATGTCCAATTTTTGACTAGAAAACTTCTATTTACAAAAAAATTAAATAGTACATCAATGCAACATACATCTAAAAACGGCAAAAAATAATTATGCGGTTTTCTCTCCGTTTTTATTTGTGGGTTTTTTTGCACCTAATTTCTCATCTTTGACTCTTAACTACGTTGCTTTTTGTTGTCCAGTCGTGAAACGCACAAGATTGCAGTGTTTTACGTGGCAGAGGGGCAAGAAGACAAGCACTCCATATTGTCCAACACAGCTGGAAGTCAGGCATATGAAGACTGTGTGTCAGGCCTCGGTTGGGAGGTACCTGATCATCTTCAAATTTCTGCATTAGCCATAAATTCTGTATGCTTGCTGTCATTTAACCCAATCCGCTACAGTTAAATATGTCTATAACTATATCAAACAGTCTTTTTCTTACTTTTAGGTCAACCTTACTAGTCACTGTGGATTCATGGGTGGCCTTCAGCGTAACAAAAGTACGGGTTTAACCATGCCATACTTCGCCACTTCTACGGTAGAGGTGATGTTCCACGTGTCCACTCGCATGCCCCCAGATTCAGACGACTCACTCACTAAAAAGGTAAGATTGCATATTATATGATGCTTTTATAAGGTTACTAATATGCTTTTTCATTCTCTAAAAAGTAAGCAGAGCAAAAACATTGTTGATCCACTAAAGAGTTAAACTTTCCCTCTGTCCGCTCACATTTAGAAGAGCGTTTAGATTGTAGACAGTGTTGTTCTCCTCTCTTTTGTCTCGAACTCTCCTGTAGTGTTCCTCCTGTTCTTTAGGTGAAGTGAGGTACAGAACCTCACTGACCTGACCATTCACACCTCATCATTAAATCTAACCCAGGCTAATCTGCGGGGTGGGACACTTATACCTGCAGAGAGCTGCACTTTTGTATTTCTGGGTTCCCCGTGGAGAGTAAAGGTCCTCTTCTGCTATCAGAGCAGAGAAAAAGAGAAAGTAATGACTCCTAACAGCTATGCTTTATTCTGCCTCTCCCACTGGCTTTTATCTCCATCTCTCTTTTTATTTAAAAGGGATGTCGCACCTTTTTCTATCTCATTTTTCATCCATCTAGTCATAGTGACCTCACAGAGAAACATCGGCTCTGTTGCTAACCCAAGGGATCTGTCTAGGTAGCATTTTAAAGCATTGTGGGCGCTCAAAGAGGTGCAAAAGGTTGGAAATTGTGTTGCCTTATAAATTTGGTCTTGAATTTGGTCTTGGTCTATGCAGATTATAAGGCAGCACTGCATGTGTCTTTCATGAAGAAAGCAATCCCATAATGCATTGTAGCAAGCAACCAGTAAACCAAGATTATAAATGTTATTTTAATTAATTTAGTATATTAAAACTGTTTTAACGTATATTAGAGTATTGTGCAATATGCAACTAATAAATCAGTTGCGACAAGTGTGTTTTGGAACACAGCCTCTGTTCTTTAGTTTTTCTCTGTCTGCATTGGTATTTTTTTCAACTCACATGAGCAGCACAAATCTAATAATGTGTAGCATTAGCCTTAATGAGCTTGGCTAGGAGGCTGGGATACGGGGCTGTTTGCGGCGCGGCTGACCCATGCGGAATGACCAATCGCTTGTCATTAGAGCTGTCCCCTCACATCCTCACTCATACGTCTTCTGGGGCAGAGAGGAGGCGATAAGGTGCTAATGCGCTCCAAAGACTTATTAATGAACGCTGATAGAAATGTGATATTGTGACTTTGGGAAGGAGTGGATACAGTTGACTCGAGGCCCGTTTATGGGGCGTTTATTGGGGTGATATGAGGGGTTCTAATTAGATTACCACCTTCATTCTGAAATGGTCTTGCCTACAGCTTATTGTGACTTTGGTTTTTATGAGGCCGAGCAGGTATAGGGGCTTGTGGGATATTGTGGAGGGGTGGACTGTGATTGTATTTCGAAGAAGGATGCAAGGATGAAGATTTGTGTTCTTTGATTATCTTCAGGGATGTGAGATGAGGAACAACACTGTTTTGAATGAGATGATCATTTGATGTCAGTGACATGACTGAAGATGTTTTTTGCTTATTTTATCACATTAGGGCGCATGTCCACCAAGGCGTTTATGCCGGTGCTCGGCGTGTTTTTTCAATCGATTCCAATGGAAGCGCCGCGTTTTTTGAAAAAGCGAGCAGCTGACGGGTTTTTTCCGCGCTCAGCGCCGGCGTTCGACCGGGCGCCCAGAGTTGAAAAATGCTCAACTTGAGGCAGAACGCTCAGCCTGCAGCGGCTGTTATCAGCCAAGCTTCTGCCGTTTTCGGCCGCGTAAAAGCGCCTCGGTGGATCTGGACCCTTAAAGGTGGACAATTGAAAAAGATGTTCTTTGACCTTTTGAAATAAGACCTAAGTGATTCTTAGCGTAGGTTAGCTTCGCTGCGTATGATTTTGTAAATATGGTGTTTATTCAGTATTCAGAAACTTGGTGAACAACATTGTAAGCTTTTCCAGGTACATTTTTAACTGGATTGTAACTACTCTGAGGTTTGACAATCTTAACAGAGGTCCTTAGATGTCTTAATGAGAGAAAACGTCATGATGTAAAATGTATGACATACACAAATACAAGCATACAAATTTATTTTTCTTGATTTTTTTTTTGTTGGATTACTATTTTTTTTACAGTAGTTCAACTCATCAAAATAAAGTAAGCAACTTCAACCTATTTTTATAAGTTACAGCTACTCAGTGGTCAAAATAGCAAGTTGAAATGACCCGTAAAGCCAATGTGATTGTACTTTGAAAATGTAAGGAAGCAAAAAAAATAAAATTACATTCAATATTATATTTAATGCAATATATTAATATATATTATAAAAACTGCAAAGCTGTAAATGTGTTTTTGAAAATGGCCTGTAAAAACCCTCATGGTCTCTTGATCCATTTTTCATTGCTGTTAGATCTCATTTCTCTTCTACATAAAAAAAATAAGCTTATGTTATTTCCTTTGTGCTGACTGGTAAAACATCTGATGCTTTATTAAATGCGATCTAATGCAGATCTATCGCTTTTTCTTCGAACGGGAACAGAATTTGTGCCTGCCACCCCCTGTCATTCGAGTGTGGCATTTCTCAGAATGATATTACATGATTTAAACAAAGATGGCCGAGATGAAAGAAAATCTCTAAGTCCAGACCACCTTATCGTCCAATAAAACTCCAATCGTTTTGTCACACAGACACACACCCTCGAACTAAATGGCAGCTGAGGGCTGGATGTAATTCATGGCTGTAATTTGAGCGCAAGGTGACGTGCGGGGACGCTTTGGCCCGGCGCAGGGTCTTTGACTGCCATTTCAGCCCCACAGGGGAGCTCGGGGGACGTCCGCACAACACCCGCCTATATTCCGCCCTAATTAAATTGGGTCCGTCTCTGCGCTGCATCGCCTATCATGACTCCTCGGAGGCAAATTAGATTTACGAGGGCTGCTGGAGAGGCTATCCAGAGCACGATCTTCCGATAGCTACTTTAAACCATGTTAACTAGACACTAAAGCGTGTCAGCGCGGCCAGCGGTGCTAAACCGCATACACTGGTTTGTTTTTGTCGTGGCCGTAAATCTGATTGGCTGACTCTATGTGACTTCTGTAAGGATATACAGTACGTTATTCTATTGTGCTGTATTTTATGCTGTTTATTTTATGTGTTAAGTATTTTATTTTAGCATAATAGATCTCCCATTACCCCAGACGTAAATAGGACATCGTCTTTAAACGATGGATATACACGTCGTCTTGACCACGCAAGACCACACCTGTTTAGGTTTTGTGTTTTAAGAGTCAATGGCCTTCTTTTGCTAATTCAAATGACTTGCGGTAGCTGCAAAGCAGAACTTGGAGGTTAAATAAATGAAGTGTGGCCGTCCTGAAAGGACAGAGATTGTCATTGGCCGCATAAAGGTCACAGGTTTCGCTCTGGAGAGTTGACGGGTCGCTACGTCCGTGATGGCGGCAGTGATTGAGCGAATCCCAGGAAGATGGAGTGATCTAGGGAAGATAGATGAGAGGAGGACAGCGGGACCGTGGCGGCCCGCTCACGACTGTCAGTGCAAGGTTAATATTGCTGCAGTTGATAAAGCTGGACCTCAAACTGCAGTCGTGATTGAATTCAGATGGGTTGAAGTTTTGCTTCGTTACTTGGAATGTGATGTCAGACAGTACGACTTGCACTGAATTTCAATGATTTGTGTTCTTTTGCCTACCGTCACTCACAAATTGTACAGTTTTATCTTGTAATTTCATTGTAAATGTTTTCTTTTTTTATGTGGAGCAGAAAAAGACTTATTTTATTCAACATCCTCTCTGCTCTTTTGCATGTGTATTTTGCATGGTATAGTTACGACACCTGGGCAATGATGAAGTGCACATCGTGTGGTCCGAGCACTCACGGGACTACAGGAGGGGTATCATTCCCACTGAGTTTGGAGATGTGCTGATCATCATCTACCCCATGAAGAACCACATGTACAGCATCCAAATCATCAAGAAGCCTGAGGTGAGAATGAACTCGAGCAAAGCCGTCAATTGTTCTTCGTGTTGGTAACATCTTAATCTCTGAGAAAATATAAATATACATTCTTTTTTTTAATCGGTATGTCGAACCCATATCGAACCCATGACCTTTGTGCTGCTAACATGATGCTTTTCCAATTGAGCTGAATGATTGCGGCGTTAACCTAATATTAATTTTACATTCTTACATCATCGAGTTGAAGATTTATAATGTGACCCCGTATACACTGTTTTGAATATTCCTGCCAGGTCTGTTATAATTAAATAAAACTATTAAAACATTTTAGTTAATTGAAAAAAAACGAAAAATATAAAAATAAAAGCTAATTAAAAATATTAACAAAAGAAAAAATGAAAAAGGTAACTAAAATAACTTATACCCTGGGGAATTGTTTTTATTAGTCATCAAAGAGAGGAGGTTGTATTTGCGATCGTTGTAAAGTGAAGCAGAGCTATTTGTTTGTGTTTCAGACAATTGTTTTTCTGTAAATCAGCTCAATACTCCGTACAGGAGACAGTGGAGAAGTATCTGTCTTTGGGCAAATGCAGCTTTTGTTTCCTGCTCAGTTATGTCAGAGATAATTGAATGAATGAGATTCTCAGAATCGAATTCCGCTGTGGAGCTGCATCCGAGACAAGACGAGTCTTTCATGCAGTCTGAGGAAATGTAGAATGATGAAAAGATAAAGAACGAAGAGGCCTGGCTTTTATGAAAGTCCATTTAGGACCCATTTCAGTACACGAGAGCTATTCACTGGATCTATTCTGTGTGATGTCAGTCTTTTACAGACAGGCCAATATACATCATTTGAAAAATCCAGAATGAACAAAAAATCTGGTTTTGAGCATGAAATCATTTTTTGTGCCAATACATTGGCGTTTACCGATTGCTGATTGAAATGTGCGGGTCATCTCATTATGTCAATCTCACTGTCCACAGGTGCCGTTCTTCGGCCCGCTGTTTGATGGAGCGATAGTGGATGGAAAGATCTTACCCACAGTCGTGCGAGCCACGGCCATCAACGCCAGCAGAGCTCTGAAATCCTTGATTCCTCTTTACCAAAATTTGTATCCTTTTCTTATCAGATGAACACTTAACAAATGTCTGTCTAGAATGTATAGGCAAGTATACATGTGCCTACTGTCATCATTAAGTCATTAATCGGCGACAGTTTGCTTTGCTCTCTCAATCTCTCCATGCCGGCCAGACCTGGCTCATGTACGTACAGATTGACTGGCGAGCGGTCAGGTTGGGCTCCGGCTCAAAGCGGGAGCAGGTAGAGCCGCTCGATAATTATTGATGTCTTATTTCTCAGCTGTGCACATGTAGAGCACTCTGTCCATCGAGGCAGGCAGGTGCTGGAATCATTCAGATCACCCTTCAGTGCCCTGATGTGCAGCCATTTGCTTTTAAAATGCTTTTCTGACAATTTGACACCGTCTCTTTCTTTCACACCTCTGTCATGGCGCTCAATCTTATTGTTCTGGTTTTCACAGCCTCTTCAGTAATTATTGCGGTAAAGAACAGCGTACGATGTCGCTGCGTGCAATAACAGAATATAAATTCATGTATTCAGCTTACTATAGTTTAATAGTATATGCTAGCAATGCTCGGCATTGAGTGTTTAACGGTTTCGTTTGGCTTCTTTGGATCTTATGTGATTTGTTGAGGAGAGGTTTGCCATTACTTTTATAGGACATCATTTCGTGATTGTTGAACAGATTTTTTTCACAATAAGAGGGCAGGTAAAAATGCACATTTTTGGATTTGTAGGTTGCTAGTAAGCAAACTACCTGAGCGCTAAAGTCCAGCCGTGAGCACCTGACTTTTAACCTCTCTTCAAAAGTGCTCTGTTCTTATCAGAGATGCTACTTCTAGAAAACAAAGCGAAGGCTGAAAGGAGGAGCAAAATGAGTGAGAGAAAAGGGGGGAAAAGCGATTCTCATCTGCCATGTCTTCCAAGCCAGAGAGATTGTTTGGCTCAGCTTGAGTCTCTCGCTCGCAGCAATCTCGCCCATCTGTGTGCCTGCGCGGAGCTCGATAGTGGACTGAGCTATTGATTGGCGTGAGCTGCACAGGTCGATGCTCCTGACAGCCTGAATTACAGTAATCTGTCATTATCGACGGATGTCTCTCCAAACCTTTTCTCTATCTCTCTCTTTCTGTTTTTCTTTCAGTCCGATTCCCTTTATTTTGAAACTATCCCTCTCTCATTTCTTTCACGCACACGTTTCTTCATTCTCTTCTGTGCGAATAATTGATGACTTTGAATAGATGGCAGGCTGGCAGTGATTAGAAGATCTGTGTGCCAGACGCGGGCTGTGAGACGCGGAGGACCCCGGGGACGCGTGGAAAGAAGTCACTCTGTCTCCTGCTTACCTGTTGATGGTGCCGCCACATGCAGTCTTTGCAGGGAGAGAGGAAGTGATGTAACCTTGAAATCCTCATAGGTTATGTGGTGAAGTTGTCAAAGTTTAGAGCTTGTAACTGGAAGGATGATGTTCGAGGCCCACAAGCAGTACGGCATTATTACATTTACATTTAAGCATTTGGTAGACGCTTACATTGCATTATACTGTACATTTGTTTCTAAGTATGAGCATGACCTTGGCACTGATAGCACCATGCTGTAACCACTGAGCTACAGGAAAGCAAGTAATGAGATTCAACAATTGACCACCTCCTTATAAAATGCAATAATTTAATTTCGTTTTCATTTTCCAGTTTTCATTTTTAGTCTTGTTTTCTGAAAATGATCAAAATTAAGTAGTTTATGCTTAAAACAAGCAAACATTTCTGCCTATAGGGTAAAAAATAACTTAATTCACTAAACTTACCTTTATTTTTTTCTTACTCCAATATTTTGCTTTGTTTTAAGCAACTTAATGTTTTATTATTAAGAATATTATATAAGAACTATAATTTTTCTAATAATATATTATTAACAGTTTGTTTTCAGAATTTTTGCTGTCACATCATAGGACACATTTATGGTTTATTTGTCAACTACCCATGTGTCTTGATTTAAGACTGAAATGTAATATTGTTGACATCATTTAAATTTATGTGACCATGAATGCGATTTGAGAGGTATGACTGATATTGTGGTCCCGTAACATATTTTCTTGTGAGCTTTCTCTGAATTTTGTCAGCCACTGTGTTTGTGTTGATTTGTGTAATTGGAGAGAATTAAAGCTTTCTTTTATTTTAGAGGAAGAAAATACAGTAGTTTGCGAGGACTCCACGGTGCCAAGCAGGTTACAATCGAGCTCATTTCCTTTCGCCTGGAGTGCATTACCTGCCGAGTCTCAGTTTACCACCTTTAGTTTAGCAAAACAGAGACAATTAGATTTGGCACGGATGAGTGTGTGTTCATCATTTGAAAATGATAAAATGATAAACCAACATCTAATGTAGCAGTCGATTCACCCACGAGTACCCGCTGTCCCGGTGGAAGTAAGTGATCTAGATTTACCAACGTTTATTCTTTTGTACCGAGTCCACGGTTTATCTTTGTTATGGCACATCAAGAGAACATCCTTTTCATTTTTGCCCTGAAAACATCTTTTGTATAAAACAGGAACATCAGGGGTATGTCTGAAAATTCAACTTTGTCTCATTTACTTTTATTTTGTCACTTTCGATATCAGTACGCCAACACGCTGTCTCTCTTATGCCCGACTCTAAGTTCCAGTTCCTTCTCTTGGCCCGGGGCAGCGTCCATCTGCCTTCCCGCTCCCTGATCCCTCATATCGGCATGACTGTGAAATTAGGGCCTGGAATGGAGAGAAAGGGCCTCTTTGGTCTTAATGTCTGTTGGATGGAAGAAAAAACAGCAGAGATAGCAGGTAGCTGGCGCGGGTCAGCGTTATGAATGCTGGGCGAGCAGAATAACAGGGTTAAAGCGCAGATAGCAAAAGAGTAATCCAAGGGCCGGGTGTGAAAACGAGCCCGAGCTCCAAGCCTTCCAACCAGCCTCAGTCTCTGAGGGCACCATGTTGGACCTGAGTGATAAAATGTTCTGCCTGTGTGTGTGTGTGTGTGTGTGTGTGTGTGTGTGTGTGTGTGTGTGTGTGTGTGTGTGGCGAGCTGGCCTGCCATATGTGTTGTGATTTGTTTTAAACGGTGCAGTTCGATTAGAGCTAGTTGACCTCTCTTGCCCCCATCGACACAGCTGGTGGCCTTCTTGTAAGGCATTTTGAACGTAGAAACTCCGATAGAAACCAACATTATTTGATCTGTCTGGCGGGGGGAGATTATTGGCTTGGAGTCTACGGGAGAATAAAAAAAATGTAGCTCAAAGTCGCGGCCATCTTCCATCTGTCGGTGGTCGATTGTAAGGCTGGGGACGCAGCGCTGGAGGTGGGGGGTGCTAAGCGGCTTCCCCATTGGCCGTGCCAGTCCAGTGGTGTGTGCGCGGGAGCTCGCCAGCTCTGGCATGACGGCGGGGGCAGGCCCGCTGGCTGCTGATTGGCAGCGATAAGTGCCGGGCTGCTGGGGTCAGCATATGGCAGGGCGTGATAGTGGAGAGAGTGGAAGAGCTTTGGGTCATAGCCTTGCTCCTTCCGACACTGGCTTTTCCAAAGGCAACTGAGCTGATGGAAGCAGCAGGCCAGCTCTGCCCCCTTTTGTCCCCGTGCTTGAACAGCCTGCGCGCACGCACGCTTTTTACAACCACAGCCAAACGCCTAACGGGCAGCGCTGCCACACACTGCCAGCTCTCACAATGGGCTCTATTGTGTCCTAGTAACGCTGCACTTTACTGGTGTGTGTGTGTGTGTGGGGGGGGGGTGGAAGGTTGCGTTATTCACTAATTGTCCCGTCACAGCCGAGAGAGAGGGATTATGGGGGTCTTGATGGGGTCATTCATAATTGCTTCTGCCATCCTTGTCCCAGCATCTGCATTTTAGTAATTGTTTTGGCCCTGTCTTCTACCCGTGTCATAAGGTGTCCGTGTTTTTCCGCCACAGTTCACCTCAGTGCTCGCCGATGCCATTGATATGTCAATCAATCACAGAGCCACACCTTCTCGCCTAATTTGACCTGTTAGCTTCGGCAGTTTCATCCCTGAGTTTCCGGTCAGTCAGACAGGCCGTGTGTGAATGAGGGTGGAGAGTGTGTTAAAAAAGATCTGTTGTTGTGTCTGCCCCCTCCGGCTCGGGATAGATTGGTAAACAACAAGCTCCCCGGGGGCATGTGGCGATGGAGAATGTGGGTATGACTCTTACGAGGCGTTTAGGACGCGCAGCGGGCTTCTTGCAGGTTGTAGACGACACAGAGCCTGGATAAAACTACATGTGTTTGCTTTCAACAGGAGAGTCTCGACCTACCAGATCAACCCAAAAGGATATATATGAAATAGTATCTTTACATCTGGCAAGCTTATGATTTTTTTTAGATGCGATTTACAATATCATTAAAACCTGCTGAAAGGTCTACCTCTTTCTCTACTTTCTGACCTTAACCGTTTCCGCTAAGCTAAATGTGATTTAAAGAATGAATAGCCTTGGCATTTGAAAGCAGTGGTGAAAAATCTCGTCTCTCTCTCGAACCGCAAAATCAGGTTACTGTTTAAAAAAAGACATGCGCAAAGGCAGATGGCAAACCCACCTTCACTCATTCATGCTAATCAGAACCACTGTGTACGTGTCGCCTGGCGTGCGTGTGCCTTTCTGTGATAGCATTAGCGCTGACCTGCGCCTCGTGAATGTTAAATAAACGTTGCATTTGCGACGGCAGCACGCACATCACCTTCCCCCTGGGGCGCTGAGACGGGACGCAGGGCGATAAATCGGCCCGGCTGCTCTCCGGGCTGTATTTCACGAGGCCTTCAATTTGGTTTCAACGGAGATTAATAGGAAAGGCTGTGATGCTGGAGCCCAGGCCCAGATCAGTGTCCTAGAGCCCCAGGCAACGGTGCATTAGCCTGGGCTATCTTCCCTCTCATCTGCTTGCGCCACGCGGAGTCATTGGCCATAATGACGGGGCTATGGCAGCCAGCCGCAGCAGCGTGTCTCGCTAATAAAATCACTGTTAGGGCCACGATATCAGCGGGCATCAGATGGAAAAATAAACCGATTAGCCTGCACTTCAGGGCACACATAGATTTCTGTAATTATACTCTGTAAAACTCTTCGAATTTGATTTTGTGTGTGATGTTTTTCTCTGTCACTCCTCTCTTTCTCTGTTAAAGGGGCAAAATATATTTGCATGGAGAGAAATGGTGGATTTGGGCAGCTCAGATGTTGGTAAATGAGGGTGTATATTTTAAAAGATCTACACTTAAGTTTTAATAACGTTTTCTGCGTATGTACAATAGCGTTCAAAAGTTTATGGTCACTTACTTATTCTTAGTTTTTTCTTAATTTTAGAAAGACAGTTAATTCATTTAAAGTATTGAATAACACACATGTAAGAATTGTTATTACTTAACATATCCTTAATAAAACAAAATTGTTATATTTTGTTACATTTTGCTTTATATGTTATTATAAGCAGCTTCTTAAGGTCTCATCCTAAGATCATTTTTATTTCAAATGGTTCTATGCTCCCGTTGGTTGCTTTTTCTTTATTATTTTCTGTATATAACTCTTTCTTCTGTGGAACACAAAAGAAGATATTTTGAGAAATGTCTCCGTGGTTTTGTGCCCATGGAAGTCAATGGGAGCCAATGTTGTTTGGTTACTAACATTCTTCAAAATATCTTCTTTTTGTGTTTAGAGTGACATGAGGGTGAATAAATGATCATTTATTTTGGCTGAACTATACCTTTAACAGCGAGAGTTAGCTTGAAGTGTACGAGTACTTAGAAACGCTCTAGTACAGAGACTTGTGTTCTGAAAAGTATAGTGTGTGTGGGCGATTTCTCGCAGGATTTGACAGACGTGTCTCGACAAAAGCACCTGTAAAGACCCTGTGGTTTGTGGTTTGGGGCGAGCGGACTCCTCCATGAACATCCCGCGGGTTACGTGTTGAGCATATAAGAGTCAGTCAGCAGCCGGGCAGTGTCTCTCTCTGTGAGCTGTAGATCTTGCTCAGGGTTTCTTTTGAAAGGTGCCAATGATGTCCTATGGAGGAATTCTCAGCACAGATAATAACAGCACCATGTGGAGAAAATGACCGAGCATGTGTGTAATTAAAACGGGCCGTGTGTGTGTGTGTGTGTGTGTGTGATTTGGGACCGTCTTCTCCTCAACAGCCGCTGCGCTGTGTTAATTTGCTAGGCGAGAGCAGGGAATAGCTGCGCTCTTGAAAAGTGGAGATATTGGCCGCAGTTGGCCGCTTGTCACGCTAGCGCTGTCACACATCCGTTTGTCCCAGAACTCTCGGCTGACGTTCCAAGCACACGTCCTTTGAGATGCTCTGATTTTGTTTATGTGCCCCTTTTTCACTGCGTTTTATGATTCAGATTTGGTGTGAAATATGTTGCGTACTCACTCGTGAATGTCAACTATTTTTATAATAATTGTGAGGAATTGTTGCCATAGTGTTTGTTTCCGTCATTGCTGTTTAGCTTGCATTGAATGCATGAATCAGTCGGTCAGGGGTCATCGGTTATTACTGTCTGTCTGAAAGAGAACATCAGGGCTTGTTCAGACAACCCTGTTTTTGATTTTCAAAAGTCACTTACTCATTCTTTATATTTTTGGCGGGGTTTTTTTATAATTTTGCAGTATACCGGTTTTGGCATTTTATCTAGAGTACCAGCTTCTTGGTTGCGCTGATGCTTTTTTAAAGATGGTTCACCCAAAAATGAAAATTCTGTCATCGTTTACTTGCCCTCTTGTCATTTTAAACCTGTATGACTTTTTTCTTGTGCAGAATACAAAAGAAGATACTTTAAAGCATGTTGGTAACCGAACAACCCTGGTACACATTGACTTGTATTGGTTTTTGTGTCCATACAATAGAAATGAATGGGTACCTCTGTTGTTATGTTACCAACATTCTTCAAAAAATCTTTTGTGTTGACAGATTTACATTTTTGGGTTAACTATAACAATATTAAAGGAGTTTCATCTATTCTGGGCTCTTATTGGCTGGTTCTCATAATTATATTTTTTTTAATAAGATTGGTTTTGTAATATAAACATTTATAATTTATTGTTTTCTCCCTACAACTAATTTGAAACATTCAGACATGATGATATAACATTCAGTGAAGTGACCCTGACTTTGACCGTGCGAACATCATCAACACTTTTCTGGAGTCCTGACTCTTTCCAGAACGTTCACCAGTGACACTCGCACAGAGCTGGAGGTATAGATGGGGGAGGGTTAAAAAAAAAATCCAGGCCGAGCAGGAGTGATCAATTTGGAGACTATCAGCAGCAGCATGTTCAGAGTGGCGAATTAACACACCACCGGGGACTGTTCCTGGAGCCCACCACGAGCCCTTCGCTCCTAATGTGCTAACAAGCTCACTTTTGCTGTCTCTTCAGTGGCAATTTCTCTCTTTCCTTCCAGAACCCGGGAGTTCAGCGCGGTGACAATGAAAAGCTCCGTAGGAGGGGGGAAGAGGCCAGGAGTGTCCCCCTCCCCAACTCCCGCCTTTCATCCGCATGGAAAATGAGTTTCTGGTAATGCACAAAAGGCTCTTTTTTATCCTCCGCACCTCTTCTAGCGTGTGATGCTAGAGAGGGCGCAAGAACCCGGTACGCACTCTCTTAAAAGGACTTTCTCCTTTTTAACAAGCCATCATAAAAAAACACCACCCATCAAAAATTCAATTACAGCGGATGCAGGGCCCGGGTTATTTGGGTGAATACATGGCGCAGGGAAAAAAAAGAGAAGGGAAAAGAAGAACTGTTTTTCTCTTTACCTCTTTTTTTGTGCCATACAAAGAGCGTCTGAAGTCAACAGCGTGGAGGATTTGTCGTCTTGGTGACAGGGTTGAATTAGAGGCTCATCTCAGGTTCACGATGGTGGCCACATGTCGGGGCTCGGAGAGAGCTATTAAGACTCGCTCACTCTCTCGCTCTCTCTCTCAATGTTTCTTTTTAGCCCAAGGTAGGAATAGTTGTCCTGGACCAGCCAAACTAGTGTAGTCTAGCAAAAATTTGACAATCAGCATGAATTCTGGTCCACTTTGCATCCTGTTCTGACCATGAACCTTTTCAATTCTTTTAAAGTAATCAAGACTAAGATACCCAAGATCAAAACTGGAGCATTTTTAAACACTAAACCATGCTTCCCAAACTGTGGCCTTTAGCGGTGGCCTGCAGGGTGCGTAGCTTAGGTTAACGTTTTAAAATATTCTTGTTAAAATATAGTTGTGAATTTTACTGTCTAACTTTTTAGATGTCATTTGTAAATGGTATGCTGGGTTATGGATGGCAAAATCTCACCTTTATCAAAATATGATTAGCAAATTTTGTGGTAACCCACATAAAAAATATACTGTGTTATTCTATATAATTTACTGTAGTACATCGCTGCTGTCCTTCTGAAACCTTGTATTTCCATATTTCGTGATTTTTATTTTTTGGTGTAATTTATTATTAGCAGTCACACTTTGTTTGTCATTGGGTTTTGCAAATATCTAACCATGAAAAAGTGCTTTATAGGTTTAAGGTTTGGAAAGCTCTGCTCTAAAAAGTGCTGGGTTGTTTCAACCTATAGTTGGGTCAAATATTTGGATATTTTCTAGGGTCTGTCCACAACCCAGCATTTTTTCATGTATAATAGTCGAGCCATGAGATTCTATATAATGGTGCAGATATGCTGTAAAAAAACAAACAGCATTGGGTCTAAGAGACAAACCCAACAGTTGTATTAAATTAACCCAAAAAACGGTTTTATGAGTTAGAGCAACCCAACATAGGTTATTTTACAACCTAGTGGTTTGGTTTTTATCCTTTTTGACCCAACGCTGGGTTAAAAATAACCCAGCATTTTTTCATAGTGTACATTTGAGATCTTGTTGGAAACTATAAGTCAAGACCCAGAACAAGACACTAAGGCCATACTCGTACAGAAGCTTTAAAACAGCAGTGACTGAATATATCCATCATTAAAACCTCACAAGTGTTTTTCTGAGCTCTGTGTTAACACAGCTGTCAAGTTCTTGACAGGCTGTGTGTCGGCAGCAGGTGCCTTTGTGCTCGCTAACTCTGGTGGTCGTAGTACGGCACGCGTGTAGTCACGTCACACCCGCACTTTTGCTGGCTGCTTTCTCTTCACCTCTGTGGGAGCCTCTCACTCGCTCATCCCAGGGTTCACTCTCAAACAGCGGGACCCGACGGCAGGAAACGGGTCTGCTGGAGACAGGAAAAGGCAAACGGCGGATTCGCGCCAGTCTCGCGGTTTCACGCTGCGTGCGCCTTTTCACCCGCAGAAACACCCAAAGAATCGGAACCCAGAATATCTTCCCCCTACCACGTCCCAGCAGGACCTCACTCTTTCTCTGTCTGTCTCTTTCTTGCTCCATCAGCTCGCTCCTTGTTATCCAAACCCTGTGCTCTTAGCTTACTGAGTTATGAATGCAGCAAAAGACCATATGCCACCGGACTACTTAATCGAATCGTCCCCATTAACAGAATCCCTTCGTTTTTAAACCCATACGAAGCGGCATAATCCAATCCCTTCCATTTACTCAATACCATCATTTTTCTTAAACGAATAATGCAGACAGTAAGATGTCCATTGATACCCAATGTCACCATACATAAAGCAATGACAGCTTTGTAATACGGTTTACAGAAGGATGGGAGAAGTATTATTGTTGTTTCCTTAACCCATGGCATCCTGGGTGTCTTTGTGACCTTTTTGCACACATAAGAAAGTTTCTTTATCGATTTGTTTTCCATCGACAGCTGCACACCAAACCTTCATTGACCTTAACTCACATGTACTCAGTTACGAAGAGAGAGCGAGGTATTTGGAAACCATAGTTCAGCATCATTCAGAAGCCACAACGTTTGAGGACTACGCCGCCCGTGTATTCTGCCCCGCACCTTTCCACTATCTCTCATCTGAAGCAGGTGGGCATCATTGACTCTATATCTTGTTTTTCTGTCATTTTACACTTCATCCTCTTTCCAGTTTTAGACTCTTGTCTTTGTTGATGCAAGTCTATTTATTTGTGGTCAGTTACCTTAAACAGTCATTCCAAACTACACAAATAAACAGGTTTGTATCAACAGAAGCATGTGCCAATGCAGTGTTTCTTCAACTTCATATTCTGTCCAATCACCTGTCCTTGTTTACAAACTGGTAGGCCATTTTTTTCTAGCCTTTAAGGTTGGAGACTCTGAGTAAACAAATGCAAGTGCAGATAAATGTTTTAAATGGATAGTTTACCAAAAATAAAAGTTTCGTCATCATTTATTCACTCTTATGTTGTTCAAAACCTGGATGACTCTCAAACACAGAAGAAGAGATTTTGAAAAATGTTAATAGTAATGCTGAGAGCCAATAGGAGCTAGTGTTGTTTGGTTACCAACATTCTTTAAAATATCCTCTCGTGTAGTTTACAGAAGAAAAAAGTCAGAGGTTTGGAATGACATGAGGGTGGAAAAAAAAGTTTTTTATTTTTAGTTGAACTATCACTTTAAGAGTACAATCACATCACTTACTGTTGATGTGATTATAACACTCTGAATCTGTTATTATCTGCCCCTTTTATTTGAAAACACTGGCATGCCTGTGCACACATCCATATTTTGTTTGTTTATTACAAAACAGTTTGATTTAAGAGTAAAAAATGACCTTCTGCGTGCTGGATCATGCTTTTTTATTCTGGCTTCGAAACCCAAATGATCTTTTTTCTTTTACATTTCCATTTTACTTTTATTTGATCTTATTTTTCCCCTTCAGATCATAATCTATCACTTGTAAGATAAAGGTAAGAGTCCTGAAGATACCGTGCACCTGAGGCTGCCTCTTTCTGTTTGTTTGGCTTGTAACAAGGTTATGAGCTCCTTCTGTTTTTGCTCTTTGTTTCCTTTTCAGACCGAAATGTGTTCCCTTCTTTTTCCTTTCTCTGTATTTCATGTAGCGGGAATCTGCATGGCATGAGCACACCAGATTCCTAACATCACCTATTCAACATTCACACTCCTCTACGGTTCTCGTGTGTCGTATATGTTTGGCTTGATCACAGCATCACTCGCATCTATTACTGGTCTTTATATCACGTGTTTGTGTGTAATTGACAATGTGAATGCCTGAAAGGTCCAGTATCACAGCAGCCATGCGGATATTACAGCGGTATTATTACAACACTAGTATAAGAGGCCGCTGTTTCAGCTTTCTTGGTTTAAGTTTATATGATGTTGTTATTAAAATTGCAAAGAGAGGTTCAATAGTTTTATCTGCAGTCATTTAAACTTAGCCTTACGTGGTGGCCAACATCATCTCATGGCATTTGGCAAATTCGTATGAATTTCATTAGTACTTTTTATTTTGATGGTTAAGTTTAGGGATGAGACTGTTTTTTTCCAAGCAAATATGTTTTTGTATGCTTTATACAAATTCATACTAATTAGCCACCTTACTAGTTCAAATAGTTAAGAAAAAGCCTGTTCTGGCATCAGGGTTGCCAGATACACATGACAAAACTAACACAGATGGCCAATCAAAACTATCCCAGCGATGTCATCCCTAATACCAAGACACAAAAAATGACACCACTATACCTTAAATACATATTTTACCTTCCCTGTTATGCATTACACAGTTTGTTTTTAAAATCACTGTATAGAAGTGATGATAAACACTGTTTTTATCAATAACTTCGTCTTACCTTAAAAGTCCAGTTTGTGAAATTTAGCAGCATCTAGCGGTGAGGTTGTAAATTGCAACCAACGGCTCGCTCCACCGTAGCGCTACGGTAGCTGACACAGGGCAAAGATGTTGTCACGTTTTTGCTTCTAAGCCGAAGAAAAAATGTATGAAACTTGCTCTAGCATAGTTATGTATATGATATTGCATTTTTGTTAATAGATCCTCCTAAATATTACACATTGCACCTTTACAAAATGACTGCAGATGAATCCACTGTTAACCTGTGAATTAAAAAAAACTGCAGCAGCACAATTCTGTGTGAAACTGGATTTGGCAACCCTGGCTGGCTTTTACTTGTTTGTTAAAAAAGACTGCATTACATGAGACAATTGCAATATATGTATCATAGTGTTTTAATGTAGAATATTGAATTTCTTGCTGTTTGGTGAGAATAGCATCACAGCCTGTGTGTGTGCGTGCGTGCGTGTGTGCACGTGTCGGTGTGAGCGGAGAAGTGTGTGTGTTTGAATGAGAAGCGTTCATGAGTAAAATCTTCAGCTTTTGTCGTCTTGTACTTTATGTGCACCTGCCACTGATATTCCTCTCGGCCTGCTCACACCTTTATCTTTGATCTCTTTTTCTTCCTCCTTGTTTTTTATATCTTTCTCTACATCCTCTTACATCCCACATTTGTGCCCATCACTTTTCATATTTACCCTGACTCTCTGTCTCTCTCTCTCTACTTCTACATTCCCACTTTTCCTGTCCTCTATTCCTCGTTCTTTCACCCAAGAGAGAAATGCTGTGATTTTTCTGCTCCTTCCCAAACCTCCACTAGAAAACATTGGGCTCATCAAGGTAAAGGGCAAAGGCTTGAAAAGGAAGGTGTTTCACGCTAGCTGTGAATGGTATGCTGAAACTGAAAAACGGCAAAGTACTTTCTCTTTCATTTCTCCCCCCATTACATTGTAGTTTGTGTTGCCATATTGTAACTTGCACCCCTGTTGGTCTCATCTGTAAAGCGAGGTGTCAGATCTCAGCGTTGATTAGCCCCAGCATCCCCCGCGATTCGCTCTGTGAAATTCACCCACAATGCACTGGTACATTAACCTCTCACTGCCTTCAGAGAGGACTTTTCACACTTTTTTCTGGAAAAGCACAATTGGTTACGTGCATTTTGTTCAGCGTTTCTGATCAAAACGTTATCGGTGTGTTCGACAGCTGGAAAGATTTTTCCTGTTCCAGTTTGAGTGAAATTCACAACGAGTCTAAACAACTTTTTTTTTAAACTCAGTGAAGATATTTTATATTCATATTGCCCTGACAAATAATTTAAAGGTAAAATTAAGTGATGTCACATGTTTTGAACACTGGTCTCATGTGTGTTATAAAGCAGAGGAAGGCTCTCATATCTTTCTCCGTTCTCGTTCTCCGCAGGCTCATGCATCGAGAGTCAACTGGCCGAAAGTCCAGCAATGCAGGTAGACGGCAACGATTTAGCCTCACCAATGTCGCCTCGTGCTAGCAAAAGCCGGATGTCCATGAAGCTACGCCGTTCCTCCGGCTCTGCCAACAAGACTTGACCCTTTCATCCCGAAGAGATGCGCAGAATGCCACGCTCTCCTGCTGGACACTCCACGCCCTCCTGCTGGACACTCCACGCCATTCGCTCTCACTTCATTGCACGGTCAGAGACGAACCACACCTTCATGTCTACTGCAGCCACGCCCATTTCTATTGACTCCTCCCACACAGCTGAGAGCCAGAAGGATCAAAGACACGGATGTTAATGTACAGTGGGGAAAACGAAAGGTTTATTTTTGTCGATTTGTGTTAATAACTTTTACAGTTATTATACAGTAGCTGGTGCCGGTCTAGTCACCCACTATTGCCAATTGCCAATAAAATAAGAACAACTTCATTGATCGCCGTTGTATCAGCAACAACTTTTTATATTTCTACAGAAGACTCTTGCGCGCTGAGGTTATCTTTATATGGCGCAGCTGGCTATGGCACGCTTGAAAATCATGTTTGTGGAGCGGATGTACATTTAAACTGAAGCACTTCTGGCTGTTACATTCAGTTCAGTTTGTTTTCCACGTTTTTATATAACATTCACACTCGCCCTCGCTTTTTGGTTTTGCCATTATTTGTTTGTCTGCCATTTTTTTATGGATCACGTTTATTATGGTTGTAAAGTCAGTTTGAACTTAGAATTAGAATGTTACAGATTATTTTATCGTTATGCTATAATGAACCGCTCGTTTGTCATTTGTAATGGTTATTTGTGTGTATATATCTATAAATATAAAATATATACATATTTAATGTATGTGTATAGTGTATGAACAGTATCTGATCTGTGTACATATTTAACAGTATTTAAATCAACCAAAAAAAAGCAAAAGGGTAATAAAAGCTCAGACCACATAGAATCAAGTCAGACAGGAGCAGAAGTCTCTAGAGCTTGAATGTCTTTCTCTATGGCTTAGTCCTGCTATAGTATTGTTTCTTCGCACAGCGGCTTAAGAAACATGCCTCTGTTTGATTCATCTCAACTTGGATGAGATTTTTAAGGAAACGTGTGATTGAGTCGCCACATTACCAGGTCTTGCAGGGTGTGGGTGACGTTGCCAAATTGAGCGGAATTACCCACTTTATTTTGTGCTGGTTCAGCAGATCAGTGGCAGCTGGGAGAGATGACTGTCATGTGATATTTTGCTTATGAAGAGCCTTTAATCTTTTTATAAACATGTGGACATGAAAGTGTACAAGAACATCTCTCTCCGACACTTGTGTTGATTGGCACTTGTTCATTTCATCACTCTTTCATTGTTTCTCCGAACATTTAGTAAATGAAATGGTAACTGATGCTATAGACTGCATTTGACAAAATAACCCATGTTGCCACGTTTATGATCAAATCACGTTTGTATATTTTTGGGCAGGAGTACTTCATAATGGTTAGTCTTTATGGAATTTTTTTAATGTTTCTTTTTTATTTGAAATTATTTTGAAGTTCATTAGAATATTCATATAAACGGGGTTGAAATCATGCAGCGCACTGTTGGATTAAAATGATCATAACGTGTATATTAAAGGCCTGCACACAAGTCACTGAAATATGTGTGTAATTTCAAGGGAAAAACCGTTCCTGGGTAGATTTCATGTATGTTACTACTGACCAAATGCTGCATGATACCAGTAATAACTGCATGTGTTGATATAACAGCTGCACAACACACACGCACATACGCAGATCCACAACAATGTCATATGGTAGAATCTAAAACATTTGTATCAGATGTTGAAGAAGGAGAGTGGATGTGCAGTTACACTTAAGAATAAAATGATTCTTACGACATGAAAAGTCCTGTGCAGTTTATTTCATGTTGTGTAGTCTTGTGTGTTCGGTTATTTATTTGTCAGAGAAAAGTGTCTTCATATCTTCGGTGCATATAACACTATAAAAATAGCTTGTCTTTGTTTTAATATTCATAAGGATGATTTTTAATGCAAACAACAAATAAGCCACAGGTTTCAAAGACAATATTTTGTATTGACCTCTTTATTTTCCTCTCAACAGACAAATGTCAAGACTACTTAGCAAAATATAAATGTGACACTTATGATTTATTATTACATATATGCCTCTAATAATCAACAATCATGGTGCATTTCCAGCTGTTAATATGTAGAAATAGTTTTTATTTACAGTAACTGTGGTAAATTAAAATGCAATGAAATAATGTGAATTTTAATTCATGATCTAGAAAGGAACTCAGTGCTTAAGACGAATGAAACACAAGCTTTTTATGAGAGCTACGTAAACGAGACACAAAATATGTCGATTTATGACTTGCAATAATGCAAATAGTCTCATAAGTTAAATTAAACAATTTAAATAACTTAACTTACAATGCTTAACAGATGCCCAAAGAGGTCAATAAAATATGAAAATTTGAGTATATACGAACATGAACAAGTTAAGCATTATATAACGTTTGTCAATGAAGGAAACTTTACTCTATGTTGTAAGGATATATAAATTGATTTCTCTGTTGTCAGAAAAGTTCAGTATTTCCACAGATACTGGACAATAGCCTAATATTAAGCCAACGATATTACTTTTAAAAATAAGCCATTATAACGCATTCCAGGTTTCTAGACTGCGGTCAGCATCCCGGCCTGACAGCCATCTGCAGCAGCATCACCTGTCTGTTCTCTGTAGGGTGACTCTTGTTGATGTGTCTGGTCAAACCTGGAGAACTAAAGAACGTGGAGGGACAGTGCTTGCATGAGTATATCTGTTGCTCTCCAGGACTCAGATCTGGTCTCAATAATAAATCGTCTCTGACTGCATGCCAGAGTCTGTGTTTCTCTCTTATCTCAGCGGACGGGAAGTGCGCACCGCAGAGATGGCACGGAAAAGTGATCTGTCCGCTTTCTATGTGATTATACGACGATTTGATTGTCTCGTGCGCAGCCAGGTGTTTTCGCAGGTAGGCTTGTCTTCGAAACTTCTTGCTACAGTAGTGGCACTCGTACACGTCTTCTGCTCCGGGTGAGGGTAGGTATGGGGTGGTGGACCTGTCGGACTCTTCTGGGCAGTGCTCGAATAACCTGGAGCTGTCACTGGAGCTGATGTGCAGGTCAAAGCACTTCTCAGTGGATGGGTACCTTTGGTCCAGAGGGGGGTCTTGGGATAGCCTGTGCGCCCTGTTGCTGTCCTGTGCTGCTCGGTGGTGCTGGGAGCTGTCCGGGCTCAGCCGGTGCTGATTGTTGACTCTCATCTTACTGGCATTTTCTTTTCCTTCCACAGATGTCTTCTCGTGGTTCCGCACCTCCAGTTGAGACTTCTTGGCCGTCTGCGCATCTCCACCGCTTAAGCTGCGAGGTTTGTGCCACCTTCTGTGCGAGGCGAGGTTGGCAGGACAGCTGAAAACTTTATCGCACTCCGGACAGCGGTACTCGACGCGCACGATCCTGGAACACTTGTGCTGTGCCAGCGAAAAAGGATCAATGTATTCTTCCTTACAAAGCTGGCATATAAACTCACCCAGCGGCTTATTTCTCCCACCGGATGACGGTGCCAGTTTGGTTTCGGGGATTTCTTTTTTGATTTTGAGCCCGAGGACCGGTGACGTGGTGACCTCGTCTTCAAAGTTGAGTTTCCTGATAACTTTTGGCTTTTTGCTGGGCGGTTTGCTCTTGCGCTCCGACTCCATGAACGCGCGCTTTACGCACTGGTGAAATGAAGGGTAGGCGGGCACCGAAGGTGTGCCAAACTTCATGTCAGCGTGGTTCATAAGTAGACGCTCGATTGAAGACACCGGGGTGGCTAGTGGGAACGACTCAGCCGTGGCTGGTGAACTGAAACACCTGTCCAAAAACGACTGCTTGAGCTCTGTGCTAACAGGCTTAATCGGGCTGTGGGAGTCGGGGCTGTGATCGGGAGAGGATGTGCTCTGTTCCGGGTGACTAAAGTAACTCTGTGCGTAATCTGCGCTGTCCACACTGCTCTCTCCAACAATTCTAGAGTCTTCCAGACGTGCTTGCTCGTTTTTAGATGTTATATCACTTGTCCATGTTTCTCTGATAGGCTCCACCACGTCTGGGCGTTCAGCTGGGACACGCGTGGGTCCATCCGGAGTTTGGATAGGCAGGTCCGCTTTGCGCTCTTTTTCTTCAACCCGCACCTTGTATGATGCTGCCGAGACGCGTTTAGTCCTTTTCACTAAAAATCCTCGTGGCATCTTCTCGTCTGATTCACCAAAAGCTTGATCTCGGGTGCAGTCAGATAAAATACTGTAGGAAGGATGGAGACTAGATGCACTGTCACAGGGATGAGCGTGGCGCCTGTTTTATCCTTTGGGTCGCCTTCAGGTTTTTTAGGAGATCACTGTCAGCGGCCCAATCAGCGCTGACATTCAGATAACGGGGCGGGGCGAAGCTTAATGAGGAGATACGGTTACACGTTCATTTCTAATAGGCAGATTATTATTTATGATAGATGCGCGCTTTAACCCTGTCCGTTCGCTTTTATAGACACTGTATTACCCGTTTCCTGTCCTGTAATGTGAGATCGGTCCCACAAACATCCATTAAACTTAATTCATTTGTTTCTTTTATTAGGTTCCATGTCATGTAAAAAAAGAGCCCATTCACTTCTGTTGAAGAATAGCCTACATTGAAGAGAAATTACCCGGATTATAATGTAAAATGATTGTTTGTAGTTTTCAGAGGCTGCCTTAAAAGCGTTTCTACATCTGAGTAGTTTGAACAATAATGAAAACTTGTGTGCATTTGGAAATGAAAACGTAAAACGATTAAAAAAAGAGAGAAGGTTTTGGTGCTATTCTTTTATTTATATTCGATATCCCTCTTGACTTTTGCATTAATATTTCTGTAAGCAATTATTTTACCTTAAATTTTATTGTTTTAATTTAATATTTCAATTCCATTGCATTTTAGGGTTAGGACACGACTGCGTTTTCTTGTTCCTTTTTTTGATACCAGAAGCTATTTCAAATAATGATAGATAATCTCCTCTAAACAAAATTAAAATAATTTGTATCTATGTCTTTTTACAGTGATATAGAAAAAGAAAGGTCAATGCAC
This sequence comes from Oreonectes daqikongensis, assembly GCA_026939265.1. Taxonomy (NCBI): domain Eukaryota; kingdom Metazoa; phylum Chordata; class Actinopteri; order Cypriniformes; family Nemacheilidae; genus Oreonectes; species Oreonectes daqikongensis. Next base: position 10,542,201 of record JAOTQM010000339.1, on the reverse strand, counting down.
AGAAATGAATCTAAAGTATTGGCTTCAGGCGACTATTTTATTAACACGTCTGCTCATAAATGTGAAGCACTTTACAGCCGAAATAAAAGGTTTTTAACATAACCTTTCTTGCAATTTAAGAAAAACTTGGGTTAAAAAAATTGTGTGGAACCGATGTACATGATTCAATTGAGTAATTTCAAAGGAACCCACTAGTTTAATAGAAAGCGTATGTACGTCACAACGCAATAACGCAGCAATGCAATAAGTGATATTGTAATTGGGGAGCCAACACAAGGTGTTGCGATGAGCACATCTGTCAAGTCAACGATGAATATATCTATTGCGGCTTTTCCCATGTGAGAGCATCATTACGCTATCTGAGAGAGGCTGAGATGATGAGAGGGTGCTGGGGTCAGTCCAGGCTGTGGATAACCTGGCAGATAAGCGCTCCTCTCCGCCCAGTGAAGCTGCAGACGCAGATAAGAGATCGCATCTCTTTTATTCCGCAAAGGGGGTGGATGTCGGTTCTCCAAACCCTTTAGGATCCCATTATGATCATCTGGCATTCGCTTCCCAGGACGCCAAATGAGCGTGAGAACAAGCTAAGGACGCTTGGCCAATTTGGTGATGTTAGGACTAGAAAGTATATCGCATGGACATCTGGAGTGTTCGTTGTCTATTTATTAGGGCATAAAAGATGTAAATATGGTAGCCTATATGTAATATGTACACAGCATGCATTTTCTCAAGTAGTGGCAGGTTTCTGCAGTGACTATACATTTTTCCAATTCAAGTGCAATTATTCTCAATGTAGTTTATATATGTTAAGGTGCATAAAAACGTAATTTGTCAATTATAGGCCAAGATACAATGTTGCATCACCTAGATGGACGTCTTAACTTCAACATTATATTTTTTCTGCCTGTGCTTGATAAGTAATGCTTATAAAAATATGTCATGATAGATTGTTTCATAATTCAAATTTTTTTGAAATGATAGGTCTTCATTAGTATTTGGTTGCTTTAATTTGCTCTAGATAATCTGCAGATTTGATTCTCTCAGTATCTGGATTAACACATCCCAGACGCAGGAATTCACAGGAATGTTTTATAGAGAGGGATAATTCGAGGGTTTTGTCTGTCCGGACGCTGTTGGAGTTGGGGAGTGATGAAGCATCACTTGATGTTTTTATGCGCGTTGGCTCTTGATTCAGCACCGCAGGAGGTGGACAGCTCCAGCGTCAGGCTCTGGCAGTATTAGCTCGACAGATTGTTGAATAATTCATGTTTAATCGTCTTTAATAAGGGCTTGTGTTGTATTAGTCACTAACACTGATTTGCTCCATTAGCTCCAAATGACCGTGTGGACAAACTATACTTTCTGTAAACAAAGATGATCTTTAGAAATATTTGCGTATACTTTATATGCAGCTGTTTGGCTTCTTGTTTTGTTGATTAATTCATTTATTTTAAGTAATGGCAGTAAATAGGCCTACTGAATGATCCGTTGTTGTGCATTTGATAAATACATGTTGATTTAATGACCCACTCGATGTATGCACTTCTTTATAATATGTTAAATAACTTAACATGACTGAAATCACGGATATTAACCAAAATATAATTGTAGAGTATTAAATTAATGTGGACAAGCGTTTAAGCACACAAGGTGGAGCCCTAGAGTTAGGGTATTTTTATTTTTCTGCAATTTTTAGGGCTAAACATTATATTTTGTTTTAAGGGTTATTAAAGACTTAACAGGTAACGTGTTGTAATGTAATGACTGAATGGTTTGTACTGCGCGAGAAGTGCGCGAACAAGAATAAGGCGTGAATTGACTTGAGCGTGCCTCCCTCTACTGGACAAGTGTAGTTAATGCACTTTATACCTTCATATGAAAAGATTTTTCCTTTCTTTCTCTTTTTCTCTTTCTTTCTTTCTTACTTTTTTATTTCTTTTTTATTTTGTCTGTCCGTCTGTCTGTCTGTCTATCTATCCTTTCTTTCTTTCTTTTTATTATTGTTTTTTTTTTGTCTTCCTTTACTATCAAACAAATTTTCCCAGATCTTCCAACAGAAACCCCCTAGTGGCCATTTTCTTTCTTTCTTTCTTTCTTTCTTTCTTTCTTTCTTTCTCTTTCTGTCTGTCTGTCTTTCCTTTCTGTCTTTCTTTCTTTTTATTTATTTATTTATTGTCTTCCTTTACAATCAAATTTTCCAACAGAAACCCCTTAGTGGTCATTATCTTTCTTTTTTCTTTTCTTTTTTTCTTTAAAAAAAATTTTTTTTGTTAAAATATAACATATTTTAAATAATTAGTAAAAATAATTCTTAAAATAAAACATATATTTTTTTAATATTTTAAAGAAAATATATATATATATTTTTTTAATTTGATCAAAGTCTTAATGGAAGAATTGGGTCAAGAAACCACACCAAAATGCACCGTCACATTTACTGAGTTTAAAAAATCTGAGGTTGGCCTGAATTAATGAAATACATTTTTATTCACCAGAGGGCGGTAGAGCCAGAAACCAGCGAAAAATGCACAAGACGACAATGACATGACACTGATACTTTGCTATTCACTATTGTGACAAATGCATCATTTTACATTTGAGTAAAATGTAGAGAGAGAGAGAGAGAGAGAGAGAGAGAGAGAGAGAGAGAGAGAGAGAGATGTTATGTAAATATGCGAGGAATGCGCTGCCCCTGTAAAACCACTACAATTAATTCTTACTGTATTAAAGATTCATCTGTTAACCTTTAGTACTACCTCACCCTTTCAGGTGAGATAAGTGTGGAGTCGCATTCCAGTCGTGATTCATCCTCCACGAGTTTTAGGATTCCCCATCGCGTGGAATGTCCACCCCTCCAAACAGTACAAACGTATGGGCTGAGGAACGTGACACATTTACGTTTGTGACTGGAAAGATAGGGAAAATCTAAAGCAATATAAACAGGTAATTTACTTAGTTTTCAGTTTTGAAACCCATACCGTAGGCCTAGATGTATACACGAAATGTCAGTGATTCCAGTTTAGACTGAAGAAAATGGAAATTCCAGTGGAATTTGGACAGGGCGGGTCATATATGACCAACACTGAATCTAAACAATCCAAGTCATTCCCTGTGAGTCAGCAGGTCTTCTGATGTGTCACATGTTTCATGTAAAATTACATCGTGATCCTAGATGACTATGTTACTTTTTTCAATTTTTGACACAATCATCATGTAGTCATACACGTATCATGCATTTGTTTCATTCTAGTGGTGGCGCAGTATTCATATATCTGGTATTCATGTTCTGTAGCATGCAAGCTCATTAAAGGAAGTGTCTGTTTATGCTTGTGTATGTAAGTGACACAAGAAGTGGTTCAGCAAAAGAGGAAGAGGTTGAATGGTCAACCCACTGTTCTCCCACCAAAGATTCCCGGCCATAAACATGCTGGTGAGAGATCTTGTCATCTACGCATCTGCTGGAGCTGAACAGGACGTCCTATCCACAGTGATCACATGACCCTGGAAAAAGAACATTTAAGAAAGTTTCCAGTATTTGATCAGATGAAAAACAGAGGGACTTCCTGATAGCATCGCAGAGTGACTACTTCAGATTACATTATTTTAGGTCACCTATTAGTACATTATTCATTCTTGACTATGCTAGGAATGCTTTAATTCAATTCTTTGTACTGTAAACAAAACATGTTCTAGGCCAGGCCGATACAATTTTACATGAATAAAAAACAGGTTCCCATGGGAATATGCTTTCTGTTGTGCTACTGCACAATACACCGAGTTGCGTTTTAGTGGAACACCCTCTGCCCTCAGGGTTTACTGTGCATGGTTACTGTAACTATCATAGTTGAGTTTTAGGTCTTGCATGTGTAAAAATAATGTAGTTTTTTGCTTCCTTTGAGTAAATGCCGTTGTGGGCAAACTCAAGTGATCTGAACTGCACAGAGGAGTTTCCCATTCTTCAAATTATGAGGAAACACTTAAACATTGGCACCATGCAGTCTACTTCCTTGACAATATCACTTATTCATTCTTGATAAAGAAAAACTAATATATTTGCCCTTTGATATCTTTTATTATTTCCTTCAGTTTTTTTGATAAAAAAATTATTTAAAAAAAAATAAGAAGAACGTAAAGTTGAATACAAATGTAAGATTTCCCCCACGTACAAAACATCAGATATCTCTGCTGTCATTGATGCTCATTCTCAAATCTAGGATAACACAGATGATATATCCATATTTTTCACAAACACACCAACTTGATTCATTTGTGTTCGAATATATGCACAACATGGACAATTTGGGTATCTTTGTACATTTATATTAATTTGTGGGCATATATCTAAAACACCGCAGATGCATGCATGAGTATACAAAATACTCGTGCATACTTTGTTGCATTGAAATATGTTTGTGCATTTATATCCAGTTCTCGTTGGAATATTTTACAGCTGGAATAGACAAGTTTTTAGTATTACTGATAGTCTGCTAGAGAAAAATTCCCCAAACTCCTGGCTTGAATAATTCCCAGTAGACACAATTCAGGCGTCAATCAGTCGTGGAAATCCCCCACCCCGAGAATAGCTCCGCCCATGTTCTTCGTCTTTTATGACTTGTGAAACCCGGAGTCTGCCACAGTACAGAAGCGCAACACGCACGACTCACACGAAATGGATTTTTATCGAAGCAGTAAAGCAAACCAAATGGATTATAATAGCGATGGCCGTGACCCCAAGTCCGGGAAAATGCTCGCGAGCACCGATGACCGTCTCGACAGCGGTTTGGATTCGCTTAAAGAGGATGAATACGCGGATGTGGAGTGTGCTTTCGGTCGGTTGAAAGTGGAAAACGAGAGACAGGAGGACACTGACTGCGAGCCCTGGAAGAAATATCGTACCGAGGACGGAGACACGTATGTGTTTTCATATTTTAAAACCACTTTTCTGCCCATATAAGGGCATTTCCGTGCATTACTGTAAATACTGCGTGTGTGGTGCACGGGAAAGGAACAGCTTTGGGTTGCAGACATTGTTGTTTGTTTGGGCCTTGTTTGGTTTCCGAAGCACGTCGTTTAATGCAAAGCCCTCGTAATGTTTAATCGCACTCTAGAAAATTAGATCCAGTTCCACATTTTTTATTTTGCATGTTAACTTGAATGTAATTTATTATGATTCGACTGTGTGTTCATTTTTAGCTTTTGAAAGTCTTTTAGCATATTGCACATTCTTCAATGATTTGCTTCTGAACAGTTAAAGCACATTCCGTGCGCAGACAGTTTTGCGCATGCGCGGGCGCCAGTAAAGCAATAATGGGCTTTATGTAAACAGAAGCGCAACTTCAGAACGGACTGTTCTCTGGCGTCGCGTCAATGTGGGCGGGGCCTCTGGCGGCGCGTCCATATGGGCGGGGCTGCGCGATCTCGGAAAGTCCCGGGCCGCGTGCCAGACAGTCTGACTCGCTCGTGTTGCGCATGTCCCTACTAGGAAGAAAACGTCTGCACACCAGAGTTGTTGCTTTTTTGAAGAACAGATTTTACTGTTGCATGAAATTGCATTGTTGTTTCTCACAAATCCTTTCTTTATGTTTAAAGGTATCTGCACCTTAGTATCATACACGAGGCCCAAGACGCTGCATTAAAGATTATTGATCTATCCAAATGTGAAGCTTTCCTCAACATACAGAACAACCAAAGACAGGTACAACAACTTCCAAATACATAAAAGTGTTTCTTAAAGCATGTTTACAGCAAACTAAAAGTGCATTCTCATTTCAGACCGCCCTGCATTTGGCCGTCATCACAGAGCAGGCTCTTATAGTAGACCGGTTAGTTCAACTCGGCTGCGATGCGTCGTTGGTTGATGACCACGGTAACACCGCCCTGCACATCGCCTGCAGAATGGGCTCTCTGGCCTGCTTCAGTCTCCTAACACAAGCCTGCCCACAACAGCTACCAGCCATCTTACAGACACCAAACTATAACGGTAAGGATTTTTTGTGTATATTCCTCCAACTTGACTGACATTGACTTGGTTTTCTTGATCTAATCTGGTTGTATACCCCACAGGTCAGAAATGCATACACGTGGTCGCCACCCAAGGTTACCTGTCATTAGTAGAAAACCTAATTCAGCTCGGCGCAGACATCGACGCACAGGTAAAAACACGATCTTGTGTACGTCAAAACGTAACTACATTGTAAAACCAGATGGCTAAAGATGTTTCTCTTATTCTTCGAACAGGAACAGTGTAACGGCCGAACTGCGCTTCACTTAGCGGTCGACTTGCAGAACTTTGAGCTGGTTCGGCTTCTAATCAGCAAAGGTGCCGATGTTCACAGTTTAACGTACGGTGGTCACACGCCTTATCACCTGACCTACGGCCGGACGAACGGAGACATCCAGAAAGCCCTGTTTGAGCTCACCGCGCCACACCTAAGGGAACTTCCAGATAGTGAGTCAGAGGACAGCGATGCATATTGTGAAGACTCGGATGATGGAGAGGTACGCATTACACGTGCATGTACACACATACCTTGTCTGTATGTGATGTCTTTATAATTCTTACTTAATTGTTTTTTTTTTCTTTTCTTTGCAGCTATATGATGATATCAAAGTGATGGGGCAGTAGGAGGGTGCAGGACTTCCAGAATTTTGTGGAATGAAAAAAGACAGAACTGTTCTCACTCTAGGAGCCCGGGAATAAGTGGACACCGGGGCTCGCAGGGGGACAAGCGGCCCTCGGTTCGTTGGCAGTTCAAGTGAAAGACTGATCTAGAGGGAGCCCAAGAAAAGAAGGTTATTTGTGCCTGTATTACCAGCCCATCTTAGAGGAACACTGGACAGAAGCCAGCAAATGTACCTTTGGCTCAATGTTGGAATGTATCTCCAGCTCAAGTCAGCAGCTGTATGTCTATTGTACTGTGATGTGTAAAATATTGTGTATACAGACAGATTTATTTTTATAACAACATGTAAATGTGTACATATGATGGAAAGTTTTCCTAGTGTGGAAAGACATAACATGCTTTAAATTAAAACCTTGACAACTTCACTTGGTGTGGTTCTTTGGAAAGGCATGAGAACTGAGATTAAGAAGGGGAAGTTAGATATCCTTTTGTCACCAAGCGAAGAATTTGTACTCCGTGTACCCTCAGCTGAGTACAGTGGAATTTCCTGTGCTGGAAAAACCATTCCGATAATATTGGCAATGCCGAAAGTTCCGACTTCCTGAATCCCCTAAATAAGGAACGTTGTGCGATTGCACAATGCTGTATTATGAAGAATTTATCATGGTAGGAAATTAGTTAACAATTTAGGTTTGTTAACAATCCTTTCTTAGGATGACAAACACAAAATTCCTTGAAAGTGCCTCCTTCAAAGTCAAAGTCAGCTTTATTGTCAATTCTGCCACAAGTACAGTACATACAAATAGAGGATTGAAATTGCATTACTCTCAGACCCCAGGTGCTTACAGATAACATAGAATAAACATAACAAAAAATAAATAAAAAATACAGTTCAGTTGCATTCTTAGAAAAGGGTGTTTTAACATTTTGTTCCTTGTGGTAATTTCAACATTTTTAAATACCAGGCAACATTTTCATAGTTTTCCACTAGCGTGGTGCTTAAAGGCTCACACTCATTTCAAATTTTATTTAGATCGTGTTGACCCCATGCCAATAGCGTAAAGTGAAACTCCAAAATTTCCACAAACTTTCATATTCACAAATGAACCTACTACTAGTCATTCAGTTCATTGTCACATTGTGCACACCGTATTTTACTCTCTGTCATTTTACTGTAAAGGCAAATTGTGTGTGTGTGTGTGGTTTTCCTGATTTGAATACAAACCTGAGAACTCTAAAGGGACTCTACCTTGAACTTAACCTTGTTTTATTTCCGAACATGAATCCGGACTCCGCAGCTTTTTAACAATGCTCTGTGTCTTCTGTCCTCAAGACATTTAAGAAATCCGGCATGCAAATGATGTAGTCATAACATTCTCTTGTTTGAACAGCATGGACTGTTGGAGTCTAGTTAGGACACACAGGGGCCTTCACAGTTTCTGTAACTTTAGGGCTCACGAGAGCCTCATATGATTCAGCCTGATCCGAGAAATGACAGGAGGCTGGCTGTTGGAAAATCCGGCTCTTGTTTGCCATCTCGGAAAGGGAAGAGGGCCGTGGTAAAGCGAACAGAACTACATCTATGCAAATATGATATATAGAGGGGATTCTGTAGTGAGAGTTTAGGAAATCATTTACATCTTTAGGGAGTGTAAGAAAACCAGATTTGACCAGACCAGACGTGATTCGTTTACCATAAATGATGGAAATCGAGATATCTTCATGCTAAAATCCCTTTATCTCTGAATGACGGATATTTAAAGCAGGGTTAGGGTTAGGCCCATTTCCTTTAAAAATAACACTTAAAATAAGATTTTACATTTGTTTCTTCTTTTACACAAAACGTATAGCAAACTCCATATACACACTATAAAAGTTGTCTATGTGGTCTGCGTGCTACAGTTAAAGACAGGCTGAAAATCATTCACCTTAAATTATCTTCTAAAACATCTTTTGTCCTTCCCTGAATGTTAGTATATTTTGGGGTGAACTGAGCCTTTAAAATTATTTGCACCAGACTTATTAATAGATGAAAAGGAAGAGCATAACAATTCTGGACATATCTAATAAGAATCAACACAGTTTCGAAAAACACGTTTTATTGTTCTGTTGCAAGAAAAAGCAAAATAAACAGCAAAAAACATCCATTGACCTGAACATCGAGGGCACATGGTAGTAATTCTGAAACATATTTCACAAGACCAACGTAGAGATTCTCAGTCTCGTTCAGTGAGGGACACAAGGTGGGTGTCAATCTCAGACTCTGACAAAATTCTGAAAAGATCAAATTCATGTGGATTCAACCTTTTTCATAACACAGGGCAATAAGGTTGAATAACTCTGTGGTTTGCATAATCACAAACATTAAGCTGCTAACCATATATAGTATGAAAGCATCTGCCTAATAATGTAACTAGTAGTGGGGATTTTTCTCCATTTGTAGCATATGGTTTGGTGGTTTACTCTACTGCTCAAAGCAACATGTAAGCGCTGTATCCTGTTCTATTTAAAACGTGTAAACTCACCTGAACCTGGGATCCTCTGTGGTCACAACCCCGATCTCCAGCTCTGACGGTTTAAAGTCGATGGCCAGAACTGTAGACAAGCAACTTATAGCAGTCTATGAGGACCAAAAAGCATGAAAGAGGTCAATGTGAGATGACCCTATAGAAATGATATATAAAAGACAGCAAATTGAAGTTGATGATACCTCTACTGTTTGCTTAAAGGTCCAATCCAATTTCTTCTTTACTTTCTTCTCCAGGAAGCTTGTGGCTTCTGTTTGCTTCACCCCAGCAGAAGTGGCCTTGAAGCCACAGTAGTAGCCTGCGGGGTCACATTTGTAGACCTGTGGCCCCAGCTCCTCATCGACTCCAACCACAATCATACCTGAGAAGAAATGACAACATTAAAGAGATAGATAATCCCAAATTGTACTTTCTTTCAATATTTACTCATCCTAATCCTAACCTTATTGACTACTACTACTACTACAGAACACAAAAATATGTTTTGATGTTGGTAACCCTATTGACTCAAAATAGCTTTGTGTTCTACAGAAGAAACAGTCAAATACAGGTTTTGAACAACATGAGGGTCAATAAATGATGACAGTATTTTATTTTCGGTTGAACTAGCCCTTTAAAGTATGCTTATCACTATATTCTGTATCAATGGCATTTAAATCAGGTAATTCATAGAAATTGGAATTCTGGTATGGTCGGAATGGCCTATATCAGGCACGCATTAATGCATTTTACTGAAACATTTTTATTTGTACCATCATGATAACTAAACATTTCTCATCGACGTAAACCATATGACAACTGTACACTTACAGCAGCCCAGCGGCCTCATCTCTGCGTTCTGCGTGTACACCTGTGAGATGTCAGCGATACGCTTACACAGCATGTCTACTGGGATCTCATATCCGTATTTATATTTCCAGTTTGCCGCCTCGTACCGCGCTCTCTGCACCTGTGATCGGCTGTCGGCTACAAGGAGATAGACAATACATCTCATGTGGTGTAATACAATACTTGGTTTAACATTTCACTCTACAGAGATAGTGCAGACATTTAAAACTGAACTTAAGATGAGAAATTGAAGGTTACCTGTCATGCCCGACATCACGCATCCAATATTTTCTGTTATTCTGAATAAATGAGTGACAGTGGATTCATCGAGAAGCTTATCCTGAAGAGAAGATAAACAGGAAAAAGATCAAGTATTGATAATAACATTCGCTCTAGGTAGAAGAAAGAATGCGTTGACATGGTCATTCCAACTTCAACATCAGCAATATGATACACTCCGATATAATCCCTATGCATCCCCAGTTATTCTTACTGGAACTTTCTTTTGCGTAATGACAACTGCACAGTCTTTTCCCCGAACAGCTACTGATGTGAGACCTCCTTGGTTAATGGCCTTGAATGCATATTCTGCAGGAAAATAAAACACAAATCCAACCATCATTACCTGACCATTCATTTAAAGGGACAGTTCGCCCCAAAAAAGAAAATTCTGTCATAATTTACTCACGCTCAAGTTGTTTCAAACCTGTATAAATGTTGTTATTCTGCTTAACACAAAGAGAGATATCTGGAAAAAACTTTGTAACCAAACAGTTCTAGAGCACCATTGACCACCATAGTAGAAAAAACTAATATGGCTGTTGGTGGTGTCCCAAAACTGTTTGGTTTCCCACATATTGCAAAATGTCTTCAGGTTTGAACAAGCTGAGGGTGAGTAAATGACGACAGAATTTTCATTTTTGGGCGAACTATCCCTTTAACAATGGCTCATCTCCATCAATAAATCAAATCACAATAAAATAAAATATTATACATTCTGAACTAAGGATGAGCATTGTAAAGTATATATAAATATGAAACAACTCCCTGCATTAATATAATTGTAAATCTCATCAAATCGAAAGTGAATAGCATGCGTATTGTTATGAACACTGAACACAGTCTGCCAGTCAAACCTAACATAACCCTCAAAATAACATTAAAATGTGCATTGATTTTAACATAACGTCCAATCACGAGTTATTTTAAGTTAATTTTAATTAACTGCACGAGTACTTGAACACTACCGACTGATCACAGTGTAAAATGACTGAGCATTTATTCTTTAGCTTCAGTAAAGCAGCATTTTCATCTAAACCCACCGACTTGATAGAGTCTCCCTTCAGGAGAGAAGATGGTGATGTGCCGATCAAAACCTGCACTCGATCCTCGGGACATAATGTGAAGGATTTACTGTTTAAAGCTAAAGTTTGTAAACAGATCTCAGCACACTGCTCTGTTTGACAGCGGAAATGATAACACCGGTTTACAGTTTCACATCCGGGTGAGACGACGCGTCAGACACGAGGCTGCTGTAAGTAATTTAATTTATAGACCGTAATTAATATATCATTTAATTTCTTACCCTCATGTTCTTCTATTTTTTTCTTTCTTTTTTAAATGTAATTTTAATCTTTTATTTTAATTTCATATCGTTGTTCTTCTTTTTTAAGTTGTATTCTGATGATATTGAACATATTGACACATTGTATGCATTGTATGCAAGTTTTGTGATGTAAACATATAATCTCTGAAAAAAACTCTTTCACCAACTATCTGTCTCTCAATATTATCTCTCTTTGTGAAACGCACTGGTGTTGGGTTTGTTTTATAAGGGTTTAAAGTATGAATTGCCTTCCAGCAGTAAAGTTTTTCCAAAAGCTTACTTTTTGATTCCAGGACATAATCCATATTGAGAATCTCCTAAATATTTTTGGGAGGAAAACTTTATTGCTTTATTTATCGCTTTGTTGCTTTCTAATCTCTTTTCTAAATGACTAATTGTAAATGTAAATGTAAAACACATTTGTTTTCTTTTCAGTAGAAGTTTTTATTTTCCCTAACATGAAATGAATACAATTTAAGTACAATACAGACTACCTAATGAGAAAATATAAAAAGCTTTGCCATTGCTTTCCACACTTGACCCACAGTTTAAAATATTTTTTCTATATTCGTTTCACTCAAACTACACATATCTGTTTTATTTGGAGCTGCAGGACTACATGTATCAATCAATTACCATTTAAAATCACTTTTAAATACTCTTGCATATCGGTAAAATAAATGACATTTTATTATCAATAATATTAGCCATAATAGATGTAAAATATAGTAGTTATACTTCTATTCACATAGTTGCAATGAATACAGTAAATTCTTTAAATCCTGTGATGGACAATTTCACATAAAACAAAACATTAGAGCAAAAAGCACTTATCTGTGGTAAAGTTTTTGTTAGGTAGTGTATATTTAATCCCAGGCACATAATTAGTTTTGAGTCCCAGTCTTCTAATTGTTGTGCAAAATAATGGTTTGTTTAGAAATGTAAATGCAAAACACAATGCAAAGTGCCCTTTAAAAATCAGGGGAAGTCCTCAAATGAGTGTCTTTAGGGAATGTTCCAAGAGGAATTTTTTCGGGTCATACTATAAATGGCTACAATATAAAAGCACTGTTCCTGATAAACTAGCCCTTTAAAGTATGCTTATCACTATATTCTGTATCAATGGCAATGTATCAATCAGGTAATTCATAGGAATTGGAATTCTGGTATGGTCGGAATGGCCTACTACTACTATTTAACTAATATCAGGCACGCATTAATGCATTTTACTGAAACACTGTCCCTATAAAGAAATTAAGTAAATAATAAAAAAGAAACCAAAGAACATTTTTATAAAAATCCATCTTTTATTTTTTTGTCTATATTTTCTTGCATTACAAACCCTTAATGTTCTTGAGTTAGACAGAGCCAATTCTGAGGCACTTCATACGTAGCTCTCTTCCCTCCGATCTCATCGTACGGAATGTGCCAGGAGCGGCCGGTCGTCTGTACGATGGTGTCATAAGCGGCGATCCTCTGAAAAACATCATCATATGACCTCACTTCAGTTGTTTAAAAACACTTATCATCATCTGTTGGAAATCCCCCAATCCTAAACCTACCTGAAACCGAAGCCTTTTTCCTGGAGTGTAATGACTGATTACAAACTGATGACCACGTTGCCACTTAAAGAAGAGGCGTCTGGTGGCGCTGTCTGGAAAGCAGGCCTTGTGATCTCTCATCAGATCGCGACTGAGAAAATTACAGTGGTCGCCCGAGTGCAAAGCAGCATACAGCAGAAACGGGTCATCCTCAGATCTGTGGAAGTTATCCAGGATAAGAAACAGCACACGATTAAAATGCTCAGTGAATGAAGTCATTATCTCAAGCAGAGAGGGGAAGCGATCAGTTTGTGCATCAGTAACACATTGTAGACGGCTCGCTTCCAGAACAAAAGGAGCTGCAGAATGCAAACTGAAATGAAATCTCACAGGCTGATTTTAAACACCCTATTTAGAGTAGACAGCAAGTACAAATAGTATCAGTGATGTGAAATGTAGTATTATTCTAATCTAATGACATAATACATGATAGAGTGAACATTTTGGTGCACTAAGCTTGTTGCAATGCATTCTGGGATTGCCACCTCTGGCTAAATCACGCCATCTATGCTTGCTTGGTTTCGGAAAAAAGTGCATGCGTGAAGAAAAATGTGATACTAACATGTTCTCTGTGAAGAAGCAGTGAGCTTTCTGCTTTATCTTGTTCATATTTTGTCTGTCCCAGTTCCAGGAAGGTCGTAGCATGTGCTTCCTACCAAGGACTAGGATGTTCAGACCCTGCTGTTCCAGCTCGGAGATAACTGCCAGCAACTGCGGAGATAACACACACACACACCTTACGGTTTGCAAGACAATTCATGAAATGTTTTTTAATGAATGAAAGATTTAAGGTCATTCATCGTGTTGAGTGTCATCTGTCAGAATTTCCCTTGGCATTACAGATGAATTACAGGCCATGAGCAAGTCAGCTGTAGGAAAATTATTTTTACTCACATTGTTATAACCTACTTCTGTGGCGCCCACTAGCACTTTTTAGAAGGGGAGTTTCCTGATTACACAGGAAGTTGTTTTTCCTATACCCCCGATTTACAAAGGCAGTAAGCATAAAGGTTACAACCAACTGTGTGCTAAAAATATCTTCTGTATGTCGATTTAAGAACATATGCATGCATTGATTATTCATGAGATAAAAATTTATAATGTAGCATTTAATAAATAAATATCGGTAGTATATAAAAATATTTTCTAGTATTTAAAACAACATTACATTAAAGGGATAGTTCGCCTTTTCTTCTACAGAACACAAGAGACGATATTTTGAAGAACGTTGGTGACCGAACAACAGCAGTACCCATTCACTTCTATTGCATGGACACAAAACCAAGTGTACCACCGTTTTTCGGTTAGCAGCTTTCTTAAAATATCCATCCCTTTAGGTTTCATTCATTAACATTAACATTAGCTAACACGAACAAACCAGCAGCAATATATTTGTACAGCTATTAGCTGCTAGTTAATATCAATAAAAAAGTTGACTTTCTATACAATAAAGAAAACGTATACACAAACAAATGCTAAAATTTTAAAAAGACATGTGAAGTCAGATCTGGGTTTGTTCATTTTGTCAAACTTTTTGATTATCTAAACATCCGCCAACCTTCTAAATATATTTCTACCTTGCATGTGAATTACCGTAATGTCACACTTATATAGTTTAAATATGCAAAGATCGATTTCCAGTCTTTCGTGTATCCCTGGTTTTGTTATTTCAGACATGAGGAAGTGCTGCCTACAGACCTGCAGGTGTGATCATTTTCTGCTTATTTGTGGTAAGGAAGTGGACAGTGAGCCGCTCATGTACTGTTTCACTCTGGAAAGCACCGCGCACAATGCTGTGTTTCACAATCGCACCTCATGCCCTGCCTGCAGTAACCTTTGTTTAAGCACTTCTAGATAAAGATAAGATCTTCCTTGTTAAGCGAATTTACATTCAATATCACGTTCCCCTGCATGCATTTCGGCTACAGGGTCTCAAGATAAGTCGATTTAAGTCTTCGTGCTCAGGGAGCTCATGCGTGCAGAGAAAGACGGTTGATCACTAAATGCACCAGTTAGCCAGGAAGTAGGGTAAATGTTAACCCTAAATATAACCTTGACCACAAAAGGCACATGTTGGACATACAATACTAGGTTTAGTCATAACAAAATGAGTGTAAATCCCCTGCCTCTGTACAAGCGCTACGTTGTTAATAATGTGTGACATGAGGGCAGATTGAAAGCATGGATAAGTGGTCGAAGAGCAAAGGGATTTCAGGGGAGTTTAAGAAAGTTCACCTATTACAACAGAATACCTGGTTGCATGCGATACTGTTTGTTGATCTATCTGCTATTTTAACTGAAATGCCATTGATATGGAGTCAATGGTGGGCGGGTGTAGATAACTAGATGCTATTTCTAAAATACTAAAATTGTTTGCAAAGATCCCTTATGATCATTACAATGGATTATAAAGAAATGCAAATGCTTCTTCTAGTTTGTGGAATGACATCACTATATGCACTGAAAAATAAAGATTTCCAGATAACAAAATACGCTTTACGTGCCTAAATTTAAGTCAAAAGTATACTGATATCACATTAAATAGATAATTCAAGATTCATAGATGACATTTCTGCACCATTTACTCATTTGCATGTCATTCCAAACTTGTGTGACCTTTCTTCTGCAGAACACAAAAGAAGATATTTTGAAGAATGTTGGTGACCAAACCACATTGACTTCCATTGTATGGACACAAAATCTCAGTCATATACAGGTTTTTAATTACACGAGGGTAAATGATGATTTTCTCTTTCAGGTTAAATGAGGAAGAAACAGATTCTTTAGGTAGCTTCAAGTTGCCGGTTATTACAGTGTGTAGGTGGTCTGATGTCTGACACATATGCACAAATCTTGTGTAATATTACATGGATATTATACTTTCTATTTTGGTATGAGTAACTGTGGGTTTATGGGTTTGGGGGTCTTTACTAGCTGGTTGGAAACTATCAGTGATAAGGGCTTGTCCCTCAACCTGTTTATCTGCATTAAAAGTAAAGCATGGCAACTGCGCTCAACATCGCCCCCTTGTGCAACTCGTGGCACCAGCATCCCTTTCCACTCATGTTGTTTGACCTCCTGTTATTCTTAAAGCAGTTAGGTTGAATAGTCCAGCATAAAAGTAAGCAAACTTGTTTTGGGTACTCCCACCTTTCAGGTAGTTTTACTACGGTGCATCGATTTTTAAATCAGAGTAGGTTGACTGTCTAGCCAGTTATCTGATTTAAAAGGTCATGTAAAAACCACAGATGAACCAGGCCTTTTCTGGAATATTCAAGCCCCTGTCACTCACCGTCTCAGAGTGGGCAGCTTTGGGTGTAGTGTTAGCCACGTTGAGACCGTCGACAACAACGTCAAAGGGAGGTCTTTGTTTCACAAAACTCTTAAAGCTTTCCAGCTCCTGTACAGAACACAAACATATGGTTGGAATTGTAAACACATACAGTGCAGAAATCATATGGGTGCTATATATTCATAGGAGCATGTGACTGATATTTGACTGTGAGTCATTCTGTTCCACTTCTGTGATTCTTAATAATAAAATATGGAAATAAATGATCATTGAAATTCTGAATAATGGCAATTTTAATGTTTAGATTTCTCACTGCAATGGAATTTGACTTGATGTTAGTAAACGCAATGACAATACAACAAGAACACAATACAGTAAACTAAATCTACACAAAAACAGGCGTTGTGCTGTGCAAGAGGTTACAGGAACAATTTTAAACAAACTAATAGAAATGTAATGTAGGTTTATGCAAATAAAATACATTAATGGCCTAAAGTGATACAAGATATAATTGTACAATATATGCTTTTAAACCCCCCCGGGTTCCTAAGATTCAAAATATGAGGGGTATGGTACAAAAAACCTTTCTGACAATATAATACGGTAAAAAAGGCAAACTACAGCATTTCAATATGGGTTTCATTCTAATTTACAAAAAAACCTGACAAGCTGAAAAAACTAGATTGGTCTTCTCTTGAATAATATTTTGTAGCCATTCTCCTGGGCCTTGACTTAAACTTTGCTCATGTGTATTTTTTTCTTAGCTAATGTCTCCTAACATTCTTCTCAAAAATGAGCTATACTGAAGCACAGCTATGCAATATGTTTAATAAATCAAAATAATATATTTGAATAGTCAAATTTACAGAGTTGGACTATAATAGGTGCAAAAAACTACAACTACAGACACAACCAAAATGCTTAGGAAGAATGTCATTTTTTGCATTGTTTTTTAGTAAAACTTTTTAAATTACGATACATTTACATAACAAGAAAAGTGACCTAAGATATTTAGTCTTGTTTTATGAAAGAAAATATAAGAACTAGTTAAGTTTATGTTTAAAACAAAATTATAAATGAAATCTACAGTAAGTTACTGGCAAACCTGCTGCAAAACTACAGCAGTTTTACAGTGTGGGGTTGTTGTCATTTCGTGAGATCAACAGTAGTTCACTACATTGCACAAATCTTTTGGAGTGTAACTACAATGTTTTAAGACCTCACGTAGAAGTTTTTTGTAATAGCTGGTTGCAGTGGTCTGGGGAATATTCTCTGCATTTCCTCACTTTGATGTTCTGTAGAATGTTGCACAAGAAGAAAACAACCAGTGTTGCATAAGGCACAGTAGGCAGTTTAAAAACAACTTGCTCTTATGGAGAAACTAACAGCACATAACTAAACACTTGTTGCTAAAGAACACAATGAGGGTCACTTGCAATACAGGTCGCAAAAGAAGCTTCCAAAAAGAAAACTTCCTTTGCTCTTTGTTGTTGTCCTTGGCAGAGCGTGTAAACATCTCAGGGGAATTTCCAGCTGGATCTAAGCCACTCCTTCACCTGTCTGTCCTCAGGGTGTTATTAGAGAGAGACACAAAGCAGCAAAGAAGCTTTAACTGCACTAAACATAAGCAGATTACTGAGGTGTGATCAACGAAGCTGTGCACGCTTACATTAGACCTCATCGCTTTGAGGGAACTGCAAACTTTCAAAGTTCTTCCTCAAAGTTGAGGGACACAACAATGTGGTAAAGTTTCATGTATAGCTAGTAAACAAGCCTCTGTTAAATGCCCGTTTTCCTGAACACAACATTTTGAGTTCTGCCCGAAGCATGAGAGTTTTTCCTTCTGAAACTCTTATTCTGAACTCTTAAAACTAAAAATGAAAGCAAAGACATCTAATAAGGCAGGGGGTTTCAAACTGGGATCCGGGGACCCCCAGGGGGCTTCCAGAATGTTCTATGGGGTCCCTAGAAAATGTAAATGTTGTAAAATTATACAGTTTAAATTCTACAAACAATATGTTGTCTTTATGATATCACACTTACTTGTTTGTCTAACAGTTTAAATGCTTTTTATGGATATGTATTTTAGAAACAGGGTCCCTCGCAAGTCTCGTCATATTTGGGGGTCCTTGGCATGAAAACGTTTGAAACCCATGTAACAAGGAACATTTGACTGCAACTATGCATGCATTTAAAGGTACAGTGCACCTAAAAATGAAAATGTTGTCATTGTAACTAGGCGAGTACTGGGTGAACAACTCTTGTTGCTGCAAACCCATATGGACTCTCTTCCATGAAATAGGAAGAAACAGAAGATGTTATGAAGGACATTAGCAACTACCAGCCGCAGTCCCCATTCACTTTCATTGTACAGAAACAAAGATAACGTCCTTTCATCATTTGGATTCTCATCAAACTGGATTCAGAACAACATAAGGGCAAACAAATGACGGACTTCAAAACGAAAACTACGCGTGTAAGAGGGAGAGTGGAGGAGGGATGAAAGCCAAGCAAGGCCGGAGGGGGGAAGGGGCCTGAATATTTGGGGAATTCCTTCTTGGTTTTGGTGGGGGTTAGCGGTTGGTGGTAGACTGTATGACTTCAAGCACACAGTTTGCGCTCCCAGCATGAAATGAAACGATTCAAAACAATACACTGTATTTACCTGGCTTAACAATGCACACGAAATAAAATCTCAACAGCGACGGTCTTACAGAGTCGGTGTATTTTTACTGTGTTTTTGTTATGATTGGCACACGTGACCATGCCAGGTTGAGTGGGAACAGCAATGCTGGGGATTCCCCAATAGTGTCAAGAGGTCCACGTGTATGCGGTACCAGTTCGCTGTGCAGGACTTTGTGTACCTACGATGGGTGTGCCAGGGAATACACACATTGAAAACAAGTTTCATCTAGATCAGCGATCATTGTGTACTTGTTCTTTCTCGGTACATACACAATGGCTTCTGAAGGAAACAATCGAAAAACCCTCGTGCAGCCGTGGAGTGATTTTTTTTTACAAGAATAAACGAAAACAAACACAAAGCACTTCCTAAACTCTCAAAAGCACTTGCTTGGTTTGCATGAAATTCCATTAAGATTAAAGGCAGCCAATTAAAAATACAACAAAGAAATTTTTATAACAAAGAAACCACATCATGCCTCACGGCAGACTTTCACGAAAACGCATCTGGCAAGTACTGTACTTTTCCTTGTTGGGATGGATTCAGATGCCACGCTCGTATTGAAACGGGAAAAACAGGCTTCGAGCTCAAACTCCACCTGAATGTCCTGAATGTATAAACTGAAAGAAGGGACTTTTGAAATGTTAATCTGCATGTTTTTTTTGAATTACTGAACCAAAGCATGACCGCATCTGACCGCTTTTAAAATCCCCCGACCAATCCCATAAAGTGTGAAAAAGTAATTGATAAAACACACACATGCAGTTATATTTAAGTATATATATATATATATATATATATATACACACACACACGCAATGCATATTTAACTGACAGCAAAGTATATATAAAACATATAAATAAAGCTGTCACACTTTTCATTTTATCTCATCTCATCTTACCCACCCACCCAAAAGCAGCAAATTTGTGCATTTTTATCTTTGAAATGCAAACCGTCTGCATATAAAGCCAGGAGCTGTTAAACACTTCTGCAGAGCGTTGAGCGCGGGTGTTTTACTGGTTTCACTTCATAAAGAACTGTGGCGTTGATGGCGGGGGGCTGGAGTCCATGCAGAGCTGCACACAGAAGCAAGCAGGGACTTTCCAGGGTCACTCATGTGAGAGGCTTCTGAGGAGTGAAATGTAAAAGCCCATTGTGCTGCTTTACGACAGCACATATGCGTTCAGGCACTAGCCGAGTCTCAGAATCGATCATGTGCAAGACCAAATTAGAGATTGTTTATGGCCATGCTAAGTACTTTATTTTTCCAAGAGGTATAAAAATGTCCCTTTACGAAACAGCGCTCGGAAATCATATGCACATCCGACGGCTGAGAATGGATTTTGCAAACAGACGTGTCTATTCTCTCTGGGAAATGGAATTTCAGAGGAGCTGTTTGCCTTGTGACCTTCTGTCTTTAGTTGGACAGTATTTGTGAGCTTTCTAAACTGGGGGACCCGCAGACACATGTGTTGGAAAGCCCCTACATCATATCTAAAAGTGGAACTGTGCAGGATCACATGCTTTTGACATCTATAGATCCCACAGCCAGAAAAAGCAGCCCTCCAGACAACAACATCAGCTAATTCAGGGGTAGTCTCCATTTGAGAGAGAACTTAAAACTGCATGGAACATCCTATTCTGGATGGCTACCCAATCTGCTTATCCCATAGCAGCAGCACGCTAGTTTGGTCTTGCACGACTTTTTAAAGCTTTTTTTAAGCTTCCAGTGGGGAAATGCATCTAAAAGAGTTTAGAAATCAGGCCGGTTGGGTTCAGTGTTTTTATAAGATACACAAGAATATGACAAAAAATGTTCTATTGTTCATGTTTTCACTTTTCTACAAATATAGATATTTTAAATTGTTTAAAATGATTTTAAGTAATTAAAAATAAGGGACCAAGAATGACACTGTGTATGGCAATGATTATGTGTAGTTGAATTTAAGTTGTTCATGACACTATCGCCATCTAGTGGAGTCAAGAAGAAAATTCATTTGTTAGAAAAGTGTAAGAGACAGACCTCTGGAGTGGTCTTGTTGAAGATGTCCTTTCCCTCTATCACATCCTTTGTCACTCTATCCTTCAGCTGGGCATACTCTTCCTTAGTCAGCTGAATGGATTCCAGCGATGCCTTGCAAGTTTTGCACTCTCCACTATAACACAAGACATTTCCACTTCAGTGCAAAAATAAATTTAAAATACTTAATGGAATAGTTCACAAAAATTTAAATTCTCTTTATTTATTTAGAGCAAACCTGTATGACTTTCTTCTGCAGAACACAAAATAAGACATTTTAAAGAATGTTGGTAAACGAACAACACTGTTCTTCATTGACTTCCATTGTAGGGACACAAAACCACTGAGACGTTTCTCAGAATATCTTCTTTTGTGTTCCACAGGAGAAAGAGTCATAAACAGGTATTGAACCACATGAGGATGAAAACATGATGACAGCTTTGTTTTGGATGAACTATCCTTTTAACAAACACTTCCTTTCTTCCAGGGCCTGAAATCAACCTCACACCAGTGCCTTACCTGCCATTAGAGATTCTGTATTGTAAAAAGCAAAAACATAATACCTAGGGGCCACGGATGTGAATCTCCCACTCCATTTTTGATCTCGTAAACTGTGCAGACAGAAAAATATAGCTGTTATAATAATTTGAAATAGTAGAAACTCACAATATAAATCTAAAGATTTACCTCTCAAACCATGCTTTAATAGTTTTAACCAGCGGCTCTTCTGGATACACCTGATTATCTCTCATATATGACAGAATAGAAATGAGCTTGTCTTCATGTCCACGCTCACCGATGCCACTCTGAAACAGACATTGCCAGGTGTCCTGATGTGGAGTGAGGCCCTGCTGCAAAAGCTCAGCGTACAGCATCCAGCTTGTGTCTGTGTCACCGTGACGAACTGCTCCAGCGATGACATCACCGTAGTTACCTGGAGATGGCAGGAGGGCCTTTTTCATTCCCTCCAACACGACGAGCGCCTCCCTCCAGCGTTCTGTTTGACTGAAACCTTTTACAAAAAGGGAAGAGGCTCCGGTGTCGAGCATCTTAAAGCAAGACCTCATGATGTCATAAGTGTCAAATACCTCTGAGTGATGCCCACCCATGACACAGAGTGTGAGGTACCTCAAAAGGAGCTCGTAGGACAGGGTGCCTTTTTCCAGAGCCTCGTAGGACAAGAGAGATTTGGCAATGTTGACATCTGCTTTGGCTACTAGAAGTCCCTCCATCATTTGTGTAGTGAAGCGCTCGGGTTTAGTGGAAGCCTCTTTTAATTTCGCCCATTCCGATGTGGTCAGTGGATGAGGAGGGAGCGGGACCTTTGAAGATCCCCTCCTTCTCTCAGAGGTATTATTTGACGGTTCTTCTGGATCCGGCCCAGCTCGCTTTTTTAGATATTCGGCTGTTCTTTTGGCTGTGCCAGCTGTGAATACTGAGTTGGGGAATGCAGGTCTTGCTCTCAAAGTGAAACCTTTTTCTTTAGCAGTTCTGTTGTACGATTGTGCTTGTTTATCTCCCTTTGTGCTGTGAAACTTTGGATCGATGATACATCTGACAGCATGCAAAATGTTATATTTTGGAGAACCAGATAATGCAGGTCTGGTGAATACAGGGTTGCCAGCCCATGTACAACAAAAATGCATTAGGCAAGTCCTTGAATTTAACATCACAAGAGACCCCATTGACCTGTCTGAATCTTATTACCTGTCAATAAAAATCACTTTCTATACAATAATAACTGACTTGTACCAAAAGGTCATTGCTCTGTAAATTTCCAAAAGGTGGGACATAGAAAACCGCAACTGGTTAGCTGAAAAGTACAAAGAGCTAAAGTGATATATTGCTTCTAAAGTAAAATTTTTAGCTAACAGTTAGTCATCTGTTAAATAATCAGACTGATAAACTTACGGAAAAAATGTAAATACAACTGTATAATTAGAAAATACAACTATCGATCATATAAACAAAAACACACAACTTAAACGATCTATTAAAAGATCTTAGATCCTAAACAGTAAGCATGTCAGTGTGAGCAGAGAGGGCTGACATTCAATACTCGCCTGCTGTCGCTTTCCGATGACGTAACTACGCGCGCACGTCACCGGCGAAAATAGTTGCCAAGAGTCTACTAGGAAACGTAAACACGCCAAACAAATACTTGAATACTTAACCCCTTTTTAAAAAATAGTATAATGAAATAAAGTAGTGATGGCCAACGACAAAACTGCACATTGGAAGGATTTACTAAAAAAACGACTCGCCTCAGCTATCAAAGGTAAAATCAAGACATGCTAGCGAGCTAGTCAATAACTTTATAGACTTAATAGATGTTTTAGTGAAATGTAACCACAGTTAGTGGACACGATTCAGTCATTTTTCAAAGAAGTATACAAGGAAATTACGTTTGTTCACTTGTTAAAGTGGAAGTAACTGTAATTTGGGCGGAAATATTGTACATTTATCCAAATGTACAATTTTCATTTCTATGTTAAAACTGCTATAAATACCCTTGTTTTTAAGAAACCATAGTTACTACAAATAAAGTTAACCTGTTTTTAACACATGTTATAATGTGTTGAATGTGATGATGCATTTGATGAAATACATTTTGTTACTAACTTAGTCATGAAAGTATATGGAGGAGGATTGTGTGTGATTGAAAATGTGTGTGAAAATCAAACCTGATGTCTGATCAGATGACAGGCCAGATGAAGAGAAGACAGCCGAGGAAACCAAACTGTTTACCAAATATTATACAGATTGGAAAGGTGGTCAAAATGAAGTCGACTCATTTAAAAACATCCCACGTTTCTACTACAGGGTGAGTGGTGTCTGGTGTTTTCAGCAATGAGAGAGAGAAATAGTATAACGTCAGTGGTTGTGGTCTTTTAACATATTACAACCTTTCCAAAAGACCTAATGAAAAGCCTTAACAAATGCTGCTTCTTTCTTGTGTTGAGGTTTTTATTGCTTTTAGTGATTTTAATTTCACAATATTTCATGTCAGCTCCCTGCAGAAGATGAAGTCCTGCTGCAGAAGCTCAGAGAAGAGTCGAGGGCAGTGTTTCTCCAGAGGAAGAGTCGTGAATTGCTGGACAATGAGGAGTTACAAGTGAGAGAGTATTTTGACTGAACCTGTGTCCAAAGCAAGAAAAATATTATTTGATATAATGATCAGTTTTTGTTTTTGAGTGTGATAACAAAAAAGGTTTTAGTTGTTGTAGTGTGCTTTTCTTAATGTAATATTTCTTCCTACAGAACCTTTGGTTTTTGCTTGATAAACATCAAGTGCCACCCACATCAGGCGATGAGGCCATGATCAGTTATGAGAGTTTTCTAAAGGTTGGAGAAAAAGCAGGGGCAAAATGCAAGTAAGTGCATCACAACATAATTGAATTTTGCCTAATGAATCAGTTTTATTTATAACCCTGAGCAAGGTGTGCTAATAACTACATTGTAATTTATAGGTGGTTTATATATTTACCTGTTATTTAACAAACAGGTCACTTTCATAGGTGGTAAGTGTATATTACTCAGCGAGCTCTTTCTTTCTCAATCCTCACACCCTTGTAGGCTGTTCTTCACGGCTAGAGTCTATGCCAAACTGCTTCATAATGATCCATACGGGCGGATATCAATTATGCAGTTCTTCAACTATGTCATGAGAAAAGGTAGTCAGTTCTGTTCTCACTGCATTCCCATTTGATGAGGTCATGTAAATATTATTGTAAGTCTTTTAGTTTAATTTAAACGTAATCTACATTTTTTGTCTGTTAGTGTGGCTGCACCAGACCAGGATTGGTTTAAGCCTTTATGATGTAGCTGGTCAGGGTTATCTTCGTGAATCTGTAAGTAATTTCATTCTACCCTCAGAAACACTGTATACATTCACAATATTCACAAAAGAAAAGCTGTACTGTTTAAAACAATCTTGAGCTTTTAATTCATATAAAAATGTGTGCCTGTGTTTTTGTGCAGGACTTAGAGAATTATATTCTAGAGTTGATTCCCACACTCCCACAACTGGATGGCTTGGAGAAATCCTTCTACTCATTCTACGTTTGCACCGCGGTCCGCAAGTTCTTCTTTTTCCTTGATCCACTGCACACTGGTACGTACCATGTATGCTGTTTTGTCATTAATTTTACAGTCACGGCACCTGCAGATCAATGCATTTACATATTTTTTTCTATAGGGAAAATAAAAATTCAGGACATCCTGGCTTGCAGTTTCTTAGATGACCTACTTGAGGTAGTTTCTAAATTTGTGCTGAAGTAAACTTATGCTACTCATATAGTCTGTACCTGATCTGTAAAAATCTGCATTATCATGCCATCATAATGTTTTATATTTCAGCTTAGAGATGAGGAGTTGTCAAAAGAGAGTCAGGAGTCCAACTGGTTTTCTGCGCCTTCTGCCCTTCGAGTTTATGGTATGCCTGCAGAATACATATTTATCAATGTTATACATGCATCAAAGCGGGAAAATTATTATAATTGAGATACTATTGCTTGTTTTTAAATCTGTACCTGTAACCAGTTTTTCCTGTTCACAGGTCAGTACCTTAATCTCGATAAGGACCACAATGGAATGCTCAGTAAAGAAGAGCTGTCTCGCTATGGCACAGGAACTCTAACTAGTGTTTTTCTAGACCGTGTCTACCAGGAATGCTTAACCTACGATGGTGAAATGGTAAAACCTTTATGCTTCATCACTTCAACTTTAATCATATCTGAACTGCTTAAGTAGATGTCACTTGTTAATGTTCATCCAAGTTCAATATTTTTTTCCAGAAAATTCATACCTTTGTATAACCTGGGTCTTTTAAGTCATGTAATTCACAACATGTTTTCAACACACCCATTCAGGACTATAAAACCTATCTAGACTTTGTGCTAGCTCTAGAGAACAGAAAAGAACCAGCAGCCCTCCAGTATATCTTCAAACTGCTTGACATGGAAAACAAAGGACACCTCAATGTGTTTGCCCTCAACTACTTTTTTAGGGTAAGGAACCTGTTTTAAAAGGAATCAGCATAGTTTATATATGCTGGATAGAATCAGTCTTTTAAAGGGGGTTCAAATACAAAGGGGTATCTGTAAATATAAAAACTTTGTGATAACAGGCCATTCAGGAACAGATGAAAATCCACGGACAGGAGCCAGTTTCCTTTCAGGATGTTAAGGTACAACGCCTTGTGCTTTTTAACATTGTGTATTACGTCACATGGTCAATTCAGAATAATGAGCAACATATTTTAATTATGGATTACGGTGTTGCAATCAGCTGATCATTTCCATTCGTGTGTCTACAGGATGAAATCTTTGATATGGTAAAGCCCAAGGATCCTTACAAGATCACCCTACAGGACCTTGTGAACAGTGGACAGGGCGATACAGTCACAAGTATTCTTATTGATCTCAATGGCTTCTGGACTTATGAGAACAGAGAGGTGCTGGTGGCTAATGACACCGACAGCAACACAGCTGATTTGGATGACACATGACATCATTTCCCAAATTGCAGTAATTGTGCTTTGGAACCAACTGTGTTACTCTGTACAAGGAAAGACTCACAAGAGGAAGCAGCTTAGTTGTATATTGAAATGTTTATTAAGTAACATTATGTACAAAAAAAGAATTGTATTTTATTCACCTACATTATAAAAGTAGGAGTGTTTTCTTTTATGTAATACAATTTTTTATTGACAAATAAATTATACAGTTTTTTTTCAAAATGAAATGCATTTGTGTTTTTAAGAGAGGAATTGAATCCCTAAATGTACAGCACACATGTACATACAATCCAAAACATGTTGCGTTCACAATAAAATAAGTATTTGGTTAGAAAAATAACAATTGTATGACCTATTAAAAAGAAAGTGGTTCTACGACCATGTTCACAACTCCAAACATAAAAAACTGTTTTTTTTTAAATACAGTATTAATAATAATAATGTCTAATATTGACAGCATTTTGAGGATTGATGATCCATGCAGTTGATAGTGTTTAGTTTTTAAGTGTTTATAATTGCAAAATGTACAATCAATTGTTGCAGTTTCTTAAAAGTTAATGTATGGCTTTAAGAAATGTTTTGTGGAAAAAAAGCTTGCATTCAAAGAGGACCTATTGTCAGCTATGCATAAACAGCATGTTACCTTCACATTCAGTTGTTAACTTCATATATATGATTTAAACTGTCAACTTCATATGATGACTTTCTGAAAAAAGAAAACTAGCAAACACTGTACCTATGGTCTATAAATAAGGTGAAATTGTCTGATGTGCTCAATCATTTAAATATTATTTTAGGAGGGAATAGGGGCAGGCACTTTATTGGCATCAGATGTCATATGTGATTCTTGTTCAAGTTCAAATGTCACATTCACAAAAGAAGCAGTTGCTTCTGGTTGCTCAATCTTTGGCTGCTGGCTCTCCTGACCGAGCTGCTCATCAAAATGATGCTCCGCCTCCTCAGAGAGCCGGTTCTCCTCCTCCTCTTCTTCCTCCTATTAGCATTCATTTGTCAATTGTTTAACAAATACTACCACAATAATTTATATCTTTTTTGCATTATAAACACTATTCATAATATAAATATTACTACAGTGCACATACCTCTTTCTTCATCCTGTAGTATTCATCAATTGCATACTGATATTTTGGTGTGGTGATTCCCAGCAGTGATGCCATTCTCTCACCAAGATAGTCACAAACTGAGATTGCAAACAAAAAACATCACCAAACACTCACATAGACTGGACATAGATGCATTTTTATTTATTCCAATGTTTTATTACCTGAGATGGTAGAGGTGGCCACCCTCCACATTTGGAACCAGAAATATGGACCCCAGGTCAGCTTTGACTGAAATCAGAGAAGCTTACTCACTATTTGCACTAAATATTGTTCATATTTAGCAAGTATCTACAAAAATGTGCGAACATGAGTTGATGCCACATACAGTATCAACTGATGTGTTCTTCGGCTGTGGCTCTTCCTCTTCTTCCTCATCTGTACTGTACTCCTCCATGGTTTCACCACTAGCAAAGTAGATGGTTCTGCGAGGAATCTTTGGTGGCTTTTTTCCAAGATCTCCAAGTTCCACATTTTCAAACTCTTTTACCACAGTTCCACTCTAAACCAAAAGAGAGACACGTTACCATGACATGTTTTACAATCATGTGCTTTTATACATGAATTTGATAAAGAAATGTACATCACAGACGATGCAATTGTCAGATGCATAGAGAGTCCTTCATTTACAGATCAAATATAATTTATATACATAATACTAATGGAATAATTTCAGTAAACATTCATTATGTTTATACATGACACATTACCATGACGTTTATGTGATGTATATGGGATTGATAGGTAGAAGATATTTTATTAATATAGATGAAATGTCAAATATTCATATTACTAACGTAATCAATCTAATAACGCAAAGCAAGCATTATTTATTACATGTACACATGACATCACATGTGTATCAACAAACTTGTTCAACAACTTGCTCCTCGCTAAGCAACAATAAAACGAACAAGGAAGTAGAATCTTATATATTCACAGTCGTTACATTAGTCAAAAAACACGTTTATTTCATGGCAACTCAATTATGTTTATTTGTACCTTTTCTGTGTCCATAGTTTGTCCCAGAGATACATTGACGTTTGTGAGGTACAGTGACAATTCAGCCATGTCGTCTTCCACCCTTTCTGTTGTTTCTTTCTTCAAGCTCTCTCGTGCATTTCCTCATAGCGGCGTCAAACAGGAAGTGAGGTCACACAAGCAAACAAATGAGATTTTTATGGATTTTATTATTATTTGTATAAAATCTATTTACACGCACACTAGAACAGGTTAACACGCCAAGAAATATACAGATGTTCTCAAAAAATAAATGAATGCTAGTTTTAGCAACATTATTATTATTTTGTTCGTTTTGGACATTTTAAAATTTCCTTATTAGACTCTTTTTATACCAGTTTTTAGGAGAAAAGCTCATAATTGCACTGTAGTGACACCATTATTAATTCTCTTATTTTTCTCTTCTATTACACATTATTTGTATTGAACCGTAAATTAAGACAATTACACATTATGATAGTAATACATATGTCCTTAAAAAATGCTAGTTAATCAGATTATTTGCGCAGATGTGAGACTCGTTTTCTCGCGAATAATCATTGACTAAGATAGTAATTAACAAAGAATGGCTTGTTTTTTTTAGTCTGTACTATTCAACCTGTCTAGTGTGTCTTTAGAAATAATAATTTTTTTTATTTATTTTTTCATGAGTTTTTTCATAGAGTTTTTTTCATGCTTCTTTCTTTTTTTTTATTGTTCAATTTTTCTACACATTGTAATTCTTAACGTTTTAATTGAAGTACTCAGAATATCAACAGAATAAGTTAATACGAATGTTCTTGTGCCCTCTTTTGGCCAGCTGATGTATGGCAAAAATAAGGCATTTTCGGAAGAAACCATTACAACCACCCAATCAGAATATTTACAACACACGAGATACAGCGTTGAATGGGACACAGCAATACACAATTGTCCTTAATACTATTGACATTTAAATACAACATAGTCATCCCTCATTTCAGCTCCCTTACGTATATATTATTTTCTGAAAAATATCCCCCCCGCCCCCAGTAATCAAATGAAAGTGGACTAATCCAATAGTATTGAAAGCAAAGCTCATCGCGCAGTTGTTTGTTTTCACCATAAGCAGCAGCAGCGCGTAGCGGAGGAAGATACGGGCGAGAAACGAGAGGCGCGCAATCGTATAACGGTTACGTTTTTAACCTTCATCGCATCTTTATAGCCTCCCGCCATGGCTCTGTGCAGTAGCGTCGGAGCCTTGGCGTTACCCAGCGAGCTCATCGTTCACATATTTTCCTTCCTATCGGACCGTGATAAGCTCCGGGCCTCGGCCGTGTGCTCCCGCTGGAGGGAGTGTCTCTTCTACCCTGCGCTGTGGACGGAGCTCAAGCTGCGAGTCGGCGGAGGAACTAACGGAGGCGGCTCCGGATTAGAACAGACCCCTCGGTTAGAGTTCCTCATGCGGAAGTTCGGCTCGTTCGTGCGGGAGCTGCGTCTGGAGTTCGCCCCTGTGGACGGGTATTTGAGTCCGCTGCACGGCGGAACGGAGCCCGTCGAGAGCGACCCGCAGTTCGCGGAGCGCTGGAAGGATGCGATGGTGACATATTTGGATCAGGTGCTGTGTGTGCTCGGCGGTCTGCGTAATAACAGGTACGTGTGTTTGTGCGTGCTTTGACATTGCACCAGCGATAAATCATTACCTGGATTGTTTTGCTTGCATTCGCTCGGCACCAGCCATGGCGCGCGCTCATAAACAAACCCTGCGCATTACGTAACGCTCCCCTTTCTTTTCTTCCCCTGCGTGTGAATATCTTAAGCATCGCATATATGCTTTGTGGTCACCTGCGAGCCTGGTTGTTTATTCTGCCTGATGAAAATCTTATGGATAATACAAAACATTCCAACTCAAAGGTCTGACAAGCCAAACATCACGGCAATGCCTAGAATGCAAAGCTCAGCACATACAGGCATGAGCATTTACACAGCAGGCTTTATTTGTGAATGTGTAATGAACAGAAAAGGCTGAATATAGGTGTTTCCTGAAAATTCCCAGCACTAGCTTTTGTGTTGTGAGCTGTCCATGTGTGTTCTATTGTTGTGCATTTGGTGTCTGGTGTTTGCCCTCTTTTGTGTTTAAATGTAGTTGACAGTATAGATGGTTACTTATACATTATTATAGCTTTGTATGTCGTCATTTGTGTGACTTCTGTGATATTACTAGTATGATATTCAAAAATTGATACTTTTAATGATTTAATCTCTATTTTTCTCCAGAAACCTCCAGACGTTGAGTTTGTATGGTGACACGTGCATTCTGCAAGACGATGGCATTTTGGACAGCTCTTACCTCAGCCAGGTCGACCAAGGGGGCAAGAAAATAAAAGAGTATGTAATGTTAATGCCATGTCTTTGAAAAGTAGATTCGTAAAATTTGGCAAATGTTTTGACCCGTCTTTTGGGAACATTTTTATTTACTGTACTGCATACTACACAGTATTAATTATATATAATGTATCATGTGTCTGGCATTTATTACTTGACAGGGAAGGTAATGTCAAGCGCATTGCGGGATATTGTATTCCATGTAGCGTTCTGTGGTTGTATACTTGCCCACATCATGACATTTTTTAATCTCATGATTATGTCGTTTCAAAGACAATATATTTTTCCCTAACATCGGTTCCTCTCTCATCTATCTTTTAGAATCCAGCAGCTCTTTGAAGAGATCCTGTCCAACAGCAGGCAGATGAAGTGGTTGTCATCTGCGTTCATGCTCGGCGTGGTGATCCCCCGCTCTCTGGCCTCTCTCTCTAACGCCAGCACCAGCTCTCTCGAGCACCTCAGCTTGCTAGATAACCAGCTGCCCAGCCTGGTGTCCACGGTCGAGCTGGAAAGGCTCGTTCACCTGCGCTCTTTGTCGCTGGACTTCTGCGACTTCACCTCCGACATGTGCCGTCTCCTCGCCTCCGCCGACCGAGCTCCTCTCCATCGCCTCTCTCTCCTGCTCAACGGCACTGCTTTAGACGTCAAGCCCTTGAATGGTACGGCCACCGAAGACGACTGGAAAGCCCTGGTCCGCTGCAGCACGAACCTGCGCGTCTACATCGTGGCCATGGACGTTTGCAGCCAGGATCTTCTGCGCGTTCTGAAGCCCAGCATTCCCCTCGAGAGGATGCACCTGGACAGCTACAGCACGCTGGTGACGGACGGTGTGGTGGAGCTCATCTCCCAGCAGTACCACAAAACCCTCACCCACTTTATCTTGATGAGAGACGACGCTGGATTTCCGGATCTCAGTGTCAACCGCAATGAGGACCCGCTGGTTCTGCTCACCTGGCGCTGTGTGCATCTTGCTGTCTTGATCATCCATGGTAATTCAAGTTTTAGAAAACTTTCATTCACTTACATGTTAGACATTTTCACTTAGAAGTTAATCTGTAGATTTTCTCGAATAGACTAATTTTTATTTTAAATAAAAGTATTTGGTGTATTAAAATTATGATATTATCACTCGCTAACCCTTTTAACAAAGACTTTTTCTAGTAATAGCGTGTTCATTTCTATTAAGTGTTTATGTTTATAAGCTGTCAACATCATCAGATTTTCCATTAATTTAATAGATGGATCTGAAAATCAGCTTTACAGACTGATCTGTAATAAATCCTTTGTACATAAACTCTATCTGTAATTGGTCTTTCAAAAATCAATGAATCATCAAAGTTTAGCATGCCATATTTTAAAGGTTAATTCCGTTTTATTCTTACATTTAAGTGTTTTTTGCTCCACAGGATACACCGTGTGGTCCCACAACCTCGTGGCCATTTCTCGCCTCCGTGGGGTCAACCTCAAAGTCCTGGAGGTGTCCGAAGAAAGCATCGACTTCGACCCAGACCAGTCGGTGTACATCGAGGGTGACCCCGTCCACAATCTGGTGAAAGAGGTGTCCCTGGGCTTGGACCGTGCCTGGCGTCCCTCCATAGACAACAGCGTCGTCCTGAACGAGCCCACTCAGCACTTCCACCGCGAGATGCAGAGCTTCAGCGCGGGCATGTAGGCGCAACGGGGCCGAGCGGCCCAAAAACCCTTTCTAACCCTGTGCTTGGTGATCGTTCACTAAATGCGCCCTTTCTTATTTTACATATTCTTTCTTTTCATTGCATTTTGATTTTTTTGTTTTGTTTTCCTTGTAGTGTGAATTAATCCTTTATATGTGCTGTGTTTAATCAGTATTAGCTCTATATTTATATCTATATCTTATCTATATCTATATATCCTGCTTATTACTAGAAGAGTGTAGTTGGGTATTGGTTTAGTAGCTGATGGAGTGAATGGTAGAGAGGGGCTTTTATACAGCTAGTTTAAAAGTTGTACAGTGAGTCGTTTATCCTCTCGCTTTTCGTCCGTTTGTTGGTTTCCCCTAGAAAGCGTAGAGTTACTTCTAACTACAAGTCGATCCTTCTTGGCTTTCGAAGCGACAACGTTCTCGTTGACTTTTGTAGGGAGATTAGTCTTCCGGCCGAGGGATGGGGCTGATCCACAGCTACAGTTAGAACCCTTCCTCTTTGTTCCTCAGTTTGTTGTTGTTGTTGTTATTCGGAAGTGAGGACCGGTGGAAACGAAACGCTCGGGACATCGCTCCCGCTGGTTTTTCTCAACCTGGAAGTAGATGCGCCTCTGCCGGTGAAACCAATCGTAGAGGTTTTCAGTGTGGTGTGTGACACCTGCATGCTGACCGCCCTCCAGCACAATATCTGGGCCCAGCCATAGGTGTGTTTGTGTGTGTATGTGTGCGTATTTTCTTTTTTCTGTGTTTTGTTTTAATGAAGTCTTTTCGTCTGTCTCAGGTAGGCAAAAATTATATGGCAAGGAAAATGAAGAAGATGGTTATGATGTTTTGGCGAGAGTGAAAACAATCAACTGTTTTGTCAGTTTTAATTGTTCTGGAGTCACAGTTGCCTTCGATCTCCCCCTTATTTTTTTAGTTTTTAGC
Source organism: Oreonectes daqikongensis (assembly GCA_026939265.1). Lineage (NCBI taxonomy): Eukaryota > Metazoa > Chordata > Actinopteri > Cypriniformes > Nemacheilidae > Oreonectes > Oreonectes daqikongensis. Next base: position 10,508,409 of record JAOTQM010000339.1, on the reverse strand, counting down.
CTTGGATTCAATCTATTCGATGTTTAAATCAAGCATTTTTATAGAGCGTCATAATTCCCAACTGAAGCGCATCGACGTGAGAGTAATCCTCATCGTGAATGGATTGAATCCAGACAACAGTATTTCATCTGTGAAACATAAGATGGAGGGAGGCAGATGTTTGCTTGTTCCATATCTCAGGATTCCTGCACTTGCGGTACTTTTCCAGTCGATAGCTTTTGTTAAAGCTCTTTGTTCAGAGGGTCTTAGATTTTCAGAGACGAGAAAGCTCTTCCAACAGAATGCGCTTTAGAAGCTGCTGGTTTTTATTTTGTCTTTGTCTGATTTCCCTAGTTTACTCTTTAAGATTGAAAATCTCATCGTGTCGTTTGCTTTTACGAAAAATGTCTGTTTGCGTTTTTAAAAAATCAGAGTTGAGAAAAGCTGTGGTTGCTTGTGTAGTTCTAATAAATGAATGTCAAACTGAAGCCTTCCTGAAAGTGGCAGAATGCCCCTCTTTCAAGAGCATATCTTTATTTTATTGAAGCGATTTGTCGAAGAGCAAAGTATTTTTTACTTCTCTAACTCCGTAAGGCCTCAGAACTTCCAGTCTTTGGTGGCATAGACACCCGTTATGAAAGCCAAACCTGGTTTGAAATGTAAGCCATCGTTCAGTCTGCCTGGAAGATCTGCGCTTGAGACAAACGTAGAGCCAAAGCGAACCATTACATCGTGATCGATCTCTATATGCAACCGTTTGAGGGGTGACTTAGAAGTTAGCTTATGATCTTGTTAAGATCAGTGGTCCAAAGAGAGGTTTTGAGCAGTTACCCAATGGCATCTAACAACTCTTAGCATGTGATGGCCTGCACAAAGAGTTTAGATAAATGCACTTGTACAGCTTGAATAAACAATGACAGGTTTACAACCTATTATGGTACTTATGTCAACACGGTTGAAAACAACAGCTTTGTGGCACAGAAAGCAAAAGGAAAAATTTGTCACAATTGCCCATTTTGAATAAACCGTGGTCTGTGTGTTGGCATAGGTGCCAGAAATGCTGGACTGAATGTGCCGCTTCATGTTGGGAATCTCTTACATGAGTGCCAGTAGTGGGATTGTATATCTTTCTTTAAAAGTCCCATTTCTATTTTAGTAGAGTACCAAAAAGAATTTAAATAAGTGTGTACTTTATTTAGAGCTTGTTGTATATTGATTTTGCTCCGTGGTGGATAAGGACTGGAGTGCCGGTCAGTTTAAGCGTTCATGCCGTGCCTACAAACCCAGAATAGGTTTCGTTTCAAACCAACGTCATCATCACGTAATGATTTCTAGGCAGCGTTTGACAAGCGATACAAAGACATAGCCTATTTAAACCGTCAGTGTTTTTGTCTAGTTTGTTTATGTGCGTGTGTATATGTAGTGTAAACTTTCAAGTGCATACATTCGAGAAGGAGGTGTACGTTCGATACAAAAGAGCACCGCTTCTTCTGCAGTGAACAGGAAACGGCCTTTCTCAGGGTTTCTGTTAGACGTACGGAGGAAAAAGTCCAATCGCTCAGGCCTCGCATCGTGAAAGTTTCCACAGAGAAATAATCTTCTCAACAGTCACTGGATTTAACTTCTGTCAGCGCGTCTGCGCCAGCTGCCAAAGATCACGGTGAAACAACGTTTTTTCGAAGTGCCCGCATGCTGGCAGAGGGCAGGGCCAACGGTTGATCGGCCGAGATGTACTACTACTACTACTACTTCTATTGTATTACGACAACTACTATTAGATAAATGTACTAACGGAAGGGAGGTTGGACTTGAGCGGTGGTCCACAGCTGTGCTGTGGCTTGGGTCAACATGCGTTAGATCTCTCTTATAATGCACCTGTTTCACTGTGAAAGTGAATGTAATTTAACTATTGATAAATCAAGGTTGGTTCTATCAGACCTATAAGCTGCTATGAGACGTGTTAGGAACATTCCACTGGGGAGATAAAAACGAAAATGGCCAAATGTCTGCATGAACAGATTATTTTTTTACTCTTTTATTCGCTTTCGTTCCGGCCGGGATCTAGAATCAGCGCACGACTGGTCCCACGTTGAAATTCTCGAGCGCGCGGACACGGTCGGCTTCTTTTTTACTCTTGAACGATTCGACCAGTCGGTTACAACTCAGTTGGATCCCACGGTTTCAGTTTTTAGTTTCAGAAACGTTATATGCATTTCACAATCTCTCGTAGTGCAGAGAAAGCTGTATGTACAGAGGCTGCTATGAACACCCGTTTGGGAAAAGTTGACGTTGTTACAATTGCCTGTTAAAGCTTTTCCGTTAGCTACCTTAAAGATAAATGATAAACCTCACGCCAGCCTTCAGAGGGGTTAAAAGTGGAGTTTGGTTCGATTCTTTTGTTTGGTAACACTTTACAGTAAAACCAACAGTCCAAGTTACCACGTATCCACTTTAGGTCAACACGGGGCTCTCTAATTCTTTCTCTGGCTGGCTTGTGTGTTACAGCAAAGTCAAAAACTATGCAAATGAAATGCATATGATCCAGTGACTCTTAACTTGTTTTTCCTTTTTTTTTTCTGTCACTCAAATAGAAATACTTGGCCTTATTATTGTTATTAATATTGTTTTAAGATCTTGATTCTTCGGAAGCCAACTCAGTTTCAGGGGCGACCGTGGGTTTCAGACATGGTCTCTGTGAGACTGGCCAGCAGGCCCCAGTTATAAGTGGTACGAATGTTGTGCATTTGTTTAAAATCAGGACAGTTTGCAATAAAAAAAGTGGCCATCGTGGGGCACGAGCAGTGCTAAGAGCACGCTGCTACCTTATAAACTTAACGGGGAGTTAACTAAGATAACATAACATGCATATGCGTATATATATGTATATCAACGTATATACTTTTATGCAACACATGTCCGGGTTCTATTTATGAACATGAAAAAAGTTTATAAGCGTTGTTGTTTTGCAAAAATGGTTTTACCATCTTAAATGTTTAATATTTGGGCAGGTGTGTTCTGTCTACTTTTTGTCTCTGGTGAGCACATAGCATTTGGATTTTATATGTACATCTGCAAACAGGAAGTACTCTGGCACAGGTGTGAACATGCCAGGTGGGAAGATTTTTAATGAGAAATGTTGAGGTTCCACGATAAAAGGAGGAAAAATCTATGAAAATCTTAACTGACAGAGATTGGGTAAACCAGCCGAATGTTGATATGAATTAATGTTGAACGAATGCATTTTCTTTTAATCGGTAAATAAAAGCATAAAAAACAGCATCGACTCTGTGTTTTTGTTCAACTTTTTAAATGTTTAGCTAAACTGCAAACATGTCAGATGTCAGAGTCATTCTTCACTTGAAAATAAGAGATTGTTTTGCCTAAAGAAAGTGAAGCCAACATTTTAAAACTTATTAAACAGACGGTTTAGTCCAAAGTAACATAAAACAATGTGATGTTTCTTCATTTATAGGAGTCAACAACAAATAGTATGCAACGCTTAACGTATTCCTTACGAAATAAAAATATGGGAATATATTAGAAAATGTAATGCAATATATTCAATAATACATTTCTGTATATTTGAATCAAATATTCAATTTTTAATAATTGAAGCAGTGATTCCTTATGTATTGGTAATATTTTACAATATATTGAATATCATTCTATTTATTTTTTAAATTATATTAAATGATGAGATAATGAAAAATATGTTTTCCTATAGATTAAGGAAATTAAAGAGACAGTTTGCATAGAAAAAAATTCTGTCATAATTTACTCACACTTGAGTTGTTCTGAATATTGTTTTGATGAACACAGAGAAGGATATTTGGTTTAATGCTTGTAACCAAAGCCACCATTGATTACCATAGTAGGAAAAATGACAATGGTGCACAGAACTGTTTGCTTTCCTACATGATTCGGAAAACCTTTTTATGTGTTCATCAGAACCAACTCGAGGGTGATTAAATGAAAACAGAATTTTCATTTCTTGGTGTAGAGTGATGAGATTTTTACTAAATATTGACGTTTGTGGATTCATTTTTTTAGATGTCAGAGATTATAATAGTTTCAGTAGATCAAGTTAAGGTAGCAGTTTATTCCATCACACAATATTTTGTTCCCTTGATCATGTGATAAATAATATTACAGTGAGAATTTAGGGGTGTTTGTACTTTATTGCACAGTTTCTAAATTAAGGCTTAGTTTAACCAAAATATTTGTCATTTGTCACTTTTCTTGACAGGTATGTAAGATTCCCCCATTGGCTTCATGTCTGTGCATAAAAATAAAGAAACACAATCCAGTGTTTTTACTCAATGGCATGTTTAATATACACAAGTTTATTTCATCAGACCACTTTTAAGGCATAACTTGTTAAAGGAAACTCTAAATACCATTAACTACATGGACGGTTCTCTGAACATTTGTTATGTCAAGCGAGTCACCAGTGGTGCTTGAAAGTTCAAACAACATCCTATTCACAATATATACTTGTTACAATTTCTATATACAGTTTGACAAATATGTGGACCTTTCATCAACTACCTTCAATTAAAAAACATTCCAATCCTGAGCATTTTTAATTCTCTTAAAAGCAGTACAATTGACTTTTCAAACCTACAGATTTACATAATACGCTAGGTCGCACTCTCTCACACTCTACCTCAAATACAGAGATCGGTTTGACAAAGGTTTCCTCTTCATAATATAACCAGTAGCATGAGCCGAATCCTTTCCTAGGCTTTGCACTCAAGTTCAAACTTAGACAAGAGATAACCACATTGCCACTGCGGTTATATATCTAAGGAAACACCCCCTGAGTACAACAACAGGAAGTCATAAAAGGTATGCTGGGGAGGAAGAGTGACACAGGAAGATCAGATGACATCGTGAGGTGAAGGCGACTATTCGGGAGGCTGCTCGCTTCCTGGTGGGGAAGGCCTGGGAGGCGGTCCAGGAGGGAAATTGTCAGATTGGGGTCTTGGTGGCAGATAGCCCATATGTTGGGGTGGCAGCGGTGCTCTAGGAAACATCCCGGGGGGGAGTGGCCCTCGCACTATAAGAAATTGGGTTTAAGGTTATTAACTTCTACACAGCGTCAAATATTCAGACGATGATGGTGATTCTTGTTTAAAAATGAATGTGTAAATACATGGCTACCTGTGTTAGTTACAATTGTTTCAATGATTATCAAAAGGCAGTTGTAAACCAAATAATATTATGCATGTGAGTAAAAGAGATCAGGATTCACATACTGCCTATGGGGGGACCTCCAGGTCCACGGGGTGGAAAGAACCCTGGTGGTCCATAAGGGCCCCTGAGTGGGATGTGGGGATCTCTGGGGTCCATCGGTGGCGGCATTCTCATTAACGGGGGACCAAGAAGAGGTCCCATTCTCGAATCTGGATCAGGGGGCATTCTTATGTCACCAGGCATCGAGTGGGGCCCCTGGGGAGATATATTTCATTTATATATTTCAGTATGTATGAAAACTATACATAGAGCGGTCACACATTTTTCTCACAAAACAACAAGAGATATGTTTACTCACGTCTCTGTTTTCGTTGTCACTGACTGCTGAGCTGTTTCTCAGAAATGATGAATCTGCCAAAAGAAAACAAAGCCAGAACAAAGAAGAGAGAGAGAGAGAGAGAGAGAGAGAGAGAGAGAGAGAGAGAGAGAGAGAGAGAGAGAGAGAGAGAGAGAGAGAGAGAGAGAGAGAGAGAGAGAGAGAGAGAGAGAGAGAGAGAGAGAGAGAGAGAGAGAGAGAGAGAGAGAGAGAGAGAGAGAGAGAGAGAGAGAGAGAGAGAGAGAGAGAGAGAGAGAGAGAGACGTTTATCCACTATTGCATTTCATTTTAATTTAATTCTTAAATACGTATGAAAGAGAGCTCATTCATGCCTTGACAGTTATTGCTGTTACCCGAACTACATAAAACAAGCCAGCAGGGAGTTTTTGCTAATAGAATTTAACATAAGAGAATTCAATATTACTTACTCAATCCATTAGGCTTGTATAACCTGTGTCTACTAATAATATACAATTTAATATAATTGTTTGCTTTGAAGCTGTAGACTTACACTTATTATTGACATATAAGGATAATAGTGTCTGCTAACTAAATAAATATAAATAATTATATTGTAGCACCGATCTCACATGACCTAAAATTGAATAAATATTTGAGAATAAAAAAGACTCACCTGATTTGTCACCAAAGTATCCTGAATCAGGATGTGGTGGTCTAGGAGGTAAAGGGCCCATTGGGTACGGCCCTGGAGGGGGCCTTCTATAAGGCAAACCGGGATCTGGAAGAGGGTGACCTTCCATATACATATAAACAGTATATATATCAGTATATATAATAATCGCTGTTACACTCAAATGTGGAATCAGACACAAATAAAGGTACAACAAAATGACCATTCGTGCCCTCACTGTGAAATAGCTCAACACTACTGTACATTAAACAACAATCGATAAACTGACTCCGTTTGGAGGAAGGGAGGAACAACAAAGGCTGACAACACGCAAAACAAAGAAGGCCCTGTTCTGTGGCTCTTTAATGTTTAGCCCGCTTTGCGTTTGGAGGAAGGGAACAACAACAAAGGCTGATAACACGCAAAACAAAGAAGGCCCTGTTCTGTGGCTCTTTAATCGCTGAGTCAGCAATAACACTTAAAAAGTACCTTTATATGAGCCTCTCATGATACAATGTTGTGACATTAAACAAGACTATTATATTTAGTTTTACGTAAAAGAAGAGCCAAAACCGCACAACACCCTCAAACAACAGATCAGTCAGCACAAGGTTACACTAGTTTATTTCAACAGAAATCTTTTGGTATAAAAACTGTGTTTGATCTTTCTACATTATTCTGGACAGAAGTCCTCCAGAGGCAGAAAATACAATCTGCTCAAGGGCCATAGCAGTGGGAACTTCACTATACCTGGAGGACCAGGAGGGCCCCTGCGTTCCCTGTCCCAGGAGGGTGACAGTGAGCCACTATCAGAGCGAGGGCCACTCCGCTCAAAGTCTGGCCCACCACTAGGGGGCTCTACCACGCCACGGGACACTGATTACGTGACAGTAAAAGTCAAGGAGAATAAATGTGTGGGGGAGCGTAAGAGGGCAAAGTGTAGGAGGAGGTTATGAAAATGAAGAAAGGAAAGGAGACAACCAACAAAACAGGAATAAATTAATGAAATTAACTGAACAGGATACACATAAACAGACACAAATGCTAGATGCTAGATGAGTCTCTAGAATGCCATTACAACATGCTGTACTACAAAACTAACATGCGCGACTAAATCAGGAAGGCATGTGTATACACTACCTCTAGCAAACTGTGGTGAGAGTCGAGGTGGGCCGTCCATCAGTGTAGGTGGAGAGAGGAAGGCCCGTGTTTCTGAGGATGGTCGTCCAAGAGGAGAGGGCCCATAGGGAGATCTTTCACCTGTGAGAGAGTAAATATCAAAAACAACCCCATAGGCACACTTTACATCACTACTAACTGAACTGAGTAAGAGTACACCAAGGAAAGATAAACATGTATCGAAAGTGCAAAGTTGCTGACCTCGAAGTAAAGGTCTGCCCTCTCGTATGTACGGATCCTTTTCCAGAATCTCCAGCTTAAACTGGGAATCAGTCAGCCTGCAAATGTAATACAAAAACATGTTGAGATATACAATGTAAAATGCACTTGTATGTTGGAGAAAAGTCAAATCTCACCTTTGGCGGAGATTAGCATTTTCTCTTTTGACATCGGCTAGATCTCGATCCGCTGCTCTGGCAGCCAGCTGTAAGACGGACAATGCAGAGTAAAAACAATGTCATCAATCATCCGTAAGCAGCAATCGACTGATATGAATGAAACTTTAATAGTATGAATAGGACTTACCCAATTATCATGAGCCTTTTTCTCATGAGAAGCAATCTAAAAGCAAGAAATAAAATATATAAATTAACTACCATAATATGGTATGGACAATATGGTCAATACTGAATCTGTCAATAAATAAACAAAATCATTTAGTATTTGTTCTGTTCCATTGTCATTATTAAACTGCATATGCCAAGTTAATATCCAGATTTAAAGATATTGCTACTATTTTAATTGTAAGCAAGCTCTTGACCATGACTAATGTTCCTTCAAGTCTGAAAAACTTAAAAGATGGTTTTAAATGCATCACCTGATTCTTGTAAGCTTGTGAAGTCCTATCCAGCTCCTCCTCCAGGTCTTTGCCTCTTTGTCTGGGTAAACACAGTGAAAAGACCCCAAATGTAAACGTCCTGTTTTGGTTTCTCTAACATCACATTTCCTGTGCTACAAATGAAACATTTCCTCGCACATGACGCAGAATCTGCTCTCACCTGTACGTGTTGAGCTCTTCAGCAGCCAGACTGATCTTTTTGCCTGCTTTGTTGAGCTTCTCTTCCTTCTGCAAGCGTTCTTTTTCCTCCACCGTTAACATCCTAACAAAAGTCCAACAAATAATTAAGTTATGAGCACATTTTATTCAGCAAGCAAGCATCAAGTAAGGGTTAGGATAGGATGCAGCTGTTAGGATGATTACCTGTGAAGTTTGAGTTCATTCTCCTGGTACATCTCAGTCATGATCTGCAGTTTCTGCTGGAGTTTCTGGATTTCGCTGGAGTATTTGGCACTTTCAGACTCAAACATTTGTTTATCTTCCTCAAATTCCTTAATGCCCACTGAGATCAGAGTCAATTCAAAACAGAAAAGCTTTGAGAACCAGTCAAATCTCCAAATCCACTACCTATTTCTTGACTGCTATTGATCAACACGCTCAGTTCACATTTACTGTAAAACTTTGTACAACTGATGTTTAGAAAAATTGTATTAATAATCAGAATTATAAAAAAACATAATGTTTTTTATAGTTTATGGGAATTAATCGATCTGTCTACCTTGGAGATCTTCTTTGGCTTTCATCTCATCTGCGAGTTTGGCAAACACTCTGTTCTTATCTTCCTCCATGGACTTCAAGTCTGCACTCATCTGTCACAGAAAGAAGAATCCACTTACACAACTTTTATCTTGTACATCTTTTTATTTTTTATTAAAATAACGGAATGTGTTTTGCACATTATTTAATCTCATAATAAATAAAGGCTGTGGCTCAAAACCAAGTAATTGCCCAACAAGACAGCATTCAAAGTGTTGTTTAGTTAGGGAGGTTACAAGGTTTTACCAAAACACACCCAAAATGCAAATGAATTCTACGAATACCTTGGCTGCTTCAATAAGTTTCTGTACTTTCTGCTTTTGATGGAAATCTGCAAGGAAAAAAAATCTAAACTCAAGATCTGACCTCAGCACAATATGCTTTACAGCAACAGTCCACTTTTGATCTTGAAAAGAAAATTTTTGTCACCATTCTCAGTTCCGGCTATATTGTTACTGCCGTCAATGGTGTCGTCTTCAGAATCCCAGTCTCTCATCTTCAGAAGGCATTCTGTCAGAGACTGATACAAGAAGAGAAGTAGTCAGAAATGCAGTTTTGTCCGTTTGGTTGCACGGATTGATGCGTTCTTACTTTGATACGTTCGTCTTTGTTAGCGCAGTCCTCCGTCATGCCAGCGTGAGATCTTTCACACAGCTTTATCTCCTCCTCTAACTCACCGAGACGTTCATTCCACACCTCAGCCTCCAGAACCAGCTGAAAAAAGACCATGCATGCAGTCACAAATGCTGTACAGTTAAGCAGTAAGCCAAATGAAGCGTCTTATGTTCATCCCAACACCCTGTCCGATCATACGAAAACATATCACTTTCTCTTGCATCGTTCTGATTTTACCTGGGCTTTACTCTCCAGCAGCATTTCATGCTCTTCTTTAGCTGCATGCAGGTTCTTCTGCAGTCGCTCTGTGTTGATCTCGTAAATCTTCAGAGTCGTGTTGTCCTACACGTGGACATACAGATGAAACTGTCATCATGTGGCACGTTTGTTTTGGCTCTAGTGCATATCTTAGACAAAATTCTTACCTGTTCTAGCTGTGACTTTCGTTGTTTGGTTTCGTCTTCCAAATTCCTTAAAATTTGCTCGAGCTCAGCAAGCTGAAAGAGACAGAAACGTTAATCGGATGTCTAACAGTGGGTTAAGCAAAAAAATCGAGTAACTCTAAAAACAATATTTACAAAACAATACATTTTGCAAAGTGCATTTGCAGCAAAATATACATTATATACACGCAGGTTTGTGTTTTCAAATGTATGATTTTGCTGGAGCTACAAACAGGCAACAAGTCTACAAAAAGAGATTATTGGCAAGGTGAGTAAGAAGTATTGAAGGTTGTATATCAAAATAATACCTGATCCTCTTGCTGTTTTCTTGCTTTGTTTTGCTGCGACAGCTCCTCCTGTAGCCGTTCAACTTCTTTTTTCATCTGGGTGTTTGATTGCTCGAGCTTCTGTGATGCCACCTAAAAAAAAGTGGGATTGTACTGGTCAGTTTACAAGAAAAGTGGACAGATCATATGATCATATCAGATGATACAAAGAAAAGTACATGTGTAATACAATCAGTTATCATGGATATGGCAAACAAATGAAAACATCCAGATCTTAAGCAAATCCAACAAATTGAAGGAAACTGTGAAACATCAACTAATAATGAGTTGAAATCTACATTTAGACCATCTTTACCTCACAACTTTCCTTTTCGGCAGTTTGAGCAGATATGCCACTGTTCTGAAGTGTTGATTCCAGATTTTCATACTGTTAAAGCAGATGGACAGCATTGTTTTAGAAAAGTGAAGCATTAATGTGTATTATATACTTAGGAAATATAACACTGTCTCTCTCGCCTTTTGTTTGACCTCACTGAACGTCTCCAGCACTTTGCACTTTTCATCCATCAGTTCTGCCACTTTCTGAGCCATCTGTTTCTCTTTGCCTACAAACACAGCAAAGAACAGTCGGGATCAGTTAGACAGCGAGGATCAGTTCAGAGAAAAGGGCTGGAATACACATAAAACATACTCACTTGCATAAAGTCTGCTTTTGATCTGTGGAATAAAACACACAAAAACATGAACAATGCTTGCAGAAGTTCACTAAAATAATAATGACCTGAGCAGATGGATGACTTACAGAGTGGATAAACCGGCAGCAGAACAGCAAAAGTGTGCATAAACCGAAAAAGGCTGTAAAAACCACAGCTTCCCAAGGAAGTCCATATAAGTCAGGACCAGGCCGAATGTCATCAGGAAGTGATGATACAACCTAAGACACAAAACAAAAAAGTATATCTAATGTAACAAATTATTAGTATGAGACTCATTCTTTCATATTTATATTCAATGGTAATGGCTTTATTTGTCCAAAACAATAAACATTACAAATATGTGTAGACACATGCATGATACATATAAATATATGACATGATTTGCTATAGTCACAAAATCAAAGTGGACACATGCATGATAACATGAAAAGGCCATATGCACCTGTCAACACAATGATGCTAACCAGCCACAAATAAAAGGTTGAACAAAGTCAGTTAAATGGCAACTAAACACATTACAAATGCACAAATAAATGTTTAATGCCGCACACAGCAAATTTTTTAACCTTACGTTGAGCAACATGTACTTGATGCATCAATGCTAACAGCCATATGCTGGTACATAAGCACATTAATGCCACTGTACATCTAAACAAACACTAGGAAACTATAAACTAAACTAAAATAAGTCTGTGTAACAGTGACAGGCATGAAATAATCAACCGCTGACAGCTGCCACACACACACACACAGTTTTATTATACACACTGCCACATACATCTCTGATCTTCTCCACGGCGAGTGTGTAGTAAATCTTCGCCGCTCCTTTCATGTCAGTCGCTTCCGTGACGAGTGACTCGGCCTTAAATTCGTCTGCCATGATTTTACTCAAAGCGAGCGATGGGATTTAAAGTTTTTCAGTAATCTGTTGAATTGTCTGTTGTTACACCATGGTGCCGGATACTAGCTCTACTCTCACTGCCAGTGCGCACTGCGCTGAGTGGAGGAGCGCACTGTTGTTTCAGGGTGGGTTCGTAGTTAATATTAAAAATATAAATATAATTAAAACACACGTACTCTTTACTTTTAGCATGCTACAATATGCGGGAAAAATATATTGTGCTTATTTTAAAATCCACAAATCTATTTTCTGCGATAAATGTCAATTTTACAAAAAGAAACACCCCTAAAAGGGTTATGGTTTCTTCCAAACGTCACCAATTGCAGAACGCCAGCTTGTCCCACTTGAGTTTTAAAGCGACAGGACGCAGAGGTGATCGTAACATATTTCTTGAGCAAGTTATGAAACGCGGCTAAAAATGTAAGGAAGTAATTGCTTCATTAGTGGGTGTGTTAAATATGGCTTTATATATAGGCTCACTTATCCTGAGACCTGTCGAGCAGCTTAAACCTGACTAACGTTACCTGAGTTCGTAAGGAATTATAGGTTGAACTTGGTCTGCGTTCATGTCTTTGTTAGTAATAGAACAGCTTTAGTGGTTAAAACTAAAGCATGATGCCTAAACAGCATCATGAGTGCAAAATATGAGGTGGTAAGTACAGATATAATAATAAATGTTTGAATGAAATTGTCTTAAAGGAACAGACCACTTTTACTACACTTGTTTTATATGAAGACTCACCTTGTCCACTATAGATGCAAGTCCATCAATTGTGACTCCACCAACAAAAACAGCCAGCTGATAAAATTGCTCTGCACCTGTCAAAAACATTATGTAGTAGAATGACTAACATGAAAGAATAAATGCTACATTATAACATTAGATTGAAAATACATTATATTATATGTTCATACATACATATTGAAATAAAATTAAAGTATGTCAGAATATACATGTTTCATACGTGCCTTAAAGATTTTTGATTTTGGCTATTAATTTCAAAGCCCAAGAAAAGTGAAACCCTTACCATTTTGTAATTCGTCAGAGAAGAGGCCATGGTTTAGCTGAAAAGAAGTTTCCTTGATTTCAAAATCTGTTGAATCCCTTCGCTTTCTTATGTGCTGATCAAAAGTCTGAAGATCCTGCACTTGTAGACCTTCATTTATTATATCCTTCGATAGATCTTTCTCCTCAGACACATCTCTGGGATGCCTGACATCATTGATATCAGATCTGTCTTTGGTCATTTTATTTTTTTCAGCCTCTTGAGTAAAGATTTGTGTATTCTCGTTCAGACTGAGACAGGGTCCATGTGTGCACTCCTCTTGACTGCTTCCTGTGTGGACAAAGACACAATATAAAAAATCACCACCTTGGAATATTTCTATGTACTTTATCATTATTGTCACCATTATCATTTCCCATTAATCGAATTAACAGAAGTTAGTTAGTAAAAAATTCCCATGCAGTATCCACCACGATTATACATTCCATCATCTGTTCTGAAGCAGTTGTAAAACTTGAACATCATCTGTACCTGGACTTTCATCTACTTTCACTTTTGTCTTCCCTGGTGAATAGGTCTCTTTTATAGTGGATAAGAGGAAAGACAATTTTTGTAATGCTGGATTACTGTTATCCTTGTCAGGAAACCCATCATTGTTTTCAATATGTTTTCTTGTATTTATATGGTATTCCAATAGCTGTTCAAGGTCATCAAGATCATTATTATCTCGACCTGTATCCATATTTGAAGAGCTTCCAAATTGGGAATCCAGCCATGCTAACTTGTGGTCTCCGACTATATCTAGAAGGTCTTTAATATTCTGTTTACTCAGATGTAAATATAGGTTAGGATATTGTTCAGAGGGCTTTAGTGGTGGTTTAATCTCTGCAGAAAAAGAAAAAGTATCTTTGTCTTGAATGTGAGAGCTTTTAGGTAATTCTTCATAAGCTTCCACCTCCGCTGTCATGTCAACATCAGTCTGATCCTGGGTGGCACCTGTTTCACTTTCAACTTTGGTTTGATTATCCATGTCATTTGCAATATCAGTCTCTATACTAGTATTTTCTTTCTGTTCAGCACCCTGAAATGACTTTGGGTCATTTTCTGCAAATAAATCTTGGTCAGCTGGGTCTTCTGTGCCAGCATCTTTATTGTTAGCATCCGCTTCATTCTGGAGGTTGTCACTAACATTTGAATCACCGAGAGAATATTCACCATCAAGTCCATTTTTTGCAGATGCTTCCTGTGACAAATATTTATTCTTCATTCGTGGGTCATTCTGCTTGGAGGCGTCAGGAAAAGTTTCAGAGTCTACACTCGTGTTAAGTTCTTTTGTTTTGAGATCATTCTCTATAGATGTACGTGGTTCCTTTTGTTCCTCCATAACCCCATCTTGATTTCCTTCTGAATTTGTTTGACTTCCATCTGTTGATATAGCATCCCTAATGCTATAAATATCTGCCTTATCTATCTCAAATAATTCATGTGGTTCAGTGGTGTTTTCCATCTTTTCATCTGTGATGGTTTGAGCTGAATGTGATTCAGGTTCAAGATCTGAGTGTATATTTTCTTCTCTTGTCACAGTCAATTCAGTTGTTTCATGAGTGTGAACAAGAGAATATCCATTTTTACTTTTATCAAGAGAAGTTGTGCTTGTGTTCAATTTATATTCATTGCCTATTTCTGTTTCAAGTGTTTGTGAATCTGATAACGTTTCATAATACTTCTTGATGATATCTTCATCTGAATGTGTCTGATTTATCTCCTTAACATCAAGTGTGCTTATAATACTATCATCCTTTATCTCTGTGCCTGTGTCCTTGCCTGCTAAAATGTTTTTGTCACCATGTCCAGATGATGTGTCCATAATGGTTTTAGATTTTGCATTTTTGTTTTGAGTAATAGTCTCAATATTGGAGTCAGAATCTTTAAAACCAGATATTTCTTTTTCGTGTGATTCGATTTCTGTCTGAGGGTCTGACTCTGGTAGTTTAGATGTGTGAATATCATCTGAGTCCGAGCTTACTACAGGGTTTGTGCTAACATAAATGGAAGAAATGTTATTATAATCATTTTCTCGTTGCTTTATAGTGTCTGAATCATTTTCTCGATCAGACAGATTTTGTTTCAGCTCGTCCTCTAAAATGTCAGCATTTAAATCCATTACATTCTTTTTGCTTTGAATAACACCTTCAATTGAATTATCTGCCGATTTTATTTTAGAGACTTCTGAATCTTTACTGTCTTGTGTATCATCATCTTGAGAGGTGTCATTAATTTCTCGAATGTCATCAGATGCCACACTTTCATTTTCCAAAAAGTCTTTCCCTCCTAAATTCACCTGTTTTTCCTTCTCACTTTGCAAATGTCCCTGTTGATTTTGCTTGATCTCTCTATCTGAGGTGTCGGTGTTGTTTTCCTTTTGAATAATGTCTTCATTTACATTATGTGTTGATTTTATTTCAGAGGCTGTGCTATCTTGTGTATCATCAATTTGGATGCTAGAATCTTGTGAATGATCTATTTCTCCAATAGCATCAGATACATCAGTGTCTTTTAAAGTCATTGATTCATCTGACTGGATTTTACTAATTACATCAAGATCAGATACGTCTGTTTGCTCATCTATTTCTTTCTTACCTCTATCTTCATCCTTTGTTGTTTGTTCATTGTCTCCTTCCACATCACTCGTTTCTACTGCGTCTGACTGAAATGGAGTCTTAATGTTATAGAGAACAGATGACAAGCCACTGACTGAAAATAAAGACTGTGAGCTAGATTCTGATTCTTTGTTCTCGTTGTCCTCTGTGTTTGGAGCAGATTTATCACTTTCATCCTCTGACACACTGTCTTTATCCTCATCTTCATCATTTTCAGATTGCTCTTTACTGTAAAGGTCTGTGATTCCATTGTAGATCGTTCCATACCACCCTATGTTTGCTTTCTTTTCTGTTTTATCATCTTCCAAGCTACGATCCTCATTCCCCACACGTTGATCTGGGTTGTTTTCATCTTTCTGTATGTCTTTAACTGAATCCACAGATTGATCAGGGTTGCTTTGGTTGTCCACTTCGTGTATATTTTCACGTATGATTTCAGCTTCTGGTTTGCGTGCATCATCTTTGACAAAACCCAGAACATCCATACCCATACTCAACCAGGAGCTAGACTGCTGAGATGAGGGTTCCTTATCGTCTTTCTCTTTCTCAATGTTGTCCTGCGTATCAACCTTGGAGTCCTTAAATCCCAAAGCATCGGTCAGTTCTCCCCTGATCCAACCGAACGTTCCAGAGTTTGTCTTCTCATCTATGTGGTTCTCCTCAATATTCATTGATATTCTTCTGCTTTTGAAGGGTTCTTGGTCGCTGCTGTCATCCTGCGGCTCATCCATGTCGCTTTGTTCATTCCTGCCAAACAATCCATTAACAGCAGAGCCTATCCAGGAAGACCCACCTTGTTCTGTTGTCTTGGGGTTGTTTTGGTCAGAAACATCTTGAACAGAAATGTGGCCAGGGTCACTGTTTTCTGTATGAATATGTTTATCATGAGCTTTATTGATTTCTGCTTCTTGAGTTTCTTGAGTCACATCTTCTAGATCATCAAACTCAGGGTTGCTGTCCATGACTGACCCATTTTCATCAATGCAAAAGAAGTCGTATTCCTGAGGACACAATTTACAGTAGTTAACACTGTTCTAGGTAGATGCGTTTCATGTCAATGTAAAGTCATAATGTCAATGTATTTGATTTGATATTTTATATATGGATTCTATATATTATATGATGTTATCTTCACTGTAAACTGTATTGCAAAATGTGCTTCTTAAAAGAAACAAACTAATAAGCTACCTTTAAAAATAATATGTTTGTCCCTTTAACTCCTTGTAGTCAGAATTCATTGTATAAACATTCAATAAATTTGTCAAACTGTTTACATTTGTGCTTCTCAGATTCAAATCAAACCCATAATTGATTTCAAATTAGCTTCGAATTAGCAGAATTTATTTATGCGAAATATGACATCTGGTTTATAGAGCGAATTATATAGAATTTATTGCATTTTGACTAGAATTACCTGACATTACACTTTTTAATTCAGATTATTTGGTAAATGTAACATTACCTGGGTGGGCACGTGGATTTCCTTTTTCTCATCAACAAAATGCTGTTCAACTTTGACGGCATCTTTGGGGAACAAACCAAACAGTTTGTCAATCTAGAAAATGAGAAAAAAAGATTTATAATAAAACAAATGAAAAGCTTAGTGATCTAAGACATATGCACAATGATCATTGGTACAATCAAAAATGAATGAGCTTTAAGCTATTAAACCAAATATCTCATATTTAAATTGATGAAGAACATATCATAAAAGATGTAAAATAATGTCGTACTCACACTTCCAGCCCAAAGATCGTTTCTTTTTCCAGAAAGTTTGTAGTAAACTGTTATTATATCCCCTTTTCTGAAGTTCAGAAACCGGCAGTCTTGAGCACTATAGTCTCTCTGGGCCTGCACACGACTCATCATACCTAAAGCAATAGACATTTATTCATTCAGAGAGCTTGACAATAATATGTGCAATAATAAAGATGTAAACAAACAACATGTTCAAAATGATCAGAACAGTTTGTGACTGCATTCACAATTTTTTTTTTTTACAAAATATCATATGAATAACATTGGTTATATGGCTAAAAAATTCTTACTTGCACACTCTGGGTCGCCACATACTTTGTAGTCTGATATTAAACCAAAACCCTGGTGTATAACCCCAAGTCCAGCATAAAACAAAATAAAGACATGTACATCTGCCATGTTTGGATATATCCAGCAATTCTGTTCATCTCATTAGATCCATTCCTTCATGTTCATTTCAAAATCCAACAACCAGAGTGAAAGACAGACTAAATCCAAGCTAAGTCACTTGAGTCTTTTGAGAGAATGAATCCATCTGTAGTGATCATAGTCTGACAGGCAGAGATTGGATTAGAGGTTACTGACAGTAAATTATTAACATCACCCCACGCCACATCAGCGGCACGCATTAGCTTTAAACTATGGACCAAAACCATATCTAAAGCTGGTATCAGGATGTCATACACAAAGCATTGTTATTTTGACTTTATTATTATAGTTGTGAATATTAATGAAAATGCTTGGATTGGCCTGGTAGGAGTAATAGTACCTGTATGTCAGTCTGGTCAATGCTGTTATGGTAACCTAAGACGGGATAATGGAGACAGGAATGGCACTGAGCAAAGGTCAACACAGTCTGAAGTTCTTCCAGGAGGGGCAACGTAAAACATTTCATTTATTAGACAGTCAATAGATAAGGTAACATAGATTTTAAGAGATGCATTCTTACATACTAATAAAATTTAAATGAATGCATTTAGCCAAATGCATAAATGTAAATTCTTATGTCAATAATTTGGCATGCAAAGGTTTCAGTATGCAAATTAGAAAAGCCATTTAAATTAAAAATCTTATTTTTGCCACGTCTAAACACAAACAAACAATATCATGATGTATTTACTGTGTTTAAGATGATTTTTTCCTGCGCTCTGCGTTCATATGCCTCCTAAACACCAGAGGGCGCCATCATGTCACATCTGCGTTTTAGCGAGCAAATAAAAAAATCACCATGGTTACCGTCGACTCTATTAGTCGTCATCATTTCCAATGTTTTCAAAATGGAGAGGTTGACAAGCACGGTTACGTTGAATCAGCAGACCTGCACTGTTTAGCCCTCCATAAACGTCGATTTATTTAGAGAAGGTTGCACATAAACTAAAATAAGAAAGCAAAGTAATGAAGTCGGCCGTGGAGGAGTTAATGCCCAGACTTCTGCCCGTGGAATCATATGATACAGAAGATGTTGATCCCAGTCAACCTCCCAGAAACCCTCAAGAATATCTCAGACAGGTTCAGTAAGTCATTCTTTCTTTATTAATGCTTTAAAGTAAGTACAATTATTTCTTTTGCTGGCATCTTGTGAGTATTATCTATCTTTTGCCACGCATATAAATTAGGGCTGATTGATTATGACAAAAAACGTAATCACGATTATTTTTGCCAATAGTGAGATTACGATTATGTTACATGATTACTCACTGACTTTAGAAAAATAATTTTTAAAACTGTTAATTCAACAACAACAAAAAATAACGTTAAATGTAAAGTAATAGCACAGCTGCACCGTGGATTTATAACATAAGAAAAGAGTTGATCATTTTCGATTAATTGCACAGCCCTAATATAAATGCAACACATGAAGATAAAAATCCGCGTGCAAAAGAGTAAGAAGTTAATAATCATATTGCAGAAATTTGCATGAAAAGGATATTGAAAGCAACTTTGCAGGACACGTACAGAGAGGAATAACGCTTTTTAAACAAAAAAGTGGTTTCATTTTATTGGTTTACGTGAATGTTTTTAAAGCATTTAAACTAAATATTCATTAAATGTAATTTAAAGTTAAGCAAGTCATTATTCATATGCCATATATTGTCTGATATATATGTTCTTTTTATAGAAGGGAAGCATCACTGTGCCCAGATGTTGTTGTTGCACAAATAGATCCAAAGAAGCTAAAAAAGAAACAAACTGTAAATGCTTCTGTAAGTATGGCAAATAAGCAATGATTGGTAAATTACTATATCTTGTTATATGTGTAATGTGATTTTTATTCATGTGTATTGTTCTGTTCCAGATCTCAGGTTGTTTAGCTGCACCTCAGGGTTTCTCTCCAAGCTTAAAATGGCAGCAACAAGAAGTCAGCAAATTTTCAGAAGTCAGACAGGTATTAGATTTGAACTAATTTACATACTAAGATGAGTATTTAGGCATTTAAACGTACTACTGTTAATATATCTTTTTTGTTTCAGAGTGTCAACAAACATCGTCAACATTGGGAAGCCCAGTTTTTGGATGATAATGTTGTCATGGTAAGACATTTAAAATATGCAAGTTGTACATAAGAAAATAAGATTCTGTAAAAAAAACCCATCTCTCCCATAGCCAAAAACTGAGGATGATGATGGATGGAAAAGGTTCTGCTTGGGTGAGAATGTTTGTCTTGGCATCCAGCAGAAAGATGACGACAGTGTTAACCCGGGTCTTGATTACGTCAAGGTACGAATCCCGTTGTCTTCTTCACTCTATAAGGCAATTTATTGTTGGATAGCACAAACGGCTACCTGAGTTTTGGGAAAAGAGTCAGTATGGCAATGATTTGATTCTTTAATCTTTCTCATCAGACTGGTTTTCCACCTTTACTAAGCATTGTCAGCAAATTAAACCAGGTAACTTTTTGTCATTTAATTGTAGTTATAAATACTCTTCCAGAATCTTATTCCCATTTTCATTGTAATTTAATTGTATTCTCTGCTCAGTCAACAGTCTCTGCTGTGCTTGAGTATTTAATCAGTTGGCTTGAGGAGAGAGACTTTGTACCACAGTTGGTAATGTATATATTGTCTAATATTTATTATGACTTGACTTTAAAGTTGTTCATGATATGCCAAAAATGTCACTCCAAATTTAGCAGGAAAAAGCTGAAGCTAAATTGGAAAATGTCCTGTTTATTTTGTGATCAGTACAGCTGCAGTCAAATGATAGTGTATTATTGAACTGTTTTTGTCTTAGCATTACTGTATAATACCCACACCATTACATTTATCTTCTCAGGGCAGATGGCTATATGCATTACTAGCGTGTCTTGAGAAACCACTGCTTCCTGAAGCCCATTCCCTTATCAGACAGCTGGCAAGGAGGTGCTCTGCAGTGCGTGCCAATCTGGTAAACATTCCTCTGCTTTTTTGGATGCTTTGGCTCCAGATGAAAGCTGAAGCATCCGCATTTCGTCCCTCGGCTTGTGTTGAGGTTGCACAAGTGACAGCTTGTTTGTTGACATCCTGAAATAGGTGGTTGAAAATAGACTACATTTTTCTCTTCTCTTCCAGGAGAGCAAAGATGATGATCGGTTGTCAGCTCTTAACTTGATGATCTGCATTGTTGCCAGGTAACTGGCATGGTGCTAAGAAGGCCAGATTGAACAATTCTCGGAAACATGTGCAGGTGTTGTTTTGATGTAATAATCATCGTTTTCTCTGTTAAAGGTATTTTGAGCAAAGTGATTTGGCTGACAAAGAATGAGAATATTATTTTAAGAAGATGGAACCATTTGAAGAAAATGTATGTGAGGAACGATGGGCAACTGACTACAGTAACTGTTATTTCAAGCACTGGTATTGTCAAATAAATCCTTTTTGACTTTTTCATTATAATTGGCTTTCTTGTCATCTTTTGTGTCTTGTGTATATGATTTGCTGTATAATTCGATTATGGTTTATTGTTGTGCAAGTAAAACAGACTTAACTTAATAGAAGTATATTTTCAGTGTCTAAAACATTTCTTTAAGTATCTATTACTATTATCTATTATTGAAAAATCATAAAAATGGATCTCCCTCAAACTAACTTATATATTCTTTTATGACATTTAAATTGATTTTTGATGACAGTGTTGGCTTTTACCATGTTGTAGAAACATCAACTAGTTGTGACTTGTATAGTAAACACTCAGTCACACACAAGCTGACTATAGTTTCTTTATTTTATTCTAAAGAAAGATATTGATGATTCTATTTTTCTAGTTTTTCAACAAAGAATGTCACAGGAACAAGTACATTTTTTAAAATCAAATTTCATTTACTTTTATTATGGAATATATGTAATAAGTGCTATTAGTGCCAATTAGCAAAATATGATTTTTTTTCCTTTTTAGTTTGTAATCTGACTATTATATTTACAGTGTGTGTATCAAATAGTAACTGTAAGAAAATAATTATCTGTAAAATGTAATCAGTTTCATAATAGAAATATAACTGAAATTATATCTACATCCAATCTGAACCATTTTTAAAAATGGATCATCAGAACTGCCATTTCAACTTGATTACTTACAATGCTTTATGAACTGACCTGTGATATATTCAGTCACTTAGCATGATACATAAAAAAAATAGTTTGCTTGAGATTTTGCAGTTATATTTATTATACACAGTATTGTCTCTTTTTATTGTTTTGGATGTACATTTATAAATAGCTAACACTTGCAGTCATGAAGCATAACTTTAAATAGATTTATGTTACTTCAATTCATTCAAATAAGTTCATAGGTCAACCTATTTTATAACTTCAATTCAACCACCTGACAAAAGTGGAAATGATTAATAAAGCCAATTTGATTGTACTTAAAAACTTAAGGCAGCAAATAAAAAAGGTTTACAACATAACTGTTAGATCTTATGATACTATAATATTATAATAACATATTTTTTGCTAAATTTATACATAATGTAAATGAAAATTCTGCTTTTCATTCCGTTTTATACAGAACAGTCTGGTCGATTCAAACACATTAATATGCATAAATGAATCTAAAATGTACATTAATAATGTTAATTCTAATCTGCTGTGAACGTGTCAATTACAGGGGTTGGTTTTGCGCTCAATCTGCAGGCGGAGCAATGTGCACGTCCGCTCATTGAGCCAAGAGCGCGCAAGAGACTCCACGCGCTGCTGGAAGACGACGAGCAAGATGGCGGTGGCTGTGCGAAGTTTGCAGGACCAGCTTGAAAAAGCTAAGGAGAGCTTGAAAAGCGTGGACGAAAATATCCGAAAACTAACTGGCAGAGATCCTGGTGAATTAAGGTATCATATGATTGAAGGTTTTAGTCAGTAATGTACCTATTATAAAGCATTATTGGCCAGGGCCTGTTAGCAAGCTAAGATTGCGGTTAGCATATAGGCTAAAGCATCACATGTTAGTCGATCAATTTAAACGTGGCTATTTTACGCTCATGTTTTTATTTTTATATTACATTTTACAGTATTTTAGTCTCGTACTCGCATAGGCCCTCGTTAGTCAGCTTTAGCAGAGCTGAAGTCTGATCTCTGTTTGAAACCACCATGACGCCTGACTAACCTATAACGTTAATAACGTTAGCTGTTGAATTGTTTTTGTGCATATGGAAGGCTGGTTGCAGTTCCTCCACACTAAAATGTTGGTCAGTGTAATAATGTATGTTGGATCTTTAGAGTTACATTGGTAATGAATTGTGAAGTTTTGCGTTAGGACTTGCTGCTTTGTTTGAATAGAAAGGGAAGTGAGGCGTTACCTGTGCTGTGGTGACATCTAGATTTACCTCAAGACCTCAAATTTTAGACACGTACAATAAAATACACCACCAAAATTGGGAGATAATATAATAATTAGTGTATTTCATGTTAATTAGTTTCTTTTACACGTTTGGGAGATTTCTACTTCGAAGTCTACTTACTTTTCATTGTCCCAACTGTTTTCCATTTATGCCTGGCATTTAAGTATTTGCTGCTGTCTGCGACCGTTTCAAAACGGATCTGTGATCCACTAGTTGATAACCATTGACCTGAATATGGTTGAAAAGCATGTATCAGTCTATAAGTGAGATACTGTTATAAGTGAAAATACAATTAATGACCATCTGTTATTTTTTTTCAGACCAGGTCAAAACAGGAGGCTGACCATCCCAGGCCCTGGTGGAGGTAGGGGGCGTGGAATCAACATATTGAGGTGAGAATCTGTTTTTGTTTCTGGCAAATTAGCTACAATTACCTGTTGGGTGTGTTGCTTACCTCTGTTGTCCCCTATCAGGCGTGGTCTCTCAGATAGCGGTGGAGGACCCCCAGCCAAACAGAGGGACATTGCAGGGGCACTCTTGAGGTATCTTTTCATTATCCAGTTTTGGGTTTTTAAGTATTTGTAAAAGTGTATTTAGAATGATGTTTGTCAAACTAGGCTGGCAGGGGATCAACGAGCCAGGAGAGAGTCACGCCATGACAGCGACGCTGAGGATGATGACGATGTCAAAAAAGTATGCAGGATTCACATTTTACTGTTGTCTCTGCATTTTTTGCGCTGTATTTTAAAGTAACCATGTTCTGTTTTCTACTCGCAGCCAGCGTTGCAGTCATCTGTGGTAGCTACCTCCAAAGAACGTACGCGCCGAGATCTTATTCAAGATCAGACCATGGACGAGAGAGGAAAGCAAAGGTATCATTTCAGTTTTTTGAACATGTCTGCGTAGACATTTTTTTTGGTTGTTTTGTTTTTAACCCATGCAATCTTGCTTTGATGACTATGTAAGCCTAAAATTATTTTGCTCATCTTCAGAAATCGGCGCATGTTTGGTCTGTTGATGGGAACCTTACAGAAGTTTAAACAGGAGTCTACGGTGTCCACAGACAGGGTATGTCCTATTTTCCTATGCTTTTCTTCTGTAATCATGGAACATAATTTTGGATCTGGTCCTCAAATGCCGAGTTGCTTCCAATCTGCTTTATTTGTATTCAGTTCATGTTTAGATCAAGTTAGCAAACGACACGCATCACAAACTTAAAATCGCAACTCAAGCAAATTGCTAATTTTAAACCTTTGCACATTCTCCACAGTTTAAAAGACGACAAGAAATTGAGCAGAAATTGGAAGTGCAGGCAGAGCAGGAGCGTAAAAAAGTTGAGAGTGAAAGGCGAGAGCTCTTTGAAGAAAGACGTTCCAAACAAACGGAGCTACGACTTCTGGAGCATAAAGTGGAGCTCGCTCAACTGGTATGTCTCACGATGGAAAGTCTTTGTTTGTATTGGTCTTTGGTCTGACTTTTACATGTGTGTTTCAGCAAGAGGAGTGGAATGCACACAATTCTAAGCTCATCAAGTTCATTCGCACAAAAACCAAACCCCCAATTTTCTACCTGCCTGGCAAAATGTGTTCAGCCACTCAAAAGCTCATGGAGGAGTCGCAGAAAAAATTAAATGGTAAACGCCTGTGGTCTTTATTCATGAATTGTTTTATTTTTTTACTGATTCTGATGTTTTAGGAGGTTTGCATCATTTAGTCTATAGGTGGTCAGGTCATTGTTATGCAATATATAATAATTAGTAACAACAACAAAAAAGATTTTTATTACATGTTTTAGGGTAAGATTTACACTTTACATGCTGTCAATTGTCAGGTACGTTCGATGAGAGACGTGAAGCCTTTGCCGAACAACTGAACAAAATGGAAGCTCGGCCAAGACGTCAGTCCCAGAGGGCAGGGGACAGGCAAATGGAGGACAGCCATCGGGCTGAAGAGGCGAAGAAAGAAGATCAAGAGGAGGGTAAGGCTGGAGTAGGGCCGTCAGGTGACAGACATGATGTGGAGATGGAGGATGTGGAGGACTATGTAGTTGAGGAGGAAGGTGAGGAAAGCTTAGAGGTGAGGGAGGGTGGGGTAGATCAGGAGCAGGGGGAGGAGGAGAAAGAGAAACAAGAGGTAAAAGAAAAGGCAGATGAGGAAGATGAGGAGGATGAGGAAGATTTGGGAGCGGGTGAGAGTAGAGAAGAGGAAGAACAGATGGAGGTCCAAGAAGTTGTCAGGGAGGTTGAGGAACAGGGTAAGTTGCAGGTTGAGAGTCCACAAGCTACAGTAGAAGAGGTAGGTAGTGACCAAAGGGAGGAAGAGCAGGAAATAAAGGAGTCGTCTCAGGAGAACATCACAACAGACTCTCAGAAATCCCCTGAAAGTCACATAGAAACAAAGAGCGTGGAGTCTAAAGAGCCTACGCTGGAGATCTCACCCCCTGATGCAGTAGAACCTGATGTCAAACAGCAAGACCCTGCTTTTGAATTCCAACAGTCACACTCTGAACCTGATCCTGAAGAACCTTTCCAAGAGCAGATGAAAGAACCACCAGTCCAGCCAGAAGCCCCCAAGGCAGACACAAAAGAAGCTGGCGAGCAGGTGGATAACGCTCGGGGTCGGACCAAAGTCAAAGCCAAGAAGAGCAAGAGTCGAAGCAGTAGTAGCTCCTCTTCCAATTCATCCTCGAGCTCCTCTTCCAGTGGATCCAGTTCTTCCAGTGGCTCCAGCAGCAGTTCCTCTGGCTCTTCCTCTTCTTCCTCTAGTTCACGCTCTCGCAGTCGCGGCAAGGATAGAGACGCCAGAGACCGCAAAGGCCACCGGAGACCGTCAGACAGGGAGCACAGGAAAAGCGGGAGCGAGAGGGGACACAAGTCCTCCAAAAGCAGTGGCCGTGAGAGCAAAAGTTCTAAAGACAAAGGCTCTAAATCTGACAGAAAGAGAACGAGTCCAGAGGTGAGCAGGTCAGGGAGACGCCCCTCCCGAAGTGAGAGAGATCGCAAGTCTGATAGAAAAGATCGACGTTGATAATTTTCTTTCTCTCTTCAAGGCCATGTTTGTCAGAATTGTGTGGTCACTAGGTTTTAAGGTGCAGTTGCCTCAGTTTTTTTGAGTGACTTTTAGATTTAAAATCCTCATCATCTGATTTTTCTAGTTTTGTCTGGCAACTGAGTGCATGTTGGAATTTTTAACATTTCTAAATTCTTTTAAGAACTGTCAACCCAACGTATTGGAAACATACAGTATCAGACTCCAACACTGACGTTTCAGACTTATTGAAATGTGCTTTTTGTGTTATCTCATCAGTTTGGCCATGCTAATTCCAGTAAGTCTGTCGTATAGTATCTTGGTCACTGATTTTGTAGTTATATGATGCCATAAAGATGTGATTTCTAACCTTGATTAAATGGGGGAATTTCTGACGATAAACAGTGAAGTTCTTGTTGTTTTGGAGCTGAATTTTCTTTTGTATATGATTCAACAAATTAAAGGCAACTAACTCAGTTCTTGTACTTTCATACATTTGCACGCATGTGATTTTAATGGATTCATCTTGATACATTTTTGGATAATTTTTTTCTTTTAAGATGATAACTAAAGTGAAAACTCTGCAAAGTACATTTTTTTTATTAATACATTTGGTCAGAAATGTGTGTGATTAAGGAAAAGCATTAAATTGGGGACTAGGGTAAACTGTATTTAATATTTTAATGTGTAAATGCTCGTGATCAAAGGTATACCTTTCTTAAAACAAGTTTAACTGCTTTGACCATAATGCAACATGTTCCATTCCTCACCTCATGGTGGCAGTAGTGCTTTGCTAAGCACCACAAGGACATAATCTGCAGTGTTTTTGCCAGATGAATTAACATTTTATTTTTATTTTATTGTCGCTGTTACTTAAGGACAATGAAATTATGCATTCATTTTTTCCTTATCTTTTAGCTTGGCCTTTTAAGTTGGTTATAATATGCATGGAAACTATAATGTTCTTATGTCATTACAAGTTCTTCAAACAGCTCCTCTTAGTCATTAGCAATCCAGTACTAAACATTTGTAAAAGGACAATTCAGTTTTCCAGCTCTGCATTTTTTACCCAATTTCAGGCAATCTGACATTACTTTTTCCAATTTTAAATCATGTCATTTGTGATGGCTTTCACTACAATTCAGTACTACTAAAGTGGATCTTTATTTCTCTTTCACGTGTAAGCTCTTCTCTACCCCCTGTGTTCTTTCCCACTCTGTGGAAAGTGAACAGTCAGCGGTTTTGAGCCTCATTAGTGGTATTGGTCTCTGATGAGCGGTATGATGAAGCCTTTCTATTGATCTGTCTCCAGAGAAAAACTGCTGGGTAAACAGGACACTTGCAGCTCATGGGATGAGGTCGGGTATGTTTACCGAGGAGAGAAAAAATAGTTACATATGTGGTGCGCAGTTCATTTTTCCGTCCAAAGGTCTCAAGTTATGTGACTCAATAATTTCTGTCTCACTTAAAAAATACTTCAGACGAGTTTATAGGACCGAGTTAAAGGCTGTTGAAAGTCTTCTGAATCAGTCAATAAGTCAGCAGTCATACTCTCACAGTGATGAAAAACACGAAGAGCAGGTCATTCAAATCTGGTTATTTGTAAACAACAATGTCAAAACATAATGGCATTGTACAGTGATGTTTTTATGTAATACCTTGTAAAACCACATGTACTATTGGTTTAAAGAATACAGAAAACAATTGGGCTGAACACCTTATAAAGCAATGGTTACCCAAACATTTCTGCATGAAATAGAAAAGTCCAAAGTTAGTTTTTTGGTCCCTGCTAAGTAAACATACATTTAAAAACCATGCACATGATTAGAAAAGGCTAAACGTTATTTTAAACATTCTTTCTCAGCAAGCGTGTGATTTTACAAAGAATTTTCTTTATTATTCCTACTATTGAGATTATAATAATTGAAGACAAAACATTTTTATTGAAGCCTACACGTAGATCCTAATTCACTGAAATCTGTTGAAAAATGTAAACGTCGTTGTGCTTTCCGTCTAAACAAAGCGCAGATTCCCTATTTACTGTGTTAATAGTGCAGTCAGTTCAGCTCACAGCTCATAACGGGTCTTTCCTCAACGCAACAACTTGTGTATATGACTGTCCCATAATATGAGGTGAGTAAAGTCAAAATATTTAAATAAATATACTAACTATATACTATTCATATACATGTATACTCTGCATGTCAGTGTTTTTATGTTTTAACTGTTTATTTAGTAACGGGACCAGTGTAACTTAGACAGCTAGCGCTTGAGTTAGCCGAGATGCTAACGAACATAAAGCTTTGTGACGCTAAATGGGTAACTGTTGGTGTTTAATCACAATGACTTTTAGTCCCTTTTAACTATTATTATGTTCACTTTTAATTAATGTAGCGCTTTATTTTTTTAATAACTAATTGTTGTCATTGTTGTTTGTGTTAAATCGTTTCCCCACTGCATGTTACATAAATTGTCTGCAATGTACTTTATATTTTTTAATAATATTCAGTTGTGTTTTTGTCTTTTTCCTCAGAACTTTCAGTATTGTCCAGTTAACATGTTTCGTTGAGCAGCAAAAAAAATGTAAGTATTATATTTATTATAATATTGCACATTATGAGTTTTTATTATATTATTTGTAATATGTAAAACAAAACCTCTTTGACATTGAAAAAAAATCTAAATTAAGTTTAAAATTGGATTATTACAGTTATTGCTATAAATATTATACTCCTTAACCATAGACCAAAGCAGTGATTTTGTAATATTTTGTTTATTGTTACTATTGTAAACCAATTTGTGAAGAGTGTTAAATAAATAAATGTGATGTTTTGTGAGATGTTGTCTAAATAAATTCCTCTTTTTGTCTCCGTCTTATTCTCGGCAGGGGCACCCAAGGCCAGCAGATCCAGCTTCAGCCCACCCTGATGCTCATCCTTTCACCTCCTGGGACATTTAAGGCCAACAGGCACAGCTCCGTTCTCTTTTTGGCATAAATATATACTTTATATATACTGTATGTAAAGCGGCGTTGCAATAATGCAAAATGTGCTACAGAAATAATTTTGACTTTACATGGATCCTCACACCACCTGATAATAGTTGGAAACCCATTTGAAGAAGACAGCATTGTGTTTTTCTTGCTAGAAAGGATTACAATATTACCATGGGTTAGGTCTTGCTATGAGAAACAACTTTTTTTACTGGATGTTCAGAAGCAAACCATCAAGTTATCTTCAGCTGTCTTGAGTCTTATCAGTTATGTCAAATGTCACATGTAAATATTATCATATCCAGTGAAAATGTTACTGATTGTATATTGTGGTGAATTTGAATTGCACTTTTTTACAATTGTAGTATCTGAAATATTTCTGTTTTTATATTTAAAGTTAAGTCAAATTATTTGGTTACAATTTTGTTAAGATGAAAATGTATTAATTTATAACAATATTACAATATTAACTATGCCTGTGATTTCATGAATTTAGAATTGTAATTGACTATTTGAATACTGAATATTTATACTATGTAAATTGTTGTTTATCAATAAACAGTTTGCTTTGTATTTGGTTTTAGTATTTCTGCTTATTAAAATATTGTGAATAGGATAAACCATGAAAAGGTGGTTCCAGACCATTTTTAATAAAAGGCTTCCTTAAGAAGCCTTGCGGGTTCCTCAGAGAACTGCTCGTGAAATGGTGCCTTAAGTTTCCTCTGAGGGTTCCGCCGGTGTGGCGATGTGAGGAACCCCAAATGGTTCCTCAAAGAACCTTTAATTTTTACAGTGCAGAAATGTTTTTGTAAGAAATTCTTTGCCAAACGATAAGTATGATACAAATTCAGATACCACTTTATGGTATGTTTTTAATACATTTTTGTTAATAAGTGATTTTGTTCCCCCGTTTGTATTTTTAGGTGGTCAAGCAGTGTTGGTGTTCTGTCAGTGGTCAGTGTTTTTTCACTGCAGTCTTTTTTAGATCAATAGCGAGATTTCTTCCCCCAAGCTTCAAAGGCAGAATGCTTGAGCATAGCTCAATAAATCCAGGGTCTTTTAATAAGAAGGTGCATGTGTCCCTTTGAAAGAAGTTAACTGGCTGTTCACTGACACAGGAGTGTGTCATTTAGTCTTGTTAAACATTTTATTTCAAAGGCCAAGTGTAAGTGTGTGAGATCTGACTCTGGACTCCAGAGTGTCTTTGCTTGTTGCGGATGTTTAGTTGACCTTAGGCTTCTGTGGCATTGATCAAAAACGTTTAAGCAGCCTGTGTGAAAATGTGAATAATTTGGCGATGAATGGCGAATTTTCACATTGCTGCTCAGAACACCTTATCTAAATGCAGAAGGTGTCAAGCTTGCCTGGGGTGACAGTGGTTGAGATGTCAGATCTTTTGTCTACTGACTGTTGGAGCTATAGCCTGGCAGGTAAAAAGTACTCTGACATTGAGATGTGGTTCCCATATGTGAGCATACCAGTTAAAATCTGCTTCGCATTCACACAGTTTCCTCTCCTGTGGATGGTTCATTTTTAAAATAGTTATTTAAATAAGGTCATGTGATTGCCAAATTCATAAAAGGTAAAGTGATAGTTCACCCAAAAACAAAACAAAATCTGTCATAATTTATTCACCCTCTTGACATTTTAAACCTGTGTGACCTGTATGTTGGTAACCACATTTTTCAAAATATTGTCTTTTGTGTTTTGCAGAAGAAAGAAAGTCATACAGGTTTGAAACGACAAGAAGGTGAGTAAATGATGACAGTTCCATTTTTGGGTGAACTGTCCCTTTATTATCGCAAGTGGTGACATGCTGATTGTAAACTATGAAGTTATGGATCAATCATTCTTAATAAAACCAGTAAGGCAAACCAAGAAAATGCATTTTGATTTCATGCTGAGTTTAGTATTTGATTATTGATGGTGGATCAGCAACAGTTTTTTCCGATAGGTGGATTCAGTCTGTCATTTTGATGTAGTTAGAGGCACGGCACAGAGCAGAAATCCACACTGTTTGTAGCCTACAGAGCTTTGTGGTTTCTGATATCAACCTCCCTGGCTCTGAAACATCCTCCGAAAAATAAAACAAAAGTTTCTTCAGATATCAGATCTTAAATGCAAAAGTAAATTATCGGCTTAGTTTCCTCCTAATTGGTATTCAGCTGTCCTTGTTTTGATTTCTGCTTTGCATTTCAGTCAGCCTGGCCTGGTTGGGTTCGCTGCATTGTAAGCTGGTCGAGATCCTTGAACTGGTTTGGAATGCAGCGCACAGATTTTGGATGTCATCTGAAATGCCATGGCAACAGCAAGTCTAGCAAATGTGTGGCGCGAGTTACACTTACAGATACTTAGCTGAGCAAGTGCACAGAATTCTGATTTGTGTCAAGCTCATCATCATTAGCATCCTGGTTTTTGTTGAAGCAAGTTTACTTTGAAGGTTGTTGGGGGTTGTGATCTAAGAATTTAACCATATGTTAAAAGGATAAAACCTTTCAGTGTGCTTACCTTGAAATCTTCATTTCCAAGAACTCAAGAATCTTTTTATTTTTTAGAAATGCTATTAACAGGAGTATGATGTGCATCTTTATCTTTGAATGTTATTTGCCCATATTTTGTGCATAAATCAATGTACAACCAACATCCAGAGATGTTTGCACAAAAATGATGCTCGCTCTGAATAATCACAAACATGGAGATTGGGCCACGACCAGCTGAAACGGCCCTGAAACGGTTTTCTCTCCCACGTGTATCTCATGAGCAGATTGCACAGGCTTTCTATCTGGGTTTGCAGAGCAAAGAACAAACTCATGCTTATTTTGTTCTTCTGACAAATCCTACTACAAAGCAATGGCCTCCTCTCTGTGCTGGCCTAAGGATTAAACTCTGGCTTTCACTCCAAAGTCACTGGCTCAAGTCTCCACTGCAGGCCGCTGGGTCTCCAGAACGATGCACGCTGACACGCATCCTAGTAAAATACTGATTCTTTTACCCTTGTACTGACCACCCTCTATAGCCCCTTAAGGTGCAAAGCAGACTAGCCCATCATTTGTTCTGAAGTACAGTAATCTCTGTGAAGGGTCAGAGCAATTGTGTTCCAGTTGTTCACTCTTGGACGAGATCTCTCGTATCTTTCAGGTGGGGAGAGAAAGCACTCAGAAGGTATTTTTTATTGTTTCATAGGAGCACTCAGGTGAACATACTCGTTGAACTGAAAATAGAACTGCAGTGATGGTTTTACCCTTCTCTTGGCCGTCGGAGTTCAGTTTTGTGCCCATGAGGATGTGACCTTTTCGGGCTTAGGATAAATAGAATTTGGCTGTAAATATGTAATTTACTATTAATAGGTATTGTTTTATTCTGTGAACTTCTAACGATATCTCTCCCAAATTTCAAACAAATATATTGTTTCTATTTGCATTTATTTGTAGAAAATGAAAACTGGAGAAACAGGTCAAAATAACAGAAAAGATGCTCTGTATTTTTTCAGACCTCAAATACTGCAAATAAAACAAGTTTATATTCTCTTTTAAACAATACATAAAATAAAAAAAATGTATGCGATAATGATTTTTATCACAGTTTTCAGGTGTCTTGTCATGCTGTCAGTCTTTCACATTGCTGTTGGATGACTTTGTCACTCCTGAGGTTTGATTTTGTTGAAATTCAACAGACACTGGACTGAAATGGCCACAATGCATCTAGAAATGCTGTTTAAATGAAAACTTGGAATGGCCTATTATTTTTTAAGGGTTAGTTTTTATTGCAAAGCAACAATGAAAATGAATTGGTTATACTCAATATAGCATAAAAATATGCTTTTGTACAGTTAGATACATGAAATATATGTACATTTTGCATAAAAAAGATAATAAAAAGAAAATAACTACCCAAATTGATCATGATAACCAAAGCTACAGTTATTGTAACTACTGTTAAATCATAATTATTTAATATGAGATCTCTTTCCAAAAATGTATGAATTCATTTTCAGACTCAGACTCTTTCTAATTTTAATATCTTATTTTGGTGCTTATAATGATAATGATAACAGTAACTACAGTATTGACGCAGAAAATATGGTTACCATGGCACATTTTTGTAAGGAAAGTTATATTTATCCTAAGATAATGCTAATCTCTTTTTCTAAATAACATGCACTGAGTCATACAAATATGTTAGAAAAGCTGATTATAAAACGAGAAACATAGTTCGTGTTTCCCTAACTGATTTATTTTGGATTTTTAACATGAAAGTACATTTGGATTTGAGTGTGAAGAATAAAGATAACGTCAGACTGTTAAGTGTTTTCTTGTTATCTTCCAATTAAACAAAGTTTCTTTTGGCTTTCCTACAAGATAGCTTTGCAAGTTGACAGCTAATTACTTCATGACAAACAAACACCCAAATCGCCAACGTACCACAATAAATCTTTCATCCAGAAACATTACTGACATTCAGATCACATCGCAAACGCAGTTTTTGTTTTCTGCGGTGCGACAGGTTTAATGTACGCGCTAATTCGCCCGTTTCTATTTTTAGATGTCTGGGAGCCTCAGGTGAGGTTTATTTCTGCACGCCGAGGTTCCAGTCAACCAACTTCTATCAAAGAGATAACGGCAGTTGCTATGGTAACCCGTTCTCCTCTCAGGTTTTAAGTCGCAGACACGTGTACGCATACTCGCACGTATCTTTTTGGAGTGCGGATTCACAAAAGCGCTATCTCCCAGTAGACCTGCATTTTGGGTCCCAAACGCGTTTTTATCATCATCAACTATCCCACCCTGTGTGCAACGGGGCTTGTATGGGAAAAATAGCTGCTTGTTTAGAGCTTGAGCTTTCTGTGGTTATAACTCCACAAAACTAGCTTTGCTTTTCTGTTTACACTATGTTCTTTTGGTTCCCCGTTCAATAAATCAAGCTCTCCGTCGCCGCGGAGCGAGAGATAGAGGGAATGGCTCCATGTGACACGATTGCAATTCAAGCCTCTAATCACATTATTCTTCTTATTCTTCGCCTCTTCTTTACCCGGTCTGTCATTACAGATACTGCCGGGGGGCCACGGCGCCGGCTTTGGCTGTTGGCTTTAATTGCTTGCCTGTCAGAAGGTGAAAAATCTAAACGTTGGATGCAGGCACTAGGACTGAAGATCTAATGCTGAATCAGTGGTTATAGTAGTTTCCATTGCCTTCTATACAGAGATCTCAGATCGTGCCCTTCTTTGCTCCTCAGTAATTGGAGAAGTCCTTTTTTAAGTGGAACATTAGCCGGTCAGGACGTGGCACGTCTCCAAGCTTGGATCTCGCGCCGAGCCTGTGTCTGACCTGGATTTCACCTTTGTTTGAGCTCAATTTAAAGATGCAGTCTGTAACTTTTTGGGTTAAAAATAAAGTTGAGCAAGTGCGTTGAGAAAAGATCATCGTTCTTACCTTAGATTTACAACGATATGCTTATAAAAACGATTTATAGTTTGTTGGATATGATTGTGCATGAATGTACATGATACGAAGTAACATGCAATTTCTTGATTCAAACAGAGATGGCGATATAGAGGCAAAATGTATAGATAGCATTTTTAATTCATTTTATTTGAACTACATTGTAGTTTTGACTTGTAGCTCAAAATATTCATTGTAATTGCATGGAAAAGAGTGTCAAGAGAATGCAAAAATGATCTTCACCCAAAAATGATAATTCTGTCATCATTTACTCACCCTATGACTTACCACTTCTGATGCAAGTCAATGGGTTCTGCCGTTGTTTGGTTACCAACATTTTTCAAAATATCTTCTTTTGTGTTTTGCAGAAGAAAGAAAGTCATACAGGTTTAAGGGTGATTAAATGATGTCAGAATGATCATTTTTGGGTGAACTATCCCTTTAAGGATAAAGTGCATTGCAGGGATGCTCTGATGCTGTTCGCTTGTTGGTTCACAACAATTTCGGAATCGTTTTCACTAGAAGAAAGGTTGTATTGTGTTTGATACAGAATGCATTCAGTCAGTGGTGACACATGGGAGCAGAAGAATGTAAAGTGAGTCGTGCTGTGCTCTATATAATGAGGTGTAAAACTACAGCCTGTGAAAGATAATTAGTATCGGGAACCTTGTTCTCACTTTCACACAAGACTTCACATGCTTGTCATCTCCTCTAAGCGAATACCTTGTCACTTTTCTTTCAGTGTTTTTCACTGTTCAGACCTTTAGAGGCCGATCATCCATCAGCCGTCTTCACATCTCTCTGATGTCAGTTAAAAGGTTAGTTTACACAAAATGACATTTGCGTGTCGCTCTCATGTTCTTCCAAATTCTGTAAACTTTGGTTTTTACACTTTGAATATGAATTGTGATTCATACTGCCTGGAAATTAGGAAAATTATTTTCTTTAAAAAAAAAAAATCTTAGTCTTGATCTGCTCCTTTTTAAGGCTGTTGTGTGACTTTAGATGACCTGGAATATAAAGCATAAATCACTACTTTTATTTATTTTTTGAATATTTCATTTTGCACTCTAACATACAACCTGATACATATTTAATAAAAGACAATACATAGAGTATTGTACAAGACTAGATACACAACAACACAAGACAAGACAAAAAAAGTACACATAAGATGAGAAAATACAGAGTATTAATATTAGTACAGTGTAAGACCTCACTCAAAACACATTTTATAAAACACTATTTGTTTTTTATATGATCTTTTTTGCATTGCAGTAAAAATCGCTTTTCATAAAAAACCTGCCTCAACATAAATGCAATAATACATTTAATGGCAGAAAAATGTTGATGATGACAGAATTGAAGTAGAAACCTAGAATGTTTTTTTAATATTTGCTAAAAATATCTATTTCCTTTCTGTACAGGATGAGGTATCTATGACATGTAAAGATATTTGATATGATGTTTATGAAAGTCTGTGTATCAATACTGCTCCCATAATCCTCTGCTTTGATTGACGTGCTCCAGTGGGACTTCAAGCCTGAGGGGAATCATGTACCATTTTTTCCCTTTTTGCACCTTGAAGAAAAACTGATGATTTTGCATCATGCCACTCATTTTGAGGCCATATGTGAAATTACATGCCAATCCTGACACTGTCTATCTGTGGACCACGATTAAGTCACATCAGAATGAACTGCACAATGATGCTTTAACCATCATGTACAGAATCTGAGAAGCGGTTTCTGTTTCCTCTGATCAACTGCAGTTCAACAAGGGCGAATTTAATGGTGTATTGAAACCATGCTATTTTTCTTGAGGCGGCAAGGTATCGATCGGCCCCTTTTCTGCTGCTCTATTAATCTTTGCGGCCAGAGGTCACATGATCTGCGGCGGCCAATCCAGAAACAACTCCCCTCCTAGGCAGGACCCAGGTGGTAAACTTCAAAAAAGACACCCTTGACTCACTTGAACCTGCTTCTGTTTTCTCACAACCCCTAACATCCCTTTGATCAATTGATCTTACTCAACAACCATGAAAACCTTAAAGGTTGCAACAAACCCCCCCAAATCCAAATTCTAATTGAAGTATCACAGGTTATAATCTGAAACAGAGTGCTTATCTGTGTTTGAACATCCAACAAGCACCAGAGATGAACCCACAGATAAATTCCACTCATTTTCTTCTTGCAAACAAACAAACGCTGCCAGGAGTTTATCGGAACAGTCGTAACAAATCTGATCCTGTTCAAAGCAGATCCGAGATACGGCAGGGGAATCCACACGTTCAAACAAAAGTTTTCCGGCACCTGAGGGAGAAAATGCTCAAATCAGTTACTAGTTTAAGGAGTTTACTGAATAATCCTTATCAGATGCCGGCTGTTTGTGCACCTGGTGGTAAACTTCTGCAGATGTGCCAGGGCTGCCTTTGTGGATACAGTGAAATGGGTTGAAAACGGGCCTTTTGTCCCAGATTGCAATAGCTGGATATTTCCAACTGGTTTGAGATTTTCAGGTAGTGCCTGATTGTATCTAGTGCCAGTTTAATAGGAATTTTATTGCAAAATTATCAAAAATGATCGGTTACTATTCTTTTCTCTAGCAATTTCATGCCGTGTGATACATGTGTTATAAAACCTGGCCTTGTTGGGTGTCCACAACTGAAAGCTTTTGATTTAGTACAAGGTTGTTCCATTCAAATACCATATAACACACTCTCTCTTGCACACATAACTCTCATTTCATCTTTGGAAATGTGGTTTTGCATAAAGTTCAGAGTGATGGGCAAATTACCACAGAAGCTTTCAAAGGTCCTAAATATCTTGCTGTATAATCTTTCTCAAATCTCTCCCCCTAAGAGATTTTTCTTCGACTAGACAGGCCACATCAAATGAAGGACTTAAGTGGATGTGGACAGATTCTTTAATCGTTTATATATCGATTATTTTTAATCGATATATTTATTTTGGTTTAAGGGTGTAGTGGCACAGTCCCAGCAATACGGGTTGATTTAGACTATTGTGCATTACTTCACAGCACTTTAGGTTAAGATGTCTGCGGGAAGACCATGTAGACCCTGACCTGTGCCATCTAAGAGCATTGATTTTCTTTTTTCTCTTTGGATTTTAACCTTCCGTGCGCTCACATTTACAGAGGTCAGATCCAGAATGAATTTATGCTCCTGTTTACTTCACGTGTGAGTATGTGTATGTTGATGTTTTAATGAAAAATGTTTGTGGTTAAAGTTGCTGAAAGAGTTCTGGAATTTCAGAGCGGAGCTAATGGCTATTCATTGATTTGTCTAGTGCTTGTGTAGGATACAGAGGTGCAAATATATTTTTCATGCTGTAAAATATCTTGCTTTTGAAACCAAGACTATACATAATCTGAAAGGTGAAAATATAAGCTTTCCATTGATGTATGAATTGTTAGGATACATTTGACTTTAAAGTTGTCCATCAGAGGCGCTGTAGCAGGCCGTTACTAGAAGAAACAGGTTTGTTTTAATTCTCTCTATTGTCTTACCGCTGTAATGACGTTGTGGAGAATAGATGAACCAGAAAGCTAAAAATTCTATGCTTCACATAGATACTAAACTAGTGAGTAATTCCCAAAGAGCGTCAGCAGCGAACAAAGTCTATAGACATGTTTCCGGCCATTTTTGTTCGCGATTTTGCTGCATCTATTTACAAAAATAGTTTTGATATATTTACGGTAGGAAATATCCTCATGGAACATGATCTTTACTTAATATTCCAATGCTTTTTTTGCATAAAAGAAAAATACCATTTATTGTTACCCGTGCTACTTGTGTTTTGCGGTCCAGGGACACATTAACATTTAATGTAAAATAAGATGCCTGTAAAATATTTGAAGTATAGCTTTCCTTCAAATCCCTTTGTCCATTGGAATGGGAATCACATGT
Source organism: Oreonectes daqikongensis (assembly GCA_026939265.1). Taxonomy (NCBI): domain Eukaryota; kingdom Metazoa; phylum Chordata; class Actinopteri; order Cypriniformes; family Nemacheilidae; genus Oreonectes; species Oreonectes daqikongensis. The sequence continues at coordinate 10,469,874 of JAOTQM010000339.1, read as the reverse complement.
ATTTTTTTCATTAAGGGGTATAAGTATAAAGGGGTTCAATACTCCAAAGTTAATACTTTACACAGAAACTTAACTTAAAAAAGAAAAACTTCAAATCTCCAGAAAACAACTTCCCTGATATAATTTTGTGTCTATGATGCATTTAATACATTTTGTTACGTTCAGACACAGCGTGTCGTTCAACTTTGGTGCATTGATGTAGGAACATCAAGCTACTGACCCTTATCTGGTTAGTTCAGACCCGAGTCGAATGTTTGTTTCATTGTCCTGCTGTATGGCTGGAGAATGTCACTCCCACCAAAGTCTTTTGAAAAGAGGATTCAGTAATTAGGACGGCTAATTAAGCTAACAGTGGGATATACTTTCAGGTTTCTCTTCTGATGTGGCTGTAATGAGGGACAGGAAGAACGTGTCATTTCCTGTGGCGCTCCTTCACATGTCCACCTCCAGACTGACTCTGTCTGATGTTCTCCTGTGTCTTGGTACTTTGTTTTAAAGGGAAATTCACCCAGAAATGTGTAGTTATGTAAGACACTTTTATGACATTTCTTTTGTAGATCACGAAAGGTTTAATTTAATTTTTATCATCATTGCCATTGTACACATTTGCGAATTAGCCAACTCAACCACAATGATATGATGATGGATTCTTATTTTATGTGTCGCTTGTAGGCAAACATTGATTCAGATGGCATCCGCTCATGTGCCTTGTAAAACTTTTAGCTGACTTTTAGGAAAACATCTAGATTCCTTCTAGTTTTATGTAGGTCCCTGTTTTTAGTCTTTATATTTGGAAGCAAACTAGAACGAATCCGAGAACGAAAGCCACGTGTTGGTGGCGATATGAGAATAGCGTACCTTTTTTCATTTTAGGTTATTGTTGTTGTTTTTTTATCATGGCTATTTTTCACTCTCATCCAGAGGCAGGGCAATAAGAATCCCTCAGTCAAGGCTGCAGAGTGAAAATATTGCGGAGGGGAGAGCTGTAACGATTTCAATAAAGCCCATCATTTCTCAATCCCAGTGTGGCTGAACTCCGATTGGGGACAGTTCTCGGGGGGGATGGATATTAGAAAAGATGTGTCAAGGTCTCCTCCGCCGGCTCTCAGTATTTCAGGAGCAAAAGGGTGCCAGAGAGATGGGAATGCAAGGGTCGGACGGAGGAATTGTGGGTAACCCTTTCAGGCTTTAAAGCAATCAAAGACAATATCCATTTGGGCTGGCTATAATAATCAGTTTGAGTTCTAAATCTTTTTCAATCACCTTGCCATATGGCTTGGGGCACATGAGCATTTGTTTTGGGTCTAGGAAGAATATTACACACGTTTTAGTAGCATATTTGGCCATATTTTTCCTTCTTGTTGCCGTTCAAGACTTGTCATCTTTGCAGTATTTCTATGCCAAATGCTTAAGGCTGACACAGACCCTTCTATTGACTGTACTCGAAGGTCTTCAGGACTGGTTATAAAAACATGCAATTTTGAATTATTGCGTGCCAAGAGATACATTTTGATAAGGACTGGGATTTGCTTTACTTTGAACATCATCCAATTTACTCTTAATAACAAACATTGCGTCGGACTGACCCCGGAGGCTATTAAACACCTTGACAAACCTCGAGTCCTTGAAAACAACATACAGAGACTGACCTCTTTATCATAAAATGCTGTAAAAATATTTCTTCCTGCTATTTCGAGTTGACCTTGATCATGCTTTTACGCTTCATTCAACTCATATTATCTAGCAATTTACTCCGATCTACGGTTGTTAAAGTGCTGGACGTGTACATCAATATAAACGTTGTGCTGATTCGTCATAGGTTACGAGTCGGGTGTAAAAGGTCACGTGTGGGGCGCTCATTCCATCTAACTGCCAATTTCCTCAATTTTGTGCTTTATGCTGACATTGTCAATAGAAATGTAAGTCACCTGACCCTATCTCACATCTTGAACTCAATGACCCAGGGAATTCAGAATTACAACGCAGACACCAACAAATCACTTCACAGCTCGAACAGCTTACACAGTTTAGTGTACAAATAATAAATGCCACTAAGAAGGCTTTATGTCATACTTTGATGAAATGTTTAGCCTGTTTTCAGGCATTTGGTATTACTCTCGTGCCACAGATGTTTTGAGAACGTATTTATGTAAAACGTCTTTGTACATGCACTGTAAATTTTGTTTTGTAAAAACCCCCGGCAGAAATATATCAGCTGGAGCGACAGAAATATATAATTGTTTTCCCCGGTCTTTTTCTGTAATTTTGACCGTATTTTAAAAATAAAAATTTTTCTTTGCCTGTAATTTTTTGGATCGTTGTTTAAAATGAAAAATCTGTAAAAAACAAACAAACAGTAAAATTCAGTTTTACGTGGAAAATTTGTTACAGCAAAAACACAATATGAGCACTGTTTGAGAGGTCGAAATCTTTGAAATGTGAGAGGAAACATGTTAGAACCCATGCATCTTTTATTTTTAGGTGAAACATCTTCATTTGTTCAAGTCTCTATTTGTGATCCATTCGAAACGGTCATTAAAACGGAGATTAAACAAATTTAGCCTTGACCTGAAATAATGCTATCTGGTATTTTAACAAAACAAACCTGTTTTCATTGAAAATGCACAGAGGAGCGAATCCCAACAGCATACTCCTGTCCATCTCTAGGGGTCACTGTTGTTCTTTCATCAATTTTTCAATCTTGTGTTCCTGAGCAGTGCATTACATAAAGCATTCATGATACTCGACCACAAAAGAAAAAAGAAACGGACAGTGTTCTGCATTTTATAAATACTGTTGAAAAGTAAATTTGTAGTTTTAATGAAAGCTGTCTTAAACAGGTATTTTAAAAGATAGGAAGAGTGCAATGGACCAACTGAAGGTAAATCCAAAGACCCCAGGGGTTATCCACTCCAGCTCTTTTACAATTGGCTCTTTCCTCAAATACAAGAAGAAGAGCAACTACGAGTTCTTGTTTCCTTGAGGGAATTTAGAGTGAGTGAATGCGCACAACATTGCTGCTTCTAGGTTGAGATAACAATGCTTTTTATTTCACTTTGCTCCAAAAATAAATCATCGCCGCATGGCTTAGTACAGTAACAATGACTGATAAATGTTTAATAGGTGCATCCTTATCTAAATCTGTAGTTCTTCCGGGGGAAACATACATCCAAAAGAATGACATTTTACCCTACAGATGTTATCCGTGTCACAATTTTATCACAACCACCGTTTCTTAAGACTAGCTAAAATACATCTTTTAGGTTACTGTAGTTTTCAGCATGTGCCATGTTTGCCTTTAGTTTTAAAGGATTGCAAGTTAAAGGAACATTTCACCCAAAAATGAAAATTCTGTCCTCGTTTACTCATCCAAGTTGTTCCAAATCGGTATAAATTTCTTTGTTCTGATGAACATGGAGAAAGATATTTGGATGAATGCTTGTAACCAAACACATCTTGGCCACTATTGACTCCATAGTAGGAAAAATTATTTTAGAAATGTCTTTGTTCTGTTGAACACAAAAGAAGATATTTTGAAAAATGTAACAGGACCATTGTAATTTTTCCTACTATGGTAGTTAATGGTAGCCATGGTTGGGTAAAATGTAGTCAAACCCAACTGTTGGGGAATAAATAAACCTTATATGCTGGGGGTTGGTTCAAACTATTGTTTGGTAAAAAACATTTTCTAGGTTGATTTAAACCAACATTTAGTTTTTGTTGCATATTTTACCCAATCATGGGTTGATGCCCAAAATGTAAAAATCCATTCCAAGACAAGCAGCCCTAAACTCTCCGACTCTTTTCATTGTAGCCAGCACATTTATGTAAACAATGGCATCTAAACTCTCTGAGTCCTAAATTCCTGCAGTTCATCTTAATTCCCCTTGACTGAATGGAGCCTGAATTTCATACAATCAGAGCATCATGCTGAAATTTGTACTGCATCCGTTTGAAATTACAAGCCTGAGTTACACCATGGAAAAATACACTCAGCTGGAGTCTTGCACGATTATCCCAGGAATCATTTAGCAATCTATGTAACGGCCTGGCTTTTCTTCTTTTCCGAACACATCTGGGTTGATCATTGTGTAAATGGTTGAAAACGCAGGACAGCCATCAGCCTCCCCACTGGCTCTCCCATTAAACGCCTTCAACAGGAAAATACATCAGACATCATATTGACAATTTGTCCCTCCCTTTCACAGTAGAACCGCAGTGAGCAGCGATAAATGCGCTTTTCACTCCATGAAAGAGGTTTAGTGCGCAGTTTGAGGAGCACGGGCACAAATATCCGTCAGTTAAGAACTGTAAACGTCTTCAAGCATTTTGTCTTTAATTGATACAATGTTCACTATATATTACTTTAAACTGGGTTAGTGGTTTCTCCACCTCAGCAGTTATCAGACTGCATCCATTTCTCCAGAGTTTCACAAGCAATGGCTCACTGTGGTAAAAATGTTCTGAGATAAAGTTAAAAGAGCTTTTAATATAAACTCATATTTCTCATCAGATTCTTTCAAAAAAGGGTCTCTATAGGCCACTTTGCAAGATGTAAACACTGGCATGAAATTGTAATGTTCTAAGTGATAAAACAATAGTACAGAAATTTGCTTTGAATAGTGCCGTAAATTGCACCCGGTCCACCGTATAGAAAATCTAATGATTCCAATGACACTCTTTAGTTTTATTCAGGGGTTTTCATACCCTTAGCGTTTGGCACGGACAATTGTTTATTTCATCGTAACTGTTGGTGTGACTTTCTGCCGGGGACACAGGTGTGCTGGTGTTACTGTGGTCATGGCCAGACTCCACGCTGCCTCTGTGGGAAGTTATAGATGAGTAGTTTTCATGAATTTTATGTTAACCCATAGTCAGTTGCAACATGCTGTTGGGCGAGGAACGTAAAATTAGGTCACCGGTTAGAACACAGACAGCGTGAAGCAAACATTGGCCTTGGGCTTCTGTCAGAGGTCAAGCGTTTCTCTGTTATTCACTTGTCTCACTGGCCTTTTTCATCTTTGTGGTCACAGAAGGCCTCAAACGCCCTTTGCGTTTAAAGGTGAATTGTGCACTTTGTGGAATAATTTCTCTTATTCAGATTTAATATGCATAGATTAATTGTTTTGAAACATTTGTTTGTGTAGCAATTTAATTTCTTTTTTTCTTCTTCTGCTTGACCTTGTAAAGCGTCAGAAACACAAAATATGAGGCTGCAGCCTGTTCCTATTCAAGTATGAATGCGAAGGTAAATGCTTACAAATGCAGTCTGCGGGGAAATAAGTGCTTTGTTGTTGGTTCAGTTTTTAGAGTTCATTTTAAGTTGATTTAACACGGCTTTGTTTGTTTACTGCCAAATAAGGACTTCTTTAAAGTGCTTTTATCCCCTGCTGGTCTCTGTGGGAACTGTACAGAGTGTTTGGAGCTCATCAAACAATCCAGATTTAACAAGACATAATTCAGCCTCATAATCATTTTCCCTTTTACTCATTTACAGTTTTGTCATTTTAGCTTACACTATTATCCAAAGGAACTTTTAATGAGCACATTATCATTCCATATCCTAAAACACTATATAGTACCAACCCCCTTTAGCTCAGAAACAGCATTAATATTCCAGTTAATACTAATTCTGTAATATCACTGCTGTCCTTTTGAAACCACGTATCTCCATATTGCTTGATTTAAAAAAAAATCATAACTCATTATTATTAGTCACCCTTTATGTTTGTCACTGAGTTTTGCAACCACTAAAAAGTATAAAAGAAAGTATTAAAAAGTGATTGAAAACACATTATTGAATCATTTAAAAGTACAGTTCCTGAAAAACAGCAGATTTGGACATACAAGGTTTCAGAACGACAATATTTAAAAGAGTTTTCGCCGCATAACTAAATTCAAACATCCAGTCGTATGCCACTAGATCACAAAGGTTTTTAAGTCAAGTGGGGAATATATATATATATATATATATATATATTTACTATTTATCTATGAATTCATACGAATTAGCCAATATTAGCCACCTCGTAAAATACTTACGATTTCGCAGTGAGATTGCATTTCATGTTTTAGCACAGTATCGACCAATCAGCATCCAAATATCTATCAAAATCCTTCATTTTTACCAAACACCTGTCGCTTCCCATGCTGGCCACTCCAAAAATCAACAGCATCTGTCTTGTGCAACATGGCTGTGTTTCTTCTCCTCAGGATTTGAATGCGTTGTGAAACGGCTGCTGTCAGGAACACTGAAGGCATCCAGAAAGTGCATTTGAAGCAGGTACACGCTGTTTCCCCGGCAATTTCCTGCTGTTGGTAATGACATAATTGCATGACAGACACCATAAGCAATCCTTCGTACCTTATATGCTGTAAAATATGATGTCACAGCTTTTAGAAGATGCATTGTGCGCATAAGATTTGTATTTGATCTAATTACATTTTTTTCCTGTACTATGCCACTTTCAAGATTGAGCTGAATGTATTTATTTCTGTAGCTGTGAATGACGTTTTAGAAGCGTTACATTGCAATTTGCACTAGAAGTGTTGTTGCCAGAGATGTTTTGGCTGGGAGGCAAAAAGCAGGAAGAACATCTTTAATATCTTCGAGGCAAAACTTCTCTAGGGATCAGGCCTGTAGCTTATCACCGAACCCTGACAACTTTTCATTTTCCTGGATGGAGCTCAGAGAGGCATGACATTGTTGTCTTTATTTACACATTTGTCTAACACATGTTCCTTTGTAAAACAGATACATCCTGATTGCGTTTTACTGACTGCGCAAACGTTGTTGTACGGATGCAAACACCGCAGCACAAATTTCTGATTGGCTGTGAATTACGTTCATGAGATGTTTTGAGCACCTGGATGTCTGGATGTACCACAGCGTATACACAACCTTTGCATTTTACTAGCAAAACAAATCGGAAGGTTTCAGAGGTTGCGGTTCAGAGCCTGAATAGCACGCTATCAGTAAACAACAGTTCCTGCTGTGTCACATACTTAGAGGGTGATGAACTTTGCAATGCTCTGACATTTTTGCTCTGTTATCTTTGTTTTTCATGCAGTTTCTTCACAACCGCGAAAGAGGTCACTTCATTAAAAACGAAACATCAGACAGCGAAGCATCACAAAATATTCTGCTTATCACCAAATTCTGTTTAAAGAAGCAGCACAAAACAACCTGTCAATATTTACTCACCCTCATGTCATTTTGAATCTGAATGACTTTCTTTCTTCTGTAAAACACAAAATGTTAAGTTACGAACAGTAGTTGCTCTATTTTTAATGCAGAAATGAGGCTTGAAATGAGGAATAGTTTATCCAAAAATGAAAATTCTGTCATCATTTCCTCACCCTCTTGTCATTTCAAACCGGTATGACTTTATTTTTTCTGCAGAACACAAAAGAAGATATTTTGAAGAAATGTAGTAACCGAACAATGACGGCACTAATTCACTTCTATTGTATGGACACAAAAGCAATGCAAGTGAATGGGTACCGCCATTGTTTGGTTACCAACATTGCTAAGTAAATTATTTTTGGGTGAATGAAAATATTTTGGGGTATTTTTGACATTTCAAAAAGGACACACAAGTACCATAAAAATATAATAAATGTGTTCCATGTGTGCTAAGGCAGGATTTTCGGTAAACAACACTATATTTTATAAAGTGTTCTCATACAATAATATTCAGCTTGTTATAATAAACAGGAGACACATGAACCGTGTTTACGGTGCTTTTGTGTCCTTTTTAAAACCTAAAAGCCTCAGTTCATTTGCTTTGTAATTGGACAGAAAAGGACATTCATGTCACAGTGTTGAGTAAATGATGACAATCATCTTTTGGGACACTGTTTCTTTAACAACTCTTAGCCCAAGTACATGAATAAATGACCCGGCAGCACACTTATGCAGACCTAAACCCAATTTGAATTTTTTACCAGCATTATTTCGTGGTTTGCCTGGGCAGGTAAGATAACACACATTGTCCGTTGTGTGGCTAATAAGAATATATGAACACAACATCTTTAGTGCATTTTCACAGTACTTGGGTAAATGAAAACAAACAAGTTAAAGCCGAAGCGGCAAATCCTTTAGGGCGAAGCTGGCTGCTCATTGTATCCCTGCGTACACTGGTTAACATGCAGTGCAAACAAATACTCTAAGGCAATAGATGAGAGTGAGTAAAAAAACAGAATCTTCACTTCAAAGAGTCTGTAGTCTCTGACTGCACCGCTCAAGGTGATTTAGTTAAATAGTTAAATGGGAGAGAAATATCTAATGTTATGCGCCATAAAAGGACAACAAGGCAGAATAACTCGCGGTTTAATGTATTACGCCTCGTTGGAAGTTCAATTTGCGGACGCATTGACTTTAAAATCATCTTTATTCTGTCTGAAAAGTAAGATCTGTCTTTGGCAATAAAGCTGTCATTTTCAGCTTCATTCATAGAGTTTAAGACATGTCAAGGTTTTAAAACAGCATTTACAATCTGAAGTAGGAATCTATGGCCACACTTGTAATACTGTACAATCATCTTATACATCTTAAACCTCTTGTATGGAGCACAAAAGCACAATGTGGGCCAATGCTGGTTGGTTACCAACGTTCATCAAAATATCTTCTTTTGTGTTCTGCAGAAAAATGAAAGTCATACAGGTTTGGAATGACATGAGGGTGATAACAGAAGATATTTCGTACTATTAATAGACAGTCACAAGTCAGAATTTGTGACAAAAGCAGAACATATATAAATGATAAATTACAAATCTACTTCCTCTAATTGACTTTTTAAACTAAGTTTGATATCATGACAAACTGATTGTCCACCATCGCTCCTGACAGTAAACACTATAATGAAGGCACATCAAACGCCTGGTGGCCCGACAAGACCCTACAAACACACATCATCTCTTTGTTCATCTGGATTCCTCTTAATCAAAAAACCAAAGCCTGCAGCTTTAAGCTTCACAAACAGATAAGCGACAAAAACAACACCAAATCACTAGCTTTTGTCCAGCAGAATGTTTGATGAGGAATCTGCTTTGACCCGGAAGCACATCTAAATCCACTTCTGCTCTTCAGATTGATGAAACAGCCCGCAGGTGAACGTCTCTGATGATTTGTCTCTTTTGTTTAATACAGACAGGGCAGTATGCAGACAAGAGAGGGTTTATCATCTTGATTAATATACGTGTGGTGTGGTGACTTTTACTTTCTCGAAGCATCTTGTTTGCCGTATTGTTCGCCGTGCCTATTGCAATGCATAAAACGTGGAGTACACGTTCTTAAATGCACAAAATACCATCTCCCACATAGACATGGATGGCAAACAGAGAGTGGGCGTTCCGCGGGCGTGTTGTCCGAGACCGCATTTTATTCATTTCTATATCGGGTCTTTAATGCTCCGAGGGCGGTTTACTCCGCTGCCAATAACACGTTCATGGTGAGGAATCATTCCTGTTATGGTGCCGTCTGAGCTTCTTTCACCCTGTGAGATTTGTTTTATTACCCTGCGTTCGGTGTTCTGACCGTGCTGGAGAATGCTGACAGCAGTATTTCTTAATGAAACGCCCTCATTTACTTCAGCTATAATTTATCCCTTTCTAAAAAGGGCTTCGGAGAACTCCGAAGCAAGTCAAAGATCCATAATGGCGCGGATAAAACTCGGAGAGGCTATGTTCTTTTAACAGTATTAGAGTGAATAATGGCTTTGTGTATGTCTGGAAGCTTTGTGGGTGGTGAGATACAGCCTATAAGAGCCGGTGTATCACAGTGTGTGTATCGTATTCACTTCTGTGGTTATACAAATAGATAGAGTCTGTCTGGTTTGGGAAAATAAGCTGATTTATGATTTACCAAAACATTTAAGGTGAATGAATTGCAAATATCAATCTGCACACATCTGATTATTCAATTTGAGCGTATTTTTACTATTGAGCATAGATCGTTTTTATTAAACCTAACAAACTGAAATGTTTCATGTATTAAATATTTTGGCATCTTAAGCCATGGCATTTGAACATATGAAATAGTGTGCAAAAACAACAATAACAAAAATGAAAATTCTGTCAGTTTACTCAGCCCCATGCCTTGCTAAATGTGTATTTGATGAATACTCCCTTTCTTCCGTTGAACACCGTTTTATTCATAAAATATCCATCAATTTATACAGTAGTTTCCAAAAATGTTGACACTCCAAATACATCCATTCATCGTAAACAACATGTTAAAAGTAATCCAAATGATTTCAGTGGATTAATATGTATCTTGAGAAACTAGCAAACTTAAAACCAAATCGAGCATATCAGAATGCTAAGTTTATATGATATCATTTATTTTAATTGAAAAAATATAATTCAGAATCTCATTGGTTCTTTATGTACACGTCGACACATCATATAAAGTGATGCATATTTGTATAAAAATAACTTTGTGTTCAGATAAAGAAAGAAAGTTATAAGTAAATTATAGGAACATTTTTAGCTATTCCTTTAAGTACGCAAAGTAATTGATTTAATGTTGAATCAATGTTATATTGGTTATTCTCAACATTGATTCAACATTAAATCAATTATTTTGCTATCTAGGAAGATAGGCTACTTCTTGCAGCCACTGTATGTGAATATATTGTATGTCTTTGTAAAGCTACATATTGGATAAAAGTCAATGACTCAGTTACATACTGTATCATCCGGAGCAATGTTCTCTCTTTACACCCATACATTTAACAGTCACCTTCATCCAGATACATTTTCTCAGCATGATCCCTAGAAGTCGAATCCACCGCTAAAGCACTAGCTAAATTTGTTATTTAAATCATATGCTTTTAAATATGATGTAAACTGAAATCCGACAAATTATCAATCAGCAGTATCTTGATTATTTCATATATGCAAATGACAACGGAAGGATTAGCGGCATTGAAACACAGTTTAATTCTCGATTAATTAAAACGATTTCTACAGGGCAAAACACTTTTTAAACACAATGCATTAAAAGTTTGGTCACCACTTCAGTCAAAGCACTCTGCCAAGCAGAGATCTGGCACACTTTAAGCGTTTGAAGCGAACACGCACGACTGAAAATAGACTAGCTCTGCCGCGGAGAGTGGGGCGCCTCCTGTGTGCGAGAAGAATTAGACTCCCTGCCTAATTGAGTGAGGTGTTTACTGCAAATTAATTACAAAACAACCTGGTAATTAGATTCAGAATCCTCCGCCTCGGAGACAAAGACTCGTGGTACTGAAGCTGAGAGGAAGTGGTGCAGATGAGGCTGGCTGGTGGGTCGGTGAAGGGTTGGGGTGTGAGCCATGCAATGATGCTTTACACAGGTGCCTGTAAAGAGGAGTGAAAAATGGAAAGAGAAAATCCGTAGGCGGTGTATTTTTCTGTAAGGACTAGGGCCATCCATCACGGCACGGGCTGCCCCCACCCTGAACACACACACAAACACACACTGACACGCTCAAACAGTTATATACCTTGTGTGTTTGACAGCATGGGACCATTGTTTGCTTTCTCATTATCACCTCCAGTCTCAATGACAATAACGCATTGTGGCATGTTAGTGACCGTCAGCTTACGGCACACAGACACCTGTTGTATAGTAACAAGTTGTCACTGGCTGTTTTGTGCCATGGACTCAACATGGATGTGATGCACAGCAATTGTTTCTGTAGAGCAAGGTGCTGCTGACAATGTTAATGTCATGTGTTAGGTGCAGGGAACATAGATATGGAGGAAAATCGATTGACATTATGGATGAAGTAAAGTGAATCTCTAAAAAAATAAAAATAAAATCATATTTGCATGAATATATGTTTGCCAAGGCAGAACACTCAGTATGCAAGTCAATTTTCAAGTTGATCAAATATCATCAATTTGGTAACCGATTACCCAAAAATAATGTTCGACTTTACCTCAAGCAAAATTTTCACGATTTAGTTTCATAATGTTCACATTGAAAAGTCTTATGAAACCCTAACACCTTAAGGTTTTTGGATACTAAAGAAATGACATTTTTGATAATGTTGAAGGGAAGGCTTTTGTTTACTTCTTGGGAAAACAAATGTATTTTTGTGAGTGAGAAGTAGAGAGTGGCAGCTTCGCACTTCAGCTGTTTTTTCTAAATGTCTGGTATAATTCTCTGGGCAGACCCAAGGGCAATTTAGCAAAGAAAGAAAAGGGTTGTCAGTGCTTTCTAAATTTGTTGTGGGTCTATAGGGGTCGCCTGAATGAGTGTGAGACTCCCAGTCCAGCCCTGTTCCTTGTGACTTTATATATATTTATGTATGAATGAAACTTACTGCAAAGGTAAAATCAAGTCTATAATTCCCTGAACTATTTTTGGACGGTACTTTAAAAAGAAACAAAATGAGGGTATGAAAAACCAAAGAAAACCAAGAGATTTGGATTTTTTTTCTAACCTTTGTGAATGACATCAAAATTCATAAGAAAAGTGAGAGTTAAATTCATTATAGGACAGCTGTTATTCACTGCTTTGCTTCATGTAAAGAGCATTTTTAATCATCTTGATTGAAAACATCAGAGATGGTCTTTGTGAGCAATTTGTTTAATAAGCCCTTCCAGACCTGGTCTAATATCTTTATACTTAATGCAAAAGATAAACCAAAAATACAAATGTATTCACCCTCAAAACCTGTATCTGACCCTTTTTTCTATTAAACACAAAAAATGGACAAAATGGATTTTTTAATGGGGGCCAGTGTTGTTTGGTTACGACATTCTTCAAAATATCTTCTTTTGTGTTGCGCAGAAGAAAGAGACATACTGTATACAGAATTCACACAATTTTCAAGGGGAAAACAACAATTGAACAAAAAATTTAAATTCTGACATCCTTTCCTCTCATTCATGTTCAAACTTGTAAGACATTAAAACAAAATTGACTCTTTTTATCTTTGATGTATTGATAGTGAATAATAACGGAGACCTAATTCCTAACATTCTGCATAACAAGTCCTTTTGTGTTCCAGAAAAAAAAGGAAGTAAAAAGAAGAACATGAAGATGATGAATGAAGAAAAATAATGTACTGTCCTATTAACTGCAATCCTTTATACACCACAGATTTTCTGTGCTATGACAAAAGTCTAGTGTGACCGCAGAAATCTACCTATTCCATATAGGTTTCCATATAGAAACAGTACACAGTAAGAACATCCCAAGTTCAGACACTTCAAACTTATGTTTAATGTGTGGTGCTTTGGGAAAAGCCGGGTTTCCTCTGAGAAACTCGCCTGCAGATGTCTCAGCTGTAGCTCTGGCAGTCCCAGAAGTCTCAGAAGAATCTGATGATGCTATTGGTTGGAATGTTTAAACATTTTCTTTACACGGGACACCTTTCTTTGGTACCTTCTGCCTTTCCTCATAGGAATTATATTTTTGTCTTCTGAGAAACAGACCTTATAGTAATCTTATACATCTCCAGTACAGTTTCAAAAGATTTTTGAATGCCTGTAAGTGTGCTCGAAAGTTTCTTACACATCTAACTCTTTTTAATATAAGCATTTCTAAACTACTGTATCATATTTGTGACCCTAGACAACAAAACTAAGTCTTAAGGGTAAATTATTTCGAAATTGAGATTTTTACACCATCTGAAAGCTGAATAAATAAGCTTTCCAATGATATGGTTTGTGCCGAGATACAACTATTTAAAACGCCGGAATCTGAGGGTGCAAAAAAAATCACCATTAAATTTTGTCCAGGTGAAGTTATATTTTGATATATTCCTAAGTTTTGATATATTTATGGTTGGAAATTTCGAAATATCTTCATGGAACATGATCTTTACTTCATATACTAATGATTTTTGTCATAAAAGAAAATTCGATAATGTTGACCCATGTAATGTATTTTTGACTATTACTACACATGTTCTTGTGCTACTTTAGACTGGTTTTATGATCCAGGGTCACATTTATGTTTCAACAATTGTTTCATTTGTTTGTGTTTTTTGCTAATGAATTTTAAGATGAACATTTAAGAAACAACTGGGAACTTTTGTCTGTAGCCTTCTAGGTAAGAGATGACTTTATTTATACCGTACCTGCGCGTAACAGCAATCCGTGTCCAGCTCAAGGTCACCGCTCCTGTTCGGATTAGTATTCAAGACGTAAAGTTTCCGACTTTGGCGACTGGAAGGTCCAGCCAACCCCTTTGGCAATCTCTGAATCTCAGAAGAGTTTTTCAGGAAAGAAACTAAACACTCACTCCACTCTCGCATTTCTGGTGGGGATATCTTTTAGGACTGACGGGGGCATACTAATATTTTTCAGATGCACCAAGTAGATTTCAATCTACTTCAATTTTTTTAAGTGTAGAAAGCTATTTACTTCAGTCATGCTCGGAGAGCAGCAGGCGGCTTCTGCGGCTCCCACAAGTGTCTGATTGTTAACCAAGTGAAAAGATTCATTTGATCTAATTACCCACTGCAGTGTCAAAAATTCATTTTGACCCAACGGGTCTCCGAAGAAGGAAATTTCCTTTCCAGGTTAACACATTTAATGCAGGAAATTTTGCCGTTTCAGCACAGGACGTCAGAATAAGTAATCAGAATAATAGGAGAGACTTGTGGAGAGATTGACGATTAGCATTCACTACTGCGTGTGCGGAGGCAACTGAATCCTGGTAATTGCTTTCACACGTTCCTCTAGGGCAGAGATGAGCAAACTACTCTAATGATATCTTTGGCATATTGAAAACAGTTTATCATTAAGTGTTGGTGAGATTTTTTCATTCGTATGGACAGTATGGAATTCATATACCATATAGGCCTTATTCACTATATAGGGGACCCAGACAGCACAGATACATCTATACTGTAAGATGTCTGCTAAAGACGTTTGATTTGGTATCTTTGTATATCAATATCCAAGCCAAAGGACACAATATTCATTGGTCATGGCTCCAACTTTGGTTTATTTCTTTGGCAAAAATAATGTCAATCATATACTTCAATCTTGGTTTAGTTTCAGCGTACATTAAAGCCCACTTTGCACTTGTCAAAAAATATATCCATATTTGTTTTCTTATTAAGTCATGCTCATTTCTGTTAGATATTCATGGTTATCCTATTTACATCACAGGTGAAAAGAAAGGAAGGTTTTGACTGAAAAGCACAATCCCTTTCAATAATCATGCAAATCGATTAAAATAAGATACAATACTTTAAATACGCTGTGCACAAATTTACCCGATACCAAACAGTGCTCTGTTTTAGGTTCTGCTTTAGTTCAAAGATTAGGAAATAAACATAATCCATAATGGCATTCTTTTGCTATGAAAATCGAATGAAACTGGTCTGTATACAGAGTCAATAGTAATAGTATTCTGTCTCTGAAGCCTGCAGATACTGGTAATGTAAATCGTGCTGTTTATGGATTTAAGAAAATCTATGTATTCTTATGCTTTCTGCTTTTTAATATATGTACCTTAAAGGAATAGTTCACCCCAAATGTTGTTTTCCTTTATTCAGCCTTTGTATTACTTTCTTTCTTCTGTCCAACATAAAAGGAGAGGCAGAAAGTCTAAGTGCTCTTTTATATAATAGAATTGGATGATGGACAAAAAGCACTATAACATCTCATAAAATGAGCCTGTGTGTCTATATTTCAAGTCTTTGGAAAACTGACCAAACAGACCTGTAGCATTATTTCAGTCTTTTACTCCATCAACCACACATCGCTGTGACGGGGTGTCATCATTGTAAGAACCCAAATACCATTGGTTCTTTCATGTCAGGTGACCAGTTGTATGGAAATATTGAACATAATTGACAGTAAAGAGAATTGAGTGCTACATTAGAGTTTCAATTGAAACTCTTTAAATATATATGGCGTCTGAAGACTTGGGGTATAGACGGTTTCAAAGCAAAAAACAAACTTTTGTAGCCCAAATTTAACTTCTGGTACACATCAACAAAGAATAGAGTCCTTGCAGATTATTTCTGATAACAAGCAAAAGAAATAACAAGTAAATGACATTAGCTAGCAAGTTAAAAGTATGTCTAGTCAGTATTATTTCGGGTTAGAAGAACAAGCTACTTGGCTAAACTTAAATGCGACAAAGTTATGCAACTCATTCCAATTGTTTATTTAATGAAATTAATATACAATGAAATATTAATATAAATTAAATAACATTTTATATTCTCAGTTACAGCAGTGCTGGCGGTCAGTAAAGCAGATCTCATACATCATCCATTACATTTTTGGGAGATGCCTTCATCCAAAGCAACTTACAGTCCATAAGATAGATTTATTTGTATGTGTGTTGTTTGGGAATCAAACCCATGAGCTGTTTAATCCAATCTTTTATGAAGCTTTTCTCCTCATCAGATGAGAACGTGATTGCAAAAGGCACCAAAATGAAATCCTGCCTTTAATTTACGTGAACTTAACAACCAAAGGAAAATGGCTGTCACAAAAGAGCCAGAATCAATTATTTTTCTTTGCGCACAAACGCCAGATTGCTCCGGCAAACAGCGTTTGATGTTTGGCACCCCTATGAGATGGAGTTAAACCCCTGAGATCAGTCTAGCTGATGTCGAGAAGACAAGAGAAGCCTGTGTGCAGACGCTCCTTTATACTTTGTCTAAAAAATGACAAAAGCTTGGTTCCTCAGTGCCCCAGTATGCTCTTCACTGCAAATTGCTGTCCATCTGTCCTGGCAGTGTTCCACATCTGGTATGATAGAAGCCATCTGTGGCGTGTGTGTGCGTGTCTTTGTGTTTGTCTAGTCAGATGTTTCCACGTCACTCCGCATTTCTTCGTTCCATCCTCGTCTTGAGCTATAAAGATCATGGAGTCTGACTGGCCCTTTGAGGAACGGGAGAGGGTTGCTTCTAGGTTTGACCACAGGTCAGTGAGTCATCTGAGGTCTCTGAGAGAGGAACAGGGTCAGCGCTGTATGCCGTGTCAGAATGCCAGGCGTAAGAGACCGTTTGGTGTGTTGTATGATATGCAAAATGAGTGTATTTTTATTTGAAACATGTATTTGTGTCCATAAATAACCCAGTAGGAAGACATGGAAGTATCAACAAAACTAGGACGTTCAATACCTGGAGCGTATCTTCACTGTCAGTGTTGTATTTTAAGAGCTGAAGGCAAACACTGACTTAATGTTGCCCACACGCTCCTGCCCCCATTCTCCTTAAATTAAGCAGTTGCTCCTGACTGAGATTCTGAAGAGAAAGTGGATGAATATGTGACAAGCTTATACACTTGTACCTAATATTTCACTCTTAAAAATGAAGGTGCTTCACAATGCCATAGAAGAACCATAAAGAACATCCTTTCTGTTTCACAAAAGGTTCTTTCTTTGTGTTCTTCTATGGCATCGCTGTAAAGAACCTTTTAAGCACGTTTATTTTAAAGAGTGTAACTGCACTGTTAATGTAGTAGTTTATGGAACAATGAAAATCATGACATCATTTCCTTATCCTTGGCTCATGTCATTCCAAACCCACCTTATTTTTTGTTTGGGATTTTTAATAACATACTGGTGGCTCTTTTAGATACAAAAAGGTGAAGAAAGATGGTGCTGTCAAACTACAAAATGACAAAAATAAGCATCAATGGCAAATAGAAAACAGCATCCGGGGAATTTTTCAACTTATTTTATATCTTGCCCAATGAAAATACATTTCTTAACTTATTTACAAGTTGATTTAAAAACATTTAAAAACTAAGGCAGCATATTGATACATTTTAATTTTTGCTTATTTGTTTGTGTATCTTGATTTATTCATATATTTTTGTCTTTATTCCTGTATTGTTTGTAAGCTTCTGTCCAGTTTATGGCTAAAACATTGACATTTTATGCAACTCACTCCAAAAAAGATATACTTGTTATACTTTTCAATGCATTATGTGTCATTTTATGTAGATTTAGTGTTAAAAAGTAACACAGATATCTGTCCTTAAATGAACACAAAATCTGTTGTTTTTACACAGATTTAATGCTCGACCTATTGAGCTACAGGAACTGTAGACAAGAATTGATCATGTGGTGAATATTTCACCATTTATAATAACTTTGTATAGATTTATGCTTTCAGAGAGGATATGCTTAGTCTTTGTCCAACCCATTCTAATTCCTGTCCTTCACAAGCACTAATGTGACAAGATAAGGTCAGCAAACATCCAGTATCATGAAATTGACTGACGGGCAGTTTAACTCACACAAGAATCCAATCTAATCCAGTCAAAGCCTTCTATCTAAATCTACCTTACAGAATGACCCTATAGTTCATGGAAGGCAAAACATTGAGAAGCATTTGATTTTAGTCCCGAGTTTAGTTTAAATAAACTGTAATCATGGGAGGATCATGGGATAAAAACAACCCATCTGTGCTTTTAACGATTTGTTGTACACATGGGGTCGACCTTGTTCTTCAGGGTCATGTGTTATTGTCTTGCATATATTAGTTTGAGGGGATTATTGTTACTCATTTTTATTGCAGTCTGTTACAGTCTATCACAGTAAATCATTTTAATTTCCATCTTGTTCTAGACAGATGTAAGCTTGATGAGATTGAGGATAGAGTTTCAATGGGATTATTAAATAAATAAATGGGATACATGGCCAAAGCCAGATGATGTTAATGCAGTTGTGTTCTCCAAAAAAGTGTTATGAAAATATTTCTTATATAGTGTGTCCTGAAAAATAATAAATGTGGTCTGTGAGGTTTTGTTTAACCAAGTTAATGACAATATTTTAAAATCGTTGCTTAGGTCACAAAATAACAAAGTTCTGATCAACAATTAAACTAGAAATGAACTGTACCACGAAACTGCACACGTGCACAAACTATCAAAAATAAATTCAGGTAAATTAGGACACTTATTGACATGACTGTCAAAACGTGTCTCAATTGACCTGAATTAACTTACAATACCATACCATAATAGTTTGTAACTCAATGTGGTTTGGTTCACTTGTAAAATGATCCCCCGCTAGCTTTGATCCAACTTTAATCATTAGCTTAATTAGTCTAAGAAATTCTGTTTCTTGCAAATGAAAAATAACTTAATGGATCTTGGGGAACACTGATATTTATTCAAAGGAACAGTGCTGCTCTCTCTTAAAGTTAATAAAGTATAAAACAGAAGAAACTGTTGTGATGAACAGTAAGAATGTTCATGAATGATGACTGATGAGCATCATTGTCTGAATGCACGAGTTTGTCCTATGGAACTAGACTTCACTCTTGCTTAAAGAGTTTTGCTTTCTACATTTGCATTCTTGTATTTGGCAGACACATTTATCAAAAGCTACTTACAATGCATACAAGACATTATGTGCTCCCAGAGAACCATACTCACAACCTTAGCCATGCATATTGTCATGCTGTATATAAATCCCTTCTTTTCTAACTCATGTGTAAATTGTGTAGGAAACATTGTTACATTTGTAACACGTCTTTATAAAGATTTGGTTAATGTGTTGGCTTTGCTAGTTTTCTGTTTGACATTGGGTTCAACATTTTGTGTCCACTATAGAAACATTATTAGGATCCAAAAGACAAAATGCACTTGTATTTTTTCCTTCAAATGTAACCACCACATGACCTGATCACATGACCAAATAAGAGTTCCCTGGTATAGGAAATTGGTAGCAAAAGCAGCGCTCAACAGTTTCACAGCATCTACGGAAATTTCCTAGGATATGTAAATAGTTCTGGTAAGGTCTTTTCTTTATATATTGGGGTTTTCTATTGGAAAACAAACTTGTTAAGGTTGAAGATTGATTTATATTGTGGGTTGTTGGAAAGATTTGGTGGCAACACTGTGCTATTTTAATTTTAAACACAAAAAGAATTCAACAAAATAAGTTTTACTTGGTAAATTTAATAATGTTGCGAGGAAAGATTCAAACCAGTACATGCTATTTCAGTAGCTAGACTCTGAGAGTATTAAGCCTGTGAAAAAATGTTATGGTTTTATGTTCAATTCAATTCAATTTTATTTATATAGTGCTTTTCACAATGAGTATTGTTGCTTTACAGGAGAAAGCAACAGAAAAACATAAAAAAGGTAAAATTGCCAAACCTGTAAATTAATTTAATAAAATAAAATAACTATAAAAGCAGTCTCCCGGTGAGCAAGCCGACACGGCCCTGTGGCGAGGAACTCAAATTACAAATGATAAATATATGGTAAAAATATATGTTTTTTTTGTATGTATGCATGCAACTGTCTTTTGAAAAGTTTTCATTTAAAAAAAAATTTGACCAAATGTTGTTGTTCAACATTTTAACACTTACACTGGTTGATACAAGATTTCACCATGGCTTTGTAACAACTGTTATGGAATACATACTGTATGTTACGTTTTAGTTGTTTAATTGTTGTTTTGATTATGTTTGAAGCATGTTGGTTTGTGAGATACTGTACATTGGGTTAAAATCAGCATTTTGATTGCTCCAGTACATTTTGATGGTGTTATTGTTGACACATACCAAAAGTTGACACCATTTGCGGAGATAAAACGGATGCTTGCTATCCGCTAGCCGTGCCCGATAAACTGTCAGCCTTGTGTGCACTTATAGAGCGTGTAATTGTGCCGATGACATTTGTGCAGACATTTTATAGTAAAAATGCTGAGGTTTAAAAAATGCGTGTTCGCCTCTGACAACCTGTTTCATGAGTGTGTAATAGCCGCTGGATCTGTCTTATCAAGATCTGATATCTGCAGTATCATCATCTGTGCTCCTCCAGCCACTGAAGTTCTAAAACTCCTTAAATGTCTTTGCCAGCGAAAGCGGAACAGAAGCTTTCCGCATGGCGTGGCAATCGATCGGATGAGTTTGTAAAAGGTTTTAGTGAAAGAGTTGATGGTTTACATTGGTTTATGTTGAGTAGAGACCGTGACAGTAGACTTGCATTTAAAGGAAGGCCATAAGCAGTTTAAGGCAGATCCCGTTCTTGTACCATCAACTTCCGTTTTCACCACATCCATGCCAGGATGCTACGAAATATAATCGGAAATGACAGACGCAGCCGGAGAGACTAGGTTTTCAGGGTCTGCCGGCAAGGCCATTCATTTCTTACCAAAACAAGTTCTTATTTTCCATGAAAAGAAATTGAAATGGCAGGCGCAGAAGCATGCGGATAAATATGTCAGTTGATAGGAGTTTGATAAGTTGTTCAGTAAACTGTTTCAGATGGATAGTGAGCCATTTGACGAAATGCCTCGGGGTGCCGGATCCAAAAAATGGTTCTGAATAACATTTCTGACATTTAAATGTGGCACAATAAGCTATAATTTAGAGTAAAAATGAAAGTGTCGGATGTACACGATTTACAGGATGTCCAGAAGCTAAGAGAAATCTATGAAATATTTTTGTATTATTAAAAAGTTATTTTCACAGTACAAATTAAATTAAACGAGGATATATATTGCGTTTGTATAAGGCAAAATGTCTTGCTCATTTGATAGTGACCATAAAATAATCCAGTATACATATTATTTTTCCATATTTTATGTTCCCACAAGGCCAGAACTCTGATAAAGCACCATCTCTTCAACTTCGGCTTGTTATCCCAGATGGAATCAGCCGGCAAAAAGAATTAAACAGGCTGTTTATGTAAGCTTGTAAGGAGTAAAGGTCCTGGATATGATTGACAGCTTATAATTAAAGATAATGCTCAAATTACCATTAAAAGCTTGCGCAGTTTCCTTCCATGTCAGCATTGATATAGATAATTCGCTCAAGGAGCTCCCGAGCATCCTCATGTTACATTCATTCGAAAATGCTGATCAGGACAGAGCTGGAGGATTTTACTGGGTTCAATTCACCCACGTCCGGATCATGTACCCCCTAGAGAACCGTCTTGTACACTGGCCTGAACACATTTCGCAAGCCTGTCTCTCAATATAACGTCAATCAATAGTATGTAACAAGTTCAATGTCAGTGCTCAAGGACATGATAATTATTTAAATACCAAGGCGTTATTGATTGATCCGTATGGGCACCTGCTAGGAAATTGACAACTTCCTGCTTGTGTGAGCGGACTGGCTTACCGCTGCATCTATCACGCTTATAAACATGGATTTTGTGCTTTGTCTTTATTTGCAGGTTTTATTTTAAATACCTGAATTTCCTGCTGCTGTAGTTTGGCTACAGTTAGCATGTCAAGCATTTACACAAAGACTGTTAATCTTGGACTGAGCTTCTAGAAACAGGAGAGAAATGGTACAAACTGCAACGGTGTTTAGCGTGGCCGTGTAAATCCATTTCAGCACAGAGCTCCTTATTCTCTGTGTTCACTTCCAGCAGCTCAAGAAATGTAGAATAAGCCACGTCTCTAAGGAGGTTTTGTGTTTGCCAAATCACATGACTATATTGAAATATCTACACTCACAATTGTGTTTATTTGTATTGAGTAGGGTTGGGTATCATTTGAATTTCATCAGTTTTCCAATTTTGATTATCGATTCCAATTTTTATTGATTCCCATTTGTGACTACTGTACTTTACCACAAATATCATAGTAAATTTAGCTTACTCTAGTAAAAATTTTCCTACACGTTTTTATTGCGATATCAGCAGATCACAAGTTAACACATGTACATTTGGAATTGAAATTTAATATCAAGTATCCAATTCCTAACCTTCTGATTCCAGAATTGGAAATGATTTTCGAGTTCCAACTCTGGTATTGAGTAAACCTGAGAAAAATGATTGACACATGACATCTAAACAAGCTGAAGAAGGTCATTCAATGCTTCTTAGAAGCTGCATTTTATCCTTTTTTTATGAGAGATTTTATTCACAATCTTGGGCTTCAGATTTAAATAGGCTGTTTGTAATTGACGAACAGGTTCTGATATGAAAAAAGAAACGGTGCTAATTTATGGGTTGCAGGTTTTGGGGTTGTAATCTCTTGACGTAAGCAGCGAGTAAATAAAAAAAGCTGCCAATTTGAGCGTGCATGCATATTCTACGGCAATTTGTCTTATCAACCTGTCTACTAACCCAAAACCTAAACCTAACGTTATTAAATGTTGGCACTTTTCTTATTGCAATGATTTGCTGTAGATATGTCTCTATATTTATTTTAATATTGTCAGATATCAATGTACAGTAGGGTGTGTTTCCAATGTTTTTAGCTTCGCTGTTTCTCGAACAGCACACGGCGTACCCTGACAGGATCCTTTTGTACATTTTGCTAAATTATAAAAAAGAATATTGAGCTTTCTTATCGGATCCCAAAAGCAGTGACTAGAGCTTAGTCAGGGTAGACGAGAAGCCAGATTTATTGTTTAGCAAATGACAACAAGGATGTAATATAAAAGTCTGCTCAATATGTTTCAGAAGAATTTTTTTTTACCATTTTTAATTAGTCTTATTTTTAAAAAACCCACCATTTTGTATGCAATCCATTGAACTATAAGTGGAAGTTCTTGTGCCATGCAGTCGTGTTGAGGATAATTATTTCTATTCAGAAGTTTCCCATTAGTTTGTCCATATGTCATCTGAAAAAGAAATGTTAGTCCCTAATGATCAGTGTTGTGCTTCAGTTTGTGGAGGTCAGTGCAAACATATGGACCTTCAGCTCACAACTTATGTTTTGCAAATAAGCTCTCTTCATAATGAAAAGTAACTTTTCTAACCTTTATGCTGGTGGTAACCATAAATCACATCTAATCCCAGTGCTGGAAACATGCAGTGATGATTAAAGGGAACTCAGGTCATCATGGCGACGTGCCACCACACAGGCTATCGAAGTGCATGGCCATGCCAGTCTTAGGATAATGATAATATGAGATGAAATAATGACTTTTCCCACCTTGCTCGTCCCTGGCAGGTAATTTTCTGGAGATTAACTCCGACCCCGAGCACAATTACCGGCGGAGAGGAGACAAAGTCTACACAGTAAAACATTTAATTAATGGGTAGAGGAGGCATCATTAGGAACATGTTGGATGGAGACCCTGGGGTGATAGGAGGGGAGTGCCTTTGCTTAAAAGCCTCAGAGGGTTTCAGTTCATATCGAACGTATAGATTGTTTTTCGGGAGGGCAATTTGTTATTGGAGAATGCGAGATGATGACAGGAAGTAATGGCGAACAGCCGTGTCTGAAATGAGTGTGGTCCACGGCCCCATTATGTGCTAGTTTAAAAAAATCTAAATCCAATGGACCACAAGAAAAAACAACGTAAGGATGATGTTGTTTTAGTTCTTTTTCAAAAGAAAACAACTGAATGATGAAACGCAAAGCCCATCTTATCTATCAAATTGAATCATGCGCCTGTATCTGCTGTCTCTTATAAAACGATAGACAGATGGCTTGCAGGGGATCCAAATCCAAGATGTAACGTATTGAAGCATATTTAATTAGAATTGAATAACAAAATGTCTAAAGAGATTAAAATTGATCAATTTGATATATGCTTTTGTTGGGCATATGCATCATTTTTTTCCCTTCGTGCTTTAGCATATTTAATTTTTTTTTTTTTACTATAAATATGGAGGCTAATCAATAATGTTCTGTAATAATTAAGCCAAACCTTATGGAAAAAGCTCATATGTGTGTATTGATCTACCGCATCAGTGTCCCGGACTGGAACCATCCGATATTTCATAATATATAAATGGCTGCAAAAATCCATATAGACAATCCTAGAAGAACAGTTGCAAAAACAGCCTGTTCAGAAACCGGTGGAAATTGGCTATGTAAAGCTGAATTATTACTGTTTTTCGCCACAAGAAACCTTGACTAGCATTACGAGTGGACTTCGGGGGACAAAGAGCCACAAAGGTGTAGAATATGACTCTAGCATTGAAGATGTAGGGAATTTATTTCCTAATTTTTACCAATATAAACCTCAAAACTTGTGCCTTCCAGTTTATTGGCCTTATTTACAGCATTAATAACTCTGGCCAAATCTCATACCTGTCAAGTAATAGTAATTCAAAAGTGTCCTCAACAATGTACTTTCAGCAACTTTGTAGGAGGCTTGCAGCCCAGCGATGATTGCTGTTACCTGCTGTTACCCTGTTTGTGGGACGCCTCTATTCGCTTGCGGGGTGATTACCTGTCCATTGAGACCAGCTCCGGCCACGTCCTCTCCCGAGCTTCTGGCATCATCAATTCTCTCCCGAGAGCTCTTTCCAACAAACTAGCATGAAGCTGAACAAAGCAATCACCTTGATGACCTCTAAGCCTTTAAAAAGATAAGGTATACCTATAGAAACTATAGAGAAAAACAGCACAAGACTTTAAAACGGCGTTCGGATGATGGAATGCAGACAGATTACCTCGAAGAGAACAGTGTAAACATCACATATGCACAGCATGTGAAAAAAGCATATTAAAAGCATGCACAAACATTATTGGGCTTATTATTTGTATTTATGCATTCATGCATAAAGCAAATGCCACAGCAAATATGCTAATAACATAACACAATACTTGAAAATAATAATACAACACAGTCTCACAGGACTTTAATCTATTGATTCGTTTTCAAGGACACACATTTCTCTTTTTTCGTGTCACTCAGCATAACTTTCAATCTGATGTATTTTAATATGTAAAAAAATATATTTCGCAGTCTGATGGGTATTCGTACCTGTTTTACGATGTGGCTCATTGGTACAATCTCATTCATACGTCTTATTATGATTTCAGGTTTAGGGGCGGGGTTACACTCTTAAGGTGCTTAAAAAGTTCTTCACAGCGATGCCAAAGAAGAACCATTTTTGCTTCCACAAAGAACCATCAAGTCAAAGGTTCTTTTAAGAACCATCGCTTTCTTACTTTTTTTACATGAAGAACCTTTTTTCACCACAAAGACAGAAAATCTGAGAAACTTTCTTTAGATGTTAAAGTTTCTTTATGGCTCCAAAAGATTCTTCTATGGCATCGAAGAACATTTTGAAGCACCTTTTTGGGTGGACATTTTCATTGCTTTGCTTTCTCATTGCAATGTGTTAGTTTGGGCAAAATGAGCATTTGCATCTGTATTTTAAGGTTTGGGGTGGGGTAAGGGGTTGCTTATAGCCATAATGTCAGGGGTGGCTTCCAGGGCGTTGCTATTCAGTTGCTATGGTTCAGTATAGCTTGTGGGTGCTACTGTAGGTGGCACAAATGCCACCAGTCTTCATGATTTTGTCAAGTGACAGATGTTCTTAAGTCAACATCATTGTGGACTTCAATCAGATTTGAGAATCACATTGTGGACTTCAAATCTTATTGACTTTACAGATAAGTCATGGCAAAATCAGTTTGAGCAAGTTAATCCCCATGTGGTATAGTCCCAAGATACGACTTGTTTCCTTTAATGTAAGTTTTGCGGCATACCAAATGAATATTGTGATTTTGAATATGTACGCAGATGAGTGATGATGAGATTCAAATACAAAATATTTACAGTGGACAGATCAGTCAATGTCAATAGCACTGTTTACGCACGCACGCACGCACACACACACAGAGAGAGAGAGAGATGGAGAAATTCACATGGATGGTAATGAGGACTCGCAGTAAATGGTGACATTCTACCTAAAGGCACTCAACGGCCTGAATGTCTGTCTTCCACATGGCTGTAATGAGCCCAACATCCGTAAAGCTCAATTTGTAATGGTGCAAATTCTCTATTAGCCTGTCCGCCATCTCGCCAGCCTGTTAACCTTCACAATGTGTTACGAGGAATTGGGAGATACTAGGTGAAAACAGGGTTGAACAGGGTCATTATAGCAGATGATGTCTAATGCAGATATTTCTGGTAAACGAATGCAGCTGCATGTTGCAGAACAGTAAATGAGTTGTTCATTTGAGACTGTATATTTCAGGTAAACCGTCTAAAATGAGACCCAAAGTTTTACTTATAAATGTACACAATATGAATGTGACAATATTACAGATGAACATATACTAAGGGGTCCAAAAATCCTTTTTAACATTTTAGCACTACAGGATTTTAGAAATGTTTTTATTTAAACTGGAATTTCATCTTTTATCATTGAAACATTATTAAAAAGTCTATTGTCTATTTTTATCTGTTTTTCCCTAAAGATAATTCAGACAGGCTCATCTTCTGTACATCCAGCTGTTTCTTTCTGTACTTCTGTATTTTTCTACAGATTTACAAATAACAGCAGCTCGTCATGACTGATGAGATTCAATAATCCAAAAAGCTTGTTTTTATTAGATTATGGGGTTTGCTTTAGGACAGCATTTGTGATTTACTTCTTGTCAAGTGAGTAAGATGGTGAGGGACTGTATTGTGTTTAACATTTGGAGGCCGGATGTACCGCCTAATTGCTTTTTGCACTTTTTGATTTTCATAAACACCATTATTACATATTTTTATTAGGCTAATGGGAACACTGGATAGTGTAGATGAATCCAGGTTTTACTGTCTATGTGGGCACATTTGGTCAAATAGTCCTTTCAAGTCATGTTGGGATGAAGTGCACCATTAAGCTGTAATCACAGTCTGAATTTCCTTAGTTTAATGATAGCATCAATTAATAGATCACGATCGGAGTACATTGGTATTATTCATTTTTTACACTCTTAAAAATAAAAGTTCCCCACAATGGCATAAGGTGCTTTCCGACCGGATATGTTCAGGAACAAAGTTATGGAACGAGTAAAAAGGGCTGTCATTCGTGAACTAAGTTTTCCGTCTGTCCAACAACGACAAACAACCAACAGAAGTTCGGCCAGTCAGCGTTTGCTTACGTCGCGGATCGTTCCTGTCCTGCTGGTTTAGACCTTGCCTTGGAGAAGGAGCTAAAAAAGAAGGAGTATAGGAGTGTTTTTAAGAGTGTAGAAGGTTGTAATTGTAAACGATGAAGCTACAATATTATTTTTATGCAGTTTATGTGCTTACAGACTTAATACTTACATCTATTCCAGTTGAAAATATGACCAAAATATGGTATCCAGACAAACGCAGAGGATTCACTTACTGTTTAGATGCATTTGAAGTATGATAAAACCATAAGCAGTAAATATTGCAGGTGTATTGATATGTCCTGTGTTCCTTTTCCTTTGGGTTTTTACTTGTCCAGTGTTACATGCACGAAAATATGCTTATTGATCGCCTCACGGTCCTGTAGACTGAATAATGTAAGATCACCTCGCTTGAGAATGTTAAAGCTGTGTGTGGGTGCTGAAGAAAAGCGAGGATCAAAAAATCGACTTTGTGCAACAATGAATTTGAACCACCAGACAGTTTGGCGACCATTTCTTGTAAACTTTCAAAGTGATAAATCATATTACAGTAAGCAAAACATATAAATAAAGCAATAGAAACAGCTCAGTTGCTGGAGCGTTGTGCTGGCAACACAAAGGTCATGGGTTCAGTCCTCAAAGAATAACCACAAAAATTATCATCATTTATTCATGCTCATGCCGGTCAAAACTTGTATGACTTTCTGTTTCCTGTGGAAGATATTTAGAGAATGTGTGGTTTTGTGTCCATACAATAGAAGTCAATGGTGGCCAGTGTTTGTTTATCATCTTTAAAATATCTTCTTTTGTGCTTTCATACAGGTTTAAAATGGCACGAGAGTGAATAAACTATGAAAAATGCACATTTTTGGGTGAACTGTGTCTTTAAATTAAGGATGAGATTCTTTCAGTGTGTCTTTAAACGTTATACGGGTTCATTAGGAAAACGTTTTAGCATCATTCGTGCTGGCTGTATTATCCCGATTAGCCCTTAAAACCTCCTCCTAACCCAGAAAGTAAAAAGATGATGCAGGATAATTGGGTTTACATTTATAAATGAAAATGTAATGACCTAAATGATTCAATTTAAAAAAAGGTTAAAGAGATGGGCAGATGAGCGTTGTGGGACACCGAGACACTGTTTTGTCGATTTCAGAGAAGAGCTCTTACATTATCATACCTTACACGCTGGAACGTCCCATCATTCCTCATGTAGGGATGAATAATGGTTTTCCCGCCCCTGCAGAGAGCAGGTCCACCCATCTTTACTGCATTTACTGGCGAGGAAGGGACCGGAGGTATTGAAAGGGCCACTGCATTTCACTTTGAAATGAGTCAGTGTATCTCTCAAAGGTCACAGCATGATGACTTGTCTTCAATTCAATTAAACCAGGAGATTTTTCATCCGGCACGTGTCCTGGTGGATCTCCCCTTCTACATTGCTGCAAAAAAAAGGCTTGAAATGGTTTTTAAGTTCAAACAAATATTAGTTTTGTCTGCTTTCATCACGTCTAAAAGCACTTGGAAAGTTACCAAGTCTGGCCCGTTTGTTGTTTATTTGTTTTATAATGACTTACAGAAAATCTGTGTTAATGGAACATATGGATGCAACTAATGGGCTGACGTGCTTTATCACAGATTTCTTTTC
This sequence comes from Oreonectes daqikongensis, assembly GCA_026939265.1. Lineage (NCBI taxonomy): Eukaryota > Metazoa > Chordata > Actinopteri > Cypriniformes > Nemacheilidae > Oreonectes > Oreonectes daqikongensis. Next base: position 10,440,502 of record JAOTQM010000339.1, on the reverse strand, counting down.
TCATGTAATGCACATTTTAATATATTCATACAATGCTCTTGGTTGTGATTGGCTAACCTCTTTGCATTTAAATGAAAGTCTTCGAGTGCTGAATAAACACTAATGTATACATATAGAGAGGCATAATGTGCAGCCGGGTATCTGTAAGTGGTCAGAGTTAGAACTTTGTGTTGAAAATGACCGTCGAAAAGCAATAAGCACTGAGCATTTCAAAGACACGAGAAAACAAAGAACGTCTCTCTCTTGTGGCTTGAAATCTTTTGTTTCAGAAGTGCAAGGAGGAGTCTTGTTTTTTCATGTTAAGAACCCTTTTTAAGAGAATTGTTTCACTGTGGCAATGGCAGAATGAGATTACATTTTAAAACAAGCATAGTTTAGCATGCATACTAAAGCTTTGTGCTTAAATCTTGATACCATCCCCATGACAATGACATTAAACATCATATTTCCAAATGCAGAACTATCTAATAGTCTCATCCCGTGACAGCACTAACAGAAACAAAACAAATAGATGAACTGCTGTGACATACTGCCAACATTATTCATTCATTTGCTGATCCATGCAATAATGATTGCCAGATCAAGAGCATCGCGTGCACTGGGATTCTGCAATGACTTTCTGTCCTGCTGGCCGACCTGTTGCGTGAGGTATGAAGACTGTAGCCTCGCCTGTAGGTAACTTCTCTGTGCGTGCCCTCGCTGGTCTCCATCCGCGCCACAATTCAGTATTTCTGACAGCAGATTGTGAGACAAACAGCTCACTGTAGCCATGTGGGAGCGTCTGTGCGTGAGAGAACAATTTAGCTTTTTCTAAAGCTTATCCTTAGATGAAATACACGTGCCTAGAGAACCATTACATCCAAATAGAGCTCAATGGTTGGGTTCCCATATGTAAACATCCCATCATTTCTTCCCAGAGAAATTGTTATACATGTAAACATTTTAAGAGCACCATCACGAGCTCCGAGGTTGTTAGGTGATGATGTATCGCTTGTGTAGAATCTACGAGTTAGTGTGATTTGTGGCTTCATTTAAAATAAATGATTTTCATTTGTCTTGTTAATTTCCTCCATAAAGAAATTCCTGGTAAATAACTTCCTGTGATGGCCAGAAGAGGGCAGCAGCATAGATTCACTAATGTCAACATTACTGTAAATGATAGAACGAGCAGCGATGAAGCATTGTAAAAATAATCAATCCATGCATTCTCTTTAAATAATTCAAATACATGAATGATATATACCTCAACCCAATTTTTTTCTGATATTCCACAACCATGACCTATATTTTGCATACATTTGCTCACTGTAACAGGGGGCTATGAGCTACAAAACAACGTTTATTAAATATATTTAATAAAACTTTTTCTATATTTGTGTCATACTTTGATGTCATCCACGGCCGACTGCCGGTTCTTGCGACGCCGCATGAAGTCAAACACACCTACTGGTTCTTTGCGTGTCTTGTGACTCATTGTCATCTATGTAATGTTGTCGCAAGACATTCGAGAATAAACACGATTTTAAGTTGAAGATTTGAGTTTAATGCTTGTTTGGGTTTTAAATTTTGTTAAAAAAGATCAAAATATTCCATCTTTTCTGTCACATACAACATACATTTATTAATGTTGTTTTTTGGTGGCGATGTGTTCGAGTGAACAAGTTGGGACTTGAACTTGTTTTGGTGAGCAAATCTTTTTCTAAACAGCTCTCATTTTAGGAGTACAGGCTGAATGACGGCTGTCTGTTGTTCTGAAGTGTTTGATGCTATTACAGTCAGTATTCACTGCAAATGAGAAAGCAATCACCACTCAGCCGGTCGCTATAATTAAAGAGCTTTTCTGTCCTGAGAATCACTTCAGCAGGTAAATATGATAACAGTGAGCTGAAGTGTGCATACCTTTCATGAGAGACATGAAAAACACTCACCAGTATAATTCAAAGCTGAGAGCATCTCCAGTTCTGCACCAGAGCTGCATGAGAGAAAATGAGGAGCAGGACCTTGCAGCACGTAATCATGTTAGCTGATATAATCCTCTGCTTGTATTGAGCAATCCAGCGCATAACGTTTTATATTGTTTTCATTTTCAGATTTATGCTTACATAGATGTGGAGCGATGTATGTTCTTCGTTACAGGGGAATGGATTTCAGAAAGCTGTTTTTTGAAGATCATTGAAAGAGAAGTAGAGTCGAGTTAAATACATTGAGCCTTCATTGCATCGCTGTTTTCATAAAGCAAATCATAGCATGGAAGTTTGAAATGAAATGAGTACACTGTAAAAAATAAGTAACCTGAGTTCATTCAACCTAAAAAATATTAGTTAACCAATGAATTTCATGCAAACTCGTTATGTTAACTAATATTTTCAAGTTTTATTAATTCAAAATTTTGATTTTTTCATCTTTGGGTGAAAGCTTTCAGTTTCTTCGGGTGGACATGGGTGGCGTATGCTAATTCTAGATGGTATTTATTCGGAAAAAATCTGTATAGTCATTAATATTTTTTATTTGAAAGAGACTGTAAATTGTGAAATTAGCATAAAAACTAAAAGTCAGGACACCGAACACTGATGACCTCTAGATAACACACACAGACTAAAAGCCATTTTGATTCATGGTTTAAGAGGGAATGGCTGGTTTGTGTCTCTTTAGAGAGGGTTGATGAAGTGAGAAATGTGAGATACTCTCGATAGACAGACTCACAGAAGCAGGTAATGTCTCTGTTAACTCTGGACATCCATATCCTCACGAGTAATTAATTCACATCACTTGCCAAGTATAAGGACATTATGCGAAAAATCCTTCAACTGCTGGTTTCAGGTAAGCAAGACCTGGACTTGATTGTACCAATTATTCTGCCACATGCTTTACGTGACCTCTGCTGATATCCTCATTAATCAGTGAACAGCAGGACAACTTCCTGTTTCTCATCACCCTGTTTGAGTCGAGTGAAGTCTGTGCAATACAGAACATGCATTTAATTGTTTTGAAGGGCGCTTTATCTCGGTCTCAAGTCTAAATGCCTGTTATGTGTTCGACATCAATCTTTTAGGTGAAATATCCATCGGATGAAACCATCTGTAGCGTACGTTTTTATACAAAACAATAAAAAGCATGGATGCTTCAAGATACGCCGTAGGTAACGAACCGGTTTTCATTTATACCTGTTAGTTTGTTGTCCACGTCGAAGGCGATGACCACTAGTCTCATACAGCCATGTTGCTTGAAAAGTAAGATGTGCGCATCTTTACAGCTCACATCTTGTCGGTACTTTTCAAAGACTCCTTGTTTCAGTAACTGTGGTGTCTTTGTTCCCAGAGATCAGAGAGTTAAAGGAACTGTGAAACTCATCAGCATGCAGCTACATCGGTCCGCAGGGTCAGCGCTCTCGTGAACACCATTATAGAAATACACCGGCTGGGGCTCGCGAGACGCCACAAGATGATTCAACAATGCCACAATGATTCATTTGGCCATTGCCTCTTTAGTAAATCGTTCAGGTGCTGCACGCATTCACACGGGTGAACTCCAAGTGACTGTACCTGGGAGATTTTAATGTCTGCTGTCGTTCTCTTTTTTTTTCTCTGTGATTTAAAGATATAACTTTTTTTATATATAATTATATATTTTTATAATTTTTCATACCACCCAATGTTTGCCTTGAATATAGTATTCTAAGAATATGTAAATAAACAAAAATCAGTTATCGAGCAGCAAGTTGATCAGTACAATTGAGAAAACCTTTCCCTGATTTTACAAGAAATGTCAGTTTGACGTCATTAGATGCAAAGATAAGTAACCTGCAGTTTTATGTTTCAAACCGAGATGGCGATATTAAGTCCAACTCTCTAACCATTAGGCCACAACTGCCCCAGGTAAAATTTAAGGTATATTATTATTATTTTTATCAAATGCAAGAAAAATACTTGGTTTTGGTTACAAGACAACATAGCTGTCCATGTAGGCAGCAAGAAAATAAAGCAGTTGCGTCTATTCTTGCAATTTTCTGCACAACTGGAAATCAGAAGGTTCGTGTCAAGAGTCTGATTCACGGATTATACGCATTCATTAATACATTCACAGTCATCAGCAATTGATTCAACCAGCTTTGAGCGAATAGACATTTGCACTTTTTTTCTTGATTTTCTTCTTTTTTGGTCCCTCTCCTGTTTCAAAGATGCAAAGGTGGCAGGTAATTTGAGTCCTTTCCCTAGAGATTCTAATTGATTATCTCCCAGTCGACCGATGAGGAGCATTTGCATTTAGCAAGAGCAGTTAGGAGCGCGTCGCACGATACTTCAAAAGACTGCATGTTCTAATGGAGAAGGGCTTGTGGGTAATTAATCACACTGAGACTTTAAGCGGCAAACAACACGTAAACAGCTACTAAGATAAAATGGAGGAAGTGGCATTCTGCCCTGAGGAATAAAGACGGGTTGATTCTGCATCTGTCCAACATGGCTGACGGTCAGATGTAGCTGATAGTGCAACTTTGTTTTTTAGCAGTTTTGAAATGATAGATTACCACCTGCTAAGCAGCGCATAAGGCGTGACTTGTGCCGGGAAGCCGAATATTAAGTTCATTAAAAATAATGAATTTTGCAATGAACGGAAGTTGAGAAAAACATCTACTGCTTATGACCTTGAAATATAAACGCTATAGATCAGTGGTTCATGAGCCAAACAAGAAAAAAACGCTAAATGTGAATAATAAACCGTATAATTGTGTATAGTTAGGAATAACAAAATAAACAGGCTTATCAGGAAGGAAAAATATTGTCCCATATGTTTTGCTGTAAATGTAAGCTGTGTATTCAATTGAGCTCTTAAATGGATAAAGATTCTGTCATCATTTATTCACCCTCATGTCATTGAAAATATATATGACTCTGTATTCTGTTGAACACAAAAGAAGATCATTTGAGAAATGTTCTAGTGGTTTTGTGTCCATACAATAGAAGTCAATGGGGGCCAATGTTGTTTTGTTATCAACATTCTTCAAAATATCTTCTTTTGTGTTACGCACAATACAGAAAGTCATACAGGTTCGGAATGATATGAGGGTGAATAAATGATGATTGAGTTTTCATTTTTGTATCCCTTTAGGATACTGTCGCACATTCATTCGTCTCCGTGTGGACACGAGACAAATGAGGCAGGTACCAACCATGGACATGTTGCGTCCTCTTTATCATGCACAGTCATTTTAAATTAGCACAGCAAGTGATCATGCATATGAACAATTTACATTATCAAAGACAATGTCTGCTTACTGCATTTCGAATTGCAAATCATATACAGTGTGCCGGGTGTGAATGCAGCACGCATGATGTAAAATGTTAAAATATAATGTTGTCGGATGACATTTCTTATTTTTTGGTCTTGAGCAGATGCTCAACAGCCTCCAAACAAACACAAACAGCTCCTGTGATTCTCATCAGATCTGACAAACTCAAGACATACGTTTCTGTTTCTGCCCTTTCTTCCGCGAGCGCACTTGAAGCGCATCTTTCACAAGAAGAAAGTGTCATTCTGTCATACGCCGTAACCGAAGCGCTAAACTAAAAGGCTGGTGCCTACACTTTAGCGCGCAAGGGCCTTTTTAAATGCTTTGAACAGGAAATGAGAAATGACTTGTCTTTGGGTGCGCTGTCACGCAAATCTTCTGTTCCTCTGCGCTCGCATGTAGGTTACCTCATGAAGAAGAATTTGAATGCGGAGTTTAAATAGTAAACGCAATGCCCTTAAAGTGATAGCTTACCCCAAAAATGAAAATTCTGTCATCCTTTACTCCCCCTCCTTTTCATTTCAAACCTGTATCACTTTTTTTATTCTTTTCTTTATTCTTTATTTAAAAGAAGATATTTTGAAGAATGTTGATAACTGGCATCTATTCACTTGCATTGGTTTTGTGCCCATACAAGAGGAATGAATGGGTGCTGCCTCTGTTTGGTTATCAACTTTAGTCAAAATATCTTCCTTTGTGTTCATCAGAACAAAGAAATGTATACAGGTTTGAAATGACAAAATGGTGAGTAAATGATGACAGAATTTTCATTTTTGGGTGAAACATTTTTTAAGAGATATAAATATTAAGGACAGTCTGTAGAGAGCTAAATCTGTGAGATTTAAATGGCCCAAAAAAGTTGCAATGGCCTATTTATTCGAATCGTCTTTATTTTAATATACTATTACATTATACTCCAATATTATCAGCAGGACAATGCGAAGAACACACACCATTGAACATCTCACTTTTCTGACATCTTACAAGTTTGCACGCCTCTGAAATCTCCACAGGTCAGGGACCAGCAGTTTGTAACAGGAGCCATTGGCAGCCACCCAATTTCCCCCAAATTTCTGTTCCAGGCAGGTGGTGACTGGACTGCGGTCCCGGCCAGGGAGGTACGTTTTTCAATAATTCATCAGGCACTGAAGAGCATTGCTCTTGTTATAAAGATTGCCACTGTACTCTCGCTGACCCGGTGAACCGGAATCTGCCGTATTTCTCAGTGAAAGCTCTGTTAAATCTGTCATGCTTTTAATCTGAGCCCCAGCAGGTACCATCGTTGTCTCCTTCATCTTTTTCGGTTCTCCGCAGATGACAAGCTGACAAATTTTAAATGAGATGTTCTTTGAAATGAGCACGCTGTCGGAGGTACAGGGTCTATTCAGCTCCGCCCACTCTGCCTCCTCTCAAAGACCCACAACTCAATCATCCACTGTCGCGGTACGTGAGTTTAAATAGGACTGGACAGATTCAGGTTGTGTAACACAACGATTCGGAGTTAAACGTGACAATTTGCGTGGCACCGTGCTGATGCATTAATGTGACAGAATTGCTTTGGGGCCTTAGGTTTGTAGGTTTTCTAGCTGCGTTACGAGGTTTCTTCAAAACCTAAGCAGAAAACAACCTCAATGCTCCATTTAAAACTTACCGGGAGGCCGAACGAATCACCTCACCTGGGTTCTGAGCTTCGGATGTTTGGAAAAACAGAAATATATTTGTGTAGTTTTTAAGCATTAGGATTTTCATTATAGGGATAGTTCACTCAAGTTTACCCATGCGCTTGCCATTTCAAACTTGTATGACTTTCATTCTTCTGCAGAACACAAAAGGAAAATATTTTAAAGATTGTTAGTAATGAAAACCGTTGGTCCCCATTGACTTGCATTGGTTTTGTGTCCATACAATAGAAGTCAATGGGGAGTCAAGTATTATTAAGAGACATTTCCGATCCTGGATGCTGATTGGTCAATTCATGCTATCATGCTAAAAATACACTATATTAATGACTATGCTGCAAAACACCTGTTCAGGTGGCGCCCAAAGCTGTGCGGTTTTGTAAAAACAAGGTGTTGTGTTTAGCAACGCCCTTCGAAAGTGATGTGACAGTTTGTTCAAGCGAATATTAATTATTCACGAGGACGACAGCAAGTCAAATAAAGAAGGTCAACAGAGACAGAAATATGACAGCGGATGTCTGAGAACAAAAGCTGGAAATAGCATTGCAACAAAAAACTGGCATATGAACACACTCTCTGACTGAATTTGAATACATGAAAGTAATTATAAGGGTTAGAAAGTATAAACATTTATTAGTTTCTGTTTTAACTCCACCTGTTGGATTAATAGGATACTGCTTGTGTGGCCTGTTACCGTGTGACAAAAGAGGAAAGATGTCAGCCTAGTACATTAGTACCTAGTACTTAACTAAATACTGATGAAACACCATATTTAATAAAATACTGTTGATATGTTGTTCTTAGTTCTTCATAGGTTTTAGTTTTTCAGTAGCCTATAGTTTTCTTATTTTATTGAATGTATTCCTTATTATAACATTTTTTTTATTTTTTAACATTTGATCATTTAATGTTTATAATATAAAATACCATAATAGAGATTTATCTTCATTAGTTTTATGTGCAACATCTTTTTTCAAACATTGCTTTGTATATATATATATAAATGTATGTTTGGAATATGTTCTTTTGATACATAAATTGCACAAATTCTGCATGGTAACTGCAATGAACCCCTCATCATCATCAGGACCCAACATATTTGAATGATCATAACCCCTCTTAACTCATTTTGGCCATTTTCCAAACCGATGAATTACATGTTCTTTAAAATGAATAATACATTTTTTTAATGTTGCCTGTGATGTTGATGATTAACACTTAGTTCCCATGAAAGATAAAAAACCCCGCTTCAATTGTTTAATTGTTGATATCGCTTTAATTGTTTTGCTAAGATGAAAGCGCGTAAACATCGCTTCAGTACACACGTGCACCGGTGAGCGCGCGTCTCTTACACTAATAATTCAGTCAGTCATTAAACAACAGTAACATCTCGCTGGCAGCAGACGTGCAGCTCTGCCATCAAAGGGGACTGAGGGAATCACGAACACTTGATCAAAGACGGCCTGGTGCAGGGGAACGAGACTCGTGCGTTTAATTTTTGATAACCCAATGATAGTGACACAGAGTTTTGAATGAAATGATTCCCACAGCTGTGCTGTAATGGTGTCTGAAAAACATCCCATGTGACGTTTACCCTCATAAGAGTGGAGCTGAGACTCACTGACAAGAGTCACTTCTGTGGGAGAACACTGGAAATTTAAGTGCTGTGCGAGGTTGTTGAACTTTGTTCTTTTAGCTATGTACTGCTGTTTTTCTTTTTGTCTAACAGGCAAAATAACAAATAAGAAGATCAGTGCAAAACACGTTTTAGTTTTACATGCAAATATATTTTATTAGCAACAACATTCTGTCAGGTAGGCTACATAATAGCTGCTTGTTTATTTATCTTAAAGTTTGAAGAAACATTTTAATAGATTCCATTTATTGGACAATTTACAATACATTCAGCAAAAGTGGCTTTACAGAAACCGAGGGCCTCTTGAAAATTTGTTTGAAAAATGATGTTATTTTATTTACCCACAAAGCACAGCATGGCTGTATTTCTCACGCTGTGAATATTCCGTTGGTTAGGCAAATTTTCGCAAAACAGCACACATCAAACTAATGCGTTTATGCATCTGCAAAATACAAATTTAGTGGGACATAAGTAGGGCAGTGTGAAACAGCATGAGGCTTTTTAATTCTCAGTAAAACTTGTCCAGTTTGCGCATGTTTCACTGTTTGCTTTTTTATCTGCTGCTGAACAAGATCCAAGCAGGGAAACTTTTAGATGGAAGCCCATAAACTTTCTGTTTTGGAGCAACACACTGAAGGTCAGTGAAACATTTTTAAAATCATTGCATTTGTCTGTTTGAGAGATAAAATACAAATGATTGTGATATATGATATGAAGTTGCTTGCACAGATTTTCTTCATCAATTTGCAACGTAACTCGGCAGTCAACTGAAAATAGTTATCATACATTTTATGCAATCAAACATCAGAAAATACGCCCACCAGCCAAAACAATTGATGTTACAGCTTTGTATAACTGAATATGTTTTTCATTTAATGAAGTTTATTATTGTTAGTCTTTATTTGGGGGCACGCAAAGCGATGCACCCTAGGTGGCCTTACAACAAAAAAGTTTGAGAACCACTGCCATAGCATAGTGGCTTATTAACTTCTTAAAACAAAGCATTTTAAATCAAAGGAAATTGAAGTCCTTAGATAACATGAAATTTGAATGTTAAATCAAAAAGAAAGTGAGTGAATTTCCTCAGGTCATACAGGAAAACTATTGAATATTACAAAAAGTGCCGAATGTTTTATATTCCAACACCGAGCTTGCTTGACCTTTGAGTAATACAGTCAGATGTACGTGTGCATGCTCGGGAGATGAGAGAACGGGATCCCAAGCTTGGAGGTAATTGTGTTTCACTGCTTATTTGCTATGCATGACTGGACAAATTCAGAGCAGTGCATTAAAGTATTAAAATGCCATAACCAGTGTCAGTTTTCAGTTGTGCACAGCCGGTAATGGTTGCCTCTGCAGGGAACGTTGTGAGAAATTCACACATTATTAGCCATTTCGGATCTTTTAAAGTTTATAATAGCCTATCAACAACATTATGATGAGGTTTCTTGTTTCAGTTTGTCGCTATAGGCATGTTTCATAGAACTCAGAAAAGGCAAACCATACAATTGGAAAGCGGGATGAATCACATCCATGCAATATGGTCAGTATTAAAGAATATATAAAATATTTTAGTGTATTGTAACATATCAAAAATATAAATATTACCAAATAATATTTGTTAAATTTGAATTCTTTAATGATTATATTATTGAATGGCGTACTTTTTGACAACTAATTTCTTTATTTTATAAAGGGGTTTATTGGACGCACTCGCTGGCCCAAAGTTAACTTCTGGTCTGTGTTCAGTTGTAATGTAGACGTCTTCAGAGCAACAACATAAACAATTGTTACTGCGTATGCATGTTTTCGTGGCCCAAACTTAACTTCTGGTACACAACCACAAAGAATCAAGTCCCTGCAGATAACAAACAAAAGAAATAACAAGTAAATGACATTAGCTAACAAGTTAAAAGTATGTCTAGTCTGTATTATTTTGGGTAGAAGAACCATTACTTTGCTAAACTTAAATGTGACAAAGTTACACGACCCATTCAACAAATTGTTTAATTATTAAATAATATACAATAAAATTCAACAAATTGTTCATTTAATACAATATTATACAATGAAATATGATTATAAATCAATATATTAAAAAAATAGTTCTATTGTTAGTTCTATTCTATTATTATTATCAACAGACCGGAAGTTAACTTCAGGCCAGACGAGTGCATCCAATAAAACAATTTCTTTGATATTTAATTTATATTTTATTGTATATTAATTGTATTAAAATCAAGTAAAACTATTCAACAGATACCTCTTCTTGAGGAGGAATTTAAGTTTGGGCCAACAACGTTTGTTTATGTTGTTGGTGCTGAAACCGTCTATATCTCTCATTTCAGAAGATCTCTTTATCTTTCATGAGAAAACGACAAAACTCAATATTTCATGACTTACATAAGACTAAAAGATGCATTACCCTTTGCTCCTTTACCCGAAGACTTACTTCGCTAAGACCAGTTGCTTGAATATTTGACTTTCTAAGTAATAGTCTTACATTTTTTTTTTCTGATAGGAAAGAATAGATAACAAACATCTGATAAGCAACCCAGGTGATAAAGAGAGAGATCCGTGTTATAAAATAAAACCCCAATTATTACCTCGGTCGCGCTTTGTTTTTCCGTGACGCGTTTGTTTACAGGTGCTAATGTTCATTGTCATTAACAAGCACTATTTATAGTATTTTTAAAAACACCATCCAATCCCCTGATATCATTATGTTTTTTTCCCCTTTACATACGTATTCATACTGTCTCTCCAATGGTCTAATCAGAGGAAAACGAGTGACAGAAGTTGAGAAATGTGATCTGTGAAAAGCCCATCTGCTAGACGGAATCAGCGCTGTCAGTTCTGATGGAAAGGTGCAGTTAAAGGTCTTGAGAACTGGGAGACTCGAGCTCAGAAAAGATGTCTCATTTATTTTGACACGACTCCAATCCTAGTTTGGTGCGTTTCGTGCTCTAATTTTGGAATCGTCTCCTGGCACGTGTATCGAAATGCGTTTTATGCACCATAAAGCCACGATGGTTAATAAACAATAATCGTACGTCACAAATATTGGTTGTAATGTGAATAAACAAGCCAGGCTGTGAGCACAACAGGCTTGCGTGTAAAATTCCGAAGACGTCGGTGCACATTTGTAAGAATTCCCGGCAGCGACATGTGTGTTATTTTGTCATAATCGTGTCTTCGGATTTGCTAATCTTTATTTAATCTGTTCTCAGTGAACAACCCACTGGGAACAATTATTAGCTGACGTAATGTGCCTTTGGATACGTTTTGACCTTAGATTTTGTTCTTGCTAGATTGAACAAAAGCCCATGGGCCAAACATGAAAAGCGAATACAATGAGACATTTTACAGATTTCTAAACTTTTTTAAACATGCCATTATCTTGATGTAATTGCATTTGAAAATGAAAATATTAAATATAAGCTGTGGCTGTGAGAACAACTTTTTAATTTCATCCGTTTTATTACAGTCTACAGATGAGTAATTTCTGGGCCTTCACCCACTGGGCATAATAAATGAGGCCAATGAAAATATTAACATTTCCAAAGTAACAAAAGCCACTCTTTCTCTTTTTTTTTACAGCAGTCAGTGAACTCAAAATTCCTCTTCTCATGCCATTTATGGATATGGACAGGCCGGACTTCAGAGGAATGGAAAACTAAATATGAATAAAAGCAATTATCAAAATAAATAGTTTGCGTACATAATATGATAATTATTTATAAATATACCATTCAATCTTGCCAGAATACATTTTACTACTAATATGATTCCTTAACTTGCTTCAAGGTTTATTTGTACTGTATGTACGGTATGTAGATGTCTTATGCTTTGTTGATATATTTGACAGATGCCATTTGTTGAAATATATCTAATGTAATTCATTTTAGGTTTATCGAACACCCCAAAACATGGGACTGGGCCTTTAACACAGTTATCATCACATCATCAAAATGTCCAAATTTGTTGTCTTTTTGAACCTTGGGTGTTCAGTTTGATCTGACTTGATAAATATCAATAGATTCGATTACCAGAGTTATTCCTCAACGTTGCGACAGTGATTTTAATTTTCTCAGACCCAATACTATTGCACATGTGCATCCTGAGGGAAAACGGTGACATTTCTTTAATAGATAATGAAAAGGGGAAAAACAATTAAAATGTAATTGATAGGCTCTGATCAAAGCAGGGGATGGTATTGATCTTTGGACAACTGAAAAATAGCTTCCTGGTTTTAATTGGGTCAATGGAGGAGGGGCTGAAATGACTGGCCAGCTCTATTAATTACGCTTCAAAAATATTCTCTTATTATGATAGTGAATGTCACCTCTGACAAACTTTAAAACTTTTTCAGACATATATAGTATTGATATGCGTGCATGCGCAAGACTGTGCCCAGTTCACTTTTGTAAGGCTTTCTTGAAATATCAATAGTACGTCTCTATCTGACTGCACTGTTTAAGAGAAAAGCAGCATATGCTAAACCGTTTTGTCACTAGTTTGCATTTCATCCTAACAAGGCAAGAAAGGCAAGAGATGCATTTTTATGACCTACAGTCGTCTCACATAATTCTTTTTGTCACTAAACATATCACCCATAGTGCCACAGTGGGACATATAGTGTCACCTGCCCACAATATTTCATTGATACGTTCTACAGCAAGCAGTTCCTCTGAATATCTTAGTCTTACACATAACTGTTACAGAAAGGTTGGCATTAGGCTGCTGCCCCTAGGCCCAGTGAAATGCTTTACATAAGACTTGGGGTATTTTAGCCTTGATGCACATCTGTTGTGAAAACTGTTTCTGTTATCTTGTCAGGCAACATAAATGACTTGAATTGGGTTTAAAGAGGAACTGTGGGACTCGAATGAGATTTGTTTCCAGGCTTCAAGGGTTTTTAGAGTACAAAACGGGGTTATTAAAATATTTATGGTCATTGTCATCAAATATTGGAATTAGGGCTGTCAAAAGATTAATCGCAATTAATCGCATTCAAAATAAAAGTTTGTGTTTACATAATAGATATATGTTTACTGTGCATATTCATTTTGAATTTATGAACACAAACACATAATATTTAGATGCATTTATTTATATATACCAGTAATTTAAATTATATTTAAATGTTTATTAATTGTTATATTTTGTATTTTTCCTAAATATATACATGTATGGGTTTGTTTTTTATAAATACAAAATTAATATGCACAGTACACAGACATATATTATGTAAGCACAAACTTTTATTCTGGATGCGATTAATTGTTTGACAGCCCTAATTGGAATATATATATATATATAAACTTATTTTAGTTTAAAATAGTAAACATTTCTAATTTTAGTTAAGTTTAAGTTGAGGCACACAAATGATTAAATAAAATAAAAACTGTACTACTTTTAAAATAGAAATAAAAATAAATTAAAACAATAGCTAAATAAAAAAAGATATATTATAAAAATAGCTACTGTATTATAATACTATATAAAAAATAACAATAACAACAACAACAAATATCACCCCAAAATAATATTAAAAATATAGAAATATAGAAATAAATGCTCATTTTAAATCTTTGTTTGGTCATTTAAAGAGCCAGTATTAGCAACCTCAACATCCAAATGTTGGCACCCTAAACAATGAAAAGCTTAGCTGGTCACTATGTTTTATTCATTCATATGAATTGAGTCATCAATCATTTTGTCATTATTTGCTCATCCTAGTGTTGTTCCAAAACATTTTTTTTCATCATAGGACACGCGTGCCTGGCCCAAAGTTAACTTCTGTGTTTGTTGACCTAGTGGCTAATAATATAACTATGTATACTTTATTTAATTTATATTAATAATAATTTAAATGAATGTTTTAGTGTATAATTATTGTATTAAATAAACACTTTGTTGTGTAACTTTGCATGCCACATTTAAGTTTAGCCAAGTAACGGTACTGGTAACCCAAAATAATACTGACTAGACATAATTTTAACTTGCTAGCTAATGTCATTTACTTGGTATTTCTTTTGCTTTTTATCAGTAATAATCTTCAGGGACTCGATTCTTTGCAGATGTGTACCGGTTAAGTTAAGTCTGGGCTTCAAAAGCGTGCATGTAACGTTTGTTTATGTTGTAGTTTTGAAACATCTATACAGTATATGTAGTAATTTTTGTCCTTTTCTTTTGTTACTGTCGAGCTACAAAGACGACAATCTTAAAAACATTTCTTTAATTTTTGCCAAATGTCTCCCTTTGTCTTTTAGCATTGAAAATCATGCTTTTTCAACCGCAGGTAAGAACAGCTTTCTCCCTTAAATGAAAGATCCTTTTTGAAAACTGTAAGATAAGAGGGGAGAGTTTAACTGTAGAATCTCATCAGGTCTGAGGAGCAAGTAATTGAACACTGTTTCTGTCGTGTGTGTGTGTGTGTGTGTGGTTGTGAGAAAAATGAAAGGAAAGGAAAGGAAAGGAAAGGAAAGGGAGGGGATGAAGAGAAGTTGGCCAGCTGACAGTGTCAATTTTCTCATGGCGCTTTGGTGCGAGGGGTCACCACTCATCCAGCACTTTCACTCTCCGTAAGCTACATGGCTTTTGTCAGCAAGATTGCGTGGCTACCGTTGACTGTGACAATAAAATCCCTTTTTCATTTTCCTCTCTGGTTCTCCCAAGTTAACCTGCATTGGATAAATGAGTCAGCTGCACATTTTTATGCATATATCAAGTCCTCTGACATGGCGGCTAGGGTTACTGGTTTCAACCATGAATTTCTGTAGGTAGATTTTTTTGTGATTTTTTCCCCCAACTTGTTCAGAAACACTTTACAATGAGATGCATAAATGTGCTAGAAATAAAAAAGAATCCAAAAGATTGTAAATGCAATGCATTTTAAATGTATGCTGCTCTGTCAAATGCTGCGATTTATTCACTATAAAGCTCATCCATGATTATTTGTCAAATATTTCTTCCTGTTCTTTATTACTGCATGTCTTTTTTTCTGGAAACAGGAAATGCTGTGAAATCTCAATGTCACATGCTGGCAGTGCTGTTCGCTCTCAGAGGCATTTTCTGACTCTTTGTATTGGGAAAAAAACATCAGTCAAGGTTTTAAGGTGGGCAGAGTTCTCTTTTGCTTCCCTCTTCTCCTCCTCCATCACTGTTTTGCCCCTCCTCGCCTCTCCCTCTCTCTCTACGTACTCTTGAATAAGTGATATTAATGGGGTTGACATTGGGCGAGTATCTCCTCTCGGCCAGCTGTGTCTGTCAACAGGCAGAACCGAACATTAACTGCTACAAATAATGAAATCCACATTTCTCCTCCACAACACAGCTGATAAGAGACTGTTACTTTTGTAGAGTTGAAAGGGTGTTTCTATTACCCATCTGCACACGCACGCACGCACGCACGCACGCACACATGGGCTCCAATTCTTAAATTTCTGTTCTGCTGTCAGTTCATATCATCTTAGTTCTTGTTGTTTACTGAGGCTCATCCAGTGGGTTATTGATTTAAACCTCCAACCCTATGTTTTAAGTTTTCAGTGTGTAACTCGGCTCATAATGTTTGCGTTGTATTTTAAATCAAGCTGGTTTGAGGATGTTTTTGGCCTGGGGGACATTAAAACAGGTGAAGAACTCTATCAAGTGGATACTAAAATAAATAAAATAAAATGCAATACTTAAATGAATCAAAGCAATATTTGGTGTGATGTATTTCCACCCCATGTATTTAAAGCAGCAATGTGGAGATTTTAGCGGCATCTAGCGGTGAGGTTGTGAATTGCAACCAACGGCTCACTCCACCGCTCCCTTTTGAAGATCTACAGTAGCTGACACAGGACAAAGATTTCGTCACGTTTTTGCATCTTTGTCGAAGGAGATTACATATTTACAACATGACAAATTCCATCTAAGGGGACCCGTGATGTATTTAAATAGAAATAGCTAATTTTAAGATAATAAAAACATAACGGTATGTAAGGTCTTTATACACCTCTGAATACATAGTTATGTATATTATATCGCATTTCTGTCAATAGATTCTCGTAAATATTACACACACCACCTTTAAAGCGATGAGTCATTCAGGATAAGTCCAAATGTGGTTTCTTGTTGATTTTAAAGTTAAAGTTCACCCAAATATTAAACATCTTTTATCATTTACTCACACTGTCACTTTAAACCTGTATGACTTTCTTCTGCAGAACACAAAAGAATAAATTTGGAAGAATGTTGGTAACAAAATCACAGCAGTACCCATTGACTTACATTGGTTTTGTGTCCATACAATAGAAGTCAATAGGTACCGCCGTTGTTTGGTTACCAACATTCTTTAAAATATCTTCTTTTGTTTTTCGCAGAAGAAAGTCATACAGGTTTAAAATGTGTGATGATGACAGAGGATTTTCATTTTTCAGGTAAACTATCCTATTAAGTCTAATGAAAGAATTTCTGTCTTAAACTTGGCCCAAAGTCTGCTTTCAGATGAGATCTTTAATAATATCTTGTTGGTTTCTTGTACACAGCATTGAAAGTAAATATCTAAATGTCTCAAACTGCATTTAGATTTAGCAAAATAATTAACACAATCTCATGGCAATTCGCAATTATTTTATGAGGTGGCTTATTCGTAGGAATTTTTACAATATTATAATAACATTTTTGTATGATTTGCATTCAGGACAGTGATGGTTAGGTTAAGAGGTGGGGTTTCAGCATTGCTATTTTTTCTATTAAGTCTACATTTTAGTACAGTTTGCATTGCATGAATTTGTACAAATTCGCCACATTGTAAAATATACTAGATCGTTTCAGTCAAATAACAAATTCTGTAATCTTAAGGTGAAATTTCTGTCATCATTTATTCACCCTCTTGTCATTTCAAACCTGTATACATTTCTTTGTTCTGATGAACACAAAGGAAGATATTTGGAAGAATGTCAGTAACCAAACAGATCTCAACACCCATTTACTGCCACAGTTGGGAAAATAAATACTATGAGAGTCAAAGGTGGTGAGATCTGTTTGGTTTCTGACATTCTTCCAAATATCTTCCTTTGTGTTCATCAGAACAAAGAAATGTATACAGGTTTGAAATGACAAGAGGGTGAGTAAATGATGACAGAATTTTCATTTTTGGGTGAACTGTCCCTTTAAGTCAGAGATTTCAATTTGAACTCAAATATTTATATATGTAATGCTATGCTAAATTTTGCTAACGCTATGCTTACCTTTTAGCTCTATACACATACTGCATGGCAACTATAATCTGTTTTGGGTGGAAACATCCGAACATCAATAAACAAGACAAACCTGAGAACTCCATTACTGTATGTCTCCCGAGCTCGACAAACCTCGGGGTGGAAAATTGTCCTCTGGGGTGCAATGGGAAAACGTTTCTTACTGTAGTTTAACGCACTTTACCTCATAGGACAAATGTTAAATGTTTAAAAGCGCACTGCAGTCGTGGGAAATAGTGAAGTTGCAGTGGGGCTTGTACTCAGCGAGCGCTACTGAGGCGATGATGTGTGTTTGCCAACGTGTCAGGGTGAAAATGGGAACATGGTCCACAGTGAGTGTTGCTCACTTCCAGGTCGTCATCGACTTTTTACCCTTGGTGAGAGGAGAGGCGTTCTGCTTTGCTCCTTGGAGGCAGCGGGCAGAGGCAGGGTGGTTTCTAAACTAGGACAAGGACACCAGATGACAAACTGGTTCCTGTCTCAGAACTGCCCTTGGGACATACAATAGTGGTGTGATGCACACAGACAGGGGCCGGCCCCTTTTGGATTTACTGAGAGATGAACATTATATTTGTGCTTCTTGCGTCTTTCTTAGCGATCTATTACTTTTTTCTGTGAGCGTTTCGCTTTAACAATGAAACCGACATGAAAGGAATAGTTTTGCCGTAAATGGAAATTCAGTTTCATGTGCTGTATGCTGTTTTTTTATTTAGATGGAACACAAAAGGATTTTGATTCCATATAATAGGTGAACATGTTATGCTTAAAATGAAATAAGTCAACAAAAGAGATGCACTAGCATTGTGCTATATTTCAAGTCACACAGCCACACAATACTATTGATGGAGTAGTACATGGCAAACTAAGAACTAATATTGTATACGTTTCTTTAAAATATCTTTTTTCCACAGAAGAAAGTAAAATCCTGCCTGTTGTGAATTACCTCAGGGTGAGTAAATAATGACATGATTGTTATTTTTGATTCTTATCTAGGCTACTATTTTTTTTCACAAGGCGAGAGAAAACAAGATCGTTTCTTTCAATGAATAAAGACATGGCATGACGTCTTGCAATTTAATTACACGTGAGCTTGGCACGGAGCAAAAAGTGGGTTAGTTCTTTTCTCGTGTGTATTCCTGTAATTCTCAACAATTAAACTCTATGTTCCCAACGTCTCCCCTCATGAGCATCCCTGGCCATCCGGTCACAGTGTTTTCCTTTTATAGAGGTCACGTTTAAACATAACTGTTTTCTTATTGCTGCCTATTTGCCACACATAAATAAAAGAAAATACATAAATATTAAAAATATTTCCAGGTCACGTTTAATACAAACTTAAACATTCATGTTGTTGGGCAAGCCATGTACACCTACAGTAATAAGTCCAAGGTAAAGATGTGAACGGCCGTGATTTAAATGTTGCATGTACTGTAGCGGGCAAGGCTAACTGCATAATACATCATGTGCACGAAAGCATTACGGCATCTTACTGGATTAGACTTCTAATAATAAAGATTCAACATAGGAAAACTCTTTTAAAGATGCTCATTCCGTTATTTCTTTTACATATTATCTGTTAGTTTAAGTCTGTCCATTAAAAACATTTTCTGGCAGAAATAAACTGTAAAATAACTTCTCCAGGTTAAGGTTAACATACTTTTAAACATTTTTTTTTTTTTACGTTTTTCCCTGTAAAATGACGTTTCCATGTTTTTCTTGTAAATAGCAGTATTTTTCTGTAATTTCACATTTATTTTTACCCTGTTTTCAAAAATAAACTGTAAAAAAGCAGCTGGGGTGCCAGAAATGACCTTTATGTTTTTTAAATTACATGACAAATCTGTTAAAACAGTGCAATTCCGTAAAATTACAGTTTTTTTTACATTATACGTGGAAGTTTGTCAAATTAATTTTTTTTATAATGACAGAACATTGAAATAAGAGATTTTTATAGTATATAAATAATAGATTCTTGTTTACCCTTTTAAATAAAATCTGTTTTGGTAACTGCAAACATGCTCATTCCTCTCTTGCCAGTGCCCAGCGAGAGCATTACTTATACAGTACCAGCTATTATGAGAAATTGCTCTAGAGTAATATGATTTTTTTGTGTTTGAATACAAGGGAGAAAAACTTAATATTGGTCAGTTATCAAAGTACAGACATGCGACCGAATCATTGTTTACGGATTATAAATGACATTTAAGGAATTTGGATAATTTCATAAAGCCAAGTTCTTGTTTGATCTGCGTTTAACATGATGAACATTTGTTTGTTTGTTTGTTTTTTTAAGCACTGAGACATGAGAGGCATGCCTGGAAGACATGAATGTAGTGTTTCTGTTGTATTTGCGCTGTTTAGGGTCAAGAAATACTGTGTATTTTTGTTTGAAAATCGTCCATTGATTTTTGTAGAGTGAAGACTACAGTAAGTAGGACATTTTTAGTTTTAGCCTTAAGTTACACAAACACTTATTAAAGGTATAGTTCACCAAAAAAATCAACATTTTGTCATCATTTACTCACCCTGGATACAAACGTTTTTTCCCGAATATTTTCTTTTGTGTTCAGCAGTACAAAGAAAGTCATACAGGTTTTGTTCAACTTGAGAGTAAATAAACAATGACAGAAGTTTTATTTTTGGGTGAACCTCTTTCAGAATAACTCACTATAAACATTTTTTTTTAACTTATGTTTTGAAGTGTATCACATGCCAATGAACTCTATCGGTCTATGTCACAATATCCAGCCCGATCTCATGAAATGCGTATAAATAACACACAGGTGCAAAACCAAATTGCAGTTTTACGTGTATATATACGCCAATGTTTGCGTGCATATTCTACGGCAATTTGTCTTATTAACCTCTCTACTAACCCAAACCCTTACCCTTACATTATTACTTGGATTATTTCAGTGTTTCCTCTTCATGTATGTTTCCGCCGAGGGCGTATAATTTCCATGCAAAGACATATAAAATTACAATTTGCCGTACTTATTTGACGGCTTTGCACCTGTGTTATTTCATGTGAACGGGTTTGCAATATTGTATGCTTGCATTTTTTTTAGTGTTAACCAAATAAACAATGTTGCCAACACAACTAAAGATAGAACAGTATCATAATCTGTTCACGTATAAATAAATAAGTTTAGATAGATTCTGAATATAACAGGTCAGAATGAACTCAAGAATGGCAAAATCGTGTGACACATTTGTTATCACGAGGAAGTGTTTGATAAACGTCCCAATGAACGAGCTGTCAATAGCCAGTGTCACAGAAGGACGGTCACTGTCTCCTGAGATGTGCTGCCCTCATTGAGTGTAATGAATCCTGCTGTCGACACCAGGATTTTGAGGGTCAGTATAGAGGAAAGAGCAGTACATTCTTGACATTGCGTGATCACTCGCGTGTGTTACGATTGACCAACCACAGATGTATAGACATTCGTGCCTACACTGGAAGTGAAGGTGGTTTTTTGAAATACAAATCAGAAGCATTTGTAGTCTAGTGGTCAATATATCATTTATATAATGTTATTATTATATACACTGCAAAAAAGAAAATTTGGTTTTCAACCTAATAACTTTGTTTGCATTAAATTCATTAGTTATGTAATGTTTTTAAGACAGTCAGGTTACTTATTTTTATTAATAATTAAATAATAATAAGTTTAATAATTTTATTTTACAGTGTATGTTACATATAAAACTGTATGTATTCATATTACAAATAAAGACTAGCATAGTGCATCAGTTTGCATTTTAATATTTTTTTATACATTCATTTTTATGTTTTTCTCTGGCTGTTTGCATATGTGAACGAGGTATACTAACTGTAAAATATTAAAATAAATTAAAAAATGATGTGATTTTAACGAGCAATATATTTTTTGTAAGTAAATACTACAAAAATGCACATAAACTACCTCACATTAATATGAAGTTCATAGGTTGGGATTCATTAATCCTACTTCTGGTCAAAGCTTTGGGCATGAATTTCACGTTTCAAATTGGCCAGCAGTCATTAAAAATGAAAATATTCAACTTTTAAAAGGAGAATTAATATTTATTTAAAACAAAGTTTTTTTTAATTCTGAACTTAGGTTTTTGAACATTGGAAGAGGAGATGTTATGCGGTGAGAAAATGATACCCTGCCACAGAGTTGTTTATCCGCCTGCTTTCCTTCAGGATGTTTCTGGTGAGTGTCACCACATTAGATTCTAATTGAAGGAAATATATTGAGAGAGAATTGACTTCAGTGCACAGGCAGTAGATCTGTCATTTTATTCCATCACGTCTGATACGATGTGAAATATTACACGTGTGATGCGATGTTACCCCCCTGCTGAAAAAATACAGCCTATTCCCACGAGGATGTGAAGAAACAGATTGTACCTGGCCACAGTAAATGCCAGCTTTCAGACTAAACAGGTGTCTGTGCCAATCGGTTCTGTTGGCATCGGACCACCCTGCTAAATAAAACCATAATAAAAAGTATCATCAGCTGTTTTCCTTTATGTAGTGTGTTTTGGGATTTATTCCAGTCGAATACAAAGGGATATAGTTCACCCAAAAATGAAAATTATGTCATTATTTAATCACCCTCTTGTCATTTCAAACCTGTATGACTTTCTTTCTTTTCCTCAGAACAAAAAAAAAGATATTTGGAAAAATGTTGTTAACTGGCAATAGAAGTGAATGGGTGCCAACGCTGTTCGGTTACCAATATTCTTTAAATATCGTCTTTTGTGTTCTGCAGAAGAAAGAAAGCCATACAGGTTTAAAATGACAAGAGGGTGAGTAAATTAAATAATTTTAATTTCAATTTGGCTTCTATCAATAATCTTCTTTAAGCAAATCAGGTGATTTGTTAGATCATGTGTACATCCTTAGGTATATGGTTTATACGATAACATATAAATACAACTCTCTTAAGCAGTCTGTTTATCCCATCTATGGCACTTCAACTATGAAAAAAGAAAAAGAATATGTTTAGTGAGCAAGTAGTCATTTTAACTAATGCATTTATCCAAAGTGGCAGTAACTAATTGAAAGAACAGTCGCCCTGGAGCAACTTTGGGTTAAACTAAGGTCAGCATGCTAATAGTTTGAGAATTGGCTCTTAAAGGGTTCCAGTCTCTCAGTGGTCCAGAGGCTTTTAACACGTTTCAGGGCCTATTAAAACAAAGCATATTCATTTATCCAATTTGAAGATAAAATGTTTTAGTTCCCCAAAAATAACATTTATTCATCCTCACTCCATTACAAACCTGACTTTGGAATGAACACAAAAGAAGATATTTTGAAGAATGTTGGAGCCAAACAAACAAACAAACTGATATCTTTTGTGTTTTACAGAACAAAGAAGGTTATATGACACGAGTAAAGGATTCAAACATTTTCAATTTTGGGTGATCTATCCCTTTAAGAACATATGTACAGTACTTTACATTTATGCATTTGGCAGACGCTTTTATCCAGAGCGACTTACATTGCATTATACTATACATTTGTTTCTGAGTATCCCTGGGATTGAACTCATGACATTGGCGTTGCTAGCACCATGCTCTAACCACTGAGCTACAGGAAAGTTAAAGTACTTTTCCACAGGTAAGCAGCAATATAGTTAAAAGGAGTTGTTTAGTAGTTTTTTTAACATTTTCTATAATTTAACTTTATCCGGTTTTCTAGTTAAATTGCTTGGTAACCCATAGAAGCGTGTGGAGAAGCAGTAGAGGAGTTATTATGCAGACCATTCAGAAAGAGATCATTTTCAGAGTAGCACTACAATCCATCTTTATCAGGAGTACCCTCTGTGTTTTGTGGCGCAGCCGTGGAGCTGTGAAAAATATGCTAAAGGAGGATTCTGGACACAGTATTTAGCAGATATGTAAATAGGATAAGCAGGCGGACTCTCTCTCCAGGCTGCATTGAGCTTGTTATACACAGATTTCACTGGGGTGGGGTGTGAAGGATGATGGGAATTGTAACACTTTTGAGCGCTTCATTGTGAATGCGGCTGGCGGATGCGAGCGAAATGTGCAGAGATAGGGCAGGCGGAGAGAGACCCTGCAGCCAATAAAAATTCATGATTGTGGGTAATATGACAGAAAGACCTGCATACAGAAATGATTCGTTATTGAAGCAGGATAGAGGCAACTTATTCCAGTTCTCTCTCTCTTTCTCACTAGTAATGTATAGACGTTTTCCCTCAGGCGAAAGGACAGCATTCCCCCAAGGTTGAGAAATATATGGCTATGACCTGAACAGTTCTCTCTGACTGAAACTTAAAACTAATTGGTTTTGCTTAGTTTTTTTGCATAGTTAGTTGGATTTTACATGCTTTTTACGATTACAACAGACCCGTGACCACTGGCTTACATGAATGCAGTATAAGCTTATGTGCCAAATAGATCATAGAAATCCTTGCTTTTGGCTGTGATAATGGAAATTATGATAATAATAATAATAATTCCTCTTTTATGATGCTTTATGTCCCGCATGAGTCTACATGAAATTTAATTGCCATATAAAGACATTACATTTTCATTTGGCAGAACTCATTTTGAGAAAATGCAAACATCATGGCTTCTGATATTATGTGCAGACATGAACATTGTGTTGGGATTAATTGAAGAAAGACTTCCCTGGAAACACAGGAAATCCTCCATTTATAAATAAATTCATTGTTTGTTGCTGTGTAGGCTCTTCTGACACTTTCAACACTTTGAAGTTCACTTTGAAGTGTTTTTTGAGATTTCTGACACTTTTTGGGAATATTTACACTTGGTCACTATGCATTTGTACTGATAAATAAGAGCATATTGCCAGCTGCGCAAATCAAAACTAGATTTTGACTTTCAAATTCTTTAAATCTCTAAACTTATCTTTGCACTTTGTCCATTCAGATTCTAGACTCTCATAAGGATACATTACATTGAAATGACATCTTCGAGAGTATGCTTTACTTCTTTTTAATTGTTGCCTTAAGCTGTTCAAAAGAAAAGGGAACATATAATCTAATAGAATATAATCTATAATCTAGTCAGAGATCATGACAACATAAGAATGATATTTCAGCTTTGCATGTATGGGGTTGGAAAGAATACAACTCTCTTAGGGTTAGAAGAACGTGACTTTTGGTTCATGGCATTAAAGAAGTAGCTGTAAGAATTTGAGAAGCCTGCTCAGAGTCTGAGCCAATTCTAACATGAGATGATGAAAACTGTTTTATGAAATGGCAGTTGTATACACATGAATAAAATGTGAATCATACAAAATGTATGATTATTGGAAAAAGCTTGAAAGAAGCCCCCCACATAAACCTAACCTCACCGATATAGTTATATATTTCCATGAGATCATGTTGTGTGAGCAGCAGATCAGTACTCTTAACAAAACAAATCATTTTATTAGAACTGACATTGAAAATGTGAAAATAGGTGACATTTGGCTTTGAAATGCATAAAAGCAATATTTTTTGTGAGCTCACAATTTGTTGTGAAGTAATCAACATTAGATCAATGACAGTCTGCAAGCATCACCAGGAAGCATTTCTGAAGGTTGACACAGATGAGATCTTGAAAGAAATGTAATTTTTTCTCAAGTCGTTTTGTTGTTTGTTACACTTCAGTAAATCTGCCTGACCCTGTTATGTGATTTTCTCCCAAACAAAACTCATTTGTACAGTTCTCTGTACACTTCTTGGATTAAGAGCAAAGTTGATTGAATTTCATTTGCATGCCATTTCACTGGTCACAGAAGCCTTATTATTTTCTAATGGCCTTATTCCTCGTCCACTCAGTGCTTGTCCCAGTTAACGCTTTGCGTTTGGGCCCAGTTTTGTCATTCCCCTGACACGCTTTACAAGTGTATTGCTAACATCAAATGGAGTTTCCCAAGGTCAGCCGTCCAGGGATTGGATCCTTGTAAAGATGAGTCTGTCCGTTCCGCGCAGACAGATGTCTTCCTCTAAATTCAGGCCATCTCTGAATTCTCAGTAGATTGACAAAACACACATTTTGAATAGAATCCTAGATTGGGAAACAATGCATCGCCCCATGAGACTCTCAAGACAGATATTAAAAGTGAGGCAGATTGAACTCAGTCTGAAAGCAGTTTTATGACCTTCAAGAATGCCATTTAAAAGGCTCCTTGTTTTGCTGCACTTCTTGTGTTCTTTAGCTCACATTAACACAAGCCTGATGAAAGCCTTATTCCCTCCGGCCAGAAAAAACTTCTGGGGAAAATGTAGCAACTTATGCTGTTCCCGACTAATCTCGCATCACAACTTCTGCCTCGGAAATTATTTTTGGAAGCACGTGACAAAAAGTTGTCCAGATGTTGTTGTGGGTCGCTAGATATTTGGTCCTCTAGACATTGCATCACCTTTCACTCCATTTGCGATTGTATAATTATTGTGCATGTAGTTTATTCATATTGAGAGGCTACATAAAATATTTATACTTATATATATATTCTTTATATAGTTCTTTCGATAGCTGTGTTTCATTCTGATTATTAGTAGTAACACATTGAACTATATTTATGTAAAATCTTTTATTTTGTTAACTTTGTTTTATAAAATCTCTTTGTGGTAATATTTTTTTAATGAAAAAATGTAACTTACTCTTGGAAAAACATGATTACTTGCGATGATGTTCTGACATATTTTAATCTCCAGTTGTCATCATTGGTTGATGTACAGAAAGTAAAGCTTTGAATGAATACGAGTGGCCAGTAATGTCCAGCTCATCTGTTCTGAGCTTCAAGCAATTACAATCAAAGACATCATTAGGACCTGATTTGGCTCGGTATGAAATCGAACCGAACGCAGAATAGCATGTAATTCTCCTTCGGCTGACCTTCAACTCATTTCTTTTTTCAGACACAATTAAACTTATTAGAAATGACAAAGTAGGACCTGTAGAGAACTCTAGGAATGACTCGGAGTTTATGTTAAATGAAAAATTACCCAAAGTTTGACTTTTTTCAAAGTTTCTTTATCTTAAAGGTATCTCATAGCTTTAGAAAACGTGGAATCTGGTATCCGAGTCATATTGGCCACTTTTATAATACCTTTACTGTGGTTTTGGGATTTTGTAGCTTGACAGCTCCAGTACTTATTCACTTTCATTGCATAAAAATAATAGAGAAACTCGATTTTCTTTTACATTTTTTTGTATTTTACTTTGTTTCCCAAACAGGGCTTAAGCCTATAGCCACAGGCTAACTTAAATGTAAATGTAAATGTCTTGATCGAAAACATCTTGCACTGACATATCTTAACATTTTCTCCCCCTTTGTAAAGTCAGGAACAACCGGAATACCGCAGGGGATATATATATATACAGAATGCGCTCTGTGAGCTGTTTGTCCGTTTAGAGCTGCTGTACCAAACATGGCCGCGCAACATGGAAAATTCCACATATCCCGCTCTTTATGTAGATAGAACTGGGTTATTCTAAGGTAATAAAAACATAACTGTACGTACAGTCTTTATACACCTCTGAAGAAACAGTTTTGTATGTTGTACTGCATTTCTGTCAATAGATCATACAAAAAAATCCAGTATTGTTCCTTTAGAATAATCCCTGTCCGGGAAACCGCCCCATAAACTTATAAAGCAAAATTTTGGCTGAAGTGTTCCTTTCAACAAAAAACTTCTCTCTTCCATAAAGTGCCTGTCAGAATGTTAGCAGCGGCTTGTCTCGCGTGATGCGCTCTGGGTATAAGGCAAGAAATTGTTGCACACTTGTAGTCACAAATCGAGACAGAAGTGCTGAGTAATGTGACGGTGATGTATTTCCCCCTGAGGTGTAATTACCTTTGATCCTTCTTTGTTTTCAGCCAGTGTTTGTAATTGAAAACAATTCAAGCAGTCAGCAGGCATTATTATACTGCGACATGAGCCGGTTTCATTTCTTTGCCTCTTCTTGGTTGAGTGTTCTGTTTCTCAAACTTGCCTGTGTTTCTGCATGCTACATCGCTAGTACAAGCCGGTTGAGGTGTCTACTGATAATAGAATCATTATCAGGACATGAGAACCAAAGAGAACACCTCCTGTTAGGTCAAAGCAGGGCTAGCACCTCTTTCACAAAGTCAATGTGGTTACATTTACAGTGCGTTTATGCACACTTTATGACTTACAGCGCAAACATTTAATGCATTTTTTAACAGTATGTGCATTGGGATCCAACCCATGACTACAGCAACACTACAGAATGTGATAGAACTATGTTACTGGTCAAAAGTTTTTGAACACTCACACTGTAAATATAAAATCCTGTAAAAAACCCAGAAACTTTCTGGCAGAAATAAACCGTAAAATATATTTTTTACAGTTTATACCTGTAACACAACATCCCAATTTTCTTTTTCTGTTTATTTTATTATTTACAGTTTTTTACATTATACATGGAAAATCTGTAACAGATTTCACAGTGCACTCATTTACTTATTCATATTTTTTCACAATTTAGAATAATTCTAAACTTATCAGAATTATTAAACAAAACAAAGGAAAGTATATTGCAACTATACTGGAATTGTTGCAACGAAACAAACTTTTTGTATTTTAGCACCTTTAGTTTAGTCACTTTTTGTCTAGAATTTTAAAATGTGTTTCTTGTCATTTTCTCAAACAACTTCTTGAGGTCTCACCTGATGCTTTTTAAACAATATTAAAAGAGTTCCATCTATTCTGAGCTCTTATTGGCTGTTCTTTCTTCATTATTTAGTCAAAGTCATCCATTTCAAAAACATTTGTTATAAAATAAAATGTAAGTTTTGTAACAAAAAATTATGTTTACAAAATTGTGGTTTTTGTCTACTAAACCAATTTCATACATTCAAGTACATTTAGATCAAACATTTTCATATGATAATGAGAAACATTTTAGTGTGTTCAAAAACTTTTGACCAGTAATGTAAGCAAAGAAAGAAAAAAGAAAGAGAATTATTTAAGCATTTGTTCTTAGAATAATATAAAATGTTACATAAATATAATATTGAATATAAATAAATGATAACATATTTATTTGTGATGCTGCATTTTAATACGCACGCACACACGCACACGCACACGCACACGCACACGCACACGCACACACACACACACACACACACACACACACAAATATATACATCTTATAACAGCAATTAGTCCATGCCATAAGCATTCAAAGCTTCCAAAGATATCACACAGGACAGCTGGGGTTTGTGCCCTATTATTAACTGTCCCAGTCTTATTACTTGGATAAATTGGTCATGTTTGCAAACATCAGGGAAATGAAGCACTGAGTATGTTGATAAATTGCTTAATTAAATGACATTACTAAAAGTGAAAGTACAATTAATTGCACTCTGCCTTCCTCTCATTATAGAGCCGAACGGTGTGGTTTTTATTTGCAGATGTTCCTGCTGTAAATCTGAGAAGCAGACAGGAGACAACATTTATTTCAGGCGACTGTGTAATCTGAAGTTGTGCCTTGAGCAGATAGTGGCTGTACAGGACTCAATGTTATCGATGAAATGATGATATTGTGGTTACCAAGTGACATGCTATTCAAAACTGAGTAGATCTACTTTTACTGTATGTAAGTTACCGTAATTTTTTTCAAAAGCTATGCCTCTATATGGCCTTCTCTGTTTAAAACATAACATAGCATGACTTATCTGGGCATATTTTTTTTTTGTATTTTTGTTTTCCCCTTATAATATTTATTCAATAACATCCGTTTCATATTGATATTAAGTACTTACTGTTATATTGGTTGAGGTCAAATGACGTAAAACTAATATTTCAAACAAAATCGTACTCAACAGCTCAAATCATACATTAGATAAGGATAAGATCCAACAGGATAAGATCTTTATTTTTACTGAAAAAAGTATGGATCGCAGATTTAAGGGGAAAAGATTTGTTTAATGGTTTGCTTGATGTAGTTTTACAGCAAGCATATATCTTCCACATTCTGTTAAGTTTATGAGGACAATAATGTGCAATATGCCCTTGTTAACTCACTGTTACTGGGCTTGAATGGTTTCATGTAGTGAAAGAACGTTTTTTATAAAAGTTGACCTTTCAGAGCAACAGAAGTCTTTTCTGTTGAGAAAACCGTGTCATGTAATCACACTTCTAATGCAGTCAAGCAGACCGCAATGGCACGAGATATGTTATTGAAATACAGGATAAGGGTTTCGCTCGTGTCAGGTTTCATATCACCGCACACGCTGTGCAGGGGAAAGCACCTGTGTTATCAACTCCCTCCATTTACCCCAAAGATCCCTCTTTATAAAATATTGAAGCCAGTCAAACAACTAAAAAGATGCTGTGTTCCTGGGCGCTTATATAAGGAAGGTTTTTAGTTTGCAGGTTGCCTTTGCTGCAGGAGAGATGGCATGAAATCAGCCCCATGGTGCGAAATTCACCCTCCATTAGTCCATTAATATTCTGGACATTAAAAAGACACGGCCAGTCACTCTCCAGGTGTTTCTGTCATCAATGACAAATGGAAAAGCAGATGTTCGGCTGCAGTACTGCTGAGCTCTTTCTGACAGAGGATGTTAAGGATATTTTGAGAGCTCATGTGTTTTGTGGAAAGTTAGCCGCTAACTACTAAATGATAAAAAAAAGTTGAACAAAAATGGTTGAACCTTTCCTTTCCTTTCACTCTTTCTTTCTTATGACCTGTTTAATAAAGGAACTTTAATAATCATTTGCCTTTGAAAGAAACCGAATAAAAGGAAACGTGAAGTAGAAACCTGGAGAGAACTATAAAATGACCTGGCAGCTCAGTTTGATTTGGCCTCACTTCTCATATATTGAAAAAGCTATTATGGTCTACAGTTGTTTTTCAAATATGATTTAAAGTGTCTAAATTGTCATCGCCTCATGTACCCCTCTGCTGGTGCCAAGATTTATAATTGCAAAAGGCATAAAGAAGCTCAGGGACTGTTAGCCTCAAAGTTACCAAAGTATATGAGATCAGGACCAATTACTTGCTTCCCTACCAATTTCACTTGGAGCACTTCAAAGTGAACACTGCTTACTAGGTCCCCTGCAAGTTGCAAGTTCTTATTATACTTATTTCAGACTGCTCCATTAAAAGTTGAATTGTACGACAGGTAGCGACATTTTCGTCATTTTCTCTTACATTTACATTTACATGTTGGCAGATGTATATGTTTATACTATTTTATGAGGTGGCTACATCATATGAATTTGTACATTCGTGTCATTTGTATGTTTTAATATGACCTGGTTAGGTTTTAAGGGGAGGATTTGGGTGGGGCTTTTTTCATTTTTTCATTTTACATATCGCTGCTGTCCTTCTGAAATCTAGTATCTCCTTATTGTGTGATTTGTGTTTTTTGTCATGAATCATTATTATTAGTAATCCTTAAAAAGTGCTTGTAAACTTTGACTACTTTATTCAATCATTTTATGAAGTACAGTGTTTTTTCCATTTTCTGAAAAGCAGCAAATGCGGACATCTGAGGTTTTGGTAGGGCAGGGACGATATCCAACTACCTTTTTAAGATTTAAATATGCTTCTATTCCTATCACCTTCTTTTTTATATTCTTTTAAACCCCCTCAGTCTATTTTCTAGCCCAGGGATATAGGACACAAATTTTCTAAAGAAATGCAATAGACCAAACAAATAACTGTGTTTTATCTATAGTAATATCCATGATTTTGGTTTTATTTGTAGTAAAACCATAGTAGCCAACACGATTTTACCATGGTCTTACTATAGTAACCATAGTTTAACTGTAATATGTGGTAGAAAGGCACTGTTTGTGTTATGCTTTTTAACACATTATGTGTTATTTTTATACAAATTGTAAAATATCATTGTTAATACATTTTTTTGCTATAAAACCATTAAGTGTTGGTCTTTGTTGTCAATCGTTCAGCCATCATACATCAATATCAATGTTCGGGTCTCTCTGGGTTAACCGAGTAACTACCCATGAAAAGCGTTTTAAAAGAGTCACTTTTGAGCTTCCATCTCAGTTAGGATGTTACCTTGGACGGCAGCTGCCCTTGCAGACGGCAAACAGCAGCCCACTTAGCTCTGGACAAAAGCCAGTTTTTCCCCTCAGCTTAGGATCATAAACATGCTTAATATGTCAGGACTGAATAATTAACGTTGACCGTTCTTTTCAACCCACTATGTCACGTGTCTTCCGGCTGCTATGTGTTAATGCACGGTCAGCTCTTTTTGTCGCCGAAGACAGGGGTGTCTCACTCCCTCTGTCAAAACGCATTACACAGACAGTTATCACACAGCGTGTGCTCGCGTGCGCCCACCGTCTGACCTGTGGGTGAAGCTGCCACCTGCATTTTAAATGCCATGTTCAATATCACACGGTACGCCACACAGATGTGTTGCCAGGAACACATCAGTTGAATAACTCGGATCAAAATTTAAATAATATTATACTTTTCGTGACATGTTTAGGAGCGTTAAAGAGCCAGTTGCCACATCCGACAAGATATAACATTAACATGTTCAATATGGCACATAAGGCCACATTTTGATGGAAGCACAGTTTTTTTTATGCTGACAGTGTAAATACCAGACCTGCCTATTTCTTACAGCGGGAGAGCTAGAACAGAAGAGTAAATATTCATTTCTTTCAGACTGTATGTTTTCCCACAGTAGGACCAGACAATCTCTGATAGAGTCACAGCGAATGTCATTGTGATGGAGCTCTGGAAGGGAGAGCGCATCCTAAACCCATAATCTCCATTGGGATACTGGGGTCGGTGCCAAACCGTTGTTTTCTTTCTTTCTTTTTCCGTAGGAATCCAAATATGATTCAAACACAATCTTGTAGAATATCATTATATGCTATTGCATTAAGATCTGTGCTCACAGAAGTGATTTAAAGTAGTCAAACATTATCCCAATACGTTTGTCCATATACCCCTGTAGTGTATTATCAACAAAATGAGTATTGATAATGTGTGGCTGTTTAATATTAGCACAAAGCTCAAACAGACACAGAATAAGATAGATTTAATAACTTAAAAAATTCAAACAATGATTGTAATACATTTCTTAAACAAGGAACGTCTTCTAAATTATTATTAAAAGGTTGATGGTAATCTTTTATTATTAATTCTCTTATGGCAATGAATGAAGCTGTGGTAGTAGGTGTGGTAAAATTAACATAGAAGAAGAAATTGGCCATTTTGTAATTCCAAGAACGCAAAGAACGGACTTTCCAGGATTGACATTATTCAATGATTTCTGGGACTTCAAGCTGATTTGGTACATGCAAGTTCAAGCTTTCTCTACACTCTTAAAAATAAAGATGCTTAAAAGGTTCGTCACAGCGATGCCATTGAGTCAAAGGATCCATCTCTTTCTTATATTTTTAGAATCTGAAAGAACATTTTTCAACACAAAGAACCTTTTGGTTCTTCAGTTCTTAGGATGTTAAAGGTTCTTTATGAAACCATTTAGACAAAAAGGTTCTTCTATTTATTTATTTTTAAGAATGTATTTGTGTTTTTGAGTACTGGACCTGGACTTTGGCAGTTGATAATGACGTAGAGTTAGAACATGAGGATGCAATGTCGCTGAAGAACGCATACTGACAAACAGACATTTTGTGGTCATGTGACAAGAAAACTAGCAAACAGAAAATGATCAGCAGGTTTGACAGATTTGAACTATTATTTAATGCATGGTTAGTTTAATTTTCAGACATTTATGGTTTTTAAATGATGTTTGTATATTTATTTGAATATTACATATCAAACCACTGTTTTGATTTATTTCATATTAATTTTTTTTTAATATGCTGTATATATATGAAACCAGACAGATTTGATTTATAACAAGTGCACATGGATTTTAAATGATATTTTATCTAATTTTATTCATCAACAACTGTAAAAGTCAAGCACCACTGACCTCAAAAAAGATATTTCTGCTTAGTGTAAGCTGGTGATGCAAAGCAGCTTTTGGGAATTAGGAAGGTAGTTTAGGATTGAACCCTTCTTAGAAAACACTCACCTGGAGGAGTTTTTTTTTTTTTGTTTAGCTGGACTTACAGAAGAATGGTGGCCGCTAACCAAAATCATTTCTGCTTCATATTGTATATGAGGGAGAGAGACAGGAGTACTGCAGTGTGGCCCTAAATATAGATCCCCGTGATGTGACAGATCCAAAACTGTGATTCTCACATTTTCAGAAAATAAATCACCATCTTTGCAGCATGTTTCTGTCAGTCTTGATAAGGAGAAACACACGGATGTTTACTTTTGATGGATTGTAATACTCAAGTTAAGAAAGTTGGCAAAAAGTTTAGTAGAGTCTGTTTCCTTCAGTATTTTGGGTGCATGAACAAAGACAAATTTGTTTGAGATTTGGTTGAGATATCCTAAAGGTATGGTTTCTAGAGTTTCATAACATTTCATTGAATTGCTTAAAGTTTAGTTTCATGAACGCATTTCCAGGTTACATTTCACCCTAAAGTCAAAAGAAGTAACATAGTCTTTTAGGACCAGAACATTTTTTTGATATTGTACTTTTAAAAAAACTCTCATTCTCAATACGAATTGTCATTACTGTAACACAAAATTAAAAAAAGATTTACTAAAATAGCCAAAATGTTAATAGTTTTTATAAGATCCCCTTTATTTCCCTAAAATCTATTTTCTCATGAATTTCCTTTAACTTTGGAGTAAAATATAAGCTAGATCTGCTCCTGATATGCATCTTGACCTTCAACCAGTAAGCATATTCGTATTCAATACCATACCTGCCTTAAGTTGTATGTTGTAAGTACTATGTCACGGTATATCAGTATAGACCGCTATGCCTGATGCAAGCCTTCTGCAACATGACGTTCAGAGAAAGTCTCGTTCAAGATGTACCTCTGAGGGTTGAGCGAAAAGGTTTTAATCTTGTTTTGACGTGACCTTCTTATCTGGCCATTTTGTCAAACAGAGCTGGATTATTCTGAAGTAGCTCATGTAGAGGCCCTCACACAGCATTTTACTTCAGAAAACCCTCTAAGCTTCACTTCACTCTCCATCACGGACCCCTGTTTCTGATTTATAAAGAAACAGACAATCTTTTGCCTTCGTGCGACCGTTTCTTGTGACGGTAAAGAAAGCCGCCCGCGAGCGTTTACAAAAGCGGTCAATAAAATGTTTTTGTTGTGGTTTTTTATGGATCATGTCAGTCAGAAGGTAGCACACGGGCACCCTTGTGAAGTTTCTTTAGTCCGACTGCTCTGAGTTCTGATGTTTGTCGGAGAAACCTTTCATCTATCAAGTCTCGGGTTGACTGTTCTCTTTTTAAGAAAGATAGTGAAAGACAGCTTGTCTCACATGTTGATTTATTACCACCCACGGTGCTTTTTAATAGGAATTTTCCTCTGTGACTCTAAACACACATTGGTGCTTTAGCTGGCAGTCTGTCAATTGGGTTAAAGCTGCGTAGATTACCTTTCCGGGTAAATGAGGTCTGCATTACACGGATTAACTTTATATTGTTCTAGTAACTCAGTATTGCTAAGCATTTACATTCAATATTTAATTCAATTCAAATTTGTTATCGTCTCTTCTGAGTCACTTGCAGTTTGATGTGTTGGCGGTTACGTGACAGAAGAGTGGTTTTATTTTCGTGTCTCACCCTTTTGTGTCCTTGCAATAGAATGACGTGGATTGCCGTAAGCTGCAGGAAGCACTTTCACAAAAGCGATGAATTAATAGGAGAACTGTACCAGTTTTTGGAAAGGTACAATTGAACACATTTAAGACTCTCTCACTTTTAAAAGAATCTAATTTAAATGTGTACATACAGTATTTCTAAAAATGCACCATTGCTCAGTAAAGGAATAGTTCACCCAAAACTAACTTCATTTACTCATCACCCAGAAGTTGGGTCAACCCTATATAAATGTTGTAAGATATTTAGAAGAATATTTGTAACCAACACATGATATATATTTTAACAGCAAAATACAGATGGTTTGAGTTATATTTATGCAAATATACCCACCCCACATATGTAAATCTGATCATAAATGAAAAAATATTGTTTACCAGTAGATGGCATTATCAAGCACTGATGCTGTTTTTTTAATGCGCTTGAGTTTATTTTTAGTTCGGCCGTACAGAGGAAACGTTTGGACTCCACATGGTAGATTTTTATCATAGCTTTATACGTGAGCTGCTGGCTCTGCTGAGGTCTGCTTTGTGGTGTGTTAGACAGTCAAAGGTATTGATATCCTCTCATCTGTTCTGCTCCATCATCTTGGCTCAGCCGTTAAAGAATATTGGCAAGAATGAAATGAGAGGGAAGGCAGACAAATGATTGTGATACAGACTTCTTAGATGAGCCTGGAAGGCTATCAATGTCTAATGACTCAGGTTATCAATATGTATCTGTTCGTCTTTTATCTGGCCAGATATGAGAACCATTCGATTTATCTTAACATAGTGCCTCGCTGATCCACAAACAGCTGCTGTGGTATATTAAAGGGGCCATGTCATACATTTTATCATTTACTTATTTTATCCATGCAGGGCATTTATAATATCAATGATCAATTTTATAATAGGGCTGTCAGACGATTAATCCCGATTAATCGCATTCAGAATAAAAGTTTGTGTTTACATAATATATGTTTGTGTACTGTGCATATTAATTTAGCATTCATAAAAACAAACACATACATGTAGGTCTATATATATATATATTTAGAAAATATTTAGATGTATTTATTTATATTTACCAGTAATTGAAATTATATTTAAATGTTTTATTTTAATTTTAATATTTTATATGTTTCTTAAATATATGCATGTATTTATATGTTTTTATGAATTCAAAATGTATATGCACAGTACACAGATATATGTTATGTAAACACAAACTTTTATTCTGGATGCGATTAATCGCGATTAATCATTTGACAGCCCTATTTTATAATCATTTTTTTTTACGATATCCTCTCTCTCTGAACCTTAAAATTGAAGCGGGCTGTTTTTGAGGGCTGTCATTGCAGATTTGCGGGTGGTTTGCAGATTTTATGTCAGGTCCATTACAGTTTCTGCTGATCCATCCTTCAATAACAGTCTCTTTTTTTTTTAAATCACTATGACTGGGTCGGGTCAAACACTAAATTGGCATAATTAAGGTGTAAATGTAGATATGCACTCACAAAATACCTCATCAGTTGAATGTATTTTAATGATGTGGCAAATTTCCACACAAAATTCATGTAAATGTATTCTCATTTCAGAAAAGTGTTTTTCATAAAGTTTTTTTTTGCAGTTTAGTTATGTATTTTTTTTTACTGAAAAGTGCTTTGAAGGTTACAGTATTTTGTAGTTCATCAAGTATTATTTTTAAACTTTAAAGAATGCTGGTTACCGGAAAACGGCCGTACCCATAGACTTGCATTGGTTTTGTGTCCATAAAATAGAAGTGAGTGGGTATAGCTGTTGTTTGGTTACCAACATTCTTCAAAATATCTTCTTTTGTGTTCTGCAGAAGAAAGAAAATCATACAAACCGTACAGTTTTGAAATGACGAGTGGATGAGTAAATTATGACAGAATTAGTATTTTTGGGTAAACTGTCCCTTCTGATGTTAATACTATGCAAAATGTCAATTCTATATGACCTGAAAGGTTTTATTAAACGGTTGACATGTATATTCTTGTCAAACTGTCCTTGCACAGTAGAGTACGATTTAAAATGTCTTCACTACACTGGCCATTTAACCCATCATTAAATTATACCGCACTATGAGCCAAAGATAAAGAGCATGTGCAGAGACCCAGGTGCTTTTTAGCTTCTATCGATCAGTACAGTTGCACTATAGCTCATGACCCTAGAAACAGATTCTTTACAAGGGAAAAAATTTATGAAGTTTCTCTTTGCAAACTCTCAGATCCTGCCTCAGTTTGACATTTATGTGTTTGGTGACCTGAAGCGTTGTAAACGTGAGTTCCAGCCCTCTCCTAGATGTCGCGCTGCCAGCCTCCACCGGAAAGTTCTCTTGCACGCTTGTGCGTTTGGACAGGTAAAGTACTGTAACTCCTCCGCTGTCCAACTCTGCAGAAAGGATTTTCTCAAGATCCTTGGCACGCCAGCCCATGTTTGCATGCTCTGGTGTGCTCTGATGTGCCCGATTTGCCTGCTAACACTAAAGGATGACAGGACGGAGCTCTGGGGCCTCGGAAGAACTCTAGCATTGGTATTCTAAAGCCATCTCGGGAGGAAGACAGCAAGTTACCGGGGTACTGTAGCGTGTTTACGGTGAAGTTATACGTTTGTCTGGTTTTAGAATAAATGGTTGAAAGTCCAAGCCAACAGGGTTAGACAGAGCAGTGCATTAAAGAGAACAAGATGTATGTTATCCTTTAAACTTTGTATCCTTAGCCACTGGCACATTTTTATGTTAAACAAACCATCCTTGCTTAACACTGAGCAAATGTAATTCATCCCTTTGTCAAATTAACTATTAAATTGACGTTCCTTTTACTTATTTCTCAGTTTTAAAGCGCAGTAACCATGCAGAGATGATCTGAACAAGCCTGACATCAAAACTGGCTCAGAGTACATTAGCCTTGGTCTGATGCTAATCTTCACCTGTGGCACCGCAAAGGGTAGGTTCAGAGAAAGTTCACCTACAAAGGAGATAAAGAGCACTTGTTATTAGATTGGGCACATCTGATTTCCGCCAGGGTTGAAAAAATGTCAATTCTGCCTCCTCCTGAATGCCATTTACAGTTCAACTATGAAGGGAGCATCAAAACATTGAGGCACCTATGACACGTATACTGTATGCACTATTCCTGTTGCCTTTAGGGGACATAAAGAAGGACAGCACCAGGATGTGAATAACAGGTATCTTTTTAATAAATAGGCTTTCCTTTTAATTCACACTCTAGTGTCACATTCTTCCCTCCAAAGAAAGCATCCAGGTGTTCACCCTACATGTCAGATAAGGTTATCGACAGTGTTATCAATCAATGTTTCCATAACCACGAAAGCGTAAGTTATGGCTGGATGTGTATTTTCACATGGGGCCAAATAGATGCTCGCAAATAGAAGTTGTGATCGTCTGTGCAGGTAACCATAGCAACAGTAATCTGCTTGAGTGCTTCCCATTAGGATCGGTATCAGATGATACTTCAAAACGTAAGTACTGTCATAAATTTACATATCACAAGTACATCACAAAAAGAAATTCAGTTTTTTTTAAGCGCCTTTAACATAAGTTTGGTTAACTGCGTCGGGACAATCTGCACTCCAAAAAATGATATGTTAGACTTTTATGTCAACAGTTTGCACATAACTAAATTACGTTGAATTGAAGTAATTATATATTTTAATAAACTTAAGATAATTAATAAAGTTAATGCAATGTTGTTTAGTTGAATGAGGTTAAGAGTCTGGTTTTTGTTTTAAACCATTAACTTAAGTTTAATTAAAAAATTTATATTTTACATTACATCAAAATGAAAAACCGAGTTTCATTGATTAAACTTAAAATTATCTTTAATAAGAAGATATTGAGTTAATAGAGCTCAACGGAAAATAAGCAAAGGCAACGCTTTTCTGAACAATGGTAACCACAAAACTCAAAAATATAACAAACTCTTAAAAATCTTAAAGATAAATTAACATTAAACACTTAAAAGTGTTTTATTTTTCTGAAAAATGCACAAAATAACACTTATTTAAGAAAATAACTCAGTCGTACGCAAAGCATGCTGGGAAATATTAACAACTTCATGTTAACACAACACAAATTCTTTATGTTGTCCCAACATGAATGTATTAAGTTATATGACTTAAAAATATAAAATATCATGTTGTGACCAAATTTTCCAAAAGTTGATTTAATCTAAGTAAATTAAGTAAATTATTTTTCTGTGCGTATTGTTTGACATGAATCTAGTCAGATGCCTTGATAATGTCTTATATCCCTGAGAAATTATAGTCATTACCTTTACTATAACTTGTTGAACGTATGTTGTAGATCTTTTTAATGACTCCTCCTGTAAAAATCCATTTGTACTTATTTATTGGTATGTTGACAGTGAATATGGACAAAAGAACACATTTC
Source organism: Oreonectes daqikongensis (assembly GCA_026939265.1). Lineage (NCBI taxonomy): Eukaryota > Metazoa > Chordata > Actinopteri > Cypriniformes > Nemacheilidae > Oreonectes > Oreonectes daqikongensis. The sequence goes on along the minus strand of JAOTQM010000339.1, from coordinate 10,400,538 downwards.
ACGCAAGGATAAATCAACATGTAAGTTCAGATCTACCAATAACTTGAATGTAACTGTATAATTTTAGCCCTAAAAATCTGTTTTTAGCTTCACAGGACCTTCTCATCAACCTTCATGATTTCTTTAATAAGAGACATTTCACCTCTCTGCTGTCTGTCTGACCCGCTGCTCATGAGCTCAAGAGTCGTAAAGCAGAAAACACCTTTCATGGCTAATTAGTCCCAAACTCACTGATGGGGCTTTTAAACACGACATTTTAATGGGACGATGAGGACTAGCTTCACTGTTATTGATGGTGAGTAAAAGGTCTTGCAGATAAAAGTTCGAAGATCATAAAGACTTTTTTTTTATTCATTAGTCAAGCATGTGCTCCTAGATGTTAAGCATGTAGCAATATCATTTTAATTATAATGAACTTGCACCGATTTGAACATGTGCATTCAAGCGTTTTGATATTGATTTCTGTGCTTTGATTGGATGATACATTATAAAACTGACGCAATCTCGGGGGAATTCGTAACTACTTTGAAACATTGCTAATTTGTAGAAATTTGTACGATCTTATTTGTACGTTTTATTACGAATTGCTTTTGCCTTTGCGAGAGGTTTAAATATTGCATTTTTAATAATCGTACGTTTTTGAAGGATTCGCATCGTACGATTTCATGCAAATTAGCCACCACGTAAAATAGTTACGAATTCCTGTGAGATCAGGTTAGATAAAACATGACAGTAGGCTTATTGACATACATTTATAGTATTAATATTTCGAATCGATTGCAAATCTTAATTTCTGTTTAAAAGGTTTGACAAAGCCGATTTAAAAATCTTGCTGACTATAGTTGACGTACCCTGGGATTGAAAATCACTGAGGTTAATCATTTATCCTCATTTATCATTTCCATGTATTGTAGTAAAGTTATAATTGTTCATTTTATAAAGACATGCGTTTTTTGTGTTGTTTCATATTTATCCAGTATGTTAGCAATCGCCAGTGAACCTGTGCATTTTGTGACCCTGGGAATTCCAAGTGTTTCTCTGTTGGGAGTGACCTTGGAATAACAGACCCACATCTCACCTCCATACTAAATTCTTGTAGATACAAGCAGTGTATAGATTTGATCATATATAATTTATTACATAATATGTCTACACTGAAGCTTACTGATGTGTGACTCGGTTGGCCGCAGATTTAGCTAGTGATTTCCGCATGGCTGAAATGTCATGATCCTCTTTGCTTCTTTGAGAGTGACCTGTGTTAGCCAGAGGCACCGGCTGAGCCCTGAGAGCCTGCACAGACGCTGTACACATGGAGGGTCAGTACAAGCTATTTCTATGGAGAAAAACACAGACTCTAGGAAGAGTAATCTGTGTCTTGCACTTTGGTTATTCCCGGTCAAAAAGCAGATATTTTCATATGAAGAAAACAGGCTATAGTGGCCGTATAGAGAAGAAATGTCAATGTAATGAAAGCCGCCCGGCGTGATCTTGTCTCGGTCGTCATAAGGGTGGATTTGATATTTTATTCATTATGACCGTGTTGTCTTTCGCTGGTGCAAGACTGTTTTCATATATCAACAAGACCAATTTCATCTTGTTGAAGAATCAGATCATAGACGGGGCAGGTTTTAAAGGTGCTGTAAGCTATATGTCATGGAATGGCACGCAAGAAGTGCCCTTGTTCTCTGACATACAGTATATAACTAAATGAAATATTACTCTTGTCTATGAGACAAGCAATATTTTTTAAGCCAATCACACTTAGAGGTGCTTTCTGTCTGCCAAGGCGGCCCATCTATGGAAAGCAGGTAGCCAAGAGTAACAGCCTGATGTCAGAATACTGTTTTGCTGCTATTGTTTTTGACAACTAACATCATTGTACCCATACAAGGTCAGTGTTAAGCAATAATCTCCAAGCATGTCTTTGTGGGCGGGGATTTGAAAAGAGGAGGTGTGTCTAAGTCAGTCTGATGGAAACTTTAGAACAGATAACATCACCCACCTCACCTTTAATTGCACATCGAGATTAGAAATGCATGCAATATTTTTGAATGTTCTTGATGAGTAAGCTACAGAAACCAAAAACCGAGCATTGAGTAAGTTAACAGTAAGTAATTACGGGGCAAATCTAAAGATAATTTAACATTCATTACGACCTACGATCTTAATTGGCCGCTTAGTGTTGCGTTCATCAGAGCACAGCCCGGTACCAACTTTTAATACCACATTCTAGATTAAACTGTAGATTATAAATAGGTTGTTTATGAGCAATTAAACAGAAGATACCCCAGACATCTAGTTTTATGAATATATTCATCAGTTAGTAAATTATAAAGGGGGGGGAGTGTAACATATGAGGGTAGACAATATAAGAGAGATTGTGGAAGAAAGACAGAGAGGGTAATTTTGTCATTACTGATAGAAGTAATGGGACGTTGGAGAGGTGTTGTAATATTCTCGAGTTCATTTTCACCTCTTTGATTTAAATATAGCCCTCTGTCACTGATAGAGAAATACTCTCGGAGATAAAATTCTTGAAAATGAACAGTATGGGTCATGAATACAATATTTAATTTCGTCGTTTGCCAGGAAATGGAAAAAAAACCCACTGTACTCTTTAAAGGATTCAATACTGTATTTTAAATTTGACAAGCACTTTTTAATACTTTCTATTGGTTAGATATTTGCAAAACCCAGTGACAAACATAAAAGGTAACTAAAAATAATGATTTATGGCAAAAAATCTAAATCACGAAATATGGAGATGCAAGGTTTCAGAAGGACGGCAGCGATTGAAAATAATAAATAAGAGACTAAAAAAGCGCCAGTCGATGGAACAACCTGAAACTTACTAGATCAATATCTGATATATCTGTTTGGATATTTTTATTTCATCAAGACTTTTTTTTGTTCTGAAAACAGTTGTGAAAGTATAGAGGCATTGTATTTTATTATGATTTGTGATGTATTGCCATTTATTTCATGACTAATCCTATAAGGCGCTGACTATCTCTAAAAGTGGCAAGTTTTTGTCCATTACTTGTTTTTGGCAGGATACAGTATTTTAAAGGAAAACTGAAACATTTTGACGTATCCCTTGCAATACGTATCCCTTCCCATTTATAAAATATATTGTTCTATTCAGAAACATATGATCATTTCCTAAACTCCTGCAAATTGCTGTCAAAATCAATTATGTCCCTTCCTTAAAATGTGTTAAAAAAAAAAAAAAAAAAAAAAAAAAAAGAGGTCGCACTTGGACCAATGAGGCCACGAATCTTTAACCGTTACACCACACATTCAGTGGTGTAACGCAATCGTTTTAGTCTTAGTCTGATTTCTAATTTATTATTCCTTTCTTTTTGTCTTTTGTGCGTATGTCCGTTATTATCTTCATCCTATATGCATCTGTTTTAGGCATATCACACATCTGTAAGAGATTAAACGTTAGCATGCTGCGGCGCCTCCAACGTTTAACAGCGATTTGTTTTAGACTTTAGATCCTCACTCAGCAGAAGTAGCACAAGCCACAGGCATATGTGATTCACAGTTAGAAGTCTGTGAGCAGATGAATGTGATTATAACAGATTAACATTACAATATGCAGATACGCAGAGGCCTAAAACTCCTGCCGTTGGAAACCTGGCAAACCCAGCAAGAGAATGGCAGCGGTGTAATTCCAACTGAAGTTACGAGACAAAAACTCGTCCGCTTTTGATGTTTTTAGTCTGCAACTAGTCTGCGTGAAAGAGCTCGGGAACGCTGCCAGCTTGCAGCTCGTGCCCGTCACTGATACTTTTGTAATGCGAGCGCGGGTGAGACGTGCTGCGACTGGTCAAAGACGCTGTGTTACGTTATGAACTTGTTTGAAATCGGACAGCATCTCATTCATTTTTTCATCGCTTTTTGTACATTATTTTTCCATTTTAAGCAAAAAACGTCTCGTTGTTGACATGCGTAGTCTACAATTATACACACACCAACGTCGTGGGTCTTAAGTCAAGCTTCAGTCTCGTATATGCTTGGCAAAACCTCTACTGCAGAAAAGTACACATCCCGTCATGATGTCCATGTCCAGCGTGGAAGCTAAAGTTGGAAGCAGAAGTGCATACGACAGCTCTTTAGAATGACTGTCTGAGATGGCTTGGCATTTAAGTGTTTCCCTGCTTGGAGAGATGTCAGCTAATACCCTCTAATGCTGACAAATGATGCTCCGGCTGTCGATGGCACCCCGAGCATTCTCCTCTTTTCTTCTAACCTACTTCCTCATTTATTAGGCTTTTCCTACACCCACATGCCGAGGAGGGAGACCAGAGGATCTCATGTGTGGCCTTGTTAGAGCATCGAGGTTTGAGGGATTTTTGCTGGAAACAGTGTTTTGGAGCTACATGTTGAAAATAGTTAAGCAGCAGTCGAGCTTTGTTACTACCCTTGCTAACTGTATTAATGGTAGTGTATTTAAGGGGCTGATATATACTTTAAATGTATTACTATGTTAAATGATAATAGTGTTAGTGATGTGAAAATGAGAGTGCAGTACTTTTCTTGCATGTTATAAAGCGATCTCATTTTTAAAAGGATTGTTCACCCAAAAATGGATTTTCTGTCAGCATTTACTCATCTTCATGTCAATTTGAACATGTATGACTTTCTTTCTTCTGCAGAACACAAAAGGAGATATTTTGAAGAATGTTGGTAACCGAATAACGGTGGTACCTATTGACTTCTATTGTATGGATACAAAACCAATGCAAGTCAATGGGTGCCGCCGTTGTATAGACGAGTAAATAATGACAGAATTTTCATTTTTGAGTGAACTATCACTTTAAATCTATTTGATGACCTTTATGTATGTGTATCTTTATATTTATCTAACAGTTTGTTGCTTCACTACTTTTTGTTACTCTCCACCGGCTCAAACCAAACAAAATAAACACAAGCCGAATTTCTCTTTACATTTAGAAACAAATATGATAAATGAATTACGTATTGTGTAATTCTGCACCCAAATCTGCCCTGATTCAGATGATCTAGCAGTGAAATCAAAGCCAATAGCGCGAGACACTGTTGATTTATGCTGTCTATAGAAACACGATTCATTAAAGTAAAAAATGCATCCATATAAACATTCCAGACTCGATGTTCCCTCCATTTGTTACATACACCATAGGAACCGGAGGACCCTAATGGGCCAATCACTCATCAACTTCAGCACAACTTTTTTCCACTTCAGCAGGGCTACTCCCAATTGAAAGTCACCGACGTGTAAAATGGAAAGGTATCGCCGCGCTCGCATATCGGCACGGGCGCTTAATCTCATCTGATAGTTTGACAGAAAAATTAGTTCAGAGATGAAAGTAGCCAGCTAATGAACTGTGTCTGTACACCTTCTCAAAACCTCATAGATATAGAAGCGCTCAGACCTTCCCCTTTCTCCCCTTGGAGTTCTCGTCTCAATAAAAAGTCAGTGAATGAAATCTGCAGTTACTGAACCAGTTTCCGTCTCATCGCCTGAGTGTATTTACATAAGCTATTGAGCCAAAATAACCTAGTGTGCGTTCCAGCCTCATATCGTAGATGGCGACTGCTGATGCATTTAAATGAGATGATTTATTTACAGGAAGTTCATCTGCTGAAGTATGGACCAATATCTCTGTGATTACTCAAGTTACATTTAATCACAGATATGAAGATACAGGATTCAATCATAGCTGTTATTTACACAAACGCTTAAAGAGACGGTACCAAAACAGCCTGTTAAAGGATAAGAGATAAAGTGGGTGGTTGCTATGCAGTTGCTAAGGTGTTTGCTATATCTTTTTAACAACGTTTTTGAAAAGGCATGCCTGTCTTTGGAAAACAGCAACTTTGATTTACTGTAGTAGTTCTGTAGAAAAACATCAACAAACAAACAGAATAATGTATGTCCTAAAGTAGAGCTGCCAGGGTTTTTCAGCACAGTTGGACTATTTTGAGAATGCAGAAAAAATCGTGAAGCTGCGGGGACATCCAAATTGTATGCATGGCAAAGTAATTCATATTTACAGTTAAGTTTTTAAAGAATTTATCATGTAAAGTGGTACCTTTTAGTATTAGTAAATGTTTATTTTAGGGCAGTTGTTAAAGCAACACTAGAGAAATGTACAAGTGCAGTTACAGCCGATAGGAGGCTGCTCAGGCAGCAGTGGCAGTCGAAGTCGTCCAGTTAAGAGTTGTTCTACCACTGAAATAATTTTAGAGACATTATGTTCAGGTCAAAAAACTACATATGTCGTTTTAACTGTGATTGGACAGAGGAAAACATTTGGATAGTTTTCAGTCCTTTTGGATTGGTTTTGAGTTATTTTAGAGTCATTGAGCTGGAAATATTACTTGGATCCTGTATTTCAGAATAGAATAGAAAAATGCTTTATTGGCCAAGTATGTCTGATCATACAATTAATTTGTTTTTCTTAATTTAAGATTAAGTTACAGATAAGCATTTACAGATGAATGTACACATAGCATGCAACACACTGTGAATAAAATGAACATCTGGTTGAATGAGGAAAACAGCACAAGACTATGTGAAATATTCCTATTTTCTGCTCTGTGGTTCAGCAGGTGAATGTACTAAATGATTTAAAGGATGAGAGAGAGAGAGAGAGAGAGAGAGAGAGCAAGAGAGAGAGTGAGAGAGAGTGAGAGAGAGTACTATCAAACACAACAGTGTACTAAAACACTAAGCAATTGTATAGCAGCACTTGCGACAGCTCCCATGCAGCACCATCCACAGAAAATGTCAAAATGTAATTTTTTGTTTCATCATGACTCTGAATGACACTAAATTTTAGATGTGATTTTTGTTATGCTTCACCATTTTTGAACTGTCCATTTTTTACAGTGTAAAAAGGTGCAAGAATGGATTACTGTGTGCAATACAGCGCAATGCAATATACTTGAAAAACTATGTACAACTACATGCACTGACATACAGGACATTTACATTTAGATTGGGCAGATTTAAAACACTGTTGATGTCATCAGTGAACCTTGTGTTAACCGGTTAATGCAGGACGACATGCAATAATGTCTGAAATTAACACAATATCTATGCCATGCGTTAAGTGTTTAATTAAGATTACATCAATCACAATAATTCATCCAGATATGTCAAAAAACATTATGTTAATTGGTAGAAAAAACATGTGCATCACATTGTTACCTGTCATAATGCTAACAGGCTGTTATTCCCACAGGTTATACAGTTCACAAGTTCGGATCTTGTCCCCTGGGCCACTGCTACAGACTGGTTGAACTTTTCAACTGTTCTGTAGTGACTGTGTGTCTTGTACCGTGGTCATCTGATGCATGCACAGATCCGTCTGAGTTTCTATTTACAGAACTTGACTCTTTGAAATCCCTCCACGTCTTTGCCGTAATGTATTTTGTGTTTGTGTGTGTTCAGCCAAGCATGGGGAAAACAGTTCAAGTAAAGTCTCATGGAACCTGTCAAGAAGTTTCGCTTTATCCCAAAATCAAAACAAATGATGTAGTTACGCAAAATTTTTATATTTTTATTTTAAAATATATATTTTGCTTATATAAGAAATTAAGTCTGTTTTACAGTAGAAACATAAATATAATTTGCACTGTTATACTATTTTTACACCAAAAAAATAAATAAAGGGAAAATAATGACATATTTCTTTCTTTCAAAAAACAACATTGAAGAAGTGTTATATATGTTATAATAATACATTTGATAAATGTATTATTCATACATTTTCACTAAACATTTACAATATTAAAAACAGATTTTATTTTCTTTAAAAGTTATGGAACTCACATTCTCTGGCTTTGCGTGACATCACTTCATTTCTTCCTTCAAATCTTTTTAAGATTTACATCTTAAAGTTCTTTCATTCCATGTCTGATTGATCTATTGTTATTATTATTATTATGTATAGTATTATCATCATCATCATTATTCTTATGCAATATGTGTATTTATGCGAGTCTTGGAAGTTATCAGATATTCACTATTGAATGAACGCATCCCTTTGAAATTCTGAATGAATGTACTGTTGACAAAACATGAATTATGGTTACAGCTGTATTTCTTTAGAGAACATATAATACTTCCTCTGGTTTCCAGCTGTTATAAACTGGGTCATATGTTTATTATGATCTTCTGAGGCAATCACAAAGACAGCTGATGCTAATGCAACTTTTAAACCTTCACTTGTCTTGAGGAACATTTGGGAGAAAGATTGGCACATAAACCTGAGTTCTTATTCACAGCAGCAATAACAGTGCGCTGCCGTGGTCATTCAGACAATATTGTTCTGACTGTTAACTTAACTCTGGATTTCTATGGACAGCTCAAGGATGTACAGATATGGTTATAATTACTGAAGCAGGTAAAATACATCATGTAAGTGTATAAACTCATTGCAATTGTTTTAATCTTAGTATCCCCTCATTCTGAATGACCCTCTGATGGGTGTTTTGCAGGAAAATGCAAAAGTGAATGTTAGTCTATACTGTCAATATCCATAAATGACAGATATCCCGTTTGTCTATGAGAGAACCAACGGTTGGCGCCATTTTAAGATGCACAAACCAGAAGGCAGATTTTTGCTCCTCAATGAGTATATAGCTAAGTTATTTCCATTCATCACATTTGCATTTCCTATTTCTGCCATTTTTCAGCTACAGTATCTGACTACGCCTCACAGTAGGTGTTGACACTGTTTAACAGTTCTCAGTTTTATGACTTACAGGATGTTATTAGCTCTGTTTACCACCATTGAATGATTAAACATCGCTTACTAGGGGGTCACACAAATGATTTTATCCATAATTATCCCTCTCACCATGTGTGACTCTTTGACAGGCGCTTTGTTAACTACTATTCAGGAAGTGGGCGGATTTCCCACCTGTCTTTGTTCCTGAAAAACTTCAGGAGTCGACTGCTTCCTTCGGGAATAGCGTGGCCGAGATTTCGACCAAGTCTTCTTATCGTGCGAGAATCAATTTGTAATTAGCTTCGGCAGATGTTCCCGCGACAAGGAGCTGTTTCCTTAATATAAATGGGATGTAGTGCTGTATGCTAGCTCTGCTGCTATAACAATGTAAAAACAGATACGCTTGTTAATTCAGAAACGAGAGCAACAAAGCGGACGCACATTGACATCTGCGAGAATGGAACGTAAGAAAAATTGAGTGACATATGCCAGAACTACTCTTCTAAATGAACCCCCTCGCAATGCTTTGTACAACCTGTGCTTTTAATAAAAGAAATCTAGGACATGAAGGCTTTGCAGACTTCAAAAGGAAACATTACTTCCCTCAGGGCTCGCGCACCGCTAGCACAATGGAGAGGAAATGTTCATTGTACAAGGTCCGGTTGAACCAGCAGCGCGGGTTCTCGCTAATTTGTGAGTATCTGGACGCTCGTATAATGGAGGTGACCGTGCTAATGATCCGACTGTATTGTCAGGAAGTTTGTCAGGAAGGTCATATGAAGGGGAGTACACTTTTTCCGTAAATGAGTTTAAAGTTAGTATGAAACAAAACTGGCTTGTGGTGTGAAATTCAGATTATTCAACTCAGGCAATCTCCATCAACAACCAAGAGCAAAAACAGTCCCCTGTTTTGAAGCTCCAAAAAGTGCATATATCCATCATAAAAGTAATCCACGTGACTCCAAGGTGTCAATAAACATCTTCTGAAGCGAATCAATACGTTTGTAAGTCAAACTGATTAATAAGCCAAGATAGATCATACATGTATAGACCACTTCTAAAAAAAAGTAAGCGACGCTGATCCCGAAGAACTTCCAGTTTCAGTTTCTTAACACAATGCAAACGTTTGAACAAAATACAACTAACAGAACATTTATAAGCCAATCACAATGTTTTACGAATATCTTTAAGATTTAAATATGTAAGAAGTCTAGAAGTGGTCTATAGATGAGAAACGTTGAATTATTTATTTGTTATGGTTTTATGTCATTTATTTTAGAATATTGAAAATAACCCAGCTTTTTTGTCAATGAAGGAAATCATCTCATAGTTTAGCCTACTTGTTTGTGCATTGAGATTGGAGAAAGCATTCAATAGTCCACTACACCTTTAAAGCAGTTACTGCTGGAACTATTGTAGTGTTAACACAGAGCTGAAGATCCGAGTCGCACATTTAAAACAGCTAATTAAGTTGCCAATATAAGCTCTTGAAATGAACAAAAGGAATCCAGAGATACTCAAGGGCAAACAGTGAAGAGCATTAGACATTTAGCTCTTAAAAGGTTCTGCATTTACTTACGTCTCAATGGCTTTTTAAAGATAACTTTTCCTATTTGGTTGGTTATACACCCCTCCTAACGCACACTACACATTATAGTCTTGTAAACAGAGGGAATGAGGATTTACTATAAAAAGAGATGTGGATACACAGAGAAAAACATCAGAAAGCTGAAATCTCCAGAGCTGGCCTGATGACAAAATCGTTCAGTGCTTGTTTCTGCCTCAAGTACAGAAATTGTGACGCCTTTCTCAAAATGCAGTGCATCAAATATGAAGCCTTTTGTAGAACAATTATTGATTTAATGTTGCAATGTTCCCAAATGAGTTTAGATATTAAAATAATTATTACGTTGGGGGATTTATGATTCCTTAATAGCCTATTTGGATTTTTCTTTTCTCCTCAGGATGTGAGATGTGAAACCGCTGGTATTTTTAAGCAGAGAGTCTTGATATTGATTGAAATGAATTACAGCTCACAGTAGAAACTTTTGTATTGTTAGTAAATGTTCTCGGGTGTCTTAGCAGAAACAGCTTAGCAATTGATTTTATTAGCACAACCTTTAACTCGAATCCATATTTCCTATCTCTGATCATGAAGGTCATTGTTTAATGCATTTTGACCACTAAGCATGTTTAAACATTTGTTAGTTGTAATTTTATTGTTTTAAATAAATGTTTCTCATGCACTGTAAAAAACCTTAATTTGACAGAATTTCTCTGTTATTTTTTTTTTATACATATTTTCCACGTAAAATGTAAAAAAAAACCCTGAATTTTACAGTTTTTTTTCATGCATTTTTGAAATATGGTCAAAAAGCTTACAAATTACAGAAAAAACCCCTCAAATTTACAAGAAAAATTAGAAAATATTTCATTTTACCGGAAAAAAATGTTATTTTACAGTGTATTTCTGCCGCCCCAGTTTTTTTACAGTTTATTTTTGAAATTTGGTCAAAAACTGTAGAATTACAGAAAAAGACAGCAAATTTACAAGAAACATGGGTTAAACAATTAATTATATATCCAGTAATTTTACATGGAAAAAATTACGGTATTTTTCTGTCGCTCCAGCTGATTTTTAAAGGATTTTTTTTACAGTTCTTATTATGTTCATTTCATTGTCCTGTCTGTGTGATGCCATACACTTGGATATCGACTTCACATTATAATTTGTTACACTTTTAGGATGAGGGAGGTATCTACAGGTAATGCACATTAACATTTAAAGTGTTTAGATGAAAAAAGAAAACATGTAATGTATACAGTTATGTCCTGAGGTCAGTTCAGAGGCCCACAGGCCTAACGGCAGGCATCCCAGAGCATCACTAATCCTCCATCTCAGCACTTCATTTCAGGCTGTGTCAACGACTGGGCTTTGGGTGAAGGGAGTATCTCTGGGAACTCAGGGGAAATGAATCATTATCATTTTAATGTAAGCTTACTGTTTGGGCTGTGAAATTCAGAACAGGGAGAGAGAGTGACATCCATCCCCTGATTCTCTCCCTATTTATCAGCACTTCCAGAGATAATCCCCACTCTTAAATCAAAATTACCCCAGAAATGTGGAATATGAGTCTTAAGATCTCCGTAAGCCCTTGACTCTAAGGACCTGTTATGAAAAGAGCCACAGCACCACTACTGTTCACATTTACAAACATTCGAATCATGAATCAAAACTCAACCGAGTAAGCTTAAAGGAATAATACATCATAATTCATAGAGTAAGAAAAGGAGGTAGAACTACTGCTGTTGGTCTTGATCTTGGTGATGTATCCGTTTTAATATTTTTTGGATAAAATATCACTGCTGCAGTTGCTTTCTGAGAACCCTCAATGTGATGAAGATTACATGGGCCATGACCTTTATGTCCTTGACAGAGCCAACGTAAAGCCATTGTTCTCTGATCTATTCTCATCGACCGCCGCGTTGGCTGAACAGCGCCATTATTTATTTCTTTTTTCCACATCATTATTTTCCCTGCAACTTTAATTACGGCTTCCTAAATGAGCATAGCATGAAAAAGCTTACTTTCCCTAATTAATCTCATATAAATTAGAATAGTCCTCCCAGATGCACACTTGCTCGTTTATGAGTGCTACCCAGCATATTTTACTGTTGTGGATGGGGAAGGTATAATGGTGACGGGGCGAGGCGGACTGAAAATAAAATGGAATGGTGCAGAACATTTTTGATTGAAGCAAAGCAATGGCTGGAAAATATTTAATACTTTGCGAGCAAGAGTGATGGAAATCAGAAGCGCCAGGAAGATTTACTGTAAAACAAAATATGTTTAGGATGTTAAAATGTATACAGTTTTTATTAATGTTACATAATGACAGGGTTGCCAGATCTGCATGACAAAACAACCAAATGGCAAATCAAAACTATAGCCCAACTACCCCATCCCTCCTACCAAAACAAATACATGCTACTACTATATCTAAAATACATACTTTACAGACCCTGTTATAAATTACACACAATTTCTTCTTTAAAATCACTCTACAGAAGTTATCATAACCGAAGATTTGGCAACCCTGCCCATATCAGTAAACTGCTTTCTTTCAACCACTTTTGCTTTTTTAACACTATAAAATTACAATATGCATTTTATTTTTGAACTAATTCACTGTTTAGTTTTTCTGGACCCAGTTTTCACATTGGCTGTCTCATTTAAAGGAAAAGTTATTTAATGGGTCTTTTATGTATGGTGTTAATGAAGTGGTACTTGCATTACAGAATGTGCTACACTATTGCTCTATCTACACACTCCAACCTCCACTACACATGGCCTGTCCTGTGTGTATTAGCTCAAGTGCTGGACGCACAAGCCCAAAAGTGTTAAAAGACCACTCCTCTCATGTTCCCAGACGTCTCTGAGCTATGCCCACATCTTTCAAAAGTGGCCCATGGGAATTAATTAAATTATGACAGGTCCTCTGTATTGTTGTAAAACTAAGGTTAACTTAATTACAGTCAGAAAGGTCACTACCCGGTCCAGAATCCCAATGAGCAGCTATAAGCTGCTGTTGAGTCTAGGATGTGGCTACAGTAGGCGCTTTGGTACGTGGGAGGGGAAAAGCTGTCTATAGTAAGTGTCCATTGAGAATTCTTCTCCAGTCCTCTGAGATCTCTAAGCACCCCTTTCCAATTGCTCTACCCCATTGTTCAAGACCTTGTGGTTCCCAAAGTGTTAACTCTTGAATTAGTTGTCAAATTGTGTTACCCCGCAATGTGAGACAACCGTAGTCATGATGATAGGAATTCAGAGATTTGACCCCAGTGGAAACCTGTTATCAAGAACCAACCAACCAATCACACAAGGGCAACATTTTAAACAGTCTAGTCTTCTTCTTTATATTTTGTGTCTCAGCAATGCGGGATGTTCTGGGAATGTGATGGCCTACAAAATGCAAAACATATCACATTGCATAATATAGATAGATGGCCAATTGGTCCAATTGAAAAAAGCTGCTTATTAATAGATTACGAGAATTGATGGAGTTCACGTTATCAACTCTGTCCCAGATGTTTCTCTTAAAATTACTTTAGAGAAATGATACAACTGTTAAAATATATACCAACAAAAATGTAGATAAATAGATTATATGCAATTAAATTGATCATAAATATTCAATAATATTGACTTTTTAATGCAGACTTAGTTTGTGAAGTTGTTGAGTTTTTATCTAAAATTCTTTATCTTAAACATAAGATCTCTAGATCTTTTTCTCCTAAGAAATATTTTTTATGTGATGGATTAAGTATGAGATTTGGCAAATGATGCTTTGATCGCTAAGGGTCTTGTTATAGACTTCATGAGTCATTCAGGTGATGAACTTTTACTCGTTTGCAGTCAATAGGTTAATAATGGAATTAACAAGATGTAAATGAAATCCTTCAAATCTCCTTAAATGCACCATTCTGGAAAAATTGGGAGCAAAACTAGTTCAGATTTTTTGTTTAAAATGAATTTGTCTGAGTCACAGGTATAGGAAAGGGCAGATGCTGTTAGGTGTAAATTGTAAAGTCTCCCAAATTGAAACTACATCTGGAAGATACCAACTGTATTGTAAAGCCAGAGGGATTCAAAGAAAGAAACAGGCTGGAAAAAAGACAGAGTTTACAAGATATAGCCCCCGATCTCTTCCACTCTCATTCTCTGTCTCTTTTCCTGACATTTCCGGCCTGTATGTTTCTTGTTGACATCTCTGGGTTGAGTAGAGAGATGGAGCTTGTTAAATGCAGAATAACAAACACAATGCTGTTTGAGACCAAACAGTGGGACTAATAATCAATTCTCTGGAAGCAGAAGAAATCACACAATGTTGTACGGTAACAAAACACAACAGCAGGATACTTTCCTCAAAGATATATCTGTCATCGGAGAAGTTAATTTCCTATTGAATTGCATGCAGTAAGGGAAATATCCGGAGTGAAAGTGGAAATAAGATAATGTATTACGGTAAGAAGATTGTGAGAAGTATTAGACATTTTGTAAGGTCTAGTCACTGTTACTCTGTTACTCTTTCTTTTCAGAACACAAAAGAAGATATTTCGAGCAAAAGTGGTTTTGTGTCCATACAATGGAAGTCAATAAGTGCCAATGTTTCTTAGAATATCTTCTTTTGTGTTCTGCAGAAGAAAGAAAGTCATACAAGTTTGGAATGACATGAGGGTGAGGAAAGGATGAAGGAATTTTTCCCTTTAAGGGCTTCTATGTGTTTAATGTCGTTCCTGGTAATTGAATCTTAAACCCATGTGGGCTGTAATGTATTGCGGTGTATTGCATATAAACATGCGTGTACTGCATGAGTGAATTATTAGGTATTGAAGTGTGTTGTTTATTTGTCTTAGTGACTTTCAATTTTTTACTTCATTTATTTTTAACATGTTTGCCCAGTTACTTTGCTGTTAGATTTTAGAAAGGATCTGTAGAAATCTCAACAATTCTACTGCGACTGTTTATATGCAGTGATTCTTCTCTATTATGCATATTGGAATTGTCTGATACACTTTGTCTCTGGTAAACTCTGGGCTCTTTCCTGGGTGTTTGACTTTATAAAAATGGTAAATTGTACTGTCGGCTATTCTCTTTGTTCTCTGTGAGATATATATTCTGAAATCTTGAGCTGGTAAACTCCATTGGTCCAGTGACCCTCATTGGTCTTGAGCTCTGAGTTCACCATATGCACTTGGCCAGGGGCTCATTGCTTTTTCAGCAAGTGGCTTTTGACCAGAATTAACTCCACTTACATGTGCAATTGAGGCCATTTTGTTATAAATAAGAGGCTGGTAATGAGCTTGTGTTGGCGTGCAAATCAATTATTTGTGTACCTCGCTGTGAACTCGATCCTTACGAAGGAAAATATACCTTTTCATTGTGCACCAACATCTGGATTTGAAAGCACTTAACATTAACTTTGCTAGAATGTGTGTCTGCGATGGAACATATGGTACACGAGGACATGAGCTTAACGTATTTGTATAAAACGATGTTGTGTTTGTCAGACATTTGATGGAGACTTAGGTCAAGATGAGGAATTTCCTGCTAATGAAAAATTTAATATGAATGCAATCCAAGTCTGTCTGGTATTTTTTAACAATGTCACTTTATTCTATAATGGTACAGTATGACTTGTTTATTTAATATTATTGTGTGCATTTTTACTACATATACATAATATACATATATTTGATTTGTCCCTGTCAGATGTTTTATAAACATTAGTTTCAACCTATTGGTTCAGTTATGGACAAACCCAACCGTTGGGTTAAAGCCTCAAGGGGAAATGAACCCAGCGGTTGAGTTTGTCCATTTTGACCCATGTGTTGAAATAACCCAACTTTTTTGGGGGGGCAAACAATTCCACCTGTTTAAGTAAATACAGTTTTCAATACTGAACATAGTCCAAGGAAAACAACCAAATTGAGTAACAGAGGAAGCTGACAAGGAAAGCCCTGGAAGTAGAAGTCACACAGAATGAGAATGTCTGCCATGCAATTAAGTGATTCATTATTAATGAATTGAATGTCATGTGCAGGTCTTCTCTGCCTTGTTCCACGCTGCCGGAAGGCCGTGTAGACGGAGCGCCGGGTCGCCAGTCAGCTCAGCGCTGATTGAAACCCAATCCACGTACCCCGTCCTTCCTCTAAAACACACCGCACAGCTGCCGCAAAGATCAAAAGCTTCATTCCCTCTCGCAGGAGTGGAAAAATAGAGGTGAGACACATTTCAATGAATATTTCTCTTTAATTTGAGATACGCGGCCCCGCTCCCACAAAGACAGAATGCGATAAATGAGAATCCTGCGTGCTATTATAGTGAACATCTAATGGGCCAAGATACAAACTCGAAACCAGACTGATGAACAATTAAACGCCGGTTCCGCTGGGCAAACTTTGTGGTGAGCGTTGACTTGGAAAGAGCGGCTCGTTTGGTGCCAAATTTACCAACTATGGATTTGTTCACGGCAGTGATCCTTCATAAATCTGTTTAAAACCAAATTAAGAACAATATCAGGAGCCTGATGCATTATGCAAATAGCACTGGAATCCCAGTCGACCACCATCAAATGTGCTCTGTTTCTAATATTTATTTGATTGATATGAGAGTCCTTGTATTTTTTGCGATTTTAAAGCTAAACCCATTGGCTCTTACAATAGCTTGTAACAATTATACCGTTCATTGGCAACAGACAAAAGTAAACAAAATCTAAATTTCACAACTGGTTTTGTTTTGGGACCAATATTTTATGCCTAAAGCAAGACAAAAGTTAACAAAGTTGTCAAACACTTAAATTTGACAGTATATGCTCAATATATGCAAAAATGTGCAGTAACATTTGCTATAATGTTGTGTTTTTTGTAACTCAACGGTCTTGCTTTAATGTTTGAGTGGTTTCTAAAGCACTCTTGAATTTGAATAACGTATGCCTGACTCAAAACATGTTTTTCTTGTTGTGTACGTCTCATTTAACATATGTAATGTAATGCATCAATGTGATTTATTTGCACTTTGCATAGTTTTGTTGATTCCTTGCACGTAATATTTTTTGGTATTCAACCCACAACTTATTTTGAGGCACGACCTACCAGTTAATAACCACTGAGTCATAATTGTCTCTCTTGTCTTAGGTCAAAAACATGAAGCATAGTAATGATTTTGCATGACAGTAGAATCACAGACTCAGTATGAAAGTGCTGTACCACCTACTGACATCAGCGTGTGCTTTCAGGCCCCGCTGTGTCTCGCCTGCTCGGCCGTGGATGCTCGGCCCTTATCCTGCGGTCCTCTACAGAGCTCTTGTTTCTGATTGGTCAAGCATCACTCGGCACTCACTCCTTTTGTGTACGGCATGATGGGAAAAGCCCTATCATGTATTTGGCCAGTCATGGTTAAGGGCTTTGCACAGCGCACACAGCTGGTACTGCTGCACGGTTCGCTTCTATTCTAATCAAAGAGGATGACTGGAGTTTGTCAGTAACTGCTTTACTTTCATGTGTCTTAGTATCACATAGCTGCCAAAACTATGAAACATATTGTTATTTATTTATTAATATGCAGGTTTTACAAAGTTGATGGTTGAAACCCCTAATGATTAATGGTATGGTATGTCCCTCACTGTGCGCTTGACTTTATGAAACTTTATGTTGCTTGGACTGAATCTGTAATGTGTTGTTTTGGATAAAACCCCCCAGATAAAAGCATTCAGATACATCAGTCTAGCTTCACAAGTTTTCAGTTTTCAGTTTTGAATACCTATGCTCACACATTGAAGGAACACAATCTAATTTGCATTCACACTGGCCACACGCTGCAAAGATTTGGATTTGACTGCATTTAAATGTTTGTGTCTGAAGAATACAAGAGTGACTCCCAAAAATGTGATGGAGATAACCACTTGGCTGTCTTTCACCAAATAAATAATGGTGCCATGTTTTGTGACTGTTTTAAATACATTATATTACATTCATTCATTCATTCATTCATTTGGCAGACGTTTTCATCCAAAGCAACTAACAAGTAGGAGAGTATAAATATATAATAGCAAACTTTCTCTTAACCACAATAAATATCACAATATGGGCACAGGGCAGAAGGAGAACATATGACTAGGTGTCCTCTAGTCGCAGACGTCTCTTTTTGTGTTTTGCACTTGGAGATGCACTGATGAATTTTTGCATTAATGAATCTACGCATTTTTAAACCACTAGTAAAGTTCAGTTCTGTGCACACTATGTAGAAATAAAAGTAGAGAAAACTTGTATGACCTTCTTTCTTCTGCAGAACACAAAAGGGGATGAATATCCAGTTGGGTGGATTCAATAATACACATACAATACGGGACTGCATTTTAAGAAACACGTTTGAGTAAAAAGACGGGTGAGTTAAAGATGATGACATGTATTCATATTTTGTTTGAGCATTTCTTTTATTGTCATTACCTTTTAGGAGTGTTCAATTAAATAGCTAAACTCTGTGTTTATAGAAAAGCATTCGCAACAGGAGTGAAAACAGCATTGAGCTGTATGTGTGACCACAGTTTGGAACAGCCAGCAAGTCCACATATCCAAATGATTTATAATATATAAAGTCATTTAAAATATCTACAAGGAATAAGTTTCTCTTCCCATATATGTGAGTTATGTTACTGTGTTCCAGTCAAACACTAGCTTTACAGTTATAGGAGGCCTTATGGTGGACACTAATATTGAATTTATAAGTTGTGGCAATGTTTACCGTAGTGAATTCATTCACAGCGCCTGCCAAGAAACCCAGCGTGAGAATGTGAGTTTGAGCCTGATTCAAGAACAAAAACGGTCCGGTCTGTGGAGAGAGAGACAGAGAAAGATAGGGAAAATAAGGAAACTAAAGTAAGCGAGACAAATAAAATAAAACGGTAGAGTTGCATTGCTCATGTGAAATGAAAGTGTTTAGCACTAATTGCAAGCACGGATAATTGAACTTATAGAATTGCACACTCAGTTTTGTTTATTTATTAAAGTCTTATTCTGCTGTTTGCTTTGCCCAGGTTTGGATTTTCGATGCATTAAGTGAGTTCACTATAAGAAAATCTATTTGTTATTTCCTTACTCTTTTCCCCTTTAACATTTGCTTGATTGATTAAGGATTAGTCTGGTGCATTGTGGGACAATTTCTATGGAGGTCTGCATATTTTACTGGTTTGGTTCAGAACCTCTGGAATGAAATCATTGAGGATGACAGTCTCACGAAGGTTGTCAAGAATATGTCTAAATAAATACTTTTAAAGAAATCTCAGTCACGTTACTATAATGCAGAGTAAATAAAAAAGCATATATTCTTTATCTTGCAAATATTTATAAACCTTGTCAAAGCAACAACATACCATAAACAAGCTTTTGTGGCCCAAACAACTTCTGAGTCCCTGCAGATTATTTCTGATAACAAGCAAAATAAATAACAAGTAAATTACATTAACTAGCCTAGCAGGTTAAAAGTATGCATAGCCAGTATTATTTTGGGTTACCAGTAGAAGAACCGCAACTTAAATGCAACAAAGTTACAAGACTCTTATTTAATCAAATGTATTTACAACTAAATGTAACAAATTGTTTATTTAATACAATTATTATGTGATAAAATATTAATATAAATAAAAAAATATATATTATTAGCCACTTGCCAGACCGATCAACAAACACAGTCCAGAAGTTAACTTTGGGCCGGCGCATCAGTCTATACATAATAGTGCTTTTTGTACTGGTTTATAAATGATGTTGATTTTATTAATTGTATTATAGTATATACGTTTATTAAAATACAGTTTATAGAATGAACAAATATAGTGCAAAAGGCTGGTCACAAGGTGTGGTTATAGCGGCAACATCTTAATGTCTTTACATTACGGCTGGGAATGAGCAGGGACCTGGTTATAGAATAATATATCATCATCATGGGTCATGATATGATTATATATCTCTTGTCATAAACTTGATCTGAATGGTGGTCAGATTTTCCTGTATAAAAATATTTCCTCTCATTGTGTGAATATCGATTCAATGTTCTAAATGATCTCAATTCTAAGTAATATTGATCATTCAACCCTTGGGTCCATGAACCCCAAAAACACACACATTTCTCTCATGTGCACAAAACATAATTGGTCTAATTATAACTCCTTCCTCTATATGCATGTAGATTATATTTTATTGACCCTAATCCTGTAAGCAGTCATCTTTATGGGAAAATATATGCCGTTGTACGTCCATTTCACCTTTGGAATGTCAGCCTTGCAAATCAGCTGTGCCTCATCTCTTAATTACAATTCTGTGGTCGTTTGGCAGGAGGTTAATGAAAAGAGTCTTCTGATTTTACATTTTAAATGAACAACCCCTTCTAAATTGTCTGACACGCTTCGATAAATTATTCAAAGCTCTTGTTTTACCTCTAGGGCAGGTTTATAGAAAACTGCAATTAAGATCGAGCTGGAGTGCTGCACGGGTTTAGGATGTGGGGACATAACTTTGAAAAGAAACACCGATGCTAACCGTTCTCAGGTGGCAGAAATGTTTTGCCGAAGAGGCTGAGACTCGTTTTCATGTTGAATCACATGCATTCTGTACGTGTTCACGCAGCATGCGGAAAGCATAGACATTGCGTCATTGCAAAGAAATGAAATAACCAGAGCATTGAGAGATTGCATATGCTTTGTGCACAGGCCCTTTATAACTATCCCAGCACCAAAAACTCTCAAACGAGTGAAACGCACCCTTTCAGATGTGGAACATGCTGAATGTGACCACGGTCACTATTATTGCAGAATACAGTGTCACAGTCCAAAATATCCCCTGTACCTTGTGTACCCATTAACTCTGAAACTGGGATTTGCTCTGTCCAGGTGCACACCAATGCCTTTCTTTCTGCATCTCCACGTAACTGCAAGATCTAGATGTGTTATGAAAGTTATAATAGACTGTGATTGACAATGTCTTGCTTCCCTTAACGCCACTGGCATATGTTTTGAGAGTCCCTCGAATCGCTATTTGTGATGTTGCTCTATTCCACATGGAGGTTTTCCACCGTGTTTCTGTCTCACGTTTGAATAAAACATCTTTCTGACAATGAATTACAAAAACAGCCTACCTGCTGATTGAAAGAAAGCAAGCACAAGGCGTCTTTGTGTCTTCTCCAAAGAATACCAAAGACAAGAGTTGAAAGCAAAGAGGTGCCTGGCATAGGCATCTATCACTCTTTAGTCCATAAAATCCAGCAAAGTTTAAAGAGTGAGGAAAGACTGCAGTTTATCCACAACATATATCAGCATGTAGATACTGAGCGGGTGCTAATAAACAGGTGTTTATGGTTAGAGAAGCTTGTAAACAAGACATCTAATGAGATGTGGTTAATAATTAAGACTAATGGTGCTTTCATGTCATGTTATGAGTAATTATAAGTTGACAAGTAAAAAGCATGCATGTCTTTGTCAAGTTTGTAATTAAAGTTTTTTTATGAAAGTACACGCTTCTCCCATTTGACGGTTTGATGCTATAAAAAATTATAAATTCACATTGTGTGAGGAAACCTTCTCTAAAAACATTACCTGCTAGAGAATATCGTGGTGCATTAATAAAGGGATTTTCCTGATAGCAACAACAAAGCTAATGGAGTTGCCATAGAAATGAATAATTTGTGAGTCTAAGGAGGTAAATAGCTCAAAGATGGTCTGCTTTGTCATTATGTAGTTATGTTTATTCCAACATGATCTGAATGCAGCAGCAGGTTGCTGGTTTGAGCACAACAACAGCTAATCCCGACTTCTCTAGTGAAAATATCCTTCTATTTAAAGTGATAGTTCACCCACAAATAAACATTTTTCCTCCCTGTCTTGTCATTTCAAACCTGTATGACTAAAATGACTAAGAATACTGTTAAATGGTACTAATTGACTTGCATTGGTTTTGTGTCCATTCAATAGAAGTCATTGTGTACTGCTGCTGTTCGGTGACCAACATGTTTCAAAATATCTTCTTTTGTGTTTTGCAGAAGAAAGACAGTCATACAGGTTTGAAATGACATGATGACGGAGCTTTCCTGTAGCTCAGTGGTTAGAGAATAGCGTTAGCAATGCCAAGGGATTGCGCATACTCAGAAACAAATGTATAATGTATAATTCAATGTAAGTTGCTTTGAATAAAAGCGTCTGTCAAATGCATAAATGTACATTTTCATTTTTGGGTGAACTATAGTTGACATGTATTTTGCAAAGATGCTATTAAATAATAATTCAAAATCCCTTGATCAGACATCAGAAATGTGCAGTATATATAGCCAGATCTCTAAGCCTTTGTCTTTTATTTCCATGTTCCCAATGTGCATTGATCAAAAAAATCAATTCTGAGACTAAATCAGCTCTGTGAACACAATCGATTTGAGTCTTCCTCCAGTTTCTCCAGCTTCTGCAAGAAGAACCAGAGAGAGAAATAGAGTTCATTTTTAGTCTCATCTGATCATCACCTGACACATGTCAATGGCTGCCTGTTATGGTTTTAATGTGATTGGTTGCATTTTTTTTTTTTTTTGGAAACAAAAGGGCACACAGGTTTACTCTTTAATTTTTTGTTAAGAAGATAAATAATTAATAAAATTATCATCTATTGTATGAGAAATTCAGGTCACATACAATTTGCACATAAACAACAAAACAACCTGTGATATATTGTTACTGTACATGCTGGTCAAGCATTATCGTCTTGTCTAAATTGTCAATTCTTGGCTACAATAAGCTGACATTAAGTTAAGACTAGGCTATGTAAAGCTACAAAAACCCACTTTGAAAGAATTGTATTGTGTTTTTATTCGATTTGGATTCAGTTTGACCAAACTGGAAGGAATTCAGCGTCCACCAGTTATGTTTCCCACATACACTTCACATGCAAAAGATCACACTGATATGATATACAGTAGACAACTTTTGAAGAAGTTGTGGTGAGGCCTGCGTGCATATAAAATGCTTCTTTTAAATGTAAGATCAGTTTAATGTAAACTCTATAGAAACTCTAAAGTAAAAAGGCAAACTCTATAGAAGTCTCTTCAATTCGCTCAAAGACGACTACACTTTTGAATGATTTATAGAATAGAGTAAAAAGACTAAAGCTATCCAACAACATGAATCCACAGATAACATCGTTCAAAGATTAGCCTGGAATAGTTATTCCTAAACTAAAATGATCACTGGGCTTAAACAGAGTCCCAGGGGATTGAAATTTCACTGCTGTGCGCAGGATATGTCTGCCTCAAAATAAGCCACAGAATTCATTTGAAATCTTTCCTCACTCGTTTCATTTTTCGGTTTGGGCCCCTATAAAATATAGATGAGTCGGAGGTCTAAAAGACAGCATGCGCCTCTCTCTGGACTCATTGTTTTTCAGGGCAACAGCGTTCCCGGCACACAGTATGTCCTTGTTTATTAGACACTCTGAGTTGCCTAAGGAGTGCTGTCATTGTTTTAAAATAGAGACAGTTCCTTTTGGTACATTCATTTTTAAAAGCTTGCTACTTTTCCGCCTCACTACCTCCACTCATTCATCCCGACATTCGGATGGCTGGTTTTATGCGGGATTTAAAGGCCCACCAGGAATGGATGGGTATATACAAACACCCCAGGGAGCTCGTGTCAACTGTAAAGCAACCTCAATGCGGTCATCAGCTTGACCAATCTGTTGTTCCGTTCTGCAGTTGCCAGGAAAAGGGATCTCGCAATGGTAGGGGAACGATAGCGGCAGTTTTCCTCGGATTCAGCACCACGGACAGCTCATCACGTACTGTAGGCTAATGAGCAGCAGCTGTTAAATGTGCTGAGCGTTCTGAAGGAGAATGGAAAATGTGTTCGACTAGCGAATGGTTTCGTGACTCGGATATGCAAAAAGGACTACTTTGAAGAAAGGATTCCATTAAGATGTTAAAACAATAACGCGTCCTTTCTTGCAAAAAGGGGAAAATCTATTTTTGCTCACGCATTCTTTGGTTTCTGTTCAAAGTGTTGGGAAAGTTTCTTTGAGCAAGGAAGCTCCTGTTCTGCAGAGATCTGTCGATATGATAATGCCTGTTTTAATCAAGGAACATTTCATCATCTGAAAATAATGATGTCGGTGCATTGTGGAAACTCGACCTGCTTGAGGAAAACCATGATATTCTTGAGATTTGGGTATCACCGATTTTGTTATGTTAATAAATTGTAATATCTCACCATCAAACAGGAAAGATAACCCTGTGATGTAAGTCAAACGCTTTGGTAGAATCTTACAAAAACTGCACATCTCGAAAGACCTTCATCCCTCTTTTCATTTTTTAAGACGCACAAGCTGAGATATGAGCCGCCACAGTGACTCAATCTTCATTAACACCCTCCATATCTGCCTGCGGTTTATGCCCTTTTCCTCTGCTTGATCCCCCTCCTCTTCCTCTTGAATACCTGCAGAGGTGATTGGGTAACTGACACCTCTTTTGCAATCACGGCCCGCCATTTTAAGACTCAGGCGCCCTCCCTAATCAGGGCTGGGTATTGTTCTCATTTTTTCAGCAGGCTGGGGGCAGTGATTGCTCTTTGATTTAGTCTCCAACAGCCTTTTGCTGGGATGCAGAATTGCGCTGACTGCCCGTTTTGAGCCGGAGCTCAACGGTGCGTATTAAGATTGATTTTTTCCTGTATTTCTTCCTCCCTCCATATAATATTCCTCAAATCAACTGCTTCCTTTTCGTTTTCACACATGTTTCTCTTTAATTCTTACAGGAACATTCCTAAGCTCACAGAGGTGCTGAAAATGATCACTTTAACACTGTTTTTAAATAATTGTACTTTTAACTATAATGTAAACATGTGCAATACATAATAGTCATGTTCTGACAATGCTTTCTCATATGTTTCTCAATGCTGTTTCTTTAGTAATTTTGGCATTCCTTCTGAATAAACCACTACGTAAAACTATTCTTACAAAAATGTAGCTTGAAGAGTTAAAAGAATTTCAAACTTCCGAAATAAACTGTGCTCGATAGATCAATAGAACACTTTGCAAAACGCAATAGAATTTTTTAAAATTTGTTTAGGGCGGTCAAATGATTAATCGCGATTAATCGCATCCAGAATAAATGTTCGTGTTTACATAATATATGTCTGTGTAGTGTGCATATTAATTTTGTATTCATAAAAACATGCACATACACATACATGTATATAAATTTAGGAAAAATGTAGATGTATTTATTTATATTTACCAATAATTTAAATCATATATAAATGTTTATTAATTTTTACAGCTTATATTTTTCCTAAATATATGCATGTATGTGTATGTTTGTATAAATTCAAAATTAATATGCACACTACACAGACATATATTACGTTAACAGAAACTTTTATTCTGGATGCGATTAATCGCGATTAATCATTTGACAGCCCTCATTTTTATATACGTTTTAATAGAAACTATAAGATGTGAAGGTTTCTATGGGTGGGGTGTTTTCTTGTACAGTGCCCTGCTAAAAATAAATGAACCAAATTCACATAAATTCTAATGGTTTCAAATATTATTATGAACCATTAGCTTTTTTCATTAAAACCATAAAATAACTTATTTGTAGTGTGTTCTGGGCATTATTCCAATGTAGAATCCAACACATTCAAGTAGACACCATTATTAGTTTCCAATAAGACCAATACAATTTCCATCATAACCATTAAATTCATTACATTTTCTATTGCAAAATCTGTGACGCTCTGGGAAAACAATGCCGCTACACGTAGCATTGAAATGTAAACTGCATGCGACGGCATCCATTTCCTGACTCATGCTCAACTCACTGCCTGTAACCTTATTTACGTGAATTATCTCTCTCTGTGAGACAGAAACGGCAGGAAATGACAGATTACTAAGAAGACGCTGGAGACCTTTGTTTACACAGCAGCATTCAACGGTGGCATGGAGACACAAACCTCGCTTCACCCCGTCCGTGTCAAACATTTCATTGAAATGTGCAATTCTCTGGTGAAAATCTCTCTTAAATTGAAAGATTCACCAGAAACAATTTATGTAAAAGAAAAGTTCAAAATAAAAAAAGAAAGAAATGTGAAATTACTGTGTGGAAATGACATTCAGCACAGTGTATTTGGGCGGTCCGCGTAACTCTTGTAACTTCAGCAAATCTTTAGTGCATAAAGTGCTAAAACAACACAGTGTGAGCAGATCAACAGAGCAATTCAGTCCTAATGAATTCTCCAGGATGAGTGTGAGTATCAAATGGAGAGGTGAGACCAAATTAGTTTCTTGTCAGAACAACCCAAATCAGCTTTCTCCTCTGGACATGTATGAACTCTTCAGCTAAAGCCCTTGACAGCTTGTTAAATGAGTTCAAAGGGTTTTATTTCTAGCCTTAAAGCAATTTTGATGTGAACCAGGGTTAAGTGTCCTGGCAGTTGAGAGCGGTTAAAGGACAGTATTGTGGATGAAAACACATTTTGCACGGGGGAAATTTGACAAGTGTTGTTAATAGGGGCAGGTGAAGCGATGCGTGTCACTTAACAGAAACCTTCACACATATTCTGAGTGCCAAAATAGAAGCTGCACACAAATATCAGGTTGATATGTTTTGTTCACACGCAACATCTTGATTTCCTAATTTATAGGTGTTTTATCGTGTTATATTTGTCACTTAACAGCTCTATTGCCAGAGAAGACAATTTTAGCACAGACCTCTTACATTTAAACTAAATATTGTATCGTCATTTTCATGTTTATTACTGCAAAACTACAAATTGAAACAATTTGTATTGTATAAAGTGTTATATGAATAAAAGTAACAGTGAGTCAATGCAAAAGACAGAAACAATATATACCATAAAGACTTCATGCTTCAATTCCACCGTACAAAGAGTGTGAATGACTTTAAGATCATTAGCCTGATTTTTTTTCTATTTATAAATAAACTTGCCATTTGAACGTCTTGCTCAGACAAATGTGACCCTGGACCACAAAACCATAAGGGGCAATTTTTTGAAATTGAGATTTATACATCATCTGAATGCTGAATAAATAAGCATTCATGTATGGTTTGTTAGGATAGGACAATATTTGGCTGAGAACATCTGGAATCTGTGGGTGCAAAATATTTAGAAAATTGCCTTTAAAGTTGTTAATCAGAGGCTCTGTAGCAGACCGTTGATAAGAAGAAACAGGTTTGTTTTAACTCTCTCTATTGTCTTACCCGCTGTAATGATGTGGTGGAGAATAGATGAACCAGAAAGCATGAATTCTAAACTTTACATACCAAACTTGAGTGAGTAATTCCCAAAGAGCGGCAGCAGCGAGTGAAGTAAAGTAATACCCTAATGAATAATGTTGCCCAGTAGTATTGTTGGCTATTGTTACAACCCGTGCTACTTATGACTGGTTTTGTGGTCTAGGGTCACAAATAGCATCATTAAGAATCAAGAATGATAGATAAGTAATTAGCAAGATTAGCAAAGATTTTGAGGTGTATATGTATGTACTTAATGTACTTAATTACACCAGAAATGAACTGTTTGTTTAAAACCAATGGGGAAAACTTGCCATTGTTTTCTTGCTTATGTTCACTGTATTGTTCTATATGGATTTACATACAATATTGATGTTTAACAATGTTCATGTTAAGTCCCTACAGGGCAATGAAACATGGTATTATCATTTATCATGGTGCACACACTTCAAGCCATGAATAATGGTTTTCTCTGCTGGTGTCAAGCGTTTCCTGTCTGTATAAAAAAGTGAATTCTAATGAATAATCTATATAATTATACTATTCTAATAAGCAATCTAGCTATTGTTTTTTTCCAAAAAGGGTCAGTTGGAACATTTCTCAGTTCTGCAAGTTGATAATGTCATCAAATCTTTGAGAGGAATATTCGGGCTTCATTTAGCAGCCGTCGTCTTGATTAAATGTCAAAGAGGCACATACTGCTTTAGCAAAGTGAAGCCGGGCACACATACATGACTGATTGGTTTTATGAAAGTGGGTTATATTTGAGCGTGTGGGAGTTTAGCTGGAAAGCTCCTGAAGTACATTGCAAGCTTTCTAATATTTCAATAATGTATCCACCGTGCCAGCATCTAGCCAATAATAACTGTTTCTTTTTCATCCACTCCGACTTGCACATGCAAATTGTATGTACAGCAGGCACTCGCATGTGTGCACAATGTAAAAATTGAACAGGCAATAGAGGATGAAGTAATGATTATGGGGTTGAATGCGGATCCTTATCATCTAGACTCTGGAATGGTGACATCTTTTAACACAGGTACGCTATAACAGAAAACACAATATGTATTCCCTCTCGGCCGTGTAAACAGCTTCCCCAAGGCGTGATTACTTTTAAGGACAAGGGCACTTTTATCTTAATGTGTTTGCAGAATTCCAGGCGCAAACAAACAGGTATGTGAACCAACATTCACTGCCGCCTGCATGGACTTTGTCCTTTGGGAATTGTGAAATATGTAAAGATATTTGCAGTTACATAAGCCATTCAATTCAAAATGTATGTAATGTTGAATATAAAATTACATTTGAATTTATTGATTTAGCAGATGTTTTTATCCAAAGTGACTTACAAATGGGAGAGCATTTAACATTATGTCAAAGAGTAACCGTAACAGCAGTCTTCAAAGCCATGTACAAGTAAGACTAGATAGGGAAAGATAGATATTATGTTTTTTTTTCTTTTATTAATATATAGAAACAAAAAAATAAAAGGTTGGTTATATTAAAAATGACATAATTCATAAGTACAATTTATTCAAAAATGCTTTTGTAATGCACATTATATTTTTGAATAATATTTTATTATAATGATGATGATTATTTTTATTACTATTGTTGTTATTATTATTATTATTATTATTAATAGTAGTAGTATGATAATGATGATGAATATTATTATATTGAATAATATCTACCAATTCATAAACCTTTTCTATCCTTCTGAAACCTTGTATCTCCATATTTATTTCATATTTTGTCACTTGGTTTTGTAAATATCTAACCAATAAAAAGTATTAAAAAGTGCTTGCAAGTTAAACAACATAGTATTTAATAACTAAAATATTACAGTGTTTTTTTTTTTATTTCCTGAAAAACAGCAATTCTGGATATCCAAGGTTTGGGAAAAAACTGTCAAATAAACACCTTTTCACTCATAAATTACATTAAAACAGGCGGCGAATGTAATTTCCATTTGACTAATTTCACCCATTCGTGGACAGAATCCCTGTAGCCAGGTCTATAGGACTGTAAACGTCACAATTCGGAGTGACACAGGTTAGTTATGTTTCTTTGACCTTGAGCCATCCCAGCATCTCTGTAATACAAATTCAGGTTGAAAGGAGTCTTGTCAGACAGCTTCAGCCCGAATGAATCCACATTCAGTGAGCTCTTCCACCGTGCAGAGGGAATATATTCATTGATGGAATGGGAATTTGAGATTGAAGTGTGTAACAAATCCAATCAAACAGTGTTAAATGTGCTCACGCAAAACCAAACATTGTAACACAGACACCACAAAGATATATGTGATATCATTTAAAGTGTCTAATTTACACACCAATATCCTCAAACTAGTCTTCAAGTGGTCAATAAATAGATTCTCCCGAACAAAACTCACACCACTGTTTACGCCGACGATGGTTTGTGTAGGTTTGTGTAGCGTTGCATGGTGTTTTAACACCTAAAATGTATACAGTTCCACTTTAAAGGTGTGTATTTATTCAAGCCAAGGTGCTAATAAGTAATTGTACTATTAAGGTTGAAGATGGAAATTTGTTTACACATGCAGCATGATGTTGCTGTACCCCTGGAGGTCATAAAGAGTGAAATGCTTTGCCACAGGGCATCATGGCAATGTTTGAGGATGTTATTATCAAACAAGATATACATCATCTGATTTTAATGCACATTCCATTGCATCTAGGATTATTTTTGTGAATGATGTAAAGGATGAGCACAAGGGGGAAGTGTTAAAATGCAAATAAATAAATACATTTAAATTAGATAATTTTGATGCATACAATGTATTTTTGGCTATTACTACAAATGCTCTCGTGCGACTAAAGACTGGTTTTGTGATCCAGGGTCACATATTACTAGTTGAAATTCCAGGAAAAACTCCCCTGATATGAATCTGCATGTGGTTTGGCTTTATCTTGTTTCATTGAGGTTAGAAGTGTGATATAAAACTGTAGGATGATGGATCTCAGTTAAGCTTCAATATCAGACTCGAGTAAATCACTCATCTGTTGGGACACATGACACTAAAGTCAATTTGATCTGATATATGGCAGCTGGTGCTTCATATCGCCTCTGGAAGTTTGGCTTTCTGTGCCTTTGCAGACTCATACTTGAATCATTTTGTCATATCTCTGTCTCTTTCTCTATCTACCCGGCTGTCTGTTTATTGATCTGTCTACCTCATGTTTATATAGCTTCCAAACTGACAGCAGACATCAGGGAGTACTTCTTATGATGAGATATAAACATATACATGTTGTATAGTACTAAGCAACCTAATGAAAGACATTTTATTTAAGATCATTTAAAAATTGCACTTACCTGCCACATTGTGCTGTGTTGGTAGAGCGAGAAGCCATTTTTTTACATTGTAATGCATCAGACACATTTTGGCACTAAAATATATATTTCTGGGTAAAGCGCAGATAAAAAAAGAGAAATGTTTATGCAAATGAGAAGTGACTTTTAATGGGAGTGAAAACATTATACATTATAAATGTACAGCTTGTTCCAAGAAAGATATGTTTAGGTGAAAACCGAAAAAACAACAACAGATTTTCACCTTGAGTGTCTTTCCAGATCTGAGCCGAGGGTACGGATATTGGTGACCCCAACTGCAGAGTGAAAGACACCATAAGAGTCTCAATGTTCACATGAACTATACACCAGCATTCCAATTACTGATGCGGTGCACCAGAACAACAACCCTGAGCCTCGGCTGAGGACGTCTATGAGGTATTGAAAAAATAAATCATTTTTAAAGACTTCAGGGAGCGTAAAAGTCAATGTTTTGTGCTGATAGAGCAAATGGAATAATCCCTGTGTATGCTGGGAAAGATTAGAGTCGAGGTACGGATCATTCTGGAGACCCATTCTGAGTCAAATGAGACTAAGAATCATGGGAGATATGGGCCAGACATGAACAGATTCATGTGTGAGATGCTGACATTTGTAGACCTATAGCATATCGATTCAATTCCACACTATTGTTCCTGTGACATCCAGCGGTAAAAAAATTGTCCCTTCTCGATGTTACGGCCTTTCTTCTACTTTCACCAACTCTCTCTATTTCTTTCAAAGTATTATTCTTTTTTAAGCCCAACTTTTACATGGGCCTAACAGAAATACAGTAGAAGGCAGAAGGAATAAAACCAATTTCCAAAAGCTTGATATTGAGGTGGAAGCCCCGCAGATGAAATAGCTGAGCCCGAACCCCAGAGAAAAAGCTAAAAATTCATTTAAATATTTCTGCACAGCAAAAAAATAAAAGTCTCTAGTCGAGGCATTTCAAACAAGGGGAGAATATTTCTTCTGCTTCTGTATGTTAGGAGATCCATACTAAATAGGTTTGTGTCTCACATTAGACTCAAACAGAAGAGATGTGGTTTGTTCTATAGTATGTGGTCAAAAGCTGGGTGTCATGGTCCCCTGTCTTCACGTTTCCCACCAGACTCCCAAAATCCCTAGCACCGGACACCATGTTTGATTTCACCCGCACCTGATCCCCATCACTGAACACTTTATAAGCTCATCATTGTCTTATTGTTTTACGTTGCTTGCGGTCTCCCCTGTATTATTCGTATCTGTGGATTATCAGTAAAGTCTATGCAATTGGAATTCCTTCACCTGTCGTGTCTTTCTCCTCACAAGAGCGTTACACTGGCCTTGATTCTTTTTGGAAGATATTTATATTAACATTTGATCTTACATTTTCTGTATGAAAGTATAATGAGTAAATGGAGTAAAAAAAAGTATTGAGAATTAACCACAAGTAGTGTCAAAGTGCACTCTTTTAAACAATTTAGAGAATTATTTTTATTTTTGAAATGACAGATGTGATTTAATCTTTTTAGCTGCCTTGTGCAGAGCACATCATAAAACTAACAATGAGGGTATTAAAACTGAGAACAAGCTCTCCCATTCTCAAAGTGTCATGTTGAATAGACGCATTGGAGACGGAGGTTTGTGTCTCTAGTACAAAGTCTGTGATGTAAACTTGGCTCCAGTTCAAACCAGAATCAAAACCTTTATAATTGTGTCTCTTGAACAAGGAATATATATCCTATATAACTTTTAGCAAAATTCCCTTCACTTGACAAAGACCAGCTTGCGCTTGGATGAAACAACATTATTTATAAGTCTCTTTCAGTGTTTTTCTCTCCATCAGTTTCTCTTTCGTTTTTAGATGTAAACACGATGAGGTGCCTGCAATGGTAATGGAAAGATTTAAAGGCACCCTGCCCTGAAACACTGTTTTATTTGGGGGGGATGTAGTGCATAAAAAACCTCTTCTGAATGGTATATTTTCCTCTTTTGCATTGTATGCTATTAACAGAACTGTAAAACGACAGCGATAAATGGGTCACAGTGAGACAACAACACATACAATGGTGCTCCTTTAAGATTTAAGATCTCAACAAGAAACATCTCCATCACCACGGCTTAATGGGCAACCATCCAATATTCCTGCCTAGCTTTTCTTTAGATAAGATAGATTGTATTCAGGCAAAACAGATATGGGGGAATTTGCAGTCCACCCATTCTTGCATTCGCTTACCTCAAAAAGAAAAGAATCAGTTATGTGGTTCTTAGAAGTAAATAAAAGTAAATATTTTCATTCTCCTCAAAACAGTTCAATGACTGGAAAGGTCAAATGTCTTGAGGCTGCTGCTAACAAGGTGAGCACCACGATGATTCTATAGACGGGGGAATTGGCAGAGATATTACTAATGCAGAAGGATGGTTGGTGCTTATGTTTGGAGGCAGGGTGATGGTGGTGGAGATGTTACAAAGCTTGTGAAAAACAATGTTGGGTCAAGCAGGAATATTGAGCTCTAGGTTGTGTACAGATTTGGAGTCAATAACCAAGCGAGCGGCTTCTCATAACCACATTGGCATGCTTGCTCAGTGTTTGTTATTGGTAATGAATGCAGAAGCCCTTTATAAACCGCCCAGCAATGTGCATTGGCAGATTGATTGTTCATGGGAATCAGAGATGACTTTGCTTGCACTTATACCAAGGAACAAAATAATGTTTTTCATCACAATGGATAATCTCCCAGTTATCCGTTCCCCCTTCGAGCTTCGCGGGTTGCCGGCTGCGACAAGGGGCAATCTATCTCGCCGCAAAGATGGGTGGGCAGGCGGAGGTGCGTGAGTGAAACCTTTATTGCAGGAAGAAAAGCAAGAACAAAGAACGCATGACAGACATTTCCAAGGTCTCGTCATGATCTGCCTCAAAAGCAGGCGGAGGGGAGAGAGCCGCATCTTTAGCACTTGACTCGTTGTTTAGCCTGACTGTCAGCGTGCTCAACAGAATAGAAGAATAACTGTAATTGAGTTGTCTAGTAAATAAAAAACTGTATTCAATTCATCAGAGCAGAAGGAAGAAAAACATTGTTAAGCCCTGCCCCTGATTCAGACAAAGTTATATTTATCAGTTAATGAAACTGTTGGGAGTTCTTATGTTGGAGTGGATGTTTGCGGCCAATCTGTTGGATGGATTTAATGAGTTTGATGTTGGTTTAACACTTCATACTGATTGCTGTAATACTCAAAGGCGGCTCAAGTTTGCTATAACAGGTTTTGGATGGTATGTATTTAAGGTGACCAGTGATTTAAAGGCCAAATGCATCAGCAGTGAGAACTCACAAGATTGTAATGGCCCAACAATCCTCTTCATGTCATCTTTTCAAAGTAACGACTTTTTCTGAAATATGCTACAATAACTCTCATTACATTCTAACTCACATGTAGATATCTGTTTAACACCGTGTCCTAACCTGGGGCAATGAGACATAACATGGTTCTTTTCGGAACCCCCAAATCCTGCCACTCGTAACTGTGCATTAAACATCAGATATCTTCTGGTTGGCTGTGATTCCATTGGTTGTGATCAAATACTTGAACACTGATGTCTAAAAAACTCAGCAACACACAGCCTCTTATGGCTTATTGTTTTATTTAGTTTAATTTCCTTGGAGAACTGAATATGGTTGTGGTTATAATGACTATAATTCTGATTCTAATTCCAAAAATGAATTTACTAATGAATTTATGAATTGTGTCCAATCCATACAGTAGAAGTCAATGGGGACCAATGGTTTTTGGTTACCAACGAAGTATCGAAGTATCTTCTTTTGTGTTTTGCAGAAGGTTTAAAATGTCAAGAGGGTGAGTAAATTTTTGTTTGTGGGTGAACTATTAAAAGTAATTTTGCACCACAGATGAAACATGCAGCAGTGATTCAGTTTTTCTCATTGTTATTGCATAGTGCTTATGTAGCTTGAATAGATCCTGGTGCTATTTCTCAAGGTCATGGGTTTGATTTACAGGAAATGCATGTACTGTGTATAAAATGCACTTTGTATAAAAGTCTCCATAAATGTTTGTCTGTTTCTTTTTGTACACAGATTAATAAAACACTGCCACAGAATCAGTTTTATAACCATGGAGGTCTTGATGCATACTGTAGAAGTGTGCTTTTTAGACCCATGTGCACGAGGGAAGGGTACTTCATTGAGCTGGATTACAGTTTGTTCACCTCCTTAATAGTGTGTGTGTGTGTGTGTGTGTGTGTGTGTGTGTGTGTGCACTGGGAACTACAGGCCTGTTAATGTATGGTAATTCCACAGCTGCTCGCTAACAGAAGAGCCAGTATTACCCAGCAATACCTTTGAACTCCAAACATCATGCCAGATGCATAATTAAGAGCAAAAAGAGCTACATTTACATTTGCAGGAAATGGTAATTATGTTTCCTTTCTTCATCACTTACACTCTTAATCATCTCACTCACCTCTGGTCATCACCTTTTTCTCTATCTCTGTTTCTCGCTCTGCTTTTCCTCTCTCTTTTAAACACACACACATACACACTTGTGGGTAGGCTATCATTTCATTAGATCACTTCATCTCTGTCATTCTCCTTCCCTCCCGCACAAAAATCACACGCACGCACGCACGCACACACACACACACACACACACAAACAGCTCCATTAGTTTCACTAATGAGTGGCCCCCACACTCGGCTACTGTTATGGCCCATAATCACCCCATCAGCGAGAGGCTGTAAGAGGCAGAGCTAATAAGCCAGTGACCACCGAGCGCAGGGGTCTCTTCACACCCATCAGGGCTGAAAATCAGCGATCCCAGGGTCAAAACACCTTTTCGCACTTTCCCTCTCATCACATCGGTCTACTGTTTTACAAATCCATCCATCCTCTCATGCAGATATCGTGTCTCAGGGGAAGCCTGTAGGAAACGCAGCCACTGACATGTGCTGTGGTGTGATGCATTTCTATACATTTGTTTTCTATAACATTCAGTGTACACACATGATGCTTTCGTAATTCTCATCCCATGCAGGTGCTTGGCTGGGAATTGGAGTCTAATGCCCTGTGTTTACACGACATGAAAAGTGAACTGAAACACAACAGCATATTTTGTTATGTGTTGTGTATGTTGTTTACTTTTTTGTATGAGCTACTGAAAATGTTAGCGACCCACTACGATTGTTGCCCAGCAGGGCAAGGGTATGAGAGCATGTGGAGTTATTTTTACATTTAGTAAATAAGTTTATGATCATTTGAATGTGTAAAAAGGTGTTTGCAATTATCTACTGTGCATTAAATATATTGGAAGAATAAAATTGTTCTTTGCAATATAGTTCCATATGTACACTTTACCAATGACTTACTTTACCACCTTTTAAAATTACAAAAACGCATCATATTCCCATCACCGCGTTGTATATACGTTTTATCATTCATTATTTACAAATCAAATCGATTATATTATATTATTTTAACGTACGAAAACAAAGAACTATAAATTGCTTAGCCAATCAGGAATGAGCTGCATATTACACGTATTGCTGCGGACCTGCGGTCAAGACACCTAGGATTTGGAATATTTCCCACCACGAACCCGGAAGTAACGTCTGGATTTAGCAACATAAACGTATTTAGTAACATTCAAATATTTAGTAACATTAATGTTGCTAATGATTTAGTACCATTAAAACAAGTAGCCTAATTCTTAACATTAAAACAGAGCCGTTCCAGAAGTTATTTCCGGGTTGAGGTGGAAAATATCCTAAATCCGAGATATCCTGAACGTAGCACTCGCCTTCGCACATCAGTGGGAGGCGGAGACCAATTCAATGTAAACATCAAACCTTCTTTAGAAACGAAAAAAGAAAAGACTACGGTGGATTATGGATAAAATAACGCATAGAGCACAATATACAGGTAAAAACCCGTCACTCATTTTCAATTGTTGTTTATCATGACAAGGTGTTATCTACACTCTCCAGAGGCGTTCTTACGGTGCTGTTTTAGCGTAACAGCGTAATTTTCAAGGGATTTGTAAATGTATTTTTGCAGTCTGTGGTCAAATATAGGCAGTCTAGTGCAAAATAGTACATTTCTGTTTAGTTGTTTCTGAAAACTGCGCGTAAAACAAACAATTGTCCGGATCAGAACCAAACGCGACTCTAATGAACCGGTTCTTTTAATGAATCGTTTGAAAAGACTGGAGAACTTTTACCCGATTTGAATCAGTTGGATGAATCCCAGTCGTCCGTTTGACTTTTAACAGTGTTTTGTTTTTGTTGACTAGCTCGGTGTGCTTTTATTGCAAAAAAGTAATTTTCTGCTGCAGTAGGTATTCAATAAAACAGGATATTGTTATGATGATAAAGGAAAGCATTGATTTTTGTTATAGCTTGTTGGGTGAAGAGTCGGTGTTTGTTCACTTGTGTCAATGTGGTTTTTAGCTTTTCTGGTGTAAGGCCTATTTTGCTTAATTGAAATGTTTTTGCGGACATTGCATTGGTAGTTTCGTGAGGTTTGTGATCTGTAGTCAATGCAACGTTTCAGGTGTGGTTAACCATAACCTTATATTGTGAACTAAATTTACAACATGACCTCGTCTTATTGAGGCATTGCTATGGACGCAATTAAATAATATTGGCTTAGTGTTGTATCCACCTCCATATGTTCTATTTTTATGTTACATAAATTTATTAATTGGTTATTGGATCAGCAGTACAACCCAAGATTGTACAAAGATCAAGCGGTTTTATAGCTAAACCAGCCCGCCCTTCAGAAATATGAATAATTAACACTCTTTCCTTGCCTCTGCTATTAATAAGTATGTTTGATGCTTGTAATTAGCAGCAACATAACAGCTACAGAATATAAATGTAAACCAGTAAACAGACATGTTATTGGTCGACTGGGGGCTCTTGCTCCCTGATTGGAATTTTCAATCTTAGCCTCATGTGATGTTTTGAGTTTTTTTCTTTCTGTTTCTGAACTGGCACATCTCATTAACAAGATTTGTTCCTCATCACCAGGAAAGCATTTGTCATATTACTAGCAATTCATTTGATTTTTTTCATCTCCAATATTAGTTCCACAAATTATAAATTGGTTCATTCCTGGTCTCCTCCAGTGTCTCTCTGCGGGGAATATCAATGGAAATCCAAAGCGGCATAATGCAGCTTTTTAAAATGCATACTTTTGTTTACATAATACGGCTGGTAATTTTGAAATGAGATTAATTTTCTGTGAAGAATACAGCTTCCTGTAGATCATAAGGGAAAATCATTGTTTAGAGCCTGTGCATTACATAAAAAATATGTTTTTGTTGCCATATGTACAAGTATACAAGGACATCCTTTTGACTGTGTCTGTGGGCTTTTGTGGCTTGTAGCTAGAAAATCTTCAATACCATTATATTTTTTAATAACGGTGAATGCTGTCATCCAGACTAAACTGGCACATTTTTTAATGTATATTTTTAATTGGATATATTTTTAATGCAAATATTTCTAAATCTTGGTACTGCATGTAAAGTAGTAAGATACAATGTACAATGTGGTTATTTTCATTTTTCAGTTGAATTTTATTTAATATTTTAAGTTTAATATCACATTTATGAAAATATTATCTTTGTGGGTAACATGTTTGAGACTGTCAAGTGTTCATTTCCCAGTTACCCTTGTTTCTACAAAAAGATTATTAAAGATATTAAAACAGCTAGTATTTAGTTTGCAAGAGCCAGTTACTGTCATGGGAGCATACGTATTTTTGTAATTATTTAATGGTTTGTGCATTACTGTGTGTTTTACCACACAACATCTGATAAGACCAAATGTTCTACAGGATCCAAAACAAGCACTTTGATTGACCTCCTGTTGTGAATCCCAGGGTCAGTACACCAATTACAACCCTACCATTTCATCCCAACCGCATGATCCCAACACCTGAGAGATAACGCTTAAATAAAGATGAAGCTAATAAACTTTTGCTCACAGGTTCCCCCATGTGGTTGATAAGTGCATAACCAATGTTGCAAATAATGTTGGTGTATAAGTTTCCCCGTGGGCAGTGCAATACACGTGAATTTGTTTACCAAGCTGATGGAACTGGCGCATACAGAAACGTTTGGAAACCATATGGCACTCTTCCGCAGGCAGGGGATGGGTGTCGCTGTGTGTACCGACCCGAACACAGAACTTAGTCTGTGTCTGGTTTTTGCCACTAGGAGGCTGCTCAGGTAGCAGCGGCAGTAACATTCATCCAGTTAAGAGTTGTTCTACCATTGAAATAATTTTAGAGACATAATTTTAAGGTCGAAAAACTACATTGTGCTGCTTTAATGAGAATTCCGGATCATCCCATGTTTAGAATGCGCAACATTTCTTGGGGCGAAACGGTAGCATTACCTGATTCCTCTCTTCCTAAATGTACGTGACCAGATTGAGAGGAATCACGACAGTCATACCAAAGCGTGCCATTTCACGTGCAAGTTGAATTCAAACCTAAATTGACTTCAAATTAATGACTGATTTCCCAAGGTATTCTCTAATAGAACATCATAGATTGTTTGAT
Organism: Oreonectes daqikongensis; assembly: GCA_026939265.1. Classification (NCBI taxonomy): domain Eukaryota; kingdom Metazoa; phylum Chordata; class Actinopteri; order Cypriniformes; family Nemacheilidae; genus Oreonectes; species Oreonectes daqikongensis. The sequence goes on along the minus strand of JAOTQM010000339.1, from coordinate 10,361,053 downwards.
AAATGAATCACTGGCTGATGAAAATGAGCTCATCAAAATGCAAAAAACCCGACATATTGACACGCCAATGATTTTTGTTATAGACTTGAAATATAGTGCATACCCAAATGTTCCATCTGATGAGTTGTTTACGTTTTTAATGTATTTTAGTACTTTTGTTAACACTCCGGAGATTTTAAATTCCATGCTCTTTGCAATTCAGGAAATGTTGGTTTTCAGCGACATCATTGATTCTTGCAAAGAGATTAGGCTCGTAGATAAAGCACTTAACAGTGCATGCCATGAAGGCAAGTGGCTTTGTGAATTAAAATTCTCATTACACGTAGATGAAGATCTGACAGAGTTTGTAGTTTTCTTGTCACCTCATGACTGTCATGCAGCGCTAAATTAATGGATTTTCAATAGCGAACTCATTTTTAATGGCAATCGCGTATCATCGGATTCAACTAAAATTATTGCAGATAATTTAAAAGCATATTTGAAGGTTACTTCTCACACTCCAGAAACAATTGACTTGCTTTCCTAGATAAATACAATCACATTTTTTGGCACAAGGACAAACTCAAGCGAGGCGCGTTTATTCATTTTCCTATTGCGCGCGTATTCAGACGTCTGGTGAATTGCTGATATTTTCTATTCATATTCAGGAAGGATATATTGCATCTGTGAACATTATGGGTCTTCTCATAGAGGCTTTCAACACGCTAATTGCATTAGAATGAGCTTGATGAGTATGTTAAAATGAAGAAATGTAATTAGAAATTAGTGTCTTTAAAACATCACTATTGATACTAGAGTCGAGACACATGAATAGCAGATTGCTATATTTGTTGCTGTATGTATGTGCAGTCTTTTACAGATGAAAGTGGAATGTTTATTAGATTGGTTTATTGTTTATGCCACTCAGAAACTGAGGAATGGCGTAGGTCGGCGGCTCTAAGCTAGTTTTGCTAAAGGACTGAGATTTAACATGAAACATGTTATTTACATTGTTTATGAGTATCTGCAGTTTTTCTGTGCTCTGTTTTGCGATCAGTAGAGGGAAGCACGTTCTATGCCGCATTAATAATATAATCTCACGCTATCGCATGATGAATTGCAGTTCATCCTATTTTACAACATTTGTGTCATTCATTCACTCTGAGCATTGTGTTTTAATGTGTTTGTTATTAAACTAGTCTTACTATTACTACCAGATGTGGGACATCTGCATGGTTTGCAAAACCTTCAGGGCACAAAAGTCAAAAATATATTACAGTGGTCTCTGAGTGAAAACTATATATCTCCGATAAAAATTTACTTCTAGAGTTATATATGGGTCTTTCATGTAATGCTGTAGGTGAAAACCAGAGGAAGTGGAGAGAATCGGTGCAGGTGGAGACATTCTGTAAAAGACTCAGTTTATTAGCGGAGCACAATCATTTATCACAGTCCGGCTGTGGCAGGTTTCGTAATATATTCCATAGTAGCAGCTCTAGTTCGAAACTCTAACCAAGAATACTAAATATGATTCCTGAAGTTTCAGTATTGCTGGTGGGTGGCATTAAGGCCCTCACACTACTCGCATTAAGACTTCAATACAGGCATCCCTTTGACCTGCGGATACCATGGATGGGCAATTTAATGCATGTCGCGAGTATTCGGGCAATGGTGTATGTCCAGCGTCACTCCACAAAAGTTCAATTCATTTGGCAAGGTTAATGTGAACCTCACACAAACTCAGTATGTCCTCAAGTCTCTTACTCTTGATTAACATTCCAACAGGGAGGACATGGCAAGAAAAGGTCAAGGTCATTGATGGTCATAAATGTTCTTTATGCTCAGAAAGAAAAAGATCGTAGTGATGCGTAATGATCGTAGATTGTTTTATAGTCATATTTCTCCGTACAACAGACACGCACTGCATCTCAAAAACAAAAACGAATGAAAGGAACAGAAGGAAGAACGGAGCCTTGTTGCATTATTTCAGGGCATTAAACTGACAAAGGTGCGTAAACGTGGCTGATTGATTTGTTTGTGGCTTTTGCTAGCCTGACAACTGACAATAAACCATTTGCCCGTAGATCACCGCAATTTATGAGTTACAAATTAACGTCCGTCGATTGAAACAAACAACGTCTGCTGTCTCGTCTTTGTAAGTGTCGCACAGATAATGCATTACAGTTTAAGAAGATAGTTTGAGCAGAATTATTATGTTGTTACAAACATGCAGTACTTTTTTATATCCATTGTGCTTAAAAAGCGTGTTTAAAAGCTGCGTTCTATAAATCTTTTAAAGGTGCAATGTGGAAGATTAAGGAGTATTTATATTGACAGAAATGCAATATAACATACATAACTATGTCTTTAAAGGTGTATAAAGACCCGTATAAAATAAACCGTTTTTTTTTTTTTATATGTTAGAATGAGCTATTTCTACATAGATGGGGGGTCCCCCTACATGGAATTGGCCATGTTGTTTCTACAGTATCCCTAAACGGACAAACTGCTCTACAGAGCATGTTTCGTAAATCTCCTTTGGCACGACACCTTTGTCCTGTTTCAACCATCATGGTGCTTTGAAAGGAAGCGGTTAGCAGTGAAGTGAGCCGTTGGTTGCCACTAAATTTTATACACTGGACCTTTTAAGCATACAATAGCTTTGTGTTAGAAACAGACTAAACTGGCTTGCCAGTTTAATTCTGGTGAATAAGGAATATAGGCCTACTGCTATTTAGTTTTCTTTTAGGAGTGAACGATCTCTTTAACAAGTACAATGAAACCAAAGAAACACAAAGCCTATTATATTATTTACAACTTATTCAATAAAAATGCAGATAAACGTGGGTTGCCTGAGGCTTAGCGAAACCCTAAAATGAATTAGACCTGAATAATGCAACATTCCGGCAAATGTATTTTTTCCACCTCTGTTGAAACTAATTTAATGTCTAAAGCCCAATGAGCTTCTGTAAATGTCGGGCATCAGTATGTTATCTTTCACTGTTGATTTAACGCACTGGGTCTAAAGCAAGCAATTCTCAAGGAGCATGCATTATGATTATTTACCTACAGACCATTGCCCAGAGCTCAGCCTGAACTCCTATGTGATTGAGGCGCTATGCCTCGCTAGACGTATGCTTTCCGAGTCCGGCAAGGTATTTTTGGATGGCGAGACGGCTGCCATGTGATCAGCTGTAATGAAATTTTGAGAAAGAGAAATAAGACAGAAAGTGATGTGAAGGAAAGGTTAACAGCGCGAGCTTGCAATGAGAAAGCGTCAGCGACAAATCCTTTGTAATGCTAATTAAAGTCAACCTTTATTCAGGACTGACCCTTTTCCACCTCTGTTACAAAAACCTCTTGTTTTGTTGAATTGAAGAATAGTTGAAGAGCTGCCCAAAAAAATCATGCACCTTGTTTTACCTTTGGTGTATTTATGCAGTTCATTGTTAAAATGTCAGCATGCACGATTGTACGTTTAAACATATTTATTTTGATTTCGCTGTATATTGGGCGATAAATTCATAATACTTTGAAAGTATCAACGTTGCATGCTGTTTATTCTCTTCAGTCAATATAGACGGCCTGTCAGAGAATGATTTTTAACTGGGTCTGTGTTATTGGCTGCAAATGGTTAGTTATGAATTAGTCAATCTGAGGTATCATTATCCGCACCACTCGAAGGCCTAATAATGGATTCGCCGTGAGCTGTTACTGATTTAATTGCGGAGTGTATCATTTAGATGTGTTATATTACCCTTCACTTTTATTCATGATGTGAACAGTGGCATTAGAATTATGTAAACCATACTAAACTCCAAAAGTCCTAGAGAAAAACGTACGTCTAAAAAGTATTAAATGAATGTTAGGAGAAATAATCGCTGCAGTGATGTCATTATGTAGATTGTTTTAGACTCGGGGCTGACATACCTCTCGGTGACATTCAGATTTGTTCATTTCTATTGAATATTTGTCCTTTCTTTTTAGTAAAGGCAACGACAAACATAACCTTTCCAAAACACCTTTCTACAACAGTTTTTTTTTTTAAATTCCCAGTTGTTTCTAATTTGGGGTTTTCTCATTGATTTGGTGCTGTGTGGCTTTGAATCAAAGCTCTTGTGGTTAGACAGTTTGCATAATACAATATTCTTATTCTGGCAAAAGATGAGGGAACAATTGAACATCTAGTTTTCTTCGGTTGAGCTCAAGAATAACAATGGCCTTTGAGCTGTGCCCTGATCCGATGAAAAGAAAATGAGGATGTCCCCAAGACAAAGCAGCAATACAAATTATTTAGCGTGACAGATCTTCACCTAGCTTAAATCGATGTCCCAAATAAAGTGGAGAAAAGAGATCTACAATTGAAAGATCCAACATCAATGACGAGTTAAGAATTATTTAACACGCTTTCGGTCCCCGGGGCCGAGAACCAGGGCCTTAAAAGCGGAAGGATGGTTGCGGGGGTCCGGTGAGACTTATGGCAGTAAGTTTCGTGAGTCCGAAAGAGGCAGAAAATCAATAGAAAATCAGTACTATACCAGAACCTCTGGACATACTACAGACAGGGACGAATAAGATTTCCCTTACGGTGCATCTATAGATGACCATGTAAGTACACTGGTCTCTGACAGTTGTGTGTTGGATGGTAATTGGAAGTTTGCTGGTTTGAGATAAACAACCATTGGCTTCATTTTGATTTATTATCTACTTAATTCATTTGCATTTGAATCACATGAGTAATTTCCATCGGCATTAATTTTTGGTTCCCAGCATGCTTTGCATAGGACCAGATGCAGAAAATAAATATTGAATTTTGGTGCTTTTTAATGTGTTTTGTTAATTGTTAGTGTTTAATGTACTGTTACGTTGGGATTTATATGCAATTATTACGCAAATACCAGCGCAGCGAACAGTGTCCTCCTCCTTGTGGTTCTATACCAACATCATATGGTAACGAAATTGCATTTATTATGCTAACGTGCGCTTATGCTCAATATTAGACAACTCACTTAGATTCAGATAAATTGCCCAAATTGGCTATACGAGTTATTTCAGTGAATTTTTAAGAAAACTGAAATAACAGATTACCCAAAAATGAACATTCTGTCTGGTGCACAGCACAAGGACATTAACTGATGACTGAGGCTGTCAGTCACCATCATTCTGTCTAACCTTTTTTTTCATGGAAGAAAGAAATTCAGAGGTTTGAAGCAACATGAGAAAATTATGACAGAAAATGTATGTTTGAATACATTTCTCATAACTGTATTAAATGTGTTTTTACTAGTGGTGAAACAGATCTTGGTTGATCCGGATAGTTTTATGGATAGTTTGCCATGCTTCCAACTACCTTGATCCTGCCCAGTGTTGTGTCAGTCTGCAATATTTAGCATTATGAAGTCATTTTCCTAATCTTACCTTCCCAAATGCACTTCCTCTGCTTTTGCACATTTGTCATTTTCCCCATCACATTTATATACAGCAGTATTTTGTGATTCATGAAAATTTAATGAGGTAACAATGTATTTTATTCATGTCCTGGTGGCTGAAAACAAGCCGTTTTTTCATAATAGATGTGGTTCAGTAAATTTGAGAAATGTGCTCCCTGAACCAGCTATCTTCTCGGGCACAGTTTATTGTACATTGTGAATAAATAAACAGGGGCGGGACAGGCATAAGAAAAATGAGTTTGGAGAATTTGCTCTCATTGTTCTGTTAAAGTACTGCAAAATTAAAAACATTTTTTATGTTTAGAAGCAAATTAGAACGTAACGTCTTTGTATTTAAGCTATACAGTTGTTTTAAACAGTAATTAACCTTCAGCTTTCAATTGTGCTTGTAGGGTAAACTGATTTAAAATGAAAAAAGTCTATAGAGGACAAAGATAAATGGCTTGTTGATTATGGTCTCAAACAGTCAGTGGATATTTGGGGTTTAGCACATACTATGTGAATGCACATTTTAATGAAATATTGAAATATGGTACACTTAAAATATTGATACACATTACATCTGTTACAAGTCATTTTTAATGAATTAATCTTTCAGAATTCATGAAGTTCAAACTAAAAAGGTCATACACAACCAGAAATATTACTGTATGTAATTTAAAACGCCATTGTGAGCCGTATTTTGTTTTTCATGGTCTGATGCTCTGTTCGCTCAGTTCTGTTTAGCAAAATAAACAGAGCACTTCCGAGACAAGAAAGTTTTGTCAAAGTTTCTGAAGTTCGCATTGTGCATTATTAAGAAAGTGGCAATAGTGTCTTAAGGCATTTGCTAATTTTTCAAGCACATCTGTTCTGTTTTCAGGGTTATAAAAATATTCTGTATTTTATTACATATGGATGGAAGAAAACTCCACAGACCATACCTTAGAAAAACTATGTTTCACTCATTTCTCCAGTGACCGCTGTGCAATGTTAATTAACTTCTATGCAGAATTAACTCTAATGTGTCAGCCAAGTAGCTTGCAAAACCAAAGTCATTTATTGCAAGGTCTGTGTACAAAGTACAATGTACAGATTACAATGAAAGTCTTTTTAGATGTTTCTCTGTAGACTATAGACAAGATGGAATTCAATAAACAGCAAAAAAATAATTGCTAGTCAAAAAAGTAACAAAAGTGAGAGAGCAGTGTCATCGTTGATATTGCACATTAATGTTCAATATCAGAAGCATTTCTGTAGGAAGTGTATTGAAGTCTTGTATTTCCAAATAATTTTGAATAGTCTTTACTCAATTTGACATGAAACAATTTAAACAGCGGTGAGGTTGCGAATTGCAACCAGCGGCTCACTCCACCCCTCATTGAATAAAAAAAATAGTAGGATTTACCTCTTTTTTTTTAGCTCCTTCCTTAATTCAACACACCTTGAAGTCTTTAGAATGACTTGAGCTGTCAGGTGTGTTTGATTCAGGTTAGAACTCATCCGTGGAAAAAGTGGCCCTTCAGGACCGGAGCTGACTAGCCCTGGACTCTGCACAAATGAGCATGAACGTTCCTTTTTCTTAGCGATTCATTTAAGTCTGCTCGCTTGCCTAGTGACTCACATTCTGTCTGCTCGGTGTCTTCGCCTCCCTGCCTTTCTCTCTTTTCCTCCGCTGTCATACTTGATTGGAGGTGCCCATGTAGCCAGTCTCCAAAATGCTTCTCTTTAGAACCTAACATTATCCGAACAGAAAGACTGCTAATAGAAAAGCTCTCTCACTCCAGTAGATGTGCAGAACAATGTGGAACATGAATATTTATGAATTTTCACTGCCATTTCTGAAAGTGTCAGGGGGAAGTAGAGCATTTCACGAGCCGCATCAGCTTCTGCCTTTTCCAAAAAGAGCAGAGGAACCGTAAGAGCGAGAGAGAGAGAGAGAGAGAGAGAGAGAGAGAGAGAGAGAGAGAGAGAGAGAGAGAGAGAGAGAGAGAGAGAGAGAGAGAGAGAGAGAGAGAGAGAGAGAGAGAGAGAGAGAGAGAGAGAGAGAGAAAGGTTGACAAAGAAAGCAGAGAGGGCACAATAGCTCACAGTAATGTCACACATCATATGAGACCTCAAATTTAATCGGACGCAAGAAAAGCTCTCAAGAAAGAGAGCATCTCACGGTAATCGCAGAATGATAACCTTCCCCCTCAGAAAGCTGAAATGTAAACCAACTCGGAGGACATGTTTGACATTTTTGTCAAGTTATTTCTGTTCAATAGGAGCGCTGAATAAAAATTCTGGGTCACCTCTGGGAAGATTTTTCGGGCATTGTGTTACGTTCTGTAATCTATTAAGTGCATAAAACAGTTCATTTGGTCAGTTTAAAAGAAAACCAAGACCAGAATGGGTTTTGAGATGTCTTCTTTCATCAATCATCCATGATCTCTGGTCACAGAGGAACCGGAACGGTGAAGGATAGATGATAGCACAAATGGAAGCTGACATTGAGCTCTAACTGTGAATTATATAGGTTCATCATGATGTTCCCATACAGCTCGTAACTTACCTTATAGCTTTCTCGTGCCTTCGCTCACCTGTCTGTGTTATCTTCTATGTGCAAGATGTACCCTTTGGCATCACAAATATTTCATGTTTGCTTTGGATAAAAGCGTCTGCTCAATACCTGAATGTAAAATGAAAATGTAGCTATATTTCCAGATCTGTAAGAACTACAAAAGTCTGTTCTCTCAGGCAATAATTTAGTTTTTTGATTTTGCAAAAATTTTTGAATTCTATCCTCCATACTTTTGCTGTAGCTGTTGGAACCCAATTAAACCACATTAGCTCGCGTTCAGGCAAAGGTTGACTGTGTAATGAAAGTTGTTTTTTGGGGTAGGAGGTTTTTTTCATAAATGCCAAGCTGGGTGAAGTTGGAGTTGTGAAGATATTTAATATTTACACAATTTGTATTTATTACATTCCACCTGGGAAACGCGGGTGGAACATTTGAATGGCTCCTTTGTAGGCTAAACTTTCTTTAGAGATTCAAAAACTGCCTTTTAAAAATCAACCTACTCAGTATTAAATGCAGTATTAGCTGGTAAAATACGACAGCCTCTAATCTCTCCTATGACCGCAGTCATTTTTTGAAGTTTCGGTGAAGGGCAAAGGAGCGCTTACAGTCAAAATCACTAGTCAAGGTCGGTGTTCGCTGATAAAGCCTGAAGTCCATCTTATATTTTATTAATGCCTAACCTTTTAAAAGATGCAGAGAGCACACAAACTTGTTAATGTGATCGTTTGTGCTCCTCTAACTGGTTATAGACAGCCAGTTTAAAATGATGGAAGAAATGACCTTGGGTTTTCTTCCTGTTTGTGTAGGTTGTGATATTTCAGAATGGCACCTTGTAGCTTAAAAATGAAGAGATGGCTTGCTAAAATGAAACACACACGATGCATGATATGATCAGATATATATTTGTGAACACACTGAAGATCTCCACTGCTGAAAGATTGTTTAATCTTATTGATTATATAACAAATTTATGAAATGTATGCTTAACAAGCTTCTGGAAGGCAGCACGTTTGCATTGCTTCGTTTCGTAGTTCTCATGTATTGTTGTCGCCAGATGCTGACTGGAGCTGAAAGGCTGTGTTAAGGGCCTTCAGGTTTAATTTTATGAATGTTTCTGGCATTGTTTGGAGATGGAAATTTGGATGTGGAAACTGCGTCTACAACAAATTATTCATGGTATATTTTAAAACACATCCTGCTGTATAGATCACCATGAACCAGCATGAACATGAAGGTCCAAGGCAAGCAGATTTATGCAGTGTGGTTCCAATGTGGTTCTAGCCAAAACTTAAAGTGATAGTTCACCGGAAAATGAAAATTCTGTCATCATGTACTCACCCTCTTGTCATTTCAAACCTGTAGGACATTCTTAAAAAATGTTGGTAATCAAACAACGGCGGTACCCATTCACTTCTATCGAATAGACACAAAGCCAATGCAAGTCAATGGGTACCGCCATTGTTTGGTTACTTCTTTCTGTGCTCTGCAGAAGAAAGAAAGTCATACAGGTTTGAAATAATAAGAGGGCGAATGATGACAGAATTTTCATTTTTGGCTGAACCGTTTTATTCTGATAAAGCTGGTTAAACAAAACATGCTGTATTTTTCCATCACGTATGACTAATCACCAGCAAAAGTTCTACTGGTAGGAAAAGTCTTGCAAAAAAAGCTAAAATCATGTCAGTTCACGCTGGTTTAAGCGAATCTTTTCAGCAGGGGTACTTTTAACCCAGCTCCCCTTTGAAGACACCCCGAGCATCGGCCTTTTCCATTGATCGAAGTCAACACATTTTTAGCACTAAGCAAACTGACAGAACTGAGACAGATTATATGATTTTAGTCTTAATATTTGTGCTGAAATGAGAGTCGAGATAGTAAGTCTGGACTAACCCGTAACCTCAACAGTCAGCGAGCTCGTGACATCATCATTTGAGATTCAGAGGTGTGTGCGCTATTGGACTCCATTTCAACCCTTTATTCACTTATGCATGTCTCTCTAGTTCCCTCTCTGCCAGTTCTGTTCTCGCAGGCTCCATTCCCATTCCAGACAGCACGCGGTACTCATATCAGCATCATTGCCATGCAGCTCGAGTTTGTCCTCGTCCTGGTGCTCAGACCTCTGCCTTCCACACCTGGAATGCTCTGGAGGATTTTCTTTCTCAGCTGAGCTTGTGCAATAGAGAGAGAGAGAGCGGCAGACACATGGACACACTCTCTCTCTCTCTCTCTCTCTGTTATTCCATGGTAGTGCAAACATGAGTCCTGCCGAGACAGGACATTAATCCTGAAAACAAACAGAGTGTGTCTGCATTGCAGCTTCTCTTGTCTCTCTTGCCTGGCACACACAGGCTTGTGCTACCCCAGAGCGCCAACTCGCCCTGCCGATTTGGTATTTACACTCCCAGGCGCAGATGAGAGAGCTAGGTCTTGGCATAGCTTTGCCAACTCAACTTGGTGTCAGTTGCAAGCTGGTTTAACTACTGCTCAGATGCAGTTTTTTGTTTTCCTTATGAAGATTCAGTGGAGAACGGTGGCAGAGGAAATGGGATGGTTAACGGTTTGGGAGGAGCTGAGGAATGTTGCAACATTTGGGGTTTAGTGTGACAAAACTTTACATGTTACGTTGAATTTGTATTTACAAAATCAAAGTGAGAGTTTTTCTTGCATTACATTACATTTACGCATTTGGCAGACACTTTTATACAAAGCAACTAGGGCTGCACGATTATGACAAAAATCACAATTGTCGATTATTCACCTCGATACTGTATGTGTGTGTGATTATTACTGTTGATTAATAGATTTTACTTTAAAGATTTGAAATGCAAATAACTTTCTGTGATGCAGCTGCATGCCATTTTCTTTCTATAAACATCCAAAATAATATAATGTAAATAACAAATAATTATGGACATAATTATGTTGTCAATAACATTTTTTAGGGCTGTCAAACGATAAATCGTGATTAATCGCATTCAGAATAAAAGTTTGTGTTTATATAATATATGTCTGTGTAATGTGCATATTAATTTTGTATTTATAAACACAAATACATACATGTAGGCCTATCTATATTTTGAAAATATTTAGATGTATTTATTTATATTTACCAGTAATTGGAATTTTACAAATACAAAAATAATATGCACAGTACACAGACATATATTATATAAACACAAACGTTTATTCTTGATGCAATTAATCGTTTGACAGCCCTATTTTTTAATAAACTAATAGCTAAAGGACACGTCAGCGTATTCATTCTCTGATTCGCCACTGTATCCGGTGCCCAAACACGCTGCCGAAACGCACAGAAATGAGCGCGAATGGACAGCCATAATTGAGGCTTTTGGTGATTATGTAATTGTTTCACCTGTAATTGTAATCCCGATTCATTTTTCGATGAATTGTGTAGCCCTAAAAGCAACTTACATTCTTTATAATACTGGATATGTGCAATCCTTGGGATCAAACTCATGACCCTGGCGTTGCTAGTGCCATGCTCTAACCACTGAGCCACAGGCTTTTCTATTAGTGTTAGCTTTCTATCCCCATCCCCAGTACCACCCACGGCATGTTATAAAGTATCAAATCATGATTTGATAAGCTTATTATTATAAGACAAAGAGTTTTGTTATGTACTTCATAGAAGCATAGTGCAAAATAATAAAGTGAGTTGGGACGGTGTGGGTGGTTGTTTAGCATCCTAGACCTCTAGTTTGAAGACAAAAACAAGACCGCTTTAGTGTGGATGTCGAAGATAGCTTTCTTTTGAAGCAACGTCTGACATGAGCAACAAACAAGTCACGTTTTGTTTGTCAGCTTGCCACACAAGGCTCCGCACAACTGAGGCAAAACAAAAAAGGATTTGGGAGGTGCATTGTGCATGAATCGCAGGCTCATTATTGTTATTTCATACTGATTTGATCATTTTGGAACTCCTGGAAGATTGCAGGTGGTGTGCCGGCTGTACAGCCTCACGCTGACTTTGTGCATGTATATTTTTACATTTATTCGAGGACAGCATGTACCGCAACAATCAAAACACAAAGCAAACACTGTGATTTTCTGGTATTATTTGGGTTTGCACCTTGGAAAAACACAGTGTGTTATTTTCTCAAGGACTTTGTAATAAGTTATATATTGACATGTTTGTTGTTGTGTACACAGAGCAAACCTCTAAATTCTTATGTTTAAACTGTAATATATAGAATTACACGTTTTAAAAACAGTTAATGTGGGTTCTAAAGGGGGGTGAAGGGTTGAGTGCTATTATGGTTTATAATATGCAATGGTAAAAGCAGGACATCAAGGCATGATTAGAACAGTTTAGTTGTATTGAATTGTTATGCAATACCATCATTTCATTTGCCTTATCATTATATAAATAAAATATAGAGCTTGGTTTATGTTTCTCCAGAGTATATATATATTTAACAATGGCTTTGTGACTCATCTAATAAGAATTTAGTGCTTTCAAATATTTATATTTTGAGTGTATTGACATTAAGTGCAGTGGTGGCTGATTATTCTTTCTTATGAGTATTAGCATTTTGTGTGCATATGTAAACTTAATTACACTGAATATAAAACATTTAAAGGGACAATTCACCCCAAAATAAATATTCTGTCATCATTTACTCACCATCGAGTTCTTTGTTCTGATGAAAACAGAGACAGATATTTGGAAGAATGCTTATAACCATTAACAGTTTTGGGGCACCATAAACTACCATAGAAAAAATTACAATTGTAGTCAAAAGTCCCCCAGAACTGTTTGCTGTGCTTTTATGTTCAGCAGAACAAAGACATTTATAAAGCAATTTTTCTACATATTGTAATCAATGGATTACAAGAACTGTTTGGTTACAAGCATTCTTCCAAATATCTTTCTCTGTGTTCATCAGAACAAAGACATTTATACAGATTTGGAACAACTCGATCGCAAATGATTCACTGAATTATCCCAAAAATACCAAATGCATTTAATAAATAATACTGATTACTGGCAAATGTGATTATACTCTAGGCATGAGCTTTCCTGTAGCTCAGAGCATGGCGTTAGCAATGCCAAGGTCATGGGTTCGATCCCAGGGGATTGCACATACTCATAAACAAATGTATAATGTGTAATGCCAAATGCATAAAAGTATACTGTCTGGTACCATATACAAAATTGCATAAAATACAAGACTGTAGTCTTACCAGTCGCCCCTTTTAAGAAGTAGATCAATGTATGAAGTTTCTAAAACACATTATGTGTCTGCTTCTTAAGTAAACACATTTATGAAACTACATTTGCGTTTATACATTGTATTGATTATCCGTGCACTGACGCGAGATTCCCGCTGGACTGCAGATCTTTTCTGGCCAGCATGGATGGGGTAAGGTCAGGCAAGCATAGAGGATTACAGTATGTGACAGAAACAGATGCTACACAGAAGAGAAGCCTGTGGCCATAGCAGAAGCAGTTATGAGCACACAGCAGACATATTTACTGCAAGTCCTCAAACAAGCAGTGAGCTGTATCCTCCTAGAGCAGACAAACACAATGCACACACACAACTTTTCGAGATGCACGGCAGGATCAGCAGTAAATAGTTGTCTGGTCTGTTTTTTTTTTTTTTTGTCTAATTAAAAGACTGGATATTTCCCTGAAAGTTTTCTATGCATTATAAAGCGCGTGGCTAAAATGAAATTAGATGAGCTATCAAGGGCATTTATATATTTTTTTATGATTTCATCCATCAGGAAATGATTGGATTGTAAAAAATGGTTTCTACATGAATGTTAAAACAAGGGCCTGGTGGCATCAACCGAACACAGGTCAGTTCAGGGTCAAGGAGGATTACATTCTGATGATAGATTAAAAAGACAAACATTTATTTCTTATTGCATAAGGTGCACCGATGAATCCTTCACATTACAATACGACCAGGAATATGTTTAAGGAAAGTAAATGGGTGCAATTTAATTTCACGTTAGCTGTAAGAATGATCGTTCATTGCGATTGCTATGAATAAATATAGTTGTTTATGAATGTTGTTTAATTAAAGTCATTAAGGCCATCACCGTGACTTTAGTTGGGGATAAATATGGTTTGCGCTACGTATAAACACCGTGAGAAACTCATTGTATTGCTCCCCCTCTCACGGCCTGTTCTTTTTATAGACGCCTGAAAGACTTCTGCCTAATGAAGCCTCAGAGGTCAAACGAGACATGCAGAGAGATGCTTGGGTAGAGCGAGAGAAAGAAAGAGCGCTGCTAGGCGTAAAGAACGGGAGCATTTGTTTGTATCACAAGTCTTAAAAATCCAACATCCTGACATAACCAAGGTCACACAGGTGGCGAAAAACAATATTAAGCTTTAATATTAAACCGAATCCTGATGAGTAAAATCAGGTGCAGGCTCGCATTTCCAGCAATATATTTCAGACAGACATCACACATGTTAAATGCAGTGCAAACATCTTTTATGTTGTTCTTTGAAGGTTAAATAATTGTAATTCCTTATTTTCCACCCCCCTGTTTACCAATACGTGAAGTCGTATACGTTTACGACAGAAAGTTGAGCTCGCGCATGCCGCCACATCAGATTGTGAGTAAAGATGTATCAGGTCTCGCTGTGAGCAGACGCTGTATTATTAAGCATTGCTGAGTCATATGTCTAAGTGAGTGAGCACCCACAATGCTTTTAGCACGAACTGAATAACCCCCCTGGACCCACGGGCACACAGCCATTACATTACGCTTGTGTATATATTTCCTCTGAGCTGTGCTTCTTCACACACCCAGACTTGACCGTAAACCTTTAGGTGCTCTAATGTCCAGAGTGCAACTGCCCATTTACTTGGCAGGCTGAAAGAGATAATCAGCTTTTTGGCATCGCGAAAGGCTTATCTTGGGCACATCATCCAGCCTTAACTAAAGTTGTCCAGCCTGTAGGAAGTCAAGGAACTTTTTGTCTTTGCGTTCCCAACTCCAGCTCAGTCATCTTTTAGATGGATAATTGTGAAATAGTGCACAACGCTTCTCACAGTTCTCGTCTCACTGTTCGTAATGCGGCCCATAAAATGTCTCTTTCTAAAATTCTGTTTTAGCTGGCTTTTCTCCATCTCTTAAATTTCCTTTAATCCTCATGGGACGCCACAGTCCGAAATCCCATAATCGCATGCATGCAGCGTTTACGCAACTCGGCAGCTTCGTACCGCAAAGAACAAGCAATCGATTAAAAAAATAAAACTTTGTTGCCATTATATGAGCATTGTATGTTCAATATATAGATTTAAAGTATACATGACATTTTCTTGGAAAATGAAAGGCTTTAATCCATTTTGTAGACATACTGTTACACTGAGATCGATAAGCTTTACAGTTTATCCAAACCCACAAATAATTTTATAAACGCATCTTCATCTGAACAGTCAAGTATTATATATCTTATTCTTTGGGATGTGACGTGACTATACAATTTTATTAGTATTCACAGTCGTGTGATTTTACTAATCTGTGCTCAAAAATGTATTGAATTGTAAATAAGCAAACAAGTGAGTGATTTGAGACGTGTACATGAATGTGTTGATACACAGATGCCTCTGATTCCTGTGCGATCTAATGCGCCACACCAGCACCAAGGCGAGAAATTGGCAAAATTGTCAATTTTCCGTCCTCTCCTCCTGATGATAGCTGCTCTCTTATGCCTCTTGATGCTGTGCTGATTGATGTTTAAGTCATTACCATGGCAACCGATGTAGATATTCCCCATATTGACTATCCGAACTGCTCCATGTTTCTTCGCTTGCAAAGTATAACAGTCGATCCCAAAGATCAGCTTTAAAAAGCGAATCGGATTTATCCGCAGCGTGAAGAAAGCCAAAGCATTTTTGTGATTTCTGATGTGGTTGAATGCTACTGGCATCGGTAACGGGGCCTCCCCACAAGGCCTGGTCACAGTTATTTATAAAAAGAACAAGCTAATATCCTCTCTGTGCTCCCTGTTGTGTGTTTTACCATCACACAAGGGCATGTGTTTTTTCCTTTTTCCTGTTTTACTAGCTCTGATAGGAGTGCCAGAGTCTCTCAGCAGGTGAGACCGCAGCTGTTTCTCACCTCTCTCTGCCAAAAATCACACATATGTGCACATACAGTAGACACACAAGTATACAAAGAAGTCTATGAAAACACAGAAAGTGTAGCTGAGTCAAAATCTGCTATGGGGTAATAATAGTGCATTTTTCACTATTAGTTACAACAAGATATGCAATTTCATTGGTTCAATAAGATTTTTGTTTTAAGAGACAATAAAAACAAACCAAGCCACAAACTAAACTTTCTTCCGTAAAATGTATATTAAGCATTAAGTTCACTATAATTAACATTAACATACATCGCAATAAACATTATAATGAAACTGTTAGTAAGCGAATGTTTATAAATACTGAGATAAGACTCCTCGTGTGACAACTTGCCCCAGACTCACCTATAGATTTCGAATGAGATCTTCTGGGAAGTTGTGGTTCCCTGCTGCACGTGTCTCGGGCTAAGAGGGTTCACAGGAGGACCCGTGCTGTCACCGCTGTGCATTCAGTGTGTTTATCAGACACGAGGGCATGACAGCCTGTATGCTTCATTAAGGCTTCGAGTGGCAGGTGACTGTGCGTGTTTTCTGTCCTCTTTCACACATACGTGACAGTACATATACACACTCCATCTCTGTTTTCGACTGTCTTTCTCTCCTGTCGGCTATGCTGCTCATTAGTAGGAGCTCTATTGTTTTTTCCAGAGGTAAGCGAGCGAGCGCGAGAGAGAGAGAGAGAGAGAGAGAGAGAGAGAGAGAGAGAGAGAGGTGGTAAGGGCTTTGCCTCTCTTTGGTGTCATGCTGAGATAACCTACACGCTCTGTTTCCTGTATCTTCTGTCCAGCGCATCTGAATAAAATTGTGTATACTTTCACAAAGGTGTGAAGCGGTCTTCTGCAGTATAGTTAATAAAATGTGACTAGGATATTGCGAAAATTAAGGTTTCCTTCCTCGCTTGAAATAGACAGGAAAGCATTGCGGGTGTGTAATGTACTTTTCCTTCTTTTGAGCTTCATGCTCAGCATTCTACTTTTTTGGGCTTGGTTTGCTACTATATTTTACATTTAAAACAGTAAGCTCAAGTACTCCAAGATTTCTGATCCAGATAAATCTATCTGAGAAACTGTCACACGCTGGCTTACCATAAAGCTGAATTCTATGCATAAATAGACTTGACTTCTTCTCCCTGCGTGCAGTTGAAACCAGAATAAATCTGTGGTTTATGAATGTGAGAGTCTTTGGAAAAACAGGGAAAAAGCTGTTGACTTAACTCATTTGAGGATATGCTGTCTTGAAGGTGAAAGCAAATAGTTGGCTGTTAGGTTCTGTTTGTGTTTGTGTGTGCATGAGGTTGTCTGTGTATTTGTTTACTGGGGTTGTGCTGGAGATTTGATTAATCAGGCATTTATTCCTGTGAATAGCAAACAGATCCGTTCGGTAAACACTTGGATAGTGTGTAAGAAGCAGGCTAAGCTTTACAAAGCTTTATTCCAAGGACCCATAACACAAACTTGTAACATCAACTCCCTTTAAATGATCTTGCATAATTTTTTAGTGTCCGCTCTGAGATGTCTTTGCCCTTTATTCAACATCTTAAAGATGTAAAGACAATTTTCTATATGTGTTGATATACTTGTAAACTGAAGCTCATTAAAAGCAAATATCATCCAAATGTTCTTTTTCGGACATCACTTTTGGTCATAGCCCCATTTATAATTTATGTAATTTTTGTCCCTCTTTTTTGGCTACAGGTGGAAAATTGTGTTGGCTTCTGTGAACCACAAACTGCTAGATAGCTAGACAGCCCAGCGATGGTCCGTCTGGAGTCTGTTCCGACGGTGCACAGAAAAATGGTACAGCTGGCTGAAGTCACCATTGGCAACAAAGCTGTGTTTAACAGGTACCAGGATGATCCAATGATCATGTCAAAGGAATAGCTGATCACTGATTACAAGTTGATGGCAGCAAATATTTGAAAGATATTTTGCAAGGTCCAGTTTTATAGTTTTGTAAATTAGTTTTTTTTTAAAGGAATAGTTCACCCAAAAATAAAAATTATGGCATCATTTACTCGCCTTTGAGTTGTTCCAAATCTTTATACATTTATTTGTTCTGATGAACACCGAGAAAGATATTTGGAAGAATGCTTGTAATCAAACAGTTCTTGACCACCATTGACTCCCATAGTAGGAACAATTACAACTGTTTGCTTTTCTACATTCTTTAAAATATCTTCTTTTGTATTCAACAGAACAACATTTATAAAGTAATTTTTCCTACTATGGTAGTTACAAGCATTCTTCCAAATATATTTCTGTGTTCATCAGAACAAAGACATTTATACAGATTTGGAACAAATGAGACAGAATTTTCAATTTTAGGTGAACTGTCCCTTTAAGGCCTAATTATTTCCCTAATAAACATAAACATAAAAACATCCTGTGATCAGTTACTTTTGTTTGGAGAGCTTTCGTCCTGCTGAAAGTTAAAAGTCTGGGTATGCAACACATCTAGAAAGTGGAACAAATCTTCTCCTCCAGCTTATAGCATCCATGATATCATTGCATTACAAACTGAGCCCCCTTGCTGTTACACCCGACCACCAATGCTACAGTGTATTCTCCACTCCAAGCTACACGGAACCACATCCCGCTATCAGATTAGTCTCAGCTTTTTGGCGATTCAGAAAGGGTTAGTTCACAATTTTATTTTATTATTTACAGCCACGGGTTATGCATATAGCAAGGCAGAGGATGGTGACACTTTGGACTGATATATATTAATACATAATTTATCTCTTAATAAAAATTAAGAGACCATTCCAAATTTTCATTCAGTTAGCATTTCTAGGTGTATTGTAGTCATTCCAGTCCAGTGTATGTTGAATTTCAACAAAATCAAACCTCAGTAGTGACATAAAGTCATCCATCAGCAATGTGAAAGACAAGAATCTGTTATAAAAAATGAGGTTATGACATTAAATAAATAATTTTTTACTGCAAATATTACTGTTTTATTGCTTAAAAGTTATTTTGACATGTTTCTACAGTTTTCATTTTCTCCAAAAAATATAGTTTGTGCGCACGTAAAATGTGTGTTTTTTTTCTTTTAATTTGAAATTTGGGAGAATATATGTGGATATATAATGCGGCTATATATAGATGTATGGGCGTATGGATGGGTGGGTAGGTAGGTAGGTAGATAGATAGATAGATAGATAGATAGATGGTAGAAGGATTAATAAATTGTGTTTGAAACATCCAGTTTTCCATGGTGCACTAGTTAAAGTAATTTTTCTTACGGAAATGAACTGGGCCATTGGCCGGCGCTCTTAAAACTGCAGGAAGCCGTCGTGGCTTTTTATAGTGAGCGAGACAGTTTGATATATTGTGTTTGTTTATTCACATCAACAGAACAGCAGAAAGATGTAGTTGTGACCTTAAAAAGCACCACAGATGTCTCCTCCCCTGCAGTGCTATGCATCAATAGATTGCTGCCTCACTTATCTAACAGGCTCGCTAGGCACGCTTATTGCCTTTGTTATGGGGATGGTTTTAAGGCTCGGCCTTACTGTACATTCCTTAACCTAATGGCCTTGCATGCTATCTGTGGTTCACGGCCGATATAGGATTGGGCTTAAGTTGTTTTACTGGGCAGTGAGGCTAAAAAGAATTGGCATTTACAGTAAAGCTATCAACATCAGCATTCAACTATGGTCAATAAAACATACAGTTTAGAGCTTTTTAGCGTTGTGTAGCCAGACATTTGACTATTAACATATGATCTGGTCCAAAATCCATCTGAGTTATATAAAGTGATCAATCTCAGTTTGCTTCGTTTTATACGCTTGAATGTATCTGACCGTCATTGAAGAAATAATTTTGAATAATTGCATAGGAATGTCATGACTGACATTAGACGTCTAATAACTATGTAGCTGTTCTTATTGCTGGCTTTAGAAATCTTGGACTTTGACATTTTATTGTTGTTGCTGCTATTCCATGAGTCATTGAATCTCCCCCACCTGCAACAACATAAACGGTCTCCGAACGGTCCCAGGAAGCTAACAAAGAAGTACCTGTCCAGACAGCAGAGACACTCACGCCATGATCTTTAAAGCCCCAAGGGAATCATTCCACCACAACACGACGTCTGTCCCTTTATTACTTAAGAACTACCGAGCTCACGCTCTTTACACAAATCCCTGCCGTATACCCCGCGAGGGATGGCTCTGAAACTGAGAAACACACAGTGCAAAAGAACATCTCATTTTCCCTTGTACTTTTCAACCAGTAAATGCCTTTTACATTTTTACAAGGAGCTTCCGCAAAATAATGGCTGCAAAGGGAGAAAGTTACAGAGCGGGATCCAATTATAAAGGGGCGGCGAACAACCCCAGACATGACACGCGGCGAAGAGCAGATAGGAAGGAGGAGCAGGAAACCAAAGCAGGTGTTGAAACTCGCCTTTGACTGAGAGCGAACAGATTGCTTCCATCCTGCCAGGTACTTATCTGCATAGTTGCCCCCTGCTAACCAAACAAAATGAAAAGACCCTCTGCCACAAACAGTCCTGAGGATTTAGTGACAATATGAAATACATTAAATGGTTTCGATACATACATGCTTGTGCACTCGAGGGCCACTGACCTGACGGGTTTTAACTTCAACTCCAATCAATCACACTTGAACTGGGTCATCAGGTGACATGAACATATACTGGGCTGGAGCTAAACTCTGGATTTAGGACAGGATTGAATGGATGGTGTGGAGGGTAGTCATACAAGTACATCTCCTGCTGAAAGACTTTGAAATTTAATCCTGACAAACAAATATTTCAAATTAGCTATCAAATCTGACAACAGCGGTTTCATAATCTTGACAAACAGTTTGCTAAATACGTTGAATTTATGTTTCAACATCATAATTCAAATTCGCTATAAAATGTGACAATGGTATCATAAATGCGTTCCTTTAGCAAACTGTTTGTCAACATTACGTTTCAATAACATTTTTCAAATTGGCTATAAACTCTGACATAAGCAGTGTCATAAATTGTGCTTCTTTTGCAAGCGGTTTCTCAGGATAATGTTTATAATAACATTTTTCAAATCATCTATAAAGTTTGACATTGGGATCATAGATGTTGCTTTTTCTTACCCTAACAAAATTAACCATGGTTTAACGTTTTATTTTAACTAATTTTTAACTAATAATCTTTTTATTTAACTGATTTTATTTTATTGCATTGCCTTGCTTTTTTAAATAAATTATTATTATTAATATTTTTTAACCATGGGTTTGTTGAAGTAACCATTGTATAATTATATTAGTATATATTTATACAGTACAAATAATGTATAAACAAAGCAACAGTGTTTAATCCACTGTTGCTGATACAGTGTAATTGCTTTATATGCTAATGATGTCTCTGGATAAGTGTATTTACACAGGTTCCATGCGGAATGCAACTACATCCCATAAATGTAAGGTGTGTGCCATATTTAATTTAACACAAATGAAAATGAGATTGGCGTAATTGGACGTGCAGGCCAAAGTTTGAGGGAATTAACTGATTGTACCTCATAACCTTGTTTTTATTTACTTCAAAATAAACATGCATCTACTCTGATTGAGGTTCATGAGGAACTACTTAACAGTTGGCCCGTAATCTTATTAGGAATTGCAACATAATACATGGTTCAAAGGGATGCATGTCTCGATGTGTCACAACTTGAGCGTCTTCCAATTCGTTTTCTCGGTGGAAATGTTTAATCATAGGTCTGTCCAAGACACCTGAAGTTGTTGTTGTTTATTCTCTCTAGAAATCGCACATTAAGCTGCCAAAACAAAATCGCAGCATTTTTGTGTTAGGTGCTGGTACACAAAGACAAGAAACAAACTCATCTCATTGTGTGCTATGCTAAATAACTGAAATGTCATAGGGACAAATACCAATATTTTAAAACACCCAAAATTCAACAAGTTCACAGCTAAAATCATTACTAAAATCCTATTGTCACTTCGATTGGCATTTTATTTCTGCGTTTTTAAGTTCACAGCAATCTAGTGATGAGCGCAGAATCAATGGTCTATTCCAAACAATTAGGCTTTTATTTGTCGTTCAATCCTAAAGTAATGTCTACTCAACACTCTCTTAATAAAATCCCATTATGGTTTGGCTTCTTTTCAAGTGAGCGACAGTCTTGCCAGAATGTGTGTGTATGCTTGTATTTCATCTTTGCTTAATCATCAATATGCAGATACCTGCCATTCTACACCACTTGTGGCCGGTAATTGGACGTGCAGGCCAAAGTTTGAATGCACAATCAACATAACACAGCCAGAAAAAAATCAATCCCCTGGGTTTGTCCTGGCCAGTGGCTGTGCAGAGGAGTGGAGGATAATGTGACTCAAGGTTTCTGCCTGGTTGCTCTCTACAGGTTGGGTAACCAGCGGGTGGGCAGAGGAATTTTCTTGCACATGGAGGAAATGGAACAAAATGGTTTCTGTGTCACCGTGAACAAATAGCACCCTCGATCAGATGGCACATGACCTGTCAGCTGAACCTGAACGTACACATACACACAATCCTTCTGTCCCGCATGACACATAATTCCATCTCAACCCTTTGGCTGGAGCCGGTGGTACAGCGATACCTCTGACCTTTCTGTAATATTATCCGGAAACCCTTTCTCAACAGCCTAACGTGAAAATGAACATAATTCTTTGACACAAAAAAGGAAAGCTTTGTCAGTATTTGCTCAACCAAATGGGGTTCTACAACTGAACACTCTCATTTTTGTCTAAATATATTTTTATAAAAAAAAGGATACAAATCAGAGTAAAATTACTTCAGTTTGCAGGTGAAAAGTAGTTCCTAGTTAGTGCTTCTTAATATAAGCTAAAACATTGTACTCAAGCGTAATATAATTGAGACACCATAAATAGAAGTACAAAAACTATATTTTTAGTATATTAACTACAAAATGAATGTGTCCTTATTGAAGTGCTCTTTTTTTACCTGGCCTGTATTACAAGTCTTCTGAAATTTGTGTAAATATCAGACAGCAAATGTTCTTATTTTTCACTGAAGCTCTGAAATCTTATTCACAGGAATGGCACGTTTTGACGGCTTTGATTTTATTCTCCCCATCGTGGAGCATTTCAATATAGTGAGTATGTCATATGGACTACATGTTGGTCTTTAATGGTGTTTTTCGACAGCTGTGTTCACTATGATCTGTCATTGTATGTAAAACGGCTGCATCTAGGCTCTCCATTTGTGTGTCATGATGAAAAACAGCACACGGGTTCCAAACAACATGAGGGTGAGTAAAAAGACTCTTTTCATGTTCTGTGACCTATTCCTTTAATCTGAACGAGTATCCCAGACACATAAAAACAGATAACTCCTTATTGCTTTTTTCAGCCTATTCATACCGTATAAAATCACAGCTAGTTAGACTCTATCGCAGTTATTAGCGACCTCCTTTCTAAAAACAGAAGATTGAAAACGCATGGCGTGATTACGAGAAAAGAACAGCGGGAGAACAGCGACTCGAATCAGCCGCCTGAGCGTGCGTCTCTCAGGGGCTACACCAAAGGTGTTCCATTCCCTCTCATGACGGAACGAGATATAGCACCAAAGAGCCCAGGTCACGCATGGGGGACACCTCATATCTGTTTCTGTAAAAAGGAACCTTTAGACTGTTTTAATTAACATATTAGACATTGAAAGAAAAGACACGTCTCAAGGGAAATAAAAAAAAAGATTATTTTCCATATACTGAGAGCTGTCTTCCAAAATGTATAAGAAATAGGAAGATGTGGCTGTGTTAATTAAGTGGCGGCATGAAGACGCAGGCAATATTTTACTAGTATAGAGATTCTCTGAAGAGAAAAGTAAAAGTAATAATTAACTGACAAAAGGGCTTTCTTATGCAAATGTTGTAATAGAGGTTCTGTTAATTGACAGGTTGGCACAGTTACCCACTTACTAAACGTTTAATCAGATCAATTAGAGATTTGACGAAATTCTGTAGTTCATGTTGTTCTCTAATGTTTCTGGAATGAAATTATCTTTGTCTAGCAACACGTCCTTGAACTGCTAACAAAATATAACAGCTTTTCAGAGGGGAAATAATGTAATTACTAACCCGGCAAAACAAGAGCTTGATAGTCAGATGATCAGCAAGGGGGGCATTTTATTTTGTAGGCCAAACATTGATGGGCTGGTTAATGCTGAGATGATGTGTTTACACTGGATGAGTGGCAATATCAGCGTACAAATAAGGACATTTCAGGGCCATTTTGCAATTCACCCTGAGAGAAAGCATAACATTTTCGGCCTCGCGTATAATAAATTAGTGTACCGCAAGTGCTGAATGGAATAATCCATAGCAATATAGTGCTTAGTGCAATAGCTCCCCCCTCATAACAGACCACTCGCACGCATTCTGCGCTTCGAAATTGATCCGGCACGTGAAGCCATTTTAATGATATATTCTACTTGCACTTATATCAAGTGGAAAGGACCGGTCTTTACAGGAGCAAACTAGTGACCAAAGCA
The DNA here is from genome assembly GCA_026939265.1 of Oreonectes daqikongensis. Taxonomy (NCBI): domain Eukaryota; kingdom Metazoa; phylum Chordata; class Actinopteri; order Cypriniformes; family Nemacheilidae; genus Oreonectes; species Oreonectes daqikongensis. The sequence continues at coordinate 10,336,434 of JAOTQM010000339.1, read as the reverse complement.
ACAGTAAATTGCCTTTTAGAAATCAATCAACAGTGTAAACCAAGTCAAATACCCGTTAAACACTAATCAAGCACATACAAATGGTGAAAATGAATACGTGTTAAGGTAGTGGGTGGACCATGTATGATTTATTAGCCATGAAAGCGTAACGTTCGCGAGTGCATTGTCAAAACTGTGATTGTGCCGTGTCAAATAAAAGGTTCAAAATTGTAGTAGACCAGCCTTTGGGTCGAAAGGGAAAAGGTCGGAATTCCTGTCGTGTCAATTCACGAATTAACCTGTTCTCTAGTCTAGCTGTCTAGCTATCAATATAGTAGTGGTGCATAAGCAACCATATCATTTTAAATTAAATATTTGCATTTCCTATTATCAGTATTTTTGTTATTTTATGTTTTTAGACACCACCATTGTAATGCACTTACAAAAATGATTTTATTACTCAACCTATGTGTAATATTTACTTACAAAAAGTATCAATTATGAATAATTTTGTATTGTTGCTGTCTTTATTATATTTAACATTATCATACACCACACAGAAACACGTGGTACAATATAATTTCACATGTTAAAAAACACGTGGTTTTGGAACATGTTCTTGTGAATTCCACGTGAAACCCCTGTGATCATGTATGTGGCTTTTCTTGAAATGATGTGACACGAATCGTTGGCTCGTGTGTGTTTGCGCTGTCCGAGGTGCTGAATCGCCACGTAGAAGATATCTCTACGTGTAGAGGCAATAACACCAATCTAAACAAGTTTAACTACAGAATAAATGGCAATAGTCACACTGCAATATACGTTTTGAAGATAACGCCATAGGCTCATTTTAAATACGCCTATTATTTAAGCTAATAAAAAGAGCTCCCAGTGGAATACATTACGACATAGCACGCGAGAATTGCATCTGTATCTACACCTGAAATGTCAAGCGATATGTAAACAGTTGACTCCTGACGTAAAGGTAAACGCGACGTTGACGCTTTTATTGGTATCGATCGCCTGTCCCACTGAGCATCAAACGTGCGTGGACGCGATACTTTATTAGGAGCGCTTCAAACGATATTGAAATAAACATTTATGGCTAAATCGGCTCTGTTTTCTTGCTTAACTTGCGTCCATGCTTCTTCTAATCGACACGACAACATTCCTGTACACAGTCGACAAAACGCTTGCGCTTAATCCCGACCATCTGGTCTCCTGAGGACTGGGGTTGAGGCATTGCGTTAAACTGAAGTCAGACACCGCGAACAATATCGTGTCCTTGCTGTTCTTTGGCTTTTTCGTTAGACAACATCCTTTCTCGTCTCGGAGCGCTACATCAACAGCACTTCCCACTGAAAAGCGCAGAGTGACACACGTATCGAGTATTGCGAGCGTCAGTCTGAGCCAATCCGTGATGACTTCCTGCGCGTTCCCCCCTATCCAAACAGCAGGGGAGAGAGAACAGACGCTGTACGGATGATCCCAGCTAGTGCAAAACTAGTTTGGTTTAACGGCTAGACCGACGTTACGGGGCGAATGGGTTTTGCGAGGGCTGATGAGGAATTTGCTTCGTCCACGCGCCTTATGGGCAGTTAAAAAGACCTTGCTTTAAATGCAAGACATTCCGTGTGTCTAATTCCATATTACTGGAGACATTTCGAGTTTTTCTTTCATTGATTTTGCGAAGAGCGGAAAGGAGCGACACTTTTGGCACCTTTTGGATGGAGGGCAGGCGCGGAAGGCAATCATTGACTGTGTGGATTAACCTGGCGCGGAGAAGGCAGAGCGCGGGGAAGTACGCGTAAAGGTGCGCCGGCGCCAAGGTCTTCCTGCTGAGATTTGATTCGAGTTCTCGAGCGCAGCCGGGTTTAATGCGGACGAAAGCTCGCGTCCGAGCGAGGTGCGTCGACGGGCGGGACGAGAATGGAACGGGCTTTAGCGCTTCTTAGGGGAAAACAAGTACTCGGCTTTCTTGAGGGGCGTCGGGCACGTTGCGCAGGAATTTGACTGTCCGTCACAGCAGGCTTTTTGGGATATCTATCCATTTTTATCAAAACGGAAACCATTGGATTTTTAAGGTTGTGGCCAAATACTAACCTCGTGGTTTTGGATATGGGCTTTGTGAAATCGGACGCCTTCGAATCAAGCGCGCATTTGCTTCTAGAAAATTTAGTCTGAATCCAATGGAGCACAACAGAACCTCAACATGGGAAAATATGACAAGTGAGAAGATACGGTTCCTCTGACCTCGGTGCTTTAAGCAGAACTGGCGTTCCGTCTGCAAGGTAAACTTTTTCTGTCTGAATATTGAATTGCTTGTCACATTGAGCTGGTCCTTCTTTGGACTGCCTTGACGAATCGGTGCCAAGAGTAAAATGCATCTTTTTGTCGTGTCTTTCGTAAATAGGAAGAGTCTGGTATATAGGGCTTAGTTTGCAAACGCATTGCGAGGTCAGTTTTATGCATCTACATGAGTAGGACGTTTTTCCTTGCTCTATATCTAAAGTGAATAAAATTTTTTGAATTGGCCAATTGATGGGATATCTATGCTCTGTGGTGGTCTCTATGGCCTTAATGGCATGTTGTATAACATCAACTCCATATATAAAATATATATCCATAATTTGTATTTGGTTTATGTGGTTGTATATTTCAATAACTGCATTGATGGGTGTGTGTGTGAAAGAGAGAGAGTGTGTGTGTGGTTGGGCGGTGGAGGGGGTCGTTAACGCAGACACACTTTCTTTCACCGTCTCACTGTTGTCTTGATAGACTAGATTGAAAAACGTGTTTTTAATGCACCGACATCCCTAATCGGTTCTTTTCTAAGTGATGGGGACATTAAGAGCAACGTTCTCTATGTCATCACGTAAAATATCGACTGGAAAAGGCAATGAAGTAATAGCCTTCTCATTGGCAGAGATCCAATCGATGATACAGGAGGCGTATCCCAGTTATATGAGCACTCAGTTTTATATCATTTTCGGTATAAAAGTGATTTTTCCTTTTACTGTAGAACAAAACATTCTTTAGAACAAAACATTTACTTCATGAGTTTCCCTAAAATGGCTTTTTAAACTCATAATCGTTTGTATGTGAATTAATAAACAGGAGTTGTCTTTTGCCATGTTCCTCTCCAGATCATTTTAATCTGGAATTTCAAGCATCTTGGGTAATGTAGTTTGGGAGAGTATTAAAATTAAGGAGCAGTCTGCAGTGGTCTCTGAATGTCACATAAAATATTAATTTTCTTGGAAATCGTGTTAATCCAGACTTTTAAAATTTGATTCCATGAACACATAGAATAAAATGTCTTGTCTATTTATGCAGATTTTCACTACCATGTGTCATTACCTTTTAGATATTTATTTGTCAAGCACCTAAGTGCAGAATGAGTGTGGTCAGCTTTTATTTGATAGAAATAGCAAAAGTTAAATTATGATAATAAAATTGTAACAGGCACACTTAACATATAGTGATAGTCCTTAGCATTTATATATATTTATTAACTTGTATTATTGGCTGTATCATATATATATATACATAATCACAATGCAGGACAATACTCTGTTATCCTTTATTCGAAAAGGAGTCCGATTCTCAGTTATTGCTGCAGCAGTACTCCATTTGTAGTCTACTCATTTTGAATTACTCATTAAGATGTGCCAGTACTAAATCTTTGTAGTTTGTAAACAGGCATAAATAAGGGATGACGTATGATGTGGATTAATTGCATGGTTTTGCTCAGAATGTTCTTATAGTTCTCATATATGAGTGTCTGACTGCAGCTCCTCTTTCACTGGCTGGTGGTGCTATAATTCAATTTATGCCTCACGCAGCAGTCCAGACGGCCATGCACACTGTTTTCCTGAATAGGGGTGTGGGAAACTACGATTTTAGCCTGCTGACAAGACAGTTTATAAGGATGGAGATATTCTTATTCTTCCGAGTTCCTGTAGCTCAGTTCTTAGTGCATTGCATTAGCAGCGCAAAGATTGTGGGAACACACATATGATGAAAGTCTATAATTTGAATACATATAATTGCATTAAAGCGTCTACTAAAAGCATGTTTCAGTATGGTTTTATTATGGAAACATGGTATTTCTGTAACATTGCAGGACAAATGAAATGTTACATTGCATAACGTTGAAATTAGCAGCAGTGGTGCAGCACCATGGACAGTACCTGTGTGCCGCACGTACCGTTGGATGTGGTGCCAGAATGCCAAAAAGTCCTTCAGATTTGTTTAATTACTCTCGCTGAGCTTGGACCCGTAATAAGAGATGAAGCCAAGAAGTCAGCAAGTGCACGACAGCTTGTGTGATTGTCTGTTTGAATAAGGAATTGACACAAGGAGGTTGGGCAGATGCTGCATTACTTATTTGTGGAGGTGTGTTACCAGATAACATTGTGGACAGTTGTGTCTTTTGACCGATACGGCTCAATGGCTTTTGACTTTGCGCATGAGTAATTAGGGGACATGTTAACCGTGCTGAGATTGGGAAACCTAATGTGTCTGGAGATGCTGCTATCACATTATCTCTGCTTTTTCTTTTTGCCTTTGTTGCTTAAAATAGATCAGAGAGAGAGTCTAGTGAACAGGAAAGCTGGAGTATGTCCATGATCAAATAAGGAATAATCCTTTATTGAGTCCTGTAGCTCATGTGGGTGTGTTTGATGTCATGAACTACAAGGTTAAAGCAACTCTTTCAGGCGGTCGTCCATGTTGTTTTCTGTGGGTGATTCGTGCAGCATGTCCGGTACGTCCAATCCGCCGCTAAGTTTATTCAGAGCAAACAGGTGAATTAAACACAATACAACCCCAATACCCAATGTTTAAATTAGACTTCGTATATCAGGTCAAAGCCAAACTGTCGCATGTTCTGACCTCATATCTATAACTTAGAATATAAGTTACACTTGGGAGTCCCCTCCAATTTCTCAGATTTTGGCCTGTACTTCTGCAGATGCTGTTGAACACCACTTGAAACTTCTGGAAGCTATATTTGAGTCACCAAGGATGCAAAAAGCTTTTGGCAAGCGAGCGAAACTGTAACAATTCCAGTGAAAATAGCCAGACTTCGAAGCGGCACAATCACAACAGCCACAAGGTCGCGATCATCTCCAAGCATCCTGAATGACGCTTTCAGGAGAGCAGGCGTGCAGGACGGTGCATCTGTTGTCAGGGTGACGGCAGAGGTGGAGAGGTAAAATGGCAGAGGTTCGAGTGGGAGTCACTTTGGGTGGTGTTTGTCTGTGATAATGAGCTGTCACTAGAGCACTGGCGCCTTGTTTTGATCCTGCCACCCTGCTGCTTTAAGCAAGAGAAAGTGGCAGCTGCGAAATAGATTCTGTGTGAAAACGCCAATGAGGCTGTAATGTCATTAGTTATGTGTATGTGCTGGCCAGAGGATGTGTTTTGAGGGATTGAGTTGTTTTGGAGCTGTGTCTTTTACTAGTTGGTGGTAGATGTGGTTGAGTCAGTAGAACATGAGAAATTGATATGAATTAGAGACCATCAAGTGTAAAAATAGAGAGTAAATCACTAGAAGGAAGAGGAAGTGAGTACAGATGAGTTATTTAATCTGATAACATTTTAATAACATTATCGATACTCCGCTGAACTCACTTCTTATGTTCTTCAGTTGAAATGAGACATGATAAAGCACACTGAAAAAGTAGAAGAGCGTAGGCTTTATTTTTTTATGATGTTGAAAAGCACAGATGGTTTTGTTTTTGGTCATATATCATAAAAATAAGGATTTTGTATATGAGTGTATAACAATAATACAGTGTACAACAAAATCAAACCGTTATGACGATACTTCACCCCCAAAATCAGTAAGAAAAAGTATGTTTAAAAAATTTATTAACAATAATGTACATGCAAAAAACATTAGTGTTCATAAATATGCTTAATGTTCTTGCAAAATGTAGTTTTTTTATGTAAGTTAAGAGTCAGATTTTCCTGACATTTACCCACATATATACTGTATATTTAAACCCGAATAAGTTGGGAAAACTCAAAAATATTGTTTTGATGCTCCCAATTTTAAGTAAACAGAACTATCAAGTTTGGAGTTTGTTGTACTCATGCATGTTAATTCCTCAAAATTTTGAATTACATTTATACTTTTTTATCCATTTAATTACTTTGAACATTTGGGTTTACAGTGAAAAATATTATTAATAGGGTTATCACAAAAGATTATAATATTGTTGATGTTCTTTGCAGATATTCGATGTGACAGCTTTACTCAGTCTTTGGTCACTGAAGCATCATCAAAGTTCTCTGATCTGGAAATAAATCAGCCTCACATGGGTGTGCATTAGCTGTCGCAATTCCTGCGTGTGAAGCAAAGCCTATTGTATCCATATCAGGGCTAATAAGGCTTAGCTCACCAAAGCTATCTCTTTAAATCATCCCTTGCATCTAAGTTACAATGACTTTAGAGTTAACATTCTTAGCATCTTGTCAAATCTCTATTACGGGGCCTTTCAACAACACCAACCCCTTGAATAATCTGTTTAGACACATTAGGCTTGTATTTTCAAGGTGAAAATGCGATAAATATTTGTCATGTGCTGGGAAAGGAAGCGCTGTGTTGGATGAGCGGTCTGATCTGATCAGATTACAGACATACAGGAAGAGGCATCTTCAGCATGGACGGATATAATCTGGCTCGCAATCATGCTTGCGTGTGTATGTGCACGTTCACGATTATATATCAAATGGACGTGTAGGGTCATATGACAAATGCGCTGCAGTGTAACCAAAGCCTAAACTCTTTGCATGGGACAAAACCAAAGGAATTACTTAGTATGTACCTCTCTTACCTGCTTCTGTACATTGCCATTCATTCTCACTCATAACTATGCTAAAATATCTATCATTTTTTAGACGCCCATCAGAGCCGTAGCAGCATTGCATTGTGGAGTTTTGCACAGGCGAAAACTACCAATCTAGGTTGATATATGTCATCATGCCCCTTTCTGCTCTTCATATGTAAAAGCTTCTATTTGTGACATAAAAACATTGGAAGTACAGATCTCTTGTGTGTTTTTTAGATTTACATATTTTCTTTGCTCGCAGACTGAAGCTTTTCTTCGTAACGGGACTCGGGAGAACCCGAACAAGGTGGTTTTAATATAAAGGCATGCATACACAAACGTACTTAGAGAACCGTAATGCTTGTTTGATAAAAACAATAGCACAGGGCACATTACTGTAACTGATAAACTGATATGGGGGAGTAAAGCGGTCTTAATCTGATCTTCAGCATCTGATACGCTTCCCCGGCTGCAAGCCTTCACCCCTGCGCTGGCCTGCCTCGACTGGCAGTAAGCAGATCTTACTAAAGTAAGCAGATATTGAGTCGTAAAAGAATCTGCCGCAGCTATAAAATGGACCGATTCCTGCTCGCGTGCTTGATATATTTTCTTAAGTGGTAAAGAGCGCATTAAAGCTGTATTTCCCTGTGCTGGTTTCTGGTAATGGAAATGCGTCCTAATCCATCTGCGTATGCAAGGACGGACTACTATATGCAGCTGCGGGGGGATGCGTCCTACATCACGAGACCCTAATTGCACTTTGGTCGGAACAGCTGATGAAAATAAAGATTCAGTAGGTGCTTTTATTGCGTGCATGATTACCTCCTCTGGCCTCTGTCTATCGTACAGTGACGCTAAATGATGGACTGAAATGATGTTCGCACGCACATCTGTATTCAGAAGGAAAGGCCGGGCTATAATGGCTTAATGCAGTCTCTCTCTTTCTCTCTCTACAGCCATGAGAGGTTCAAAGCAGACAGAGGGTTGCCAACAGCCGGGTGGAATACAAATGCACCGCCTACCGCTCTCTCATTACCCAATGATTTATCTCACACCGCAAACTATTTCTAGCCCCTATTTAATGAGGCCGATGGTGCTATTTTTGTGACCTCTGCGGTTCAGCGATTTTTATCTATTTACCTTAAAAATACATTTTTGGAAGGACCACCCGAATAGCGTACCTTAAGTAACAAAGGAACGATGCGAGTTAACATCCCAGCGATTTAGGTCGGTAAATATCTGGGGACGGCTAATTTGGCCGGCGTGATTTTCAAGTATCCCGTACAAGGATTAACATGTGCACGATCAGCTCCGCTTTGTTGAGGGTCTGAGAGCCGAATGAAAGGAAGCTCTAGTTATTTGCTCCGTCAAATGGGCTGAATTTCACTGTAAAATAAAACCAGTCCCTTGATGCACAAGTGAGTTTAGATGTTGCTGTGGGGTTAAATTTCACTCCCTGGAAGACAAAATGTGGTTAATTGGTGTTGTAACTGTGGGTGACATGTTATGAAAAACATCTTTTCTTGAAAAAGCATGCACAGAAATGAAAAAGAATTTGAATATAGCTAATTTTCATACAATGACAGTTTATAGTGATCTACTGTACATGCATTTAGGGTTTTCTGAAGCTTTAAAATCTCATTTTGTAGAAAAAAGTCCTGTTTGATTCTGAGGGTCAAGCAGCAAGAACAAAATAGTCATCCTGGCTGTTTTTGATGCACGAGCCCTTGACTAACATGTTAAAGTACACCTTAGAGACAAAATATAATATATTCCAAGTTCAGGTTATTTCTAAGAAAACCATTTTCATCATTTATTGTACCATATGGAAAAGAGATGAATTTGGTAAAAGACAGGAAGACAGAATTCAGAAAAGCATTGTTGATTCTCATTAAAGAGCTGAATGGCTGAATAGCTGTTTTAGGAGAGACACCTGGGAGGCTGTCACAGAGAGTTTATGTCCCAGAGCAGACAGACTCATGAGCTGAGCAAAAGCCTTCTGTCACTCCAGAGGTGCCATTCAATGTCTCGAGAGATGCCACAGAGTACAAAGAGCACCTGTGAGGATTTAGAGACCCTACGATGTGTCAATCAAAGCGCAGTGAGAGGTCAGTCCGGCTCTATTAGAGGAGAAAATCACCGATGGTTATGAGCAGGGCTTCATTTAACTCAAAAGACCATTAAACTGAACAAAGCTCTCTATCATGCAACTGTCTACATTAGTGAATCTCATTCCTTTTGACTTTAAACGGAAAGCTCACCCAAAAACTAAAATTAGTTAATCATTTACTCACCCTCTTGACATTTTAAACCTGTACAGACTTGTTTTCTTCTGCAAAACATTAATAAAAGATATTTTGAAGAATGTTGCTAACCAAAACTGTTGGTAAGTGACTTCTATAGTATGGACACAAAACCAATGCAAGTCAATAGGGACCAACGGTTGAAAAAGCCCCTTGAGATGTCAAGAAACTTTTCAAACATTTAGCCTTGTGCAGAACACATTGTAATGTTGTGGTGTAACATGACAGTCAGACACCGAAGTGTTTACCATTGGCTGCCGGTATCTGACAGATCGCAAGATCAAATGTGATGGTCGCATTTCTCTGAGCTGTTTAACAGCATTAGCATAGCTTTGATGTCACTTTCCACTGGCACTGTGTTGTAAAGCTCCAGGTTCTCTGCTTGTATCTATCTATACTCTCCACTTTCTCTGTGATGCGCATCGCATTGCTCATCTGAATAATTTAATGTTGTGCTTATATTTTTTTTGCTGCAATTTCGCATTTATCTCTGGCCATTTAACATAATTGCTTCACTTTGTTTTGCAGGCGATTTCAGTTTTGTATGTTATATTTTTATTCTGCATGAACTTCACATTTTAACTGGAGGGTCATTTATATATATTTTACGTTTTGCTTGGCCGTATTAGTAGGACAAACATTGTAGCTTGTTATATCAAAGTTATAAAGTTTTAAGACCAAGCAGGTGCAGTAATATGGCTTGCACCCATTTACCTGCTTTTCTGCGCATCACTTACAAACTACACAGCATCTGTTACATCACACAATTAATATTCATGAGTCAGACAGATGTTTATACATTTTGAATTGTAGCCACGGCCTTGATTTACATACAGAATTGCTTTTTTGAACTTTCACACTATTATTTTGCTGTCATTTTTTGGAAGCGCTGCTATTTTTGTAAAGGCAGTTCTAGCAGTCCACTGTTATGTAACTTGACCTTTTTATGGAAATGTAAAAAACCAGCGATGTGCATGAATACCTCCATTTCACTGACTCTGGTGCAGTAACTTTGTCGAGTGTAAAATGAAGGCAGGAATGATGATGTCATAATGGGAGCAAAAAATTGAAAAGCATTTATCTGAGCATTAAACTTCATAAAAAAAAAAAAGGATTTGCGCTTCTTAAAAATCTCAGAACATCTCACTAAAAACACATGCACGCATTCACACATACACACACATGCCTGTGTATTTAGCTAACTAAGCGGAAACATGCTGTTGACTTCTGTTGTTTTTGAATCAAACTAATTACATCGCTATAGATTAACACATTCAATGTGTATTTTTTGCAGAAAACATTGATGATTGTTTTTGGATCATTAGGATTTTTAGCATAGTAACTTTTTTTTTCAAGCACACATTTTAAGTCTATATAATTGATGTGAATATTTCTCACTAGTTACTGTATATGTGGGATATATATTGTATACAGTCATTTACATTTTTGCCTTTATCGAAAGCAACTTACAGTGCGTTACAAGCTATACATTTGACCATTATAGACCACATCGTAAGTCATAGAACAACACTGGCCCAGAAGAACTTTCTGATTCAGTTTAACACTAGACACAATGTTATAACAAAATAAAACATCTTCTGGACCAGTGTTTAAATCTTGCGAATGGGTCTATATGTGTTCAATGGAAATCAAACCTTGGCCTTTGCATTGCTAACTCAATGCTCTAGTTGAGCTACAAGAAAACTTGAAATTGTATTTTTAAGTTTTATATAGTTTCAAAAAAAGTATCTTGCTTGCAAAATACTTATTTTGTTTTGTGTGCGTGTTCTTAAAATGTTACTTTTAGGATTTTAGGCTTTTTTCCAAAGTGACTTATGACAGATTTATAGGGAGGCAATGACATTTTGTCTCTTTATTAACTTTTTCATTTGAAAGAAAGTTTTGTGACTTTGTCTATGGACATTTTTCCACAGTTTGGTTCACAGAAGTATACAGTAGTTAGATCAGAAACCGTGTGTCATCTCTTCTCCCCCCAGGTGATTTGTACTGCATGAGAACAGGTCAAATCATCAGTCTCATTAAACTCTAATGAGCCTGTAATGATCCCCTGCATCTATTGGATAAACCTGGAGCGCATTCGTCTCCATTCTCTCTCCATATTGTGCTTTGTTGGCTCGATCACCCCTAATTTGTGGCTTGTCATCTTGACCTTCAGAGGAAGCAAATCATTAGGATGCTGCAGTATATTGATGATACAGGGTTTTTTATGCTGAGACACAATATCTTGTGAAACCTTCTGAAGTCCCTCGTGTGCGTGCATTCCTGTATGTGTAATTATTTGTATCTGAAGTGCTTGTGATGTGTTGTGATGCAAAACAACAATATTTTTCCTTTTCTTGACTGATGGACTATTATGCATGGCAGACCAACGTATCAAAGCTTTATTTATTGAATGTTTTGCCAAAAGCTTTGAAATTTGGTGTCAGTAGTCAGTTAGCCATGTTTCTTTAATTCATAACCGAAGTTGGATATAACATGACGTCCGGGTTTTAATTTATAAAACAATAAAGGTGTATTTGTTAATATTAGTAAATGCATCAGCTATTATAAACTGTGTGGTATATTTTTCAGCATTTATTAATGTAAATTTGTTAATCTTTGTAAATTCATTGTACATTAACTAATGTTAACAGTTACAGCTTTTGATTTTGAAATGTATTGGTAAACATTGAAATCAACATGACCTAAGATTAAAAATGTTGTATTGTTTATTGTTGCGATAGTTCACGTTAGCTAATGCATTAACTTATGTTGACAAATACAACCTTATTGTGAAGTGTTACCAAAAACAAGTTAGTTACTTACACACTTGTTAACAACACCAATGGAAACCAATTTAATATCTAGTCCTCATTCACAGGTGGTTATATATTTTATTATATTTCCTTGGACAGACACCCCAGTCTGTTCTGCATTTGAGATAGATAAAGAACCATTACATTTTATATCTTTCATACATATTCAAGGTAAGTGAGAAGAACGTGGCTCATACATCATCTGCTAGCAGTGGCTATTAAAGACAGTTTCAATATTAATCATGGCTGGCTTTTGCGGACTCAAAAATATGACTAGAAAGCCGAAAACTCAGTGCTTGAATGGATGTGCTATGAGCCTGATCAATACAGCCTATGATTTTTGAGCTTGCTGTGCCTTTTTCCCCCTACGGGTGCCATTTGAGATGTGTTCCGACGGTTCGTATTTATTGAAGCCACACACGGATGCAACAAATCTCTTTTTACATACAGTGTAATTAGCTTCTTCATTTTGCTGTTTTTAAATTGGCCGTAACCGTTTGCTGGATGCATCTAGACCGCTGCAGAAAGCCACAGTTGGATGAAAATGGCAGAATAAAGCATGTGGGGGGAGGTTTTGTTCTTGCTGTTGTTGTAGATCAATCCTCTGCGCTCTTTCGTTTTAAGAGAGCTTAGCAGTTGGGTTTCTATGGAGTGATGCTCTCTGAATGTATGTGAGCTTTCAGGCCAAACAAAACACTGAAAGGTGGACCATCAGACAGTGTATTTGCTTTGGGCAAGTGCCTTTAATGGGCTTTAGGAAGTGATCTGAATGACCCCTCAGTTGCTGTGTGGTGCACACAACAGAACCGGCGAGTCTTTGTTAACCAAGACAGACATTGTGACATAATTGATAGCGACATTGTGGAGACGTGACCTCACAAGACCCCTTGCCTCTCCGGAGAGACCGGGCATACACTACTTTTTATGTACCTGTAACTTTAAGAGTTATGTTGTGACAAAAAGATGATATAGGTAACTAACAATGGTGATACCCATTTACTTCTATTGCATAGACACAAAACCACTGCAAGTCAAAACATTTGTCAAAATATGTTTTGAAGAAGAAAGAAAGTCATACAGGTTTGAAATGACAAGAGTAAATGTCAGAATTTTCATTTTTGGGTGAACTATCCCTTTAAGATCATGAAAACTATTTGAGTCAGCTGACCCTAAACTTTTGAACAGTAGCGTGACCTAAGCCCTGCTGTGTTGCTTTTTTCTCTATGCCCCAGATATGGACATTTTGTGTATTTTGTGTTTGAGTCTGTAGTATATAAACTGTGACCTACTTCTATGAATAATGGGATGTGCATCATTTGGTTTGGATCGCAGGATAGAGCGTGACCTCAGCTGCACCGTTGGTAGAATTGGCAGCAATGTGTGTGTGTGTGTGTGTGTGTGTGTGTGTGTGTGTGTGTGTGTGTGTGTGTGTGTGTGTGTGTGTGCGTGCATAAATGCATGTACGTGTGTACACCACAGGCAGCTTCAAAGCGAGATAGCACCCTCAATCCAAGCATCATTGATCAGAGAGACCTCCGCCTCGTGCCTTGCAGCCAAACATTGCTGAAGAGGAACAAGAAGGGAAACAATCTAAAATGTTTGAGACCGGTGAGCCAGACATAGCCACGGGCATTGCGGTTTAGATTGAAGCTCTAGAGCGGCGAAGATAAAACCCTACCGGGAGATGGGAGGAAAGGTGAGAGGCGGGTGGTGGGGTGGAACTCCATCTGCGAGACCTCAGGTGCAGCTGGCACAGGTGCCGGAGAACCCAGAGGAGCTGAGACAGCCTGCTCAACCAGACTTGGGTGTAAAAAACATCTAAAAGACCACAATGCAGTACTGACAAGTGCACGGTGCGTGGACAAAAACATTGGCTTCAATTTGCAGAGGGAGTTTTTTTATGATGCTTACTAGCTTCCTTTTATATCGCTCTGTTTAACATCTTCAAAATGTTAAAGGAATAGTTTACCTATTTTTGTGTATCATTAAGTCTATTTTGCCTTTATACCATTCCAGCCTCACTATTATTTTAGAGATGCCCAGATACACATTTTTCCACCGATACCGATTATTCTGAGTGATATGCCGATAGTTTGGTGGTTGTATTTACTTTCAATTAATTTCTTGATTAAATTCAATAAATTGTTATTTCTTAACTTTCTGAATGTAATTCATTGCTTTTTCCTGTCCTCTTGTGATTGACAAGTTATATCGGCCGATATTGTGAAAAATTGCTTTTATCGACCGATACCGATTATTGGCAGATGTATCGATACATATCTATATTATTTTCGTTTTTTCCTATTGTTTTTATTTTCTCTATAAAGTCTAATCTTGTTTTTCATACAGAAAAAGTGGGTAGTGATTCACTGTTTTTTGGTAAACTCCAAAAAGAACAAAAAAGGACTGTTAGAATACCATAAAAATGATTGAATATGCTAAAAAAAAATCTGCTATTGCGTAAGTACAATTGATTGGAAAACTGTCCCTTACCCCGATCCACAGCAGTGAGCTTATAGTAATGATTTATAAGTTGAGCTGTCGGATATGATTTTGTGGGTCAGTTTTATATAATTTGACGCAAGTGCATATTCTTAAAATGTTGTATTTCAAACAGAGATTGTGATATAGAGAAAAAAAGTTATGGATTTAAGTTTTAAAAATTTATGAGCTACAGTACAGAGGAAGACTGCTAGTAAACTGTTTGATATTTGTCTCACACAAAGCTATTTTAAAGCTTCTCATCTTCGAATGTAGAGCATAAGCTATTTTAATTATTCAATACTTCAACAGTTCCTTTTTTAAGCTTGGCAAAATACAATAATATCTACTTTTATTGTGTGATATGATATGATGCCTTCTAACACCAATTCAAAGGAAAATTACGTGCTCGAGGAGCAATCTCGAAAAACTTCAGCCCTTAAGCAATAAAGACAAGTCAACAATTTGCCAAGCACAACAGCAAAACAAATTGATTATAGATCCAGTCCGTCCCATCCTTCTGATGCCGGGCAGGCTGAGAGGGAGGCGGCTTGCTATTCTCACTGATTGTCCATTAGACTCGGCATTAATCCTTAAATGCAAAATCAATACAGAGAGGCAAATGAGATCAGAGCTCTTCTACAGAGAGAAACACACGCTGGTGCAAGTCATGCTTCCAAAAGATGTTTGTTCATTTTGTCCCACACAGTGTGTTTTTGCTTCTTCAGGGAAGGGACATCTAAAGATCTGAGACATGCATAGAAATTATAATCTCTTTATATTATTTTAAAGACAAATGAGGATTGCATTTTCGTGAATGAAATCGCTAGAAGTTGTTTCTTTTGTTAGGTAAGCTGTGCAGTCCGTTTCAGAGGAGGTTTCTAGTAAAGGTTTTACTTCTCAGAATCGTGGAGATCTGAGCTTTGTGGCTGTATATGTGTGCTCTGTTTAACTGGACTGTGGCAGGTCCATCTGTTGCAGGTTTTAATGTCTGTGTTCACGGGCGGTGCGGATAGCTGAAGGGTGCACGTTAAGCCCATCGGTTCAATCTGTGTACATAATGCAGGCACTCACGCAGATGGCGGTGATCAACTGTACCGTGACATTCAGGGTTAATCTTTAAAGTTGTCCTCACACCCGAGTGGAACCATGTGACCCCCACACTGCAAACATGCATTTGTGAGAAAAGAGGATTTAAAGAATAAAACCAAACAAATGCATCATGCACATGTGATGTGTATGTATGTGCGTATCTGTGTCAACACCTGCATCTTTGCACGCTCAGCAGTGCAATTTGTGTATTCCCTAAGGAACTTTAAAATTAATGGTCAGATTTTATTGGCTAACACGGTCCACCTCTTTTCTCTGCAGTGTGGGCATATTTGTTTTGGTTGCTGTTTGGATGGTAATTGATTTCTGTATTATTTGAACTTTGGTTGAACTCATAGTATGTGTCTGTATGGAATCTTGTCCGAATGGGATTTTTGTGTGTAAAATACATTTGGCGCTCTGTGAATGGTCCAACACAGAAAACACAGAAAACTTCTTTGGTTATTTCATATTACACAGCAAATGCTGTCGTCGACCTCCATTCTGCTTCGATGCATTCGTTATTTTAATATCCTTCTTTAAATATACAGCTTTAAGCGTCAAATCTTAACCTTCTGCTTGTTATATTTTCAGACTCTGGACCGAATATATTGACATCTATCTGCAGGGACACTCACAAAAAGGCATTGGGGTGAAATGTTACGACGATCCCTCATATTTAACCTCTCCTTTAAGGTGCACAAACAGTTATCCCGTACTCATCCTTCTGCTTTCCACCGGTATTTTCCTTTAATCCCATAAAGCTTTGCTTGGCTGAACGGGTGCTGTGAACTTCATGCATGAGGTAATCACCTCACTGGGTGTGTTTTCTTTCCTCGCACTCTGAGACCCAACAAAGTCAGAGAGAGAGAGCAAACTATTGATCTTCATAAAGCCCAGCTTTCCCAGCTGTGAACGTTGGCGCTCGGCTCAGAGATAAGATCCTTGCTTCACTTTACATACTCAAAAGAAACTTTAATGGCAAATACATTCAAGCGAAACATCAGAGCAAACAAACACGCCTGTCTGTGCATGTCACCAAGCGTTGCGGTCAATCTCAACTCACACAAACACTTTTTGCTATTTATTTTCTTTGCTGGTACTATGATGTTTGTCTATTATGTATTCATAATAGGCAACATATCATTTTTGTCTTTTGATGTTGTGGTGAAATATGACATGGAGATGTTCACCTTCTCTTCCTACTAAGCAAGACATATTCGTTTTGATAAAGATTTTCCATTTTCCAGGCAATTATGATGCTTTACATTAAAAGCAATTTTGTTAGTTGACAGCGAGCCTCATTCAGTTCTTACCAGTAAGCAGATTGTATCCATTATGGATTTGAAATACCGCTGCTGACAGATTTAGCAGAGGTTATGACACAAGCCATTTTCGATAGGGATTTCTGTGAACGCTGTTGGCGTATTAGTCGTTTATATAACATTAGCAGAAACGCTCACTTAAAATCACTGATGCAATATAATCACAAGTAATGATAGATGGAAATTTAAGCAGCCGTGGATTATAACATTAAACCGACTTGCCAATCAGCTGGGGTTTAAAAGGAGATAACTCTATCTCAACACCTTCCCAAAAAACACATTTGGATCAATTACACTTAGTTCTGAGAAAGAGAGATACGCACCCTGCTAAACCTTTCTGTCGCGGATCCGACGGACAGATTAGGTGGAAAAAATAAGGTCTCACCCATTAATCTTACTCTGAAGGACAGGTAGTGTTTGGGATGGGTTGTTTTGTTTGGAAGCTTACATCACAAATGCTTTTCTACTATTGCCTTTGTGTTTTTGGTGGTGTTAGTTCACCCTCCTTTTGAAGAATGTTGGTAGATAGAAGTGAATGGGTACCGCCGTTGTTTGGTTACCAACATTCGAACATCATACAGGTTTGAAATGACAAGAGGGTGACTAAATGATGATAGAACTTTTATTTTTGGTTGGACTTTCCCTTAAAGAGTAAATAGCTTCTGATTTTTAAGGGTCTACTTTGGTTTGTGGAGTGTCCGACAACAGGTTTATGTACATACATGGTGTTAAAACACTATTATTTCATAATAATAAGACGTTTTTATTACCTTACTTCTTGACTGAGTCTCAATTGATTCGTTCCGCAATTCATCGGTCTAATCCCCGCCTTTCCGCTAGCGTAGTCTGCTGTGATTGGTCAGATGGTCTAGTCTGCTGTAATTGGTTTAGCGCGTGTTCAAGTTTTCGCGGGCAGGCGGGGACAATTTCTAGATACGTAGATACACGGAGGTTAAAGACTCGGACGGGTCATGACTCGTTCGCGTGATTCAGAGTCAACTCCCATTTTTACAAGCTAATAACTTTGTTATTCGTTCACCTTCGGATTTACAACTTTGGCAGACTGCTTACTTTCAAACACGGCAACATTACACAATGCATGAAATGTATTGTTTATGATCTCGTGGAATGTACTCTTTAAGAGCTGCTATTTAGTATATCTATGCATAGCAGAGTACAGGAGATCATGGAAATATGCTTGCGTTGGTCCATATTGACTTTTTCATATTTACAGTAAGAATAAGGACTCACGCAGAGACCATGTGTTCCAACAGATTAAATACGTGCCAGCCCAATGATGGGGAAACTTCCCCAGCTGAGTCCTGGTACCACCCAAGGTTTCTTTCTCTCATCCGCTTAAACATCTTAGAGAGTTTATTTTCTTCTGTCACCTTTGGTTTAAATATAAGCGATTTGTTAGCATCTTTGGAACGATATGTATTGTGAAAAGCGCTATAAATATCACATCACTTTCCAGCCAGAAGTGCTACAGATGCTCTGTTGGAGATTAAAAGAGTTCCGCTTCTCTGCGATCCAGCGGAAATATCTGGAGGCCTCTGTGTCCGTCCTTGCCCGCAGGGCGCTCTTTCCACGCCTGGTTTCAGCTAATGCTGCTGGCTTTCTCTTAGGGTTGTGATCAGTGGCCGAGGTGGGCGGAAACCCAGCGGGGGGTGAAGGATCTTCTAACAAGCTGTGAGAGACAGGCTACAGGGGGCAGCGAAAGGCTGGAGAGGCACCGCAATTGGGCTCGAGTTGTGGGTGTGTTTGTGTGTATAAGGACGCTCTGGGTCATACCTCCAGCAAACAGCTTGAACGTTACAGATCCCGCTGAGCTTTAGTTATCAGAAACAGGAAACCACACAGAGATCTTAATAACATATGCACACGTGATGTCACATGCATGTTATCAAGAGTAGTCTCATTCATGTGGAATCTGCAAACAAGATCAAACTGTCAATGACATGAAAGTAGTGCAAATAGACCCAAAGAAATGTTTATGTATTCACTAAATGTAAAGGGATAGTTGTCATTTCAAACCTATATGACTTATTTTCTTCTGCACAGAATAGAAGTCAATGGGGATCAACGGTTTTTGGTTACCAGTATTCTTCAAAATATCTTCTTTTGTGTTTTGCAGAAAAAAGAAAGTAACACAGGTTTGAAATGACATGAGGGTGAGTAAATGATGACAGAATTTTCATTTTTGGTGAACTATCCCTTTAAGATGTGGGTTTTTATTCCTAGAAAATGACTGTCAAAGTGTTTTTTTTTAAATATTCACAGCAAATTTATTTGTAGCTCTTCTACTATAAAACTTTTATTTTATATGGTTTTTATGGTTTTATCTGAATGAATAAATCAAATTTGAAGATAGATTATGATATATTAAATACATGATACAGTAGACTAATTGGTAGAATAACTTATATTATTATAGATATTATTATTATTATTATAAGTAGAATTCATATGTTATAATTTATTAAACGTTTTTTATAATAGCAATGAGGCAAGCTGTAATTTTTCATATTTTGAAATACAATAAAAATATTATTACAGAAATAGATTTCAAAATTACATTTTATTACAGTTTTTTACATCAATTTTTTTTTATGGCACCCCAGCTGAAGAAATATTAATGTTTTTTATACAATGCATGTGTGCCCATAGTTAGGCATTAATGCACAGCCACTACTTATTGTCTTGTTGATTTATTAGTGGCATTACTATAAGAGAAATGCAATCTTTATTTGATGGATGATAAAATGGGTGAAAAATGAGGCAAACACTGAAAGACCAAAGGAGCAGAATATCATAGATACTTTAGGTTGGCCTTTTCGATTTGAGTCAGTGAGTAACCATCTAGTAATACCCTGCCAATGACCCACAGCATCCTCACTATGTATCAGTGAGTATTACATTTGCAAGCATCACAATTTCTTGAAAAACTGTACAAATCTAGTTCCTCTATGAGACCACATACAAAAGAATTGTTGAGCATATTGTCTGATGGTATCGCTACCTATTTATAATAAACAGCCAGAGCGGCATTACAAGGGTCAGTGGGCAGAGATGCATCTTTTTTGTGTCTAATTTCAGCCGGCAGCCTTTTGCGCAGACACCAGGGATTATACATAAACCAACGGAGAAATGAGATTCCCCGATAGGATCTGTCCTGTGTCACAAGCTTCATGCACTTTATTAAAATTCATCTCATCGCGCGCAGGACGGAATTCATTTCCCCATCCAATTAAGTGACCCGCGCGCCAGCTCTCTCTCCTTCTCTAGCAGTCGCGTCTGCGCGTGACACGCTCGCGCGGGTTCTTCCCGCTCAGGTTTGATCAGTGGTGAACAATAGGTTATCTCAACGGTGCGCAGATTTCCCATGATTGCTGCACTTTGCTCCCCTAAAGCGTAACACTAGAAAATTGAGAAAAGTTGGCAGAGCAGGGCGAGATGTAAAATATTGCTTTATTTTGACATCTTTTCATACAACTGCAGGAATCACAAAAGAGATCAGGCAAAAAGTGGGACGCACTGCAATGCTACACAGAGAAAAATGCTGCTCGCAGATTCGTTGCGTGATCATGTGCGGCTCTGGAGAATTAATGGAGTTCTTACTTATGTTTCAGATGAAATATTTAAGTACGTTTCTCCTAAAATTCCTCGGAGGATGTGCAGTTGAAAATAGACGCTATGAGACAATTGTTAACACACAGAGTATCGATAGCATACCCATGAAAATTAGATCTTGGAGAAATTTGATAAGAAAGTTATCTGATTGCAGACTTTGGTGTCTTGGCACATCTTGTCGAATCTTCGTTGAGTTCTGAACTCTAAAGGAGACATTAGAGAAAACAACTGAATATTAAAGACCCCCTCATGTGCTAGAGGATAAACTATAAATCCGTAATGTGAGATGACTGCAATCTTCATTCTTCATTGACATAATAAAGAGAACTAATGTGTGATTTCTCGTTCCTAAGAGGGGAAAGCAGATCATTTAGGGCAGGCAGCAAAGCCAGCTGGACAGAATGAGAGAAGAGATATAAAGATGGAGAGAGAGAGAGAGAGAGAGAGAGAGAGATGTTTAGTATGGATGCCGCATGCTTGTGTGTTTCACTGGCAGTGATGCTGTGGGTGGTCATTGCTCCAGGCAACCACAGCGGATGTGTTGATGATTTTTTCTCTCTCTATCTCAATCCATCTCTCTCAGTCTGTACCTCTCTCTCTTTTATGGAGATTTTAGCACTCTATTTTGCCATTAGGTGATGATTAATCTTGAATAAGCAGTCTGAAAAATGCTGCTGCCATCCCTCAGCGCGAGGAAAACATACAGCTCCATTTTTCTCTTGTTGAAGTTTGAGTCTACGTCCTCCAGGAAAGTCAGCCTCCCTCTCAAGACTTTTACTGCGAAACATATTTACACTGATGTCTGCGGTGCAGCCCTTTTCTTATTCTTAATGGAACAGATATTGGGTTTTACATACTGCCATATGTCAAGTTCAGAACTTGTGAATTTCTATAGCAATACAACTTTGAATTATAATCTTTTGGACATGTTTGAATAAAAGAATGGTGAATAAAATTCAAATTATTATGGGGAAAGCTTAAGTTATTTTATTTATTGAATAGGTGGTGTTTTGGGATGAACACATGCTTAGGTAGCATGTTTGTCTTGGCTTTGTTCTTCATGTAAAGTGCATGGGCATTTCTTCTTGGCAAAGTAACTGATAACCCTATTCTCTTTTCTTATTACACTGGCTCATTTTGCATTCCATCTTTTTGATATTTACTATAATTGTCCTTTAATACAAAGGGGCTCACTGTCTTGAAAGTACAGTTCTCTAATAGATGTAACTCAGGGAGTCCCATGAGGTGGTGAAGACGAAATCTTTACGCATGCAACTGAAATGAACAAGGACACTTCGGTGTGTGTAAATGCTTTATTGTTTTATCTAGTCAGGAGGGGTTTGCTGATGTCTTCCGATTTGTTTGCGGATTATGCACATGTACGATTTATTCTGCGCAGCTCATAATGTAAGCATCTAGCTACATTCCTGCTATTAATGATGATAGAAAAAGCAAGTACCCATAATGCATTGCTACACAAGAATCTAATAACTGACAGATAATTTATTTAAGTTAGAATATTTGTCTTGTTTGGAGCACATAGATGCATAAAATCTTTTATGATTAATAATATTGTTAAAGGAGTAGTTAACTAAAAAAATACAAATTCATGTTGATCAAAACATGTATACAACTATATTTTAGATATAACTATATAATTAGACATTTTGAGAAATGTCTCAGTGGTTTTGTGGCCGTGTAATGGAAGTCAGTGGGGTCCCATTTTCTTTAAAATATCTTCTTTTGTGTTCTGCAGAAAAAAGAAAGTCAAACAGGTTTGTATGTTAAAAATGTTTATCTTGTCTCAGAAGCTTCTTCTAGTGTCCTGCGCACGCTCCAGTGCAGATTCAGTGCTCATGAATCACACACTCAACATACTGTTCATATGCACATTATCATATTACTCACTATCTCACTTTGTCTTTGCCTTTCCTCTCTCGCCCCCTTCTCTCTCACTTAAATCCTGGTGTTTAATTCTATCCACAGGGTGGAATGAAAATCAATAGTAAAGACTTACAGTGTGGGAAAGAACATGATCTTTGCATGTGCTCTGTGATTGGGCGGCAGAATTACATTTGTTTTACTTGTGTTGTTTTTATCATGCATGTGCTGAGGTTAATATAACAGTGTGATTCATCCGCATTTAAAGGGATAGTTCATCTAAAAAAGGACATTGTCATTGATTGCACATCTTCATATTGTTTCAGATGCTGGATGCCTGCACTGCTTTTTTATTCAATAAAGAGAATGGTGAATAGAGGCTGTGCAAACCAAAAAATGACAGCATAAAAGCGCAATAAAGGTTTCTTAAATGTACAGTATGCACTCCATTCATAGTATAAGTTAAGTAAGTATACTTAAAGGTGCAATGTGTAATATTAAGGAGGATCTATTGAGAGAAAGGCAATATGTGACCCTGGACCATGTAAGCACAGGAACATTTTTAGTAATACATTGTATGGGTCAAAATGATAGATTTTTCTTTTATGCCAAAAATCATAAACATCATGTTTTATGAAGATATTTTGTAAATATCGCTATGTAATTCACCATGTTGTTTCTACAGTAGCCCTAAATGGACAAACTGCTCAGCACATTTCGTAGATATATTATCTCCTTCGGCAAAGAAGCGAAAACGTGACAATATCTTTGTCTTGTGTCAGTCACCGTAGTTTTTCGAAAGGGAGAGGTGAGCGGGGTTGACCGCCATATGCCACTAAAATCTCCACATTGCTCCTTTAAAGCTGTAGACTAATCATTTTTTAATGGCATTTTCATATTGTTTTACATACAAGAAGCATACAAATTTGCAGTGTATGTGTTTCGAGTGAACAATCTCTTTAAGACATCAACAACATGCAGTCAGTCAAAAGGTTCTATCTCATATGCTCTTGTAATTTCATGTCTGATACTTAGACGGCCTCTTGATGCCCTTCTGATTTTATAGTCTGATGTCAGATTCTTTTAGCATTTAATAACGGCAGAGTTTTAATGCAGTAGCCTCTATGAGAAGCTGAGCCATGAGTTGTTAGACCCTATATTGTGTCATTACATACTCAACTCGGTGCAATTATATAATTAAATATAATCCCGGTGCCCCCACTCGGTCAGGGTCTCACAAAAGCCTTCCCCGATCACACACACACAGTCATTATGAAACATCTCTTCTGCACACCCACACAGTTCTAATGCAGAGTGAAGGACTCTACAGCGGGAGAAATGAGTCACACCTTTAAGAGATGTGTTCAAGCCCGAGGAGACGAGAGGAAGATGTTAAAACCCTTGAAATCTCCAACCAAAAGAGCATATTCGGTATGGAATGCATTAGTTTTGTGCTTAATTGATAGAGCTTTAATAAATGGAGGTGTTGAAATAATTCCTGAGTGTTATGAGGATTGTTAGTCTTGTGCTATGCTGTGCCTGAAATAAATGCACGCTCCTTAGAGGCAACGTGGGTCTATTTTGAGCAGTGTTGCCATGTCCGCAACACAATTTAAGCGACTTTTTAAGTTGTTTATAAATATGGCCTGTTTTACTTTTTAAGAATTATTTTGAGTTGCAATGAAATGTGACCAACTAATAACCGCTGCCCCCCTCCATCATGCACTTTGTATTTTATTATATTATTATGTAAATGTATATTATACATTTACATGACATATTATTATTATTATTATTATGTCAATTAGGTATACATTATATTATTATGTAAAACTTTATTACTTTTTGCTTTTCCTAAATATGTAAATATACATGTTTTCTTTTCTCCATTGGTAGGTGTGTATGTCCACAATGATTTTTATGGTGGTCAGATTTATAGGTTAATTTGTGTTTAATGTTGTTTTATGACGAAATTGTGCTAGAATAAATGTATTTAAATAATTTTCCATATTTTGTAATGAACTTATTTACTGGACGAGTCTTGAGTTCTGGGACGATTTTATAGCACCAGGTTGGATGCTTTCCTCGAGATCTGACAACACAGATTTTTTGTTTGGAATGCTGCTCATGTGTTTCAAAAGTGCTGATCACTCACATCTGATGTGGGATTTTGTTTGTACTGTACAGGATAAACTGCTCAAATCTCCTGAAAATACCGAAGGATGTCCTTACAGTCCTGAACATTTGATAATTCACGATAAACATACATATGCAATAATGTTCTAACATTATTAATGCATGCAATTGTTATTTATAGTCACAATAGTATTATAATCACACCCTTTTCCTTTCTCTTTTCCAGGTGTAAGAACCTGATTTACAATGGAAAAACTGCTCGTCTGCCTGTTGGTTATTGGAATGGCAGTGAAGGCCCAGATCTGTCCGAAGCGCTGCGTCTGTCAAGTTCTGTCCCCCAACCTCGCAACTCTCTGTGCCAAAAAAGGGCTGCTCTTTGTCCCGCCCAACATTGACAGGCACACCGTGGAGCTCCGGCTAGCTGATAACTTTGTCACCAGTGTAAAACGAAAAGACTTGGCCAACATGACCAAGCTGGTAGATCTCACCTTGTCAAGGAATACGATAAGCTACATCACCCCGCACGCATTCGCAGACCTGGAAAACCTACGAGCCTTGCATCTCGATCACAATCGGTTGACCCGAATAGCCAACGACACCTTCAGTGGCATGTCCAAGCTGCACCACCTGATTCTGAACAACAACCAACTGACCCTCATCCACATGGGAGCCTTTAATGACCTTCTAGCCCTGGAAGAACTGGACTTATCTTACAACAACCTGGAATCCATCCCCTGGGAGGCCATTCAGAAGATGATCAGTCTGCACACCTTCAGCTTGGACCACAACATGATCGAATACATTCCCGAGGGAACCTTCTCCCTCTTGCAGAAGCTCAATCGATTGGACGTGACCTCCAACAAGCTCCAGAAACTTCCGCCGGACCCTCTTTTCCAGCGGGCGCAGGTTCTGGCAACGTCCGGCATTCTGAGCTCCACCAATTTTGCCCTAAGCTTCGGAGGAAACCCGCTACACTGCAACTGCGAACTTCTGTGGCTCAGGCGACTCAATCGTGAGGACGACTTGGAGACGTGTGCAACGCCGTCGCACCTCTCCGGGCGTTACTTCTGGTCTATCCCGGAGGAGGAGTTTCTTTGCGAGCCGCCCCTCATCACCCGCCACTCGCACGAGATGAGGGTTCTGGAGGGCCAGCGAGTGGCGTTGCGGTGCAAAGCCAGGGGAGACCCGGAACCTGTCATTCACTGGATATCTCCTGATGGGAAGTTAGTTTCGAACTCCTCACGTACGTTGGTTTACAACAACGGCACGCTGGACATTCTGATAAGCACGGTAAAGGATACGGGCTCTTTCACTTGCATCTCCTCGAATCCTGCCGGGGAGGCCCATCAGACTGTGGAGCTGGTCATCATCAAGCTTCCACACATTAGCAACAGCACCAACAACATCCAAGAGCCTGACCCCGGCTCTTCAGACATCTCCACTTCGACAAGGGCTGGAGCAAACGGCAGTAACCACACTGGCGATGCCAAGACAAGTCCGGATAAGAGGGTGGTTATAGCCGAAGCCACATCATCCACCGCCCTCATCAAATTTAACTTCCAGAGGAATATACCTGGAATACGCATGTTTCAGATTCAATATAATGGAACTTACGACGATTCTCTTGTTTACAGGTGAGAACAAACTCTTTAAAGTTCAAAGCTAGAGATCACAGTCAGTCTTACTTGTGCGATGATTAATAATCCGAATTAAACATAGAATATTTTTATTTAAAGTGTAGTCTGTCATCATTTACTCACCCTATTGTCATTTCAAACTTGTATGACTTTCTTTCTTCTGCAAAAGACAAAAGATATTTTGAAGAATGTTGGTAACCAAACATTCAATTACATTGTATAGACAAAACCAAAGTCAATGGGTACCGCCGTTGTTTGGTTACCAACATTCTTCAAAATATCATCTTTTGTTTTCTGCAGAAGAAAGTCATACAGGTTTTAAATGACAAGTGAGTCAGTAAATGATGACAGAATTGTCATTTTTTGGAAAACTATCCCTTTTTTTTTAGGGGAGTAATTTGGGATGATTGTCTCTTTTTGGTGTACATTTAGGTCTTTTAGGTATCTGTGACTCTGCTTCCATTATTTATGGAAATAAACGTTCAAGAATAAAAAAGAAAGTGAATTAGAATGTGCAAAGTGTACATTAGTGTACTTCAGGACAGGTTCATTTGCTTAAGCAATTTAAGTTCTGTATGTGTATTAGTACTGGTATACGTGTGTAAGTGTACTATTTCAATGCTATACCTGGAACTAAATTGGCTCACGTTTTAGTTTATAAAATCTACATTTATGTCTACTTTAACTGTAGTAAACTTTTATAACACAGATAGTTTACAACTATGCTTTACTGAGAAGTACATAAAAAGTAAAGGTTCAAAAGCTGTCACTGGCTGACGAAACCCTTTAAAAAGCTCTAAATGTACCATTTAGGTACAGATATGTATACATTTGGTACACTATGTACCTTTAAGGTGCTAAAAAAATGTCAGCTCTACTGTATATACACACTGTGTTCGTCTAATGATGTGTGATTATTACCTGAATGGAGCTCTGGATGATATGCATAACCTTGTGTTAAATGGAATCGATTGGATTGTCTTTACAAAAACACAGGTGACGACAGCTAGGTGTTAAAGAGGCCAAAGCTGAAAAAGGAGCTGACACACAGTGCATTAGCACACACATCCATCACCAGTGTGTGTTGTTCTAATAAAGGGATGAATCAATTATGTGCTCTTTGTTCAAGTGAAACCAGAGAACAGAAATCCATTTCTAATTTTCTTTAAGCAAGAAATGATGCGGTACTTAAGAAACGTTGCATGTGAAATGGCTTCTGCATTTATATAATACATATATATTCCCATACTTTTTGTATACAAGAATTACTATAGCCTACATATTTATAAATGTCTGAGACAGCTTTCAAATAAAAATGCTGCAGTTCTTGTACACAGACTTCAGATTTTGAGACTGCAGTGTCTCAAGTCATTTGTAGGTTGTAACCCGATTAGTGTAGACAATACACTAACAATTAGTATAATTAGTGTAAGAAAACATTTGTTTGAGCATTTACACTAGCCTGAAACACCAACATCCCATAGGTTTGGGGCTATTTGTTTTTCCAGCCAATGTAAAGATGGGGACGTCTTCAGAAAGCATGTTTGAAATCATCCTTTATTTCATTTTGTGATGTAAAAAGTGCAAAAATGACCAACCTGATCTCAGGAAAATCTAATCGATTGAGTTAAAGAGATTTGTAAAAGGTGAATTGTACAAAAGCAATTAAGCTCCACCCTTAAACCTAACATCACTGGAGTAAAAGCAGATTGCATTAAAAAGTAAATTCATACGATTTAGCCACCTCGTGAAATAGATTTAAATTTGCCATGAAATTGTGTTGGAAATGACACACTTTAGCTTTAAAAGTCATTTTTAAAACATTGGGCTGTTTGTGTAATTTGCTCTATTGGAGCTTTAAGCGTTCGGTAGTTAGTATCATACCATATCCTGAGGACTGAATAAAATCTGCAGACCTCTGATTAGCATTAGCAAAAGTGTCTAGTTAGAACATAAAACGGTACAATTAACTAATTACTTTAGTTTACAGCAGCGATAATATTCTGAACCATTGCACGTGTCAGCCAATCTCTGTTTTAGTGCTATCTCGAACATTATTCCCTTTCATATTCTCTGTACACCCTAATATATTCTCGTAATTATGTTCTATTCAGACACGCTTGGGGGAATCAAAAAGAGAGCCGTTTTTTAGGTTACTTTATCTCAATGGGCCGCTGTAAATGAGCCGCTAATCACAATAACGCACACGCTGCCCATGAGTGTTCAGTTCAGTCAAACCCACAGTATTGCAGTGAAGGCATTACCTTGTAAATTGTGTACCGAGGACGTTGTGTGGGAAGTCCTTTTTGAAATGATGAGAATGAAGCCCACGGAACGACAAGAGATAGATATTGACCTATTTTACTAGAGCAGAGCCTAGTGAGGCTTGTACCCCATGTTGTTATCAAATTGAAGTACTACATTGGCATATTTGACAAATATGACAATAGAATTTAATAGATTCTTTACATCACGAACAGGGCAGAAATTGTTAAAAATTAACCCCCAGCATCACTAGGCGCAGTCTGGATTTTTTTGAGGCATCTAGTGGTGAGGTTGCGAATTGCAACCAACTGTTCACTCCACCCCCTTTCATTCAAAGCGCTACGGAGGCCGTTAGAGGATTAAGATGTGGTCACGTTTTGGCTTTTTTCACAAAAAAGATCACGTATTTACGAAACACGCTCTGTAGAGCAGTTTGTCCGTTTAGGGATACTGTAGAAACAACATTTATGTAAGGTGACCCGCGGTGTATGTAGATAAAAATAGGTAATAAAAACATAACACTTCTCTGAACACGTAGTTCTGTGTATTATATTGCATTTCTGTTTATAGAGCCTCCAAAAAACTACACACAGCACCTTTAAAGTTAGAGGGATAGTTCACCCAAAATTGAAATTTCTATCATCATTTACTCAACCTCATGTCATTCCAATTATATTTAACAATAAAGCTTCTATAAATGAGAGAAAAGTCTCAGACTCGGTCCACTGAGAGCAGTACAGTTCATCAGTTATAAAAACATTAAAATTAGCACTCGCACCTGTTAGTACTCCTGCACACAGGAGCAGAATTACAGCAGAAAAATGTAAACCGTTTTGTGAAACACGACCTAACCAACTAACCTCTTAACACCATTAAATACACTTCGTGTTACTTAAAACCACCCCGCAATTAAAAACCTCCCTTGATTCATTTGTATGGATGGTGGCGGACACTATCACCCAGCTCGCTGAAACGCTCTGACCGACCGGGGCAGAAGAGCACGAGCCCATTTTTACTGAGAGCCTTTGTGCTCCAAATCCAGTCGGTTTGCACAGGAAATCACACAGCAGTTCTTTCAGAGGCCTGAATGCACTGAATGTTTGCCAGGCTGTGAAGGAGGCAGGTGGGGGACATGGGGAAGAATGATAAGAGATGCTATTGTTCACTTTCGCGACGAACCACTCGGAGAATGATAGCGGGCCCCGGGTACCTGCAGGTACAGCGGTACTTCCTGTAGATACAGATTTAATGCCGCTTCGGTCTCACGCTCTTTAGATGACGTGATTAAACATGCCTTCAGCGGGGTAAACATAAAGCCGATAAGAGATCGGCCAGATATCCCAGTTCGCCCAGAATAGCATAATACATTCTCCCTTAGGTCTGAGTTTGCTATATAACAGAAAATGCTACAAAAATATTTACATGCCCACCTGTTTAAAGGGCTAAAAAATGCACTGTACTTCTTTGTGTCAAATGTTTTTATTAAGTATTAGATTATTATTATTTTTTATTTAAATAATTAATATTTATTTAAAATATTTACTGTTTGTGATTTTTAATATTTATTTGTTGGTTTGTTTAGATTTTTTTTTTTTACATGATTTCGTTATATTTATTTATTAAAATAAATATTAGAAATTATATTTAGATTATTTATTTAATTTTTATTATTATTTACTTTATTTTTATTATGCTATTGTTGATATTATTAAAATAATTTATTTTTATTATTTGTGATTTGCAATATTCATTATATATGTATATATATATATATATATATATATATATATGTAAAGGTGTAAATTAACATTTTGCAGGAACTGGCTCCACTGTTGAGGTTGCCGCTGTTGAAGTTTAGGGCCGCTTGCTTAATAAGTGAATGATGAAAGAAACATGTCATGTTTTATTCTAACACAGTTCTTTCCTTCGCCCATCAGAATGATTCCCCCAACGAGTAAAAACTTCCTGGTGAATAACCTGGCCGCAGGGACGCAGTACGACCTCTGCGTGCTGGCCATCTACGATGACGGCATCACCTCACTGACGGCCACGCGGGTTGTGGGCTGTGTGCAGTTCACCACGGAGTCCGAGTATCTGCGCTGCCACTTCATGCAGTCCCAGTTCCTGGGCGGCACCATGATCATCATCATCGGGGGCATAATCGTCGCCTCCGTCCTGGTTTTTATCATCATCCTCATGATCCGCTATAAGGTGTGCAACAGCGGCGGCGCTAGCAAGGGGACCTCGGTCACCGACGTGCACTCGCAAACCAACGGGGCGCAGTCGCAGGGGTGTACCGTCACCCCCTCCGTGTCCAAACAAGGTGCTCTGAGCTTGGAAGGAGGAGAAGGATACCAAAAGGGTTCTGCGCCTCCTCCACCTCCAGATTCCCAAACTCACACTTCAGAGACCTCCGTTCTGGACTGTTCCACCACCACCTCCCTCGTAAGTCAAAGCTGGGCAACGCCCGGCTCTTCAGGATCACTCAAGCCAAAGCGCAAACCGGCGCCAAAGCCCGTCCCCACGGTTGGCGGCGAGCCCAAGGCGGAGGCGCTACCCAACGCGGAGACGCAAAACACCAACCGCAACAACTCCACCGCCCTGCAGCAACCTCTCCTACCCGCCCCTGGGTCCATGCCCTCGTCCCGCTTCAAAGACACCCCGATCTTACGGAGGGCACGTCCCTCTGCATCCAAGTATATGACACTGCCTGTGGAAGGAGTGCGGGCCAAACGCAGGTACTCTTTAAACGAGAACCTGTCAAAACATCACTGCTATATCGGCTCGCAGAAGCTGGGGAACGTGTTTTGCAAGCGGAGTATGTCCGTGAACGGAATGCTGGTACAGATGGCAAACTCGGACGTAGACCCTGAGAAAGCCCCATTTTCCAGTTCAGAGTGGATTTTAGAGAGCACGGTGTGAATGTACAAGCGCTGTTCTAAAGGCTTTGTGCCTACATTTGTCACGTTGTGTATGTGCATTTGTTTGCGTGTGTGAGTGTGTGCGACTGTGCACTCACAGTATATAAACGCGTGAATGTGCCCGAACGCACGCAAGTCCGAGATTTGCACCGTTACTTTGGTTTCCATCTTCAAATCATATTTTCTGCCGTCATTTCTTTTATGTTTTCTGGAAACCCACGAGTTATGCGGATGCTTGCCTTGAGGGAGTCCTCTCCAAGGGTCTCCTTCCTCTGAAGGTGGTAGCTGCTCAGATTGAGATCCACCACCCCCATAACAACCATCAAAGAGACTCACCTCCACCTTTCCGACACTCTCTGAGCATCATGGTAAGAGGAAAACATTGGTGCCTTCCTGTGTCCTCTTGCCAGGGGCTCCTACTGGATATAAGCTTTGTCTAAGGATGGAAATAAACATGAGAGATTTCACAAAAAAGCCTTTCTATTCAAGGAAAAGACATTTCCTGCATATTATAGAAAACAAGTATATAAAGACTTGGTACTGGGACCTGTTATTAAATTGATATTTTTTAAAATCAAACCTTTTCTTTTCGGTGACGTTAATTTTGCCTTTGTTATAAGGCAAAAAAAAAAAGAATCCATGTACAAAAAAAACAACATCTGCTGTGTTCTTATGTTGTGTAAAATAAAAAAAAATCAAACTATTTCCCTGTGTCATTGTAAAGGCTAAACAAGAGGAGGTGTCTGTGTAACATGTTTTGCGGGTCAACATTTGTGAGCCATACTGTAATAAATCGTGATAAATTGGCAGCTGTGGTTGCCAGATATTCACACTAGATATTAAACACGTATTTTATGTAGTATTACCCCCTACAGACAAAACATGGGCCTCATTTCTAAAACGTGTGTACACACAGATTTGATGGTAGAGCGTGCGTATGCAAATACATCCACAGGAGCGTTTATGTTTATAAAAACAGTGCTTAGAGCCTCAAGGGTCAAGACCACAAATGCTGGAATTACACTAAATGTCTGATTTATGTGTTAACATCATTAATGTGATTGGATGTAACAACCTCTGCCTTTAAAAGCTAACATTGACTTATTTCTTATTTGATTTCTTTTTTTACTGTTTGCCAGCAAGAGATGAATGGGGGATTGTATGAGATCTAGTTTATTTACATGAT
The DNA here is from genome assembly GCA_026939265.1 of Oreonectes daqikongensis. NCBI lineage: Eukaryota > Metazoa > Chordata > Actinopteri > Cypriniformes > Nemacheilidae > Oreonectes > Oreonectes daqikongensis. Next base: position 10,303,943 of record JAOTQM010000339.1, on the reverse strand, counting down.
CTGAATCTGTCGTTATTTGAATATGTGATATTGATTTTATACAATCATTCAATAAACCAGTATTTAATAAGAGACTTAAATTTTAGACACAATTACAAAAAAGTTTTTGTTCTATTTTGGCTAGTCCCAAACAAATCTAGAACAATACAGGTATTTTGCTACTAAATAAATAAGAATGCTTAGAATGCAGGATTCTGTAATTATGACTTTTTAGTGTTATGTGGATCTTTTAGATTAATTTTAGGAGTGCTGGTCTTGGTCTTGTCTTGGTCTCGGTTTAGGTGGTCTCGACTACAACACTAGGAAGCACACAACAGGCCCAAAGGTAACTTCTGGCCTGTGTTTGGTTACACTGTTCTGTAGAAATTACTTGCAGCAGTTTGCTGGTAACTTACTGTAGATTTATATTTATCTAATTTATAGGCAACAGTTTGTTCAAAGATAATGAACATGAAACATTAACAAGTCTTTATTTTTACAGAAAAAAAACTATAAAATAACAGCCTCATGCAAGCATTTCTGGGAACCCAAAATCATGAAAAAAAGGTTGATGATGATTTTTTTTGTTCCCAGAATGCTTTGCATGAGGCTTTTATTTTGTTAAGTTTTTTTTCTGTAAATATATGATAAAGACTTATTAATGTTTAATGTTCATTTATCTTTGAACAAACTATTGCCAATAAATTTGATAAATATAAATCTACAGTAAGTTACTGGGAACCTGCTGCATAACTACAGTGACATTTTTTACAGTGATAATATAACAATTGATTTATATTGCTATTAATATTTAATTGTATATTAATTGTATTCAATTGAAATAAATCTACTCAACAGTTATTGATTCTTTGCAGAGGTCTACCGGAAGTTCAGTTTGGGCCACATTACGTTGAAACTGACACAATGCTGCTGAAAGCGTTTATAGATGTTTTGACTCATGAGTTATGTTTCTTTATGTTAATCACAGCTGGAAATGGGAGGGTAATTGGGGGGAATGTGTCTAAAAAGTGAAGGGGGAATGGAGTTCTATTTCAAAATGTAAATGATTTCCATCTAATCTTTGTAATAGCCACTGAACACAAATGTCATAAATATAGTGAGATTTTCTGCATATGTGTTTAAAATATAAAACTAGATTTCCACCAGTCAATCCCACCACTAGTGCTAATAAATGCTTACAGTAAGAAAGGTCATGTGACCAGGAGAGATGCTAACTTAAAGCTTTAATGTCCTCACGCTGCCTCTTAAAACCTTGGACTCCTAATGGTAAGTAGCTTTAGAAAGCTCTCCGATCGTGACCACATATGGTTTCCAGTTGGCAGTCTTAGCAGCGGTATGTCCCACGTCAGCTTTATTGTCTCACAGACCCACAAGTCATGTGTCTCTGCCATCAAGATTGAACCAGAGGGCAATGGCATTTTAACAACCCTCACTCCACTTGTTCAGTCACAATTAGTCCGGAGTCTTTAATCGGCATGTGTCAGCTTATTAGGAGGCAAAGGAAGGGTGAACAAGCCGAGAATTGCAACTAGATTTCAGGGGAGAGTTCATCTATAAATGTTATTCATAGGAAGTCTGATTTGACTTTGGACCCAGTAAAATTCAAACTAGAATATAAATATGACAGATTTTTTGTTTAGCACTGTACTGATAACCACTGCTAGACTGGAGAATAAATGATTTCGTTTGATGTCATAAACACGGATGTGATTTCACCAAAAAAGCGATTTCATTTTACAGATGAGATTAAAAATCAACAGATGTCTTTATAATCCAAACAGAGTAGTTTGAGATTCAAAAGCTGTAACTGGAAAAAACATTTCATTGTGATTCATCTTGTTTATTTCACATTTCGTCTGAGAAACATTTTGTACACTTAACTGTTAAAGACCAAGAAAAAAATATCGTACATAATTGTTGGGTGTGCACAATGCATTATACTGTAGATAAACAAAATGTCATGACACTTCAATGGGATTAAAAGTAAATTTCAGCATATACTGTACGGGTTAAAAAAGCTCAATCCTCTATCAACCTCACAACGACGCAACAAAATTCATATTTTTATTTTAGTCATGCTATGTGGTTTTGTAAGTAAATAGCATATAGCCTTTTAAACCACCGCAACACATTCTCAGTGCATCAAAGAAACAAACAACTTGATTTTGGTTCAGTCAGTGACTATAGCTTTGAGATTCTGTCAAGGTTTGTGTCAGAGAGATTTTATACAGCGTCTCTGACATAAGACAACCTTGACTGCTGTGTAGACTCTTAGAGTTTCGTTTCATTACAACTTCGCCATCACCTCATAATCTCTGCTGGCTGCTGAGAGGAAAAATTCACTCAAAATATTAATTCACTGAATGAAAAACACAACATAAATAAATCTGTCCACCCTCATTTCTTTCTGAATGCTAACATTCTAATACAACATGTCAGAAAACAAACATGCTATATAGAATATATATCTAATTACACAGCGAGAAGTACAACCCCTACAATATATTGTTAACATGGTAATGTGATACAAGAATGATACAAGAAACAGTTTTATTGGTTAAAAAAACAACATTTTACATGATTGAAGTCAAGAACATGTGAATGAGATTAACAATTATTTACTATAATACAAACTATAGACAATTTCAAAGCAACAACATAAACGTAAATTCCGATACACATCCACAAAGAATCGAATCCCTGCAGATTATTTCAGATAACAAGCAAAAGAAACAAGTAAATGACATTAGCTAGCAAGTTAAAAGTACGTCTAGTCAGTTTTATTTTGGGTTACCAGTAGAAGAATTGTTACTTGGCTAAACTTCAATGTGACAAAGTTACACAACTATTCAACAAATTATTTATTATAACTATTATAAAATATGAATGTAGATTAATATTAATATAAAATATAAATAGCTTCAAGCCACCAGATCAACAAACACAGACCGGAGGTTAACTTTGGGTCAGACGCCTGCATCCGATGAAAGATTCATGTCTAAGAATGCACTGCATTCAGGATGGAGGTAAGCTAGATGCTAAAAATAGTAATTAAAAGTCTGTACAAATTATAAAACATTGTAAGTCAAAAAAACATTTGTGAGCAGATTTGCAATTTTTAATGATATGCATGATAAGAACCACAAGGATTTCTTCTAGACACATGAATGCATCGCTAACTTTAAAAGATTCATGAAACCAATCCGGCAATTAGGAATCCCTTGTGATTGCAAGCAGCATTATTTCACTTATGCATAAGTGATGCAAACAAACAAACTGTAGGGTTTGAGTTAAAGGAATTAATGCTTTAAAGTAACTCTTTGTACTTCAGGGGAGGCACAGACTCTGTCTAATGTGCCAATGTTATTTACACATCTGGATAACAGATCCTTTCCAAAACCCGAAGGATACTGAGAGTCTTGGAAAGGTGTGATTTGGATTGGAAATGTAAAAACAGGGTCGCTCATTTAGGAGCAGTAAAAATTGAATTATGAATTCGGGAACATGGAGTGAGTCATGACAAAAGTGTTTACCGTCTTAAAAACCAAATGTAATATTATAATTTAACAAGCAGCTTGTGCTACCCTGTTTCACATAAAAATACAAAAACACTATGTTGGGTCTCTGATATATAGTCCTAGAAATGTTTCAACGTCGCACCGATCATTTGCAGATCAGAAGAGTTTTTATTTGTGAGCTTGGATCGGGTCACTCCCACACTCATGCTCCTAAATATTTTTCTACAGTCGCGCACTATAATTTGGAAATGAACAACGTAGTATTTTCCATTTAGCCATTATTCAATTAGCACTCGCCGAAATCCTCAAGCTGCAATGCTCTGATTTCCCCCAAAGACTCGGGTGAGAGGTCTGAAAAGCCCCACTTGCACACTCCAGGAAAGTAGTTTTGTTTTTGTCTGCTGTGTCATGTCTGGAGACTAATGAGAATGGATGCATGTAGGCGGTCTGATTCCTCTCCATTAGCATTGATTTGCACTTTAAGGAGAGTGTAATTTAACCACGTTCCCCTCTACGTCTCTCTCTCTCTCTTGAGCGGAAGGGACGGGTGATGCAGACACAAGAGAAGCATCAAAGCCACGAGAGCTCTGTGCTTCAAAGAGGCGTTCAGCACCAACACACAGGCTTTGTGTTAAATCTGTGAGACATCTGAGATGTTCACTGTCAAAACCTCAACACCAGAATGCAGCCGGAAAATTTGTTTAATAAACAAATGGAAATTATCAAGTTTCTTCTTAGTTGTTTCAAAGGCAACAAAACCTTATTAATGATATACTTTTATTCAGATGTCGTTCGAACATTATTTTGTACTTATACACCTAACCTTGTTTTAAACCTTTTCCATACAACTAACTTTTCCTTTTCATTCAGACATCTGTTGCCAGATCTGCGGTTTTCCCATGAAACTGAGCTACTCTTAAACCATCTTTAAGAAGAAATTGATTTTAGATAATGGTGACATATTTTGAGTTGTGTTATTTGGGGTAATTGGTCTAGTTTTAAAAAGCATAGGGGATGTTTGTTAGATCTGGCAACAAATATGTCAGTGGGAGCATTGTGTTATATCATTTTTAATTATATGATTCTTTAATATTATGTAAATAACACAAAAATTCAAAATTATTATGCAATATAGCAGAAACATACAGAAAAATGTAAAAAAAAAAAAAAAACTGTAATCTTTATGATATTGTATTCTAACTTTAGCATCTTTCTAAACTTCTGCCCATGACTATATTTATAGACTATGTGGGTTGCGCACTCTTTTAGTAGCGATGCACGAAATGCTACATTTAGCATCACTTCCTCGACTTTATTATTTTCTAATCCTATGGTTCGACTATGATAAACGAGAACAATGATATTGATCCGTGTAGCTTATACTGTGCATTTATTATGTTCTGTTATGAGATGACAGTTATATTAAGGTTTATAGTGCCGGGGTCTCTCGTTTGAAGAGCCGTGAGTCGTATATTCCTGTTTTAAATTGCCTTGAGATAGCTCGCAGCACCAGACTAATATTTCTGCACGTGACAATATCTCACTCATCATCGTCTCAAGAGCGGGAAGACGGTAGCCGTGCGCCACTGCCCTATATTCCCAATACACACCTGAAGGAGGGGAAGAGTTTCACTGCATCTTACTGTCAATCTTGATTGACATTGTCAATAATCCTCACATAATCCTGACGCCTGTGATTGGCAGGACCACTGGAGGTGAGGAATCTTTCTGTTGAATCTTCTTCTGACGACAAAAGGTTAACTTTGGGTCAGACGCTTGCATCCGATGAAAGATCCATGTCTAATGCACTGCATTCAGGATGGATCCAATTGATTTGTATTGGTTTTAATGGAAACTATAATGGTGTCTACTGGTATGTGATGGATTCTATTGGTCGGATGTTAATTCCTATTGGAATAATGCCCAAAACAAAATACAAAATGGAATTTTGTAATGGTTTTAACGGAAAAGGCTAATGGTTCATGATGGTATCTTAATGGAAACCATTAGAATGTCTGTGATGGTTTCCATTGGGTTAGTTTTTTTCAGCAGGAAAACCATTAAAGAGATTGTAATGGTTTGAATGGTTTTAAAGGGAATTCTATTGGTTTTAATGGAAACTATAATGGTGTCTACTGGTATGTGATGGATTCTATTGGAGGGATGTTAAATGCTATTGGAATAATGCCCAAAACACTACAAAATGGAAGTTTTGTAATGGTTTTAATGGAAAAAGCTAATGGTTCATAGAATTTCTATGATGGTTTCTATGGGTTTCTATGTTTTTTTCAGCAGGGTATTTTTCCATAAAATTTCTTTTAGTATTGGGCAATTATTTCAATAGGATAATCTGCCAGAAACACCCCACCAATAGAATTCATCACATACCAGACATAGTTTCCATTAAAACCAATTAAATCCATCAATTGTTCTATAGTTTGGGGCAGGGTTCTATTGTTTTTTTTTCAAGCAGGGATAAACACACAGAACGTACCCGATACAAAAATGTTTACAAATACATTTTTTCATTTTGTAATGTAATTTGGTGTCCAGTGCAAACAGTTGAGCACAGAATTAGCCATACAGTAGCTCAAAGTTACAGTATGTTTGTTTTATAGCTTCCTGACAGGAATTGTTCTGAAGGAAAAAATAAGAAAAAGATTTCTTCCTTGCCTATTAAAGCCATGCAATATGAATGAATGTCAAAACTCAGAGCAAACTCTCTTATCAAACCCCAGAGTGCATCAAAGCCTTCCTCGCAAGAAGATTTCTCCACGTTGCCTCAGAGCCAGATACCAACCCCGGGTAGAGCCGTAGACTCGCAAGGCAACTCATTAGTGTGACTACAAAAGCAGAGACTTTCCATCAATGTCATGGCAACTGGCCGAGACGACGCTCGAACAGGCAGCCGCGCACAGCTCCTTTCCCACTTCTGCTATCGATCACGAGCCACCGGCTTCTTCTCAGCGACACTTGACTCTCAACAGGAGAGCGATGCGTTTATTGAGGGTCAGGGTTATCTGCGAGCTATGCGGGCGTGATGAAGAGGAACGAGTCTTCACTGAGACGCTTCATCTTTAAGGAACATGCAGTCGCAGAGGCGTGATGAATCCACTCAAACAGAGATATCAATGTGAGATCGTTACTCTTAGGAAGGAGCACTGTTATATTAACCTTACATGTGTTAGTGGAGCCTGCTGAACGAAAGCTCCAGCTGTCTGCAGAAAAATCCATAAAAGCATTTCTTGAGGTTATTTACCGTTCACCTTTGAAGCCAGCATCATTTACATGTATAAACCCAGCAGATGCTTTTTATCTAAAGTGACTCGCAATGTGTTCAAGGAATACGGTTTTTAATTTTTAATGATATTTGAACCAAGAGTCAAACAAAATAAAGGTGTTACCGCTGCATTCTAATGTGCTCGCTTATATACTTAAAATGATTGAAAGGTTACGAAAAGCCATTGATGAAAACATTACATTATTGTTATATTCTTTCAAACTATTAGTTAAAATTGGTATTGGCATTACCAACAATTCTCAGAAAGTATACTCAAGGTACATTTCATGTATAAAAAGATACTCACAGTAAATAGGGACAGTATATGTAATGTGCAAAGTAATCTATGAATAGTAAGCTATATGATGATACATTTTCTTTAATGCTTCATTAAATGTAAATAAGGCATAAAGTGTGCAAGGTCCTTCTACTGTGACATAACACAGTATGTTCTCTTTTTGGTTTTCTATCCTGAAACAAATATAGGGAACAGACGGTCCTCATCTAAAGATCTAAACGCCAATTGTGCTTCCAATTCTGAGATTATGTTTTGAAGCTAAGGCTGGGGCAGGAGTTTGGTTGAGTCTCAGCACAATCTGTCCAAAAAACCCACAGCAGTCTATTCTCCTCTTTAATCTGTTCAAGGCTTCACCCTCGCCTCGCCGCTTTAAATTAAATCCTGCCGCCGCAAAAACAAGGTTACGTCGTCTTCTGCAAACGTGACAATTCAGCACAACGTTGCAGTCATCAATTTTGGGTAAGATCAACACTTTTAATACGCTTTCCAAAGCACTCGGCTTTAAACTGGGATGGTTTCACACTGTATCACAAGTATGTCACATACTTTGGGATCATTATTTTCTGGTGTGTCTTTATACCATTATATTGGTTTCTCTGCATTATGAATTGAAAACTTGCCATTTAAATGCATTTATTTATGTATAGTATAGTATATATAGAAGACATTTACTAGTTCAGTTTTATAACTTTTAGAATGAATCCGGCAAAGTAAATATATCAAGGCTATGTGTATGGTATCTAACAATGCAGAAAGTGCAGGGCACAAATACTGTAGACGAATGACGAATATGATGTTCTCACATTTGATGATTTCAACAGGTACATAGCAACCATTGTAAATCTGCATTGGCGTGAACACTCATTTATTTTATTAGACTACCACAAACAAGCGTCTATCTTATTTGCGAGAGAGAATGCAATATTCCCTCGTGTTCTGCTGAAGAAAACACAGACATGGGCATCTCATTATGATAGAGATCTGTGAGACAATCCTTTTGAATGGACTGAAAGAAATTCTTTTCTGTACTTCAAGGACACGGAAGCGTTTGTATGGCGAACCGTCAGATGCGACAAAACCCCAAACTCACGCTCGCAGCTGGAGCGTTGCTGTTAGAAATTCTTATTAATAAATAATCGTCAATCACAGCTTTGAGAACTTTTATCTGAAAGCGGTTTTTAATTCGAAAGTTGGCTTTTTTGGTGCAGTAAGCACTTCGAAACACATTAAATCGCTTCTGCAGGTGTGCATTATGCAAATACTCCTTTAAAGCTTCTGGTGTAACGGCTTTCAAAAGAACACTAGAGCCATTATACGGACTATAATAGTCAATTCTCAATGTCCTAAAAACCAACCTAAATGTGACTTTTCGCCATCAAACGGCTTCCTTATTAATGACGTTAATAGAATGTGTGAAGTTAAAATGCTGATATGAAGGTGTAGATGTGTTTTTTTACTAAAACGTGCAAATGATTTGCAAATTAGTCTAATTTGACGATCGTGATACTTTCCTCATAATGAAATCACTACAGCACATTACTAAATGTACTGAAAAAATGATTGACAGTTTGTGTAAATGTAAGACAGGAAGTTTAATGAGAAAGTTAAGGACAATAGCCGAGCTTCATGGCTGTGTTTGTGTTGTATTCCAGCTGTATAGTATCTGAAATTAAATCACTAACATCCCATCGCCACACAATTGAAACAAATTTCCCTCTCTCATTACACTCTGTCGCTCGTGAGCACATAAAGAGAAGTGTTGGCAAGCTAATATTTGATGCTGTTTTGTCACCAACAAGCCTCGATAAAATGCTCCAATTTACCTTTGGAGAGAACCAAAAATAAGGTGTTTCAATAGCTATCCATTTAAACAACCGCCAGTGAATTCTAGCACTTGGTTTTCACTCTAATGAGTAAAAAGAGCTTTCAATTCAAACAAATCCCACTCAGGACAGAAATTAAATAATTATTCTGTTTCTACTCACTATGGTTTGTTAGTCTTAGTTGTTTGATGAGAAAGTGATTAAATGTTAAATGATTAAATTAAGAATGAGTTTAACTGCTGCATTATTCTGCCGCGCCGAACTGAGGAAGAGCTCATGACGTCACGGTTTGATCTTCAGTTGACCAATCAGCAGAATAGGAAGTTTCATTCCCGCCCACATGTAGAGATGAAATATTCAAGCTGTTTATTTGTTTTTCTATTCCTGAACGAGAAACAAAAAATCCAAGTTGAATTCTTGTTTTTCGTTTTTTGGGGAAAAACTTTCAATTTTTTTAATTGTCCTTTCAACTTTCAATTTTAAATCAAAAAACGAATGCACGAATGATACACGGATTCACCGGGACATGATCATTAATAACGTTGTCAATATTAATATTTCTCTCTACAAACGCATGGATTCGCTTCAGAAGACCTTTGTTAAGACCACGGAGCCGTGTCGAGCAGTTCTTTGATCGATGGATGCACTTTTTGGAGCCTCAAAAAAATCATTACCCATTCACTCCCATTCTACCACTTGAAAGAAAAAAGGATACGTGGTATTAAAACTCTAAATGAAGGTTTACTCACTTGAAGGTGAGTAAAACATGGGGAAATTTTGTTTCTTGACTGAAGTATACCTTTAAGTGAATAGTATTTTTAAAACATTTATATCAGTTGTGATTGTTAGGAAAAATAAATTTGTTCATTTTGTTATAAATATAAACATGAGATGATTACTTACCAACACTCAAAGAAATGAAAATACTTTATTTCTAAAAAAAAATGTCAAGGAAATGAATTAATATTAAGATAAATCACGGTAGCACCACATGACATTTTTTAAGGCTATGGCCAATTTATAGATGTTTAAATAAATGCAATAGACATAATTATGTATTTGTATTTCAAAATTGGTATGTCAAAAATCCTTATACAGATATACATTATTTTCTTTGGTGACTATACAGAATTTATGAGTATACAGAATGTGAACATTCAAATATACATATTAATATAAAGGGAATATATGTATACTATGCAGAATGCAAATTAATATCACAACAAGCTGCTAAAAAGGTATATGCATATAAAAATAGTAGGTTTACACAGAACATTCACAAATAATACATGATTTATGAAATTGAAAATTTTTAAATTTAACAAAACATGTCTGTATGTTGAATGGCATTCTTTCCAGATGAGAGACTGAGAATGTGCAATGCTGTGGTTTATCATGTAGAGGACGTTCATGATATTTAAAGGGACAGTTCACCCCAAAATGAAGGTTTTCACATTCTCTCATGTAATTCCAAACCTGTATGACATTATTTCTTCTGCAGAACACAAAAGAAGATATTTTGAAGAACGATGTAACCAAACAATGTCACTAAAACAAAGAGAGAGCAAAAAAGCTCTTTTTAAGCTCAGTGTATGAACCGATATGATTAACATTGTCCTTCAGGAAAGGACAGACGGGCTCATCACTCATTCATGTATGTCACATCAGTGAAGGTTGAGTAGATGTTACCTTTCCCTGTTAATTATTAAAGCTCTTTCCTTTCTTCCTCCCGTTTATTACTGCACGCTGACAGCTTTCATTCCACACAGCAATAATCCAGATGAGGAGACTGAATTACATTTGAATTTTGAGGGTCCCGCGCTGAGAATATCAACCCAATCTTGCATATATTAGTATTAATATACCTTATAAATATGAATGCTTTATATTACAGGATAGTCCATCTCCTGCTTGACTAAATGTGGTTAGTGACCCTCAGCAGGCAGGGAAGGCATCTTTCAAAACGTTTAAGGAGCCTGTACGTTTATGCTTGGCCTTTAGATGAAACGCTTCGTCGACATTCAGTGTCGCTTTCGATGGTGCCATGGCATTTGACAAAGCACTACTAGTGTTAATGTCTCCACTAAACAGACTAAAAAATATGGCATTGAACAATGAAAGATAATAAAAGAGAAAAGGGGTATGTGTTTTAGCCTAATTTGATCATTTTTTGTAGTGTTTATTTGTAAACTAATTAAAACATTACCTTATTCTTAATGCCTTATGTTAAGCAAAATGTAATTTTTATTAATGTAATGTATATTTAAAAATAAATCATTTGTCTAATATATTTTGCTTTTATATACAATCATCATGAATATTTTTTGGGTGCATTATATACATAACTTAGCAATAATGATAACCGACTACATTATTCCTCATATTATCTGGCAACCTACCCTACCATATATGGAAATAAATAAACATAACATTTCAACTTAATAAAGGCTGTGTGGATATAAGAGAATAAAACAGCTTTATTAGAAAAAAGTCATTTATACAGTTTAGCGGTCACAGTTTAGGGGCAGTTGTGGCCTAATGGTTAGAGAGTCGGACTCGTAACCAAAACGTTGCTGGTTCGATTCTCAGTACCGGCAGGTAACAACTGACGTGTCCTTGAGCAAGACACCTTACCCCCGTTTGCTCCCCGGGCGCTGCAGTGATAGCTGCCCACTGCCCCGGTGTATGTGTGTTCACGACTTGAAGTGTGTGTGTTCACTATTCACTGGTTGGGTTAAATGCAGAGGTCACATTTCGGGTATGGGTCACCATATCTGACAAAAAATAGGTCACTGGTCACTATATAAACATTTGACACAGATTGATCAAGAATTCCAGAAAGGTGTGTAATAATCTTAATAAATGTTATTAAAAGGCTTTATAGGTATTATCTTTTTGTAATTGCATATCTATTTTTGTTGGTTTTATAAACATAAATCAGATTACAGTTCCTATTCAGGGTTGCTAACTCTCTCACCGAATTGGGCTACTTTGTTTTTCTCAGCAGGTTAAAATTTGACATATTCATAAATTGTAGTTGTAGTAATAATAAAAACTGAATCTGACAATAAATCTGTAGATGATTTTATTTATGTAAATACAGTATACTATGTCAATGGTTACTATTATACAATTATTTTAAGTGTCTAATTCATAACAGTGGGTGTAAAATATGTATTTTATGTTTGAGAGTGGCATATTTTGAGTTGTGGTGTTTGGGCTATTTTTGGGTTACTTTTGTTGCAAAAACCTGGCATCCCTGATCCTATAGTTTCCAGTACTGCAGATAATCGCACAAGTGAACTGTAATATATAATCCTGTTTTTGTCTTGAGGCACAATAAATCACATTTGCTTTGAAAATGCTGTCAGTGTTCAGTTGATATATTAAGTATGCTAATGTAACAATGATCATTGTTGAAATGTGTTTCGTGATGAATGGCCACGTCAGCTCCTTCAGTTTATACAGTATAGCTCTTTAAAACATTTAGCTGAATTTTACGCAAAATGCATAATTATCACCATTAGTAACTTAAACACATGGGGAGAATGAGATTGTGGGAGAACGACTGCTGGTGGTCAGTGATTGACACATATACAGATGCTGAATGTAAAGAGATTACACAATATCCAGATATTAGTTTATTCAGCATCACAAAGGAATAAAAAGTCTATGTTGGCTTTATATTAGTCTATCTCATTCTTTGCTGTAATGTAAAAATGTTCATTCAGGATGACAGTCAGAGCATTTGCAGTACATGAATGCATTTGGTAAACTAGTAATTTAGCGATGCTAAGCTTCAAAATACTGGAAATACCGCTCTATTTTTAAACGTTAGTAGTACCGCAAGTAATGTTGCATATACGTATTAACATTCATTTGAACACATCTGTTATTTTGCGGTGTTTCTTTTCTAAATGAATCCGTGTTTTGAATGACTCGGACGAGATAATGATTCAGTGATAAATCAGCCGTTTTAAACAAATGATTCACTGACTCTGTAAATAGCTGTAAAAGTTCATATACCTGTGACATCAGTAAAATTGTGGTGTTAAACCCTACAAAAAAAGAAAGAAAAGTGTGTATATAAAATCTAAGAAATAAATTACAATCACATGTAGTATTGCTAGTGCTGTGATTATGAAATCATAATCAAATATGACATAAAGTGACTGACTACAGTATTGATAAGAATTAGAAACAATATAAGAAGCAAAAGTTTAGCAACATAAAATAGACTAATATACTAAGCTTCATGGGACTGGACGAACAACAATCCTAAAGCGTACTGTAGGTCTATGTTAAAATGATTATACATCACTGTTACAATTTTTTTTTAAATATAATTCTTCATAATTTACATAATTGTTCATGTGTCTTCATTTAACATGATCTGGGAATTGCTTTAAAGCTTTAAAAGAAAAGCACATTACATTATTCATGTATGAAGGTTGGTAATTGTATTCAGTTCAATCAAACTTTCATCATTCCCTATGTGTCCAAAAATGATCTTAAAATTCATTGCATCATTGGTCTATTTTGTCTTGTAAACAATAATTAAATCATTAAACTTTGTTCTTCTTGTAGCTCAACTAGTAGAATATTGCATTAGTGCAAAGGTCAGGGGAACTAAATGAATGGCTTGAATACACTGTAAGTTGCTTTGGATAATAACATCTGCCAAATGCATGAATGTAAAACATTGCTTTATATTTTCATATATATTCAAGGCGTTTTAAGCAAAACTTTTGTTAAAATAATGTTGTGTTTTTGAGATTTGGATTAAATAATTGATGCTGCTTATACCCGTGAACTAAATAATGCAGTTCACGAGCAACAATGATTCAATTTCAGCTGAAGGATAAACCTTTCCAAATGAAGTTGGCTCCATTTTTTAAAGTCTCATACTCCCAAAGCAAGTGTGACAAATACCGCTGGGCTAAGGATGTCCCCTGAGGACGAGTCAGAAAAACACACCACTCTAATATTGCAGGTCATCTCTTTCAACACAGACAAATGCTTTGCTGCCAACTATTAAAACAAAAAGATCCGCACAGATTGAAATGTCTCCTGTCCTTCAGCGTGTCTTTGCTGGATCATATTCTCTGTCATTCATCTAGTGCATTCAGCTTACTGTCCTCTAGCAGGCACGAGTGACTCTCTAAAGATCTTGTTGTAATCCGGGCCGAGTCAGATGAAGAGGTATTGTGTTCTGTTTGTTCGCATTCGACATGGACGTGTCGCATTCCCAACAGCATTCTCTCTCACTTACCGACGCGATACCAACGTCTGGATACTTGAACCACAAGCCAGGAAGGGCTGGAATCAATCTATAGCCCAACTGCATCTAACTGTTTTCAAATCAGGTCTTTCCTTGTAGCTCAGATGCTGCAGTGCATTATGGGATGTGGGACTGCAGAGGAGATAACACACAAGGATTGTAACTCTGTCATGGGGGCTCTTTAACAGAGAACTTGTCGATAATCAGTCAAAAGAGGAAGGTGAAGAAAAATGAGCAGAAAATGTGATTCTCTTGACCACAGCACGGCTGAAGAAATCGATATATGACACAGAGAAAGGTCAGGCATTTGGAGTCCAGAAGGTTAGTGATGACCAACCAACATGATGTCAAAATTACATAACTAACATTGACTCACAACTCAAGGCTGGAATACACTACACGACTTATAAAATCTGAACTGAAACATCACACACTTGCATGCTTTTTGAACACTTGCAGAGAGAAATTTGTATTTTGTATTCCAGCCTTTATTTCAGAATTGAAATGTAAGCCCGTTTCGGTTTACTTGATTTACGTATAAACCGACTGTTAGTTTTCTTTTTCTTTCGTTGTATTTTACTACTGTACATTAATACACACTCAAATCTTGACATGCATGATTAATTATTCTTTTTTTTGTATTCTTTTTATTATTTATTAATTATAATGTTTGTAAAGCTGCTTTGCAAAAATAAAATTGTGAAAAGTGTTATATAAATAGAGTTGACTTGACATGACCGATATGTTGTTTTTATAAGTAACTGTGATTTTTTTTCACGTTAAAAGAGCAATGTGGACATTTTAGCGGCATCTAGTGGTGAGGTTGTGAACTGCAACCAACGGTTCACTCCACCGCTTGCCTTTTCCTTTCGGAGCACTATGGCGGCTGACGCAGGACAAAGATGTCATCGCGTTTTCACTTCTTTGCCGAAAGAGATACGTATTTTTACAAAACATACAAAATGCTACCTTTGTGCACACAAGCTTAATCTTCTGTTCACATGAGCAGTGAACTAGAAAGCCAGGAAACTCTTCATATCTATAGAGGGCACAGACTTATTTCAAATAAAAAATATCTGATTGTGAAATTTAATTCAGCCGCACTAGAGCACAGAGACTTAAGCATTGACTTTGAGAATGAGCTCGGGCCTTCAAAGAAATCGCCTTCCTCTGATCTGCTCCTGAGATTGGTTTCCAGAATGGATGTGCATATGAGAGTAGCTTAATGAACTGTAAAGAGGGTTTGGCCTATCAGAGGACGAGCGGGTTTGCTTAAATCATCTTTAACTCCACCTTCATGAGTGTCTGTGCTCTTTCTGACACTCTTGATCTATTTGTAAAATGATGTTTTGATGTGAGCCTGCGAAACAAAGTACAGGATTGACCTATTTCAAGCACAAAATGCTCCAGAATTAATCACAAATTCTGATGCCATTCAACACGAAAATGCTGACAACTGTTTAGTGCTATGAAATCTAGAGGTATTTTGCATATTAGGAACAAGAATAATATGTGGAAATGGAGAAAGAATTCACAAAATACAAATGTATCTGCAAACAAAGAGGTCTGTTTATAGTTTTATAATATTATGGTCTGATATATTACTGATATATTTGCCAGCTCTTTCTCAATGATATCTTTCTGGTTCGCATATCCTATTCTATAGCCTCGATTTACTGTTCTGTCATCTTCCTGTGCCGTGTAATGTTAGTCGCTTCTACCCGGCAGTAGTCTAATACGGTCTACGGCTGCATGTGGTTGACGGGAAGCTCTTCAGGGGTGTCAAACTACAGGAGTGACCTTGACAGAAAGACAAAGTGAGAGAGGAAGAGAGAGAGAGAGAGAGAGAGAGAGAGAGAGAGAGAGAGAGAGAGAGAGAGAGAAAGAGAGAAAGAGACAGCAACCATACATCTGTAATACTATCACAAATCCAGGCGTTTTCTTAACATATGGGGACGGTTGTGAAGACGTAATCGGCTTTGTGTTAATACAAGAATAAGCTCACCAGCGACTGAGGCATGCTGGGTAAAGCTCCTCGACACCCTATGGGTAGCAGGTCTAAAAACAGCAAGTAGGTTACAATGTAATTCTTTTTCGCAATATTTAGTTCATAAAATAATTTTGTTGACCTCTTCAGTATAGAATACAAAGCATAAGAGAAGCTGCTAGGGTCTTCTATGTGCTTGCTGATTTGATTGCACAATTTACAATTCATTTACTGATAAATCTATGACATATTATTATATATTACCATAAAAGCCACAAAATAGTTGAAGTATAATAATAAAACTTCATGTTAAATACAGTTATATAAAGTAATACAGTAAGAAAGAAGAAAAGTCTTCAACATAGACCCAAGCTTATTTTTGACCTTTTTTTTGTCAGATATGGTGACCCATACCCGAAATGTGACCTCTGCATTTAACCCAACCAGTGAATAGTGAACACACACACTTCAAGTCGTGAACACACATACACCGGGAGCAGTGGGCAGCTAACACTGCAGCGCCCGGGGAGCAAACGGGGGTAAGGTGCCTTGCTCAAGGGCACGTCAGTTGTTACCTGCTGTTACTGAGAATCGAACCGGCAACCTTCTGGTTACGAGTCCGACTCTCTAACCATTAGGCCACAACTGCCCCGCATGACTATTATTAGAAGAAAGCAATAAAAAGCATGTCCCAAGCATTCCCACATCCCACCATGTTAATTTAATCACCCCCGTGAGATATGCAATGGTATCATCCGATGCGCAGTAAGATAAGGTGTTTGATCCACGGGTTCGAGCGAGCGGAAGAGGCGCTTTCACAGGAACGCTCCTCTCTCAGTGATCACTCATTCAGAAACTCTGCACAAGCCACAGACTCGTGGCTATATTTAGCTCGAGATCACCATACTGCCTGCTGAAGATTAATGACCTGTAATGGCAGGAGAAACTGCAGGTAAAGACACGGCTGCCATTGATGGAGAACAATTGGCACTCGGCGGCGTAAACAAACGTTGCTTCTCATTAGAGGTTTGATCCGGTTCCTGTTCACATCTCGAACTTTAATAAGGATTCACTCACATAAGTAGGTCACGTACCATGTTCTGCTTAAAGAGACTATTTGTCATGTTTAAAACCTGCAGAGAAGGTAAAAACATTTCGGTAAATGCACATTCATCTTAGTGCTAATAATAATCATCAATATTAATAATAATTGTTTGGCCAGTTTAGGTAAGGATTACTGAGGAAAACTCAATACTGCATATTTCTTACCTCATAAACTGAATACTGCATGTTACATAAACTTCACATGACCTTGCTGTAGATTGTTTAGTAAATAACGGTGTGATTATTCATCCAGAGGTGGACATTATTAGTTTTTTAAGTTTTAATTCACTACATTACAAAGCATATATTATACTTTTTACTCCACTACATTTCATGAATAAATGTTCTTTTTTACCTTTCAATACTTTCTTAATACTTAATTCAAGTATTTTTACTTCTGATATTTTGCGTCAGTATTTTTACTTTTTAAAGTGGAAAAGTACTAGATTTTTATTAAAATGCAATAATTTTTGTAAAATGTATTCATGAAATGTAGTTGAGTAAAATTATTGCATATGCTTTATAATTGAACTTTTTCAAAGTAAAAACAATCTAAAGTAAAAATACTTGAAAAATGTACTTGAGTAAAAGTAAAAATACTTAAGTAATGTCCACCTCTTGTTTTATATATACAATTATTCAGTCTGGAATCAAATGGACTCGACCAAAAGACAGGCTTTCAAAATAAATCCCAATTGACTGACATACTTGTTAATGTGTATCTATTCATAACATTTTGACAGACATTTCTTTTTTTGAGTTTTAAGTACAGTCTTGAAAACACATAGGCTAAGGGTAATTAAAAATTGCAGAAATTTGACATGTTTTGAGAAACTATACAAACGATTTGAAAAAAACATTTTGATTCAGTTAGGTTGTATTTCTGTTGGTCAAACGTTTGTGTAGTGTTAAAAACTGAAACAGGAAGTTCTTCTGGACCAGCGTTGGACCAGTGCCTTCCAAAGTGGTCCGTACAGCGCAAGAGTATACGCCTCATCATTTCTTCAAGATTTAGCGTAGATGTATTGCACCATTTAAGTATTATGTTCAATACCTGAGATTTCCTTGGATAAGTGGCACGGCTTATCCACAGGCAATTAACCAACTGCTTTAGCTATCAATACAACTCCATCAAAGCAATGCTTTAATAACACGCAAACAATCTGCCTGCTCTACAAATTACACGTGGAATAAAAACTCACTCACAAAACTCACTCACAAAACATTACATGTTCCGTGGCTGTATGTTCTTTCAACTTGCATGTGCCAGTCGCTGTCAGAGTGAATTCTCTGCTCTCTGCCTGACTGCAAGCGAAAATCACAGTAATTACAGATTCACAGAGCGTAACATTAATTACAGAGCTAGAAAACAAACAAACTATGTCTTTAAATACCCGTCAAAGATTTAGTCTTTTCAGTTTTCCCATGTCAGCTTCATATTTAACGTGATGGAGAGAAATGCTTTGGCTCAGCAACTACTTAACTCTTAGCAGAGATGTGTGGATGTCGCACGCGTGTGCCGGCGCTCTTGGCTTTGTGCAGAGAGTCAATAGTTCTTCCAACCATTTTAGTAGTGGCATTTTACTACACTTAAGACTTCCCTAAAGGTTTTTATGTCAAAGGGGGCAAAGTTTGGCTAGTTAGCTTCTCTCCTGCATGCTGAAAGATTCCATGACTACACTTTAAAGGTGCTGTGTGTAATATCTAGGAGGATCTATTGACATAAATGCAATATAATATACATATCTATGTCTTCTGAGGTGTATAAAGACCTTACATGATGAACTGTTTTGTTTTTATTACCTTAGAATGAGCTATTTCTATCTATGTTCGCTTTCATTGAATTTGCAACAGCACTGCTAGATGCCGCTGAAATCTCCACATTTCTCCTTTATTATGATCAAACCATCATTCAAAAAAAGTCATGCATTTAAAGAAAATAAAACATGTTTAGAAAACACATAACTTTCCCCGAGTTAAGCCATATGTCAAATGGTATACACAGCTCAGATGACCAATACATTAACACATTTATGACGATGACTTTTAAAACCACTCCATTCATCAACCAATCGATAATTTAATGCCACAGGAATGCATACAAGAGAAAAACGTCTTATTGAGTGCTGACACATCACGTCACAACATATCTCAAAGAAGCAGATCGGAGTTAATGTAATTTTAATCATATCACGTTGTGAAAGCAGATGAGGAACGACAAGGTCGTTATGGTTACGAGCAGACACGCAAGCCACATCCACATCATTTTCCTGTACACGGCCGAACGACTGTTAAGACATTATGCCGACCTTTGACAATGAGCACGCAAGAGACTCTTACAATGCAATTTATCATTTATAATTCAAGACTCAAAACAAGGTCAAAAAGTGCAATGACGAGCCACCTGGAAAAAAAAAATTATATTCATAATAATGATTAGTATTATTATTGGATCAAACTTTATTTTGGGAAAGTGTAATCCTCAAAACTCTTTATAATCCATATACATACACTTCAGCCATAAATAATGTGCAAAACATTCATTTTTCATGACAATTAATCCCAGTCTTTGCTTCTATTCCTCTGTTAAAGCTTTCCACTCCATTTTGGAACATGGATCCAGGGATTTGCCCCATTCAGACACAAGAGAATCTGTTAGGTCAGGCACTGATGTTGGGCGATGGGGTCTGTCTCACACTTGACGTTCCAATTCATCCCAAAGGAATTCAATCAATTTCCCTCACAACAGACCCAGCAAAGCATTTCTGTATAAACCTCGCTTTGTGCACAGGAGCTTTGTTATTCTGGGACAAAAAACTGTTTCCACAAAGTAGAATTTTCCAGAACTTTCTCTAGACGACTTGAATGTAAAATTACCGGAATAAACAAAACAATTATTTATAAAGGTGTACTGTACTTTTCCAAAGCCACTTCCATCCAATGAATAAATCATGAAAACATGAAAGTTTTATAAAGTGTTTGAATAACAGCTTCCAGAATGCTTAAACAGCAATACAGGCAGAGCCTAAAACACAAGGTGTTGAGATGCAAAGGAAATTAACATCAGCTCAAGTCTGCTTAATTAATGCGTATGGATCACGAAATGGATCGGCCAGGGAATTTTCCATCCTTGGATAAATCGGCGTTCCTGTGAAGCGCCCTCGGGTCTCACCGCATGATCTTTAAAGCTGGTTTGTGTATTGATATGAACTGAATGCAATAACCGTACTATGCTTAATGACTCGAAATGAAAGTCCATTTTGAACGGCCGGTGAGCTCAGTATATAGCTTTTGCCTCATCCTGATCCATATATAGCCGTCTTCAGATCCACTTATCACAAGGTGCATGAAACCAAGAATTATTAATGTGCAGAACAGGATTATGAATGTGATTAAATGTTTGTTCTAGCGTTCAGAAAGCTGTTTATAAATTCCATTAAGCAAACTATTGTTCCACTACATTCCTTCATCAGCTTTCTATATTAAGTTGTGAAGTGTGGACTTGGCTGTTCTTTATATTAAAGTTGTTTATGGATTGCAAGTTTACTTTTAAAAGCTGTTCCACTGTCTGTAAATGTCTTTGTTGGACTGACTAGGAAAAGAACATCAAACATCTTTGTACCCAGCAGTATGCAGTCGGCTGCTATTATCCAGCGCTACTCCGGACCACTCTGAATCCAACCCATCATTACTGTGAGCTTTATCATATGCTTACAGAGACGTTTGGGGTTCTACGGGTGATGATGCACTTTAGTAAAGCTTCTGAATAGTGTTTGTAATGTGCAGTAGCCTAGAAAATGTGATCTTTTTGTATGCAGAGAAAGCTGTTTCTCTGTGTTTATGCACAAACAGATTCAGCGATTCAACTTTGACCAGACTGAAAAGTAAAAAGTTAAAAAAACTGTTTAGTAAAAATAGTGACTAAAGACTGAATCAATGGTCATGCTGTTGCCCAGAGGCAGTTATATCGACATCAGACTGTGTGTTGTCTTGTTTTTCTTGCCCTGCAAAACAGTGATGTTTACAGACACTTTTTTCATGTACCAGGAAAAACTACTGTATATACCTGTAAGAAGGCCTGGATTTCTGGAAAAAATCTCAATTACATCTCTCTTTAAACCTTAGACTTCCATAATGCCTCACTGGACCCCGTCTGGTAAATCTGTCTGCATCAATTTTCATGACAACCAGTAGAAAAATGACAAAATAATGAAGAATTACTTCATTTGAAAAACAGTATAGCATTAACAGCATTCCCAGATAGCAAAGATAGCTGATTTAATGTTGAATCAGTGTTAAGAATGACCAATTTAACATTGATTCAACATTATATCAATGATGTTGCCTATCTGGGTTGACAATGGTCTGTTTATAAATTTACAAATAACTCCTTTTAAAGGTGATGTAAATGTTTTGGTTTTATGTTTGTGTTGTAATATTATCAATACTACAGGTTTGAATGTTGTGTTAGCTAATGCTTTTGTCTTGTTGTATTGTGTTAGTTTAGCAATTATAATGTTTGGGTCTATACAACATACATAAAACATTCGATGTTCATACATGCATAACAATGACATGCTCTCGACTGTTCACAGACCAAAATGGCAATTGAATGATAACAGCTTTAGAAACAGCTGGTAATGAGGCATCTATGTATATATATATATATATATATATATATATATATATATATATGGCCACAATAGACTATCTTCAGGGTCATATGCCATACCGGTCAAAAGTTTATGATTACTTACTGATTCTTTATTTATATTTTTATCCACAGTTTAGAATAATAGTAAACCCATTAACACCATGAAATAACACAAGTGTGAATGTGGGAATTATGTTGTGACAAAAAAAGTGAACTCTATCATCTTCAAAATAGTCACCCTTTGCCTAGAATTCGCAAAATCGTACACTTGGTATTTTATCATCCACCTCAACCTATGAGACTTTTAAAATAGTATTGAAGGAATTAAAAGATGCTGGACTGTTTTTTATCCCTTAAAAATATTTTAAATATTAAATAAAACATTTTAGAATTAAAACGTTTTCTAATGAAAGAAATTAAAATGTTGCCATAGTTATATTTTTGTCTACAAAAGAAATCAGAAGCATTGAAAGATGCACCTTCATACTAAACAATGTTTAAGATCGAGAAAATTTAAACTTTTGACCTGTAATGAATTTTCTCCAAAAATACTAAATAGCAACAAACCCCCCACAGTACTTAAAAAGCATTAAGTGTTTTGGACAAGAGAATTCTCTAGTTATAAACTGTTAGCAGCCACATAGGGAACAATTTTTCATTAGAAATAATGCATGTTAACAGATTGTATGTGAAACGATGAGGGCAGCTTTTGGATCTCACCCAAATGCATTATGGGTAAGATTTATTGCTAAGCAAGTGCTGCCCCTGGCCTTTGCTGTTTTTAACCCAAATAACATTCAGCTCTGCATGATTTATGAAACTACAGCAATCTGTTTAAACTCACAGAACATGTTTGAAAATGCTTAGTTCTCTCTCACACATGTCCCTATTGATATTTATACTTGAAGCAAACCCAGTTTGTGTATGTTTTATATTTGGGCAGCTTTCAAACAAAACTCTACCATAGGAAACACACAAAGGGCTATGTGAGAGGAGAGCAGGCTGGAGAATGAAGATAAGGCAAATTGATTGTTTAGAACGACTGCATTTACTTTACACTGCCAATGCAGCTCACGTATGTTTATCATGACTGAATGTACAAATCCAGCAATATTTTAACAAGACCTATAGCTGCCGTGGTCCTCAGATCAGGCCTAACACACGTTTTATGAGCTTGTACTGCTGTAACAAAATACCTTTGATTGCTTTAGCATTAAAAACATTTTAAAGTAGCATTTAAAGAAATGCAGAAATGTACCGTCAATGGCAATGAAAATTTATAAAACTGAGAAAGACGCCGGTTACCATTGCAAATCTCGAATGAGGTTTAAAACCCTCCACAGTGTTTTGAAAACAGGAGAAAGCTGCGCGGCTCGCAATTTTTAGACGCAAATTGTGAACGGCCCCTATGGGTACACTTTCGTTTTGCTGGGATCAATGTGCAGCTGTCACATTATCTTCCATCATGATGCAAACATTTATTTTCACTCATTCACCCACTGTCTTTTCGACACACCCAACGCTGAAGCCCGAACATTTATTTCAAGAGTTAGAAATGTTGCGTTTATAACACGTCCTCCAGCCTCCTCCAGCATTATCAGCACGGCCTCATATTAAAAGCCCAAATTAGCAACACATGACTGACCTTCCCATGAGCAAGCTCTTAAGTGTTATGCCAGTGGGCTATTTCTGTGTTTGTGTGGCATAAGGATATTGTGTCCCTGATGAGCGTATAACTTTACGAAGATAACATGGAAGAATATTTTTGTTGTGTGTGTGGGCAGTACTGCCAAGTTAGCGGTGCCAAGAGAATTGTATGGCCCTGCGGTTCTTGTGTTGGAAGGCATTAGGAAATTACTGATGATTTTACTACATTTGAAAATGTAAAGATTTTTTTTAAAAGGGTCATATCGTAAGGTATCAAATTTTCCTATCTTTACACATAAAGAAGGTTATTATGCACTGTAACATTCACAATTTCTCAGTGGGAAAAATGATCTTTATTTAAGTAAGCTGCAAGAAAGCTTAGTTTTAGTCTGCTTTTTCTGGATGAACCTGTCACAATGTAATGCTGGCTTTGCAAAGAGGCTGCCAAAGACGGGGCGGTTAAAGACTACATTTGAACCACCTGCAATCTCGCAGCTAAAGTGCAGCAAATTGCTGTATCACATGTGAAGAGGACGTTGACATAGAAGCCTTCGACACACAGCAGCAATGGCCTATTAACCTGTAAGCATGCCAAATGGCAAAAAAGTATGCTTAATACTTCACTAACATTTGTGAATGTGAAATTAAAGAGAACGTAACAAACTAAAGAGTGGCTATATATGACATCAAATCACCAAATTCACCATGTTGTTTCTACAGTAGCCCTAAACTGGGAAAAACTGCTCTATAGGACGTTTAAAAAATACGTTATTTCTATTGGCAAAGAATGATGACATCTTTGTCCTGTGTCAGCCACCGTAGTGTTTCGAAAGAGAGGGGTGAGCGGTGGAGTGAGCCGTTGGTTGCAATTCACAACCTCAATGTTTGCATTGAAATAAATGCTAAATTTTGGATTTATGTTCTAAGCCTCACCAAAATCTTTGAGAAACATCAAAATATTGCATCCTATAGATGGTTTCAAAGCAACAAGATAAACACTTGACCACTTTTGCAACGCATGCACACTTTTGTGGCCCAAACGTAACTTCCGGTACACTTTCGCAAAGAATCGAGTCTCTGCAGATTATTTCTGATAACAAGCAAAAGAAATAACAAGTAAATGACATTAGCTAGCAAGTTTAAAGTATGTCTAACCAATATTATTTTGGGTCACTAGTCAAAAAACCATGACAATTATTATACAATAAAATATTAATATAAAGTAACATGAAATTAAATTAATGAAAATATATATATAGTTATATTATTAGCCACTAGCCGTACCGATCAACAAACACAGACCGGAAGTTAACTTCGGACCAGGCTTGTGCGTCCGATGAAACCGTCTTTAATATATACTTATCGCACATGCAGACATTTTAAAAAGAAACCAGGACTCTCGGCACGCCATTTGGCTCCAACATGTAACATTTACCATTATGTATTTAACTCTTCTGAACCACAGAATGTGGCAGGTGCCCCCCTGACAGCAGTAACACAGTAATACAAGCTTTATCCAAGTAGCGTAAATGTCTTTGTTCCTGAGCAGCAGAGCATCAAGGGTATTAATGAGAGTGGAGATATTGAAGGCATAATGCATTAGAGTATTTAAAATTTTATATGCCTTGGGTAGGTAAGTCTGAAGGAAATCTACTTTGAATACATTACCATTAAAAATTAAACAAGATTGACTCGGGCGATTTTTGCTTTTTATTTATGTTATGGAAAATTCTCTCTGTTAAATCAAGAATGAGCTTCCTACCCGATAAAGGAGGAGCTACCGCCGTCCTTTGTGCCATAATTAAGTCGCATTGAAACGTATGTGAAATGGGAGGATTTCTACCGTTAAATCCTTCAAATTCAATTGACAAAAATCCATTTGTATGTAATCCAGTGAAAATTAAGCTCCATCAAAGCATGCTTTCTCAGTGCAGTGGTAATCTGCTAACTGTAACTCATACAACTGTACATCAATTATTTATAGAGAGGACAAGGGCAAGTTTTCTTATAGCAGATACTAAATAATAAATAAAAGCTATTCTATGGCTTTTTTCTCGTAAGCCAGCCAGAACCTAAGACGCAGTGTGTTTTCCTAGTGCACAGAAAGGATGGAAGTGACATGTCTAGCCGTAGTAAAGTATGCTATTGATTATGTTATAATGTAGATGCATTACCAGAGGTGCGATTTACCAGCCTAACAGATGGAACAAACACAGAGTAAAATATTTTATTAGTGTTAACAAGTTTATTGTACCGAGTAACAGATGAATTTTTGCCAAAATAGTCAGAGTTTAATTGGATGCACCGCCTTTGGCACCAACAAGAAAATATGTGGGAAGTGTTTTCTCCTTCCTGTTGAAAGTTTATGAGCCGGTTTATTTATATGATTACACAGTCAACTGCATTTATTTGCTCTTAGAGTTATTTTACCTGGCAGAACAGACTTGTGACCCATTTTGGGGTCATACCTCATCACTAAAATAGGCACAAAAGAGCCAAAAACAAGTTAGTCCCAAGTCTTTAAACAATGTTATTGTCAGTGCAGGATCAAATGGTTAAGATGATGTATGTGCTACTCTAAATAAACAAGCAGGGAAAATATCAGGGTGCTTGATAAATTCATTCGTACTTAATCAAAGGCCAACGGAGGCTGGAAATAATTTCCTCTCTGTCAACGTCTCATGAAAAACATTACAGTTGTATTAATGTGCCGTCACCTGTGAAATGCATGCTTTTCCTCACTGACTGTTTCATAACAATCTTAATTAAACAAACAAATGAAGAATGATGTTTTACTGAGATATGGAGAAATATGAAATAGTTGTTTACGAAAACTAAGAGACGGAGCTTTTTTCCCCAGAGGTCTTCACTGCATCAATACAGCACCAGGCCAAAGAAACAAGGTGGGAACTATTGCTCGAATGTTTTTGGTAACCTCAGGAGCACTGCCTGCTGGGTTTTAGGCAGTTGAGGAACATTCAGCTGCACACAACAATGCTTTTTGATCCATTGTTTATTCACTGCAAGACAACAAGTCATGGGACTTTTTCAGATGATCAATATCCACAGCCATTTGTATCCATAATGACTAAACAAACATATTCAATTAAAAACATGTTGGTGTTAAAGGTCACCATCATTTTTTATTTGATTTACGCTAGCATCTCTCTCTCTCTCACACACACCCTTTCTCTATCTCTTTATATAAAATATTGTTTCTAAATATTGATCAGATAATACATATATGATTCATTTGTAACATTTTTATGGCTTTTATTTAGATTTTTATCAAATATCAACACAAAATCCACAACAAATCAAAAATTGTATAAAAATTTTGGACTGCATTAGGGATGCACGGATCCGATACTCTGGATCAGAATCGTTGATACAGAACTTTTTTGCTGGATCGGGTATCGGACTGACGGGTTCCATTCAAATCAGTGAAGTTAAGTGTAAGTGAGTTACCCGTAGAGGTTACCCGTTTAATTTTTTACGTGTACACTACATTAGCCAAAAACATGCTACATACAAAAACAGATTGCAAACATACTAGCGAACCAGAATACCTAACCAGTGAGAATACTAAAAACATCTGCTAAAAGGTCAAACAGGTTTGTGTAAGGACAAAGCAGCAAACAGCTGTTAAAAATACTGCCGTCATTGCTATTTGCATCCTTCAGCCTCACCTTCCTTTCCTCTAATGATGTCTTTTTAATTGTGTGGAGGTGGAAGTATTTCCCTGCAGTCTCTGCACGGCCTCAGTGGGTGGGAGTATGGCAGGAGACACAGATACAACCCGCTGAACTTGAAGGAGACAAACAGCGTGAAAGCAGAGAGACGTCTCTGTGTGAAACCAGTGTAAATTCACAGAACATTCACAGTTCAGAGTGGAAGGTTCTGCTTTACGAAACCTTCCCTTCATTATATCTCTGCACATGCCCCATTAAAAATCTGTATCTTCCAGATTAAGTCAAATTTTAGTTCCCCATGGCAGATATTTTGTTCCTATACATTCTACAAAAGTTCACTAACGTTCTCTCTGCGAAGGTTGTGTGCATGGCAAAGGCTGAATAGTCTTTAGATCACTCAAGGCTAAACAATGGGTGAGGAAAATCATATCTGGACCTTATGTTCTGTGGTATCTTCAAATCATCTTGAAATCCTGTTTGCCTTCCCCTTTGTTATGTTTTTCCTAGTGAAAAGAAATTCAAAGAGAATAGCAGTTGTGAAGAGTGGATGTTACATCCTATAGAATGTCATCTTATGTTGTCATATAAAAGCAGGTTCACAGAAAGGACAAGTTATTACATTTTTATGAACAATTACAAGGAGAATTCTTTGCAAAAGCTTGCATCGACGAATCATTCACAATAACACCAGCAATGAGCATTTAGAAAATAAAGAGGGCAAATTTTGATTTAATGCGGACGTTTAAACAAAACAAATCCGCTGGGCTCTAATGTCTCAAAAAATAATCAATCCCTTTTGTTTGTTAGTTTAAAGCCGAATCGATGTGAAAAGTTGTTTGTCTGCCTTCTTAAGAGGCACCTTTGTTTACTTTGAAAACGCTGGTATACACCATTAAGAAAGACGACGACTGGAGCCACAAGTATTGAGTTCTGAAGATGCCTCGTTCTTTTTCTTATCTCACCTAAATTGATTAAAATATAAGAATCTTCTAAAGCGTCTGAAGGTGTGTGTTTCTGTAGCTCAATGGGTAGAACATGGTGTCTGAAAACCAAGATTGTGTGTTTAATCACCGGGGAACACATATAAAAGGTATACTTTTGAATGCAAGTTGTTTTGGATAAAATCACCTGCAAAATGCATAAATAAAATACTTGCATCATAAACCTCAACCTATACTATAAACAAATTTGGTGTAGACGCATCAGTACTTACATTCAAACTGATATAGGCTACGGGACTTCTTCCACATATCTAATATGCTGGAAAGTATAAGAAAGTATATTGTACAATACATCCAAAAACAACAGTTTTTTATTACAAATGAGCTCATTTAAGACAGACGGAAAGGTCAACAGAACTGGTATCAGCATACAGTACTGTGAAGTGCCAACATAACCAGGCAAGATATTTTGTCACAGTTGGTACGAAACCAACCCTGCTGATACCAAATGTTGACAGCATCCGTCCAGAACATTTACTGATAGCTTAACACAGTTAGCCCAAGTCCAAAGGTTTAAAAAACGCTTGAATATGCACGAGGAGAAATCTTTCCCAGCGTGCAAGGAGGTGGGAGGTGTCTGCCTTCACGTCTCCGCTCTCCATTCTCTCACATTCATCTTCCCTGGCATGATTGACAGGTTGTGAGCTGTCAGTCAGCCCAAATGAGAAGAGCCATCTGTCTAAATCACGCGGCTTCCGAAGCGCCTGCGACACTTGCGACGCTCGGAAACGAAGGAGGCATCACAATGCTTTCCACTAGGAAAAAGCTGCAAGAAAGCATGCTGTCAGTGTGTGCATTAACATGGAATTGGGTTCAGTACTCCCCTATTGATCTGTTTACATCATAAAGGAAGTTGTAAAGTTGACGGGTGTGTGGTTTCCGGGCCCCTGGCTGCTGAAGTGACACCCTGCACAACATGAGACACCATGTTCGAGTCACACTTTGTCTGATGAAACACGCACAAAATATGTCACCCGAAAGAGCACAACAACAACAAGTTTGGCGGAATAACATTTTGCTATGATAAATAAGTCATCTCGATTATTATGATCTCAATTGTCTCAATTATTATTATTATTATCTCAAAGATTTAACTACTACAACTACAACTACTACTGCTACTAGTACTAATAATAATAATAATAATAATAATAATAATTAAATAAAAATAATTAAATAAAAGTAGAATAGAATAGAATAATAACAAATTAACAAACACATTGGCCTTCATGTACTCTACTCCCAGGGCATCATGTGAGTCAGGACCCCTACAGTTTTTAACCACGGTAAACTCACCGCAAAGCACATTCTTACAAACCTATTTCTATATCATTTTACTGCATGCATTGCTGTAATGTAAAGCCACAGGTGTTGCTATAAGGAAGTGTCATCATTTTCCAAATGACTCCGCAATGAACCGTCTTCCCTTCTGTCTTGTGAAATGAATATTGCGAATGTTCTGTTGATGTGTTTTACGTGCTCCCGTCGAACAAGCAGAATTCACAGTGCAGTCACAGCAGTCAAACTCCTTAACAATGCTTCATAATTACTCCCATAATAATGCCCATTTATCCAGTAATTGTAATCATCAGACTGCCAGCACTCACCAGCATTCATTAGCATTGGCTTGGAGTTACTGGGATCATCTGCCGACTTATGTTGGTCTATGGAGATGTCATTTTAAGATGCTTTGTGTATAATTGCCTGCTTTTGTCTATGATTAGATGATTATACCTTGATCGCTTTTTTCTTTCGTTTTTGAGAAGCTGCGATTTGCTTTTGTATGCCATTTAGAGCGAATGAAAACAGAGTCGATCATACGTTACAAGTTTCACAACAGTTTGACCCATGTTTGGATGTTGTATTATTGTGAAAAAGTGAGGCAAAAATCACAGTATGATTCGTCGCACATAGCCAGGGAACTTTGGCTGCTTTCATTGGCAAGGCCGCCCAAGAGGCCATATGACTGACAGGTAAAGCAACCAATCACGTTTTGTTTTGTGCTAATAAACACTATCCAGAGAGCAATAGCAACACCTGCAAGACATTAGCTTATAGAAAATACAGCAACAATGCTGCCAAAACAATCATGTAGATCAGGGTTTCCCAAACGGGTTTGCGAACCCTATAACTATTTTATATCACATTTTATTAATATGTGCATTTCCTGAGAATTACATTCGATTTTTGCTGTCAGTACAAAAACAATGCAGTCCTGCTCACTATTGTCATGACACAAGATACCAGATGTTTATGAATGAATGAACATTTTACATTAACAATCCACGGCCATATGTCAGTTTGCTCAATTCAGCTGTGTGCACAATAAAATGTGATATTAAAAACAGCATTTGATATGTGACAGATGTGCTGTAAAGTGGGGATGAGGAAGGCATTTTCTTCTGCACGCTAAAGCATTAAACACACACCTTGACTGCTGCTGCTAGTGTATTTCTTTTAAGATTATATGTATATGACATCCAATTTAGTGAGTGGTCAATATAATATATAATCTGGGATAAGATTTTAAGCCAATATTCAACATATAGTATAAATAGTACAAATTGCAATCCTACAGCATAAAAAATATTGTAAACTTCCCTTGTGTGCTAATAAAAAAACACTGTTTCTGATTATTTTAATGAACAACGACCAAAAACATGGAAATTCTGTTCTTCTGTTGACAGAAGAACCATCTGTCTGGGAAAGCGAAAGCGAGGTAAACTAATAAAAGTGAAAAGCATCGAACTCGAGAACAAAACTGCAATGCAGATCAGTCATGTGCAGCATGTTGCAGCACGTTTTTTTAGAAAGAAATGTTCCTGTGTGACTCTGTGATGCTCGACACAAGTATCACAGCTTAAATCTATCTCACGGTGTATGAACACAACAAAACTCAGCCAAAACATCACCTCCGAAATGAATATTTCATGTTGGAGATAATTTGAGGGCGCACACAAGGGCTGATGGGTAAAAGAAAATAGGAAGAAGTGTTAAACAGCAGTTCTTGGAGTTTATTATGCGAGTAGGGAAACGGCAGTAAACATTTATTTTAATGTACTGTGGAGGAATAAACGGCACAATGTGATATTTTCCACAAAGTTGAGCGTCGTTTTTTGGGTTGCAAATACCAGCAAATGGTCATGTTTATGCAAACCCACGAGACTGTGGAAACAGACAGATAAAG
Organism: Oreonectes daqikongensis; assembly: GCA_026939265.1. Lineage (NCBI taxonomy): Eukaryota > Metazoa > Chordata > Actinopteri > Cypriniformes > Nemacheilidae > Oreonectes > Oreonectes daqikongensis. Next base: position 10,272,471 of record JAOTQM010000339.1, on the reverse strand, counting down.
CTTTGATTAGAAATGAAACGCTGATTCGATTCACAATTCCGCATGACTAGAGTGAATCTGTGTTTACACGGCCCGAGTGACTCCCTGCCTTGTGTACTGTGGATGTTATTGATCGTCACACTTCATTTGCAGCAATAATCTTTGCTTCGCTCACAGCTGACAGTCACAATTGACATGAACACATAGAGTAAGAGGACAGGAACAGAGAAACAGATAAATTACAGAAATCAAATCTTAACAAATTTATGAATAATTTAAAAAAAGTGTATTCTTGCACTTTTGAAAAGTGACCAGATATTTCATCTTGTTTTACGAAAGAAAATATAAGAACTAGGTAGGTTTATGTTTAAAACAAAATGGTAAATTAAATCTACAATAAGTTACTGGCAACCTGCTGCAAAACTACAACAAATGTTTACAGAATCAAAATTCGTAATCAAGTTATAACCAAATTTGGAGATAAAGAGATAATACTGATACTGTTCACACAGAATGTGACAGATGGAGATCTTTGGCAGCGTCACGTCTCGCACCTTGATCATCACGTTTCAAGATGTAAGTTAAAATATTCAAAAAACGTCTCGAAATCTGGTTCATCCAGCTGTTTTTGAAATACAACATTGCACTAACTAGAAAAACATATTTGGCATTTAGGTGGTATTGAATTACTCCAATTGAAAGTTGCCTAGATATACATACAGATTAAAGACATATTTTTAAAATATTTCTTATATTAAATGAACGTGTTAAACTGACAGATCCAACATACTATAATTATTAATAAAATGATCCCCCTTTATTTATCTTGGCACACCGGCCCATTGCAACAAAAAGAATCAAAATAATATTTTTAAGCACCAAAATGAAAGGTTGCATCTGGAGAACCATCCCCCTCAAGTGCCTTTTAAAGAAAGCCTTGTGTTTGTCTTGAGTATAGATTCATCAAAATATGAGCACTGGGTAAAACCTAATTCGATTATGTTTCAGCTTTATCTCTATAATTAGTCCCGGAGTGATTATGAATAGAAGAGAGAAGCAGACATGCTCTTTCTAACCAGTTTATTGCCACTATGGACGTCAAAGACCTGCTCTTTTCAATAGAAAACGAGAAAGAAACGGCAAAAATGTGAATACCATCTTGAGCCAAATGCACAGGTTTCTTGACTGACTAATCCATCGATCTTGCCAGGGCTGGGCACAGATAGTTCTCGACTCAATGTGTTTTTTATCACCTCGAACCAAGGTCCCCATCAAAGGCTCATGAAATTCAGATACACCAGTTTTTTTTCCAACTTAGTCACACTATTTTTTGTAAAGCCTCTGGAAGTCGCAACTCCTCGACACATCCGCCCCTTGTTCCCTTTGTTATTCTCAACAAATGTCACCGTCTGTCAACCTCTGCTGTTATTGTATTTAACAGTTTGATGTTCGGTGTTCTTCACATCACAAAGCAAATTAGGTAAAACTTTAAGTTGTATTTACTGACATGCATAATTCATTGCGTGTTTTAGGCTGAAATAAGATTTGACATCCAAACACAAAGAATACACGACAAGACCGTCCCTCCGGATGATTTCTCTGTATAATGTGTTGCTTTTTGTGAAAAAGTTCACATATTTTTATGGTCATAAAGAAAACTGCCATAATTCTGTTACTTTCTAGCTGACATGTGTTCTGAATCACCTGCTGTAAAATATCATTATGAAAATTGATTAATTGTACTTTATTCTTTCTTGTTTTATGAATCTTCTAAAACTAATTAATTTTACGAAAAAAAACAGACTCTGACACGAGCATCTATAATGCTTTTCTGACACATTATAAAGGACATTGTTTCTTTAGCTTACAGCGATTCTCACAGTTTACAGTACGAGGGATATTCTCATTGTTGCTATAGCGAGCGTCATTTAGCTGGGATGATAATAAATGTGCCTTCTTTGTAATGCGTGACAAAGACGGTCTAAAATGTAAAGGAAGTATAAATTCTCGGCTTGGCTATATAATGAACTGTCAGAACAGATAAATGTAAAATGTTCCTTTTTTATCGATTGAGGCTTTATATAAAGTGAAGTGGAGCTAAATTAACTTTATACACTAGTACATGTCATTTTTTACATTTTCTATGACTACCATTAACCAGTGAACCTTTTATAACTTCTTTGGCCTCTTGTGACCGTTGTAAACGTGACATGCTTGACTGCTATCAAACTAATCCTGTCTGGATTCCAATGGGTTTTAAATAACACAGGTGTGAAAGCACATTAGTCTTCAATCCCCAGTGTTTGTTGTGGAACTGGAATATGATTCGTTCTTTTGGAATCAGACTGAACATTGCTAGCAGGTTCATTCTTGTGAAACGGCAAACACACACGGTCATGCCGTCACCTGCGGTGGGAGGCGGATAGAGACCCTTATCAGACACATATCCAGGCAACACTGCTTCCTAGCCCAAAGGCAGCCCTGCAGATGTTTACTCTAAGATATCTGTCAACTCCGAGAACAGTTAACAATAACAACATATTGTACATACCAGGTATGAGTTTTGGGGAATGTCAATTATTTACACTGTTCTTCACACATTCCATTTGAACGTACTGCTAAAAAGAACAAACACTTTTTTTATTGTTTATACTGTAATTTTTTTTGTCTTTCCCTTTTTCTATAGGGGTGAATTCACTAAGTTGTGCCACTTTGGACATCATATATTAGCACAAAACTGTGTTATTTTTTTAACGATCCAGAAAGTCACTGTGATTCTTGACAGAGTGAAATTATAAATGATATATATCGCATTAAATAAAAGTATAAAATAATTAGCACAGAAAGCGTGTAATAAACATTTGCAATATGTACATTTTCTTTTGATCAAATGGTGATGATGAAGCATTTTTACATGGCATATATATATATATATATATATATATATATATATATCACTTATATATATATTATATACATACATACAAACAAATCTAAATTATAGTACACATTTAGCAAAAATTAACAAAGATTTTGAAAATAAACTGTTAATAATATATTACTTTATATTATATATTTAATATAATATTTAATTTAAAGTAGCATAAGAGAGATTTATCCTGTTAGTTTATTTATTTTTATCACATTTTTTCAGTTTATTTGTCAACCCATATATAAGCCCTGCTTGACATTTTGGTGTGTGTTACATAATTTATTTGTCCACATGAAGACAAAAAGTCCTTATAGTTTCAGGCCATGCACCATACATTATGAGGACATGCCAATGTAATTAAAAGACCCAAAATAAACACATTCAATAGATGCTTATTCAAAATAGGTTTAAGGCACAAGATGTAATGGTTTGTACAGTATAGAAACCATAAACCGCACCAATGTGCTTGTGTGTGTGTGTTTATTGAGGTGTAATTGTGTGGAAAACGCATGACAGAAATCCGCCTTTAAATGCATTCAATATACACTGGGTCATAATGTGTACATAGTCCTAGACAGCAACAAAAAGCACACATGAGAGATTTCATAGTGTACTAGACGATGCTTTGTGTGATGTATTGATTATAACTCCTATAGGGTGCCATGGGATGGATGCATTCATGCTGACATATTTCATGCATTTAAATCCTATCCGCATCGATACGATTCCTTTTGTAATATTCCCTGGTGGTCGCATTCGATCATCCCTTATAAAACCAGAGGTGGAGCTTATTCCACTCGACAGTCCAATAAAAAAGTATTGCAACGTTATGACTGTTGTGCAGTTATGCATCCAAGCAAAATTCTCTTATTTACATAGCAAAGAGGTTTTTTTTAATATGACCTTATTTATACAAGCATCATCCCCAGGCTCTACCAATTATTTTACACAATGCAGTCTTTATGCTTCACTCGGATTTGATGTTTGTTTGAACAATAAAGGCTTAAATTATGCATGACCATAAACAGATTTATAATGCGACCTTAAAAGCATAACATGGCATAATGTGCGGGGCTGTCGCTGGCCAGAGAGTGAAATACTGCTGACGCAAGAATCTTTCATGAGGCTGACGCCGGATGAGTGTTCTGGGCCCAGCAGCTGGTGCGTCTGAATCCGAACGCCTGTGACACAGCATTCCTTGTCTACACGGAGCACAACCTTGCAACTTCCTCCTACAACACGCCTCCCCGCGGCCCAAACAAACAAGCCCCTGCCTGACATCATTGCATCAAGCTCAGGGGTCTCGTACAATTTATGCTGCGAATCAGCGGATCTGATGATGACGACTGTTGAGAATCTGTACAAGGCTTCTGTTACTACTAGGGTCATGCTTACATATGTAACGTATTTCGTACAAATGCAACATTCTTCCTGATGCTATTAAAAATGTCAAATTTAACATTTTTCCACATTCTCGTCTACTCATAGAACTAAAGAAAAAGTACAGATCAAATTTAAATCGCATCCATTTTTTTTCTAAATCGCATCAATCATGGTAATGAAATAAAAAATACAGCTATTCGTGTTTGGGATGGCTACTATGAATGAATGCCGTTTCTGAAAGGTCTCAGCAATAGCAGCACTGAACATGATGCTTGGGGGGGATTTAGTTAATCATTCAACAAAACACATTGCAGATAGTATTGGGGTAGCTGGAAAAAGAAAACAGTGCCATCTATTGACCTGGTCAGGAAATTAGGCAAGATATATGTTTTATCTTTGCTAGATAATGCAGTCGTGGGATGGAAAAGTCATGCATGCGCACTTGCTAAAAATCTCCTCCCACGTTTGACTGGTATGTCTCATGCTGGGTAGGTGTTTAACACATATAACAAACAGAGAAGCTGATTAAAATAAAATATCAGTTATGCCTGGAATTTATTCGATTTATTGCTTCCTAAACTCTCTGTAAGTTGCATTTGGAAAAAATGTAAATGTAAATGACAAAAAAACAGCCTAATGCAAAGCATTCTGGGAACCAAAAATTACTTTTTCTGATTTTTTTCTGAATTTCGGTTCCCAGAAATGCTTGCATTATTTTAGTTTTTTCAGTAAAGATAAAGACTTGTTAATGTTTAATGTTCATTTATCTTTGAACAAACTGTTGCCAATAAATTAGATAAATATAAATCTACAGTAAGTTACTGGCAATACAGTAATATTGTCATTTCTACAGAATTTTTTAACAGTGTGCATACACACTGTGTGTCCTGCAACAGGCAAACCACTTTAAAAGCACTTCACATCAAGTCACGTAAGAATCTTTAAAGGCTGACAGACAGTTTTTGCGACCTGAGTGAAAAGACTGGAAAATTGTCAAGTGTTGCCTGAATAGTTTGCTTCTAAATAAATAATAAAAACATCTGCTGTGTATCAGAATGAAAGTGTATTACAACACATTCAATTTCTGCCTTTATTTAACCTATTTATATGTTCAGATGTGTGTCATGTTGCCCCACACCTGTGATGTAATGCTTATATTGTTAGATCATTAAAGTAATATTTTGTCTTAAGGTTAGCTTCCGGCATTCCGCATCATCTTGCTGAATATTAAATTAATTGCAGAAGGCATTTTAAATCATGTATGTCCTCAGTGGTTATGACGTTTATTTAAAGATCTCAGGTTTAAGCTGTAGAAAAGAACTCTAGCTTCATACTATTTTATTCCTCTCCCTTATAATCTTTATGTGAAAAGAGGAGAGAGGGTGTTAAGCTTACCACAAGAAGCTGAGACACTAAATGTGTAATATTCTTTGACAACCTGTGGAAGTCTTTCCTCTTAGGAATCGTTGGTTAATGATCCTCTCCGAGGTCAAAATGAGAATTTGACATTTCAATTTATGCAACCGAATCAACAGCCAGAACTCATTTAGCATTGAAGCATCAGAGTTTCTACTAATAATATTATCCGTTCGCCTGTTATGTGGTGTTGCAGCTGGCTTAAATCATTTGTGAACCTTTACTGGCATCTATGATTATTCCCAGACTGAAAAAACAGGTTTCAAACTGACCAACTCAACCAGGTCTCCAACAATAGCATCTGCCAGATTGACAATGACACATTACGGAAAAAAGGTTCACAAAAAAATGTTAAATCTCTCATAATTTACTCAACCTTACGCTGTCCCATTATTTTTTTCTATTTTTATATCAAACGCAATTAAAGATGTTTTTTTTTATATATTTTTTTTAAAAAACACCTTTTATTTACACGTATAGGCCCCGCTCTAAGAGACCACCCCAAAATTATTATTTTTTTTTTCTTATTTTTTTTTTTCTGAATTCACTATAGGTAGCCTACATGTATAAGCTAAACTATCATTTTTGTTTCATTCAAATATTGAACTACAAAACATTTCTCTAAAATTCCAAATAAAACATTGTTTTTTATTTGCAGGAAATTGAAATGGCACAAACTGGTACAAAAATTGCAATGTTTGCAGATCTTAAAAATCATATTTATGGATAAACAACACAATACTAATTTTTACTTGTTTTTTAGGACAGTTCAAATATCTTTTTATTCGCTTTCTATTCTCTCTTATACATTGTTGTTGAATAATTCCTGGGGTTTGTTTCTTGAAATTCAACAGACACGGGACTGAAACTGACACAATACATGCAGAAATGTTTATTAAAGCTTACTTAGCGAAACTGAAACTCATAAAAGCGCTATGTTCAAATACGGTGACACGACGATAACCCAAAATTTCAATGGTACCTGGGTGTCTCGTGACCAGCAAATGGCTAGCTTTGAACTGAAACCATTAACTTAAGCATTAAATAGTCTTTGACCAAATGGTTTACCAATAAGCCAAAAAAATGCTGTAAGGGTTCAGCCGGTTTTAGCGGGATTAGCATCTAAACACTTTTGACATTTAAAGTATTTAGTAGACGCTTTAATCTTGAGCAATTTACAAAGGCGGTCTACATATGGTCAAACATTTCACTACATTACAACAAGGGAGAATTCTCTTTAAGGAAGCGGTGCATTTTTCAAATGACTACAAAACCGTTTTGCGGATCCTCAAAGCGGAATTGGCAAAACTGGAGGTTGTCAAGGTTGAAAGAGAAAGAAATATCAGTTCCGTTGGAGCGTGTGTAAGTCGGGCCTATCGGTGGAGGAATATTGATTGGATCAGTCAGCACGGACAGAATGGAGATGAAGCGAGAACATTGGGTGAGAACGCGCGGATTCTGAAGGATGAGTCAAACGCATCACAGGAGGATGAGCAAAGTGCCGACACTACTGGACCTGCCAGTGGGGAGTAACAATCACTTCTCGTTTCTGTCCAATAGCTGGAAATGAAGAAAGAGAGGGACAGAGAATTAGAGGTTAAGGATGCTATAAGGTCGTCTAACATACAGATTTTGCCACAAAATTAGGAACCCCACACTCCCTGTGAGCATCCAGAGACACTTGGAGACCATTGTAATATTTAATGCGACATGTACGTAGAAATGTGCATACACATGAGCAAGAAAGTGTCCTTCCACATTAAAACTTCCTCAACAAAACCAATTAAAGCAACAATAATCAAGAGTTGCTAAAGATCCAAATTGTGGTGCAGGCTTACGATTAATATTACAGCTTCTCCATACCATCTTTGTTAAAACTACAGCACCCCTGCTGAGGCGTGATGTTCGCTTGCGCGAGGGCCAGAAAACTAGAAAAATACCTTTCTAATTGGCATACCTTTAAAAGCTTTAGAGATTCGAGAACTGCAATAAACTGTAAAGGAAGTAGTTTTTGTTGACGAAGAAGTGAAAGCCAGGCGTCTCTGTTAAAGGGCCCCTAACATCTCCAAGCAGAGAGCCGACAGATGAGACAAACTCCTGGTGGTAGACATCACATTACACTATTCAAATGGGATTATTTGTGCTTCCATAAATTGTTCACCAGAGAGACCATAATAAAAACACTCATAGTGCGCTGATTTACGCCTGGTACTTGTTTCAACCTCGAGTTAAAAAAAGTTCATACACTAGTTACAAGAAACATATTTGTAAACATGAAGCTAATTACAGCAACTAGAGGTATAGTTAGTCATGTATAATGATGAAAACCAATTTTAGTACAACTTGCGAAATAAATGTGGATACAATAACTGTGACACACTTTCCCTGAAATGACCATCAGTCATTCTGGCATAAACAAGTTCAGAGCTGTTGAGTCGAGCGAAAGCCCACAACCTTTATATTTGGCTGATGTCTTTTATGAGATGACTTTATTGCTCCTGTTAACCTGCATTAGGTGTCATTCAAAAGCGATTAAAATAAGTATTATGGTTTAAGCCTTACATCACGTGCACTTGCTAACAGCACGCAAAACGCTCTCTGCCAACAGAAAACAGTTTAAAAAAGGTGCGTCAAGCACCAAAAAAAATGTGATCCGGGCCTTACTCATGTCACTCCAAACCGGCGGAAGACAAAAGAAGATATTTTGAAGAATGTTGGTAACCAAACAATCAGCCAAAAAAAAAAAGGTTTCACCCAGTTGTGTGTCACCCTTGATCCTTACATTAACCATGACTAGCAGTTAGCACGAGCGTGCGTAACCCACTGTGAGTGACAGCGTGTTGGCCCCACTGACTGTGAGACAGATGGAGCCGCTGATAAATGATGATTCATTAGGTTGATAAAACACAAGATGACATTAAAAATAAATAAACAGCCAAGTTAAATATCGGCTTTAAACTTGAAACTGTCATCACTGGATCACTGAATCCACATCCATATCATGTGGGATTTACATTATTCATGATGTCAAAACTCATGGACATTCCCTCTGCAGTATAACCTGCCGCTAAATGTCTCACTCAAGGACAGAAACAATTTAAAGAAAAAAGATAAAAACACTCTGACAGAGACAACAGAATCTCCCACGCGTTGAGCGGGGCCACCCATTGACCATACAGTGCAACTATTAAACACACATTAGTGAAATAACCTTTGGTGAATGCTTTAATGATATTGTGTCTAATTCAACGCTAATTAAGTTTTAACCGTGTGATTTACAGGCTTTAGCGCACGAGCTGTTTTCCTCTTCTACCACGCAACACTGACCAGATTGATATTCACAGAGCAGTCGTTTCACGTCGCAAAACTGTTCATTGATTTCTAAGAGCCACAGTAAATGACCTGTAGCCTATCTCTGGAATTGCACAGATTGTAAATTGAGGGCCATAAAAAAGGTTTTGCTTGTTTTCCAAGGAACGTGCAATGAATGAACACAATTGATCCGCGATAAAGGAAGTTTTGGAAGGGCGACGGACACAGCAGTAAATGATTTTTTTTTTATAGTGTTCCTTCTTGTATTGTATGAAAAGTATGCTTGTAAAAACTGTCACTTTGTTGATGATATGAAAAAATAAAATAAATAAAATTAAAATAAAATATTATTTAAAATGTTATAATACAAAATAAAAGCCCCATCCATCATCTAACATACACAGTTTTATTACTATACTTTAATATTTTTTTCTGACCAGTATCTAGCAAAGTAAAGTATACTTACTTGCCCTTAATAATATTACAGAAACATGACTTTATCCTTGCTAAGTAAATATTAAGAAAATATTTCAAATTTATACTTTGCTGCAGAAAAGTAAAAACCAGAAATAAATATTTCTTAAAAAGTCTTCAGTTGCAAAAGCCTCTAAGTGCATCTGACATTTTTCTTCTAAAATTAATATTATTATTTCACTTTAATGGCGAAGAGGACAAATTGTATGTGTTGATCCAAAATAATTAATGTTTACACATGACAGAAATGATAAATTAACAGATTTTTTCTCAAAGATCATTTTATTAGCCTTTGCTCCATTTGACCACATCGAGACTTTACCATATTTACATGACTGTTCTAAAGGTCATAAAGATTTTCATTTCCAAACACCGTAAGCCTGTGATAACTGCTGAAAGGTCTCTGGTACATTTAGGTGGTCGATGGTTGTGCTCTCAAAAGTCTTTATGTCAATAAGAAGGTTCCAGTGTCAAATCAAACGCTCACGTCCACATGAAATAAAGGTAATGAGTCACTGCTGAGCTCTTCTGAGCAAATTCACACAGTCTGCAGTTTCTTCCTAAATTCATTCTCTCACAAAACACAGTGTCATCATAACCAAGACATCACAGCTTATTGAGCATAATAGATGCTGGACAAACACTTCAAATATTTCAAGAGATGAACTTTCAGAGCCAGACTGTCAGAAACATACATAAGTACTGCCAGGATATTTTGTGATGTGATGTGATTTTTAGAAGGCACGCTTTAAAATGACATCCGCACACACATTTTTCTAAACCTAAAACCCCATTGCAAAAAAGTAAAGTTCATTCTGAGTAACGTGATTTTTGTCATCATTTTGAAATGACCTGTACTCTATCCAACTATCAAACTTGTATTTCTTGAAAGGGATATTGTGTTAAAGTTTTAGTGAAATTAAATGCCACTTTGATATTCGTTTGTATAATGCAAAGATGATTAGAAATGTTAAAAAAGTAAAAAAAAAACAATTCTTTCAAAGACAATTAAAAAGTGTTTTTTTTTCCCTGTGAAAGAGTGACAGTGACTTCATGAGTCACATGAAACAGGTAAAGTTTTCTTTGAGTTGGAGTTATTTATTACCAGTATGCCCGTACAGAAGCCGCAGTCCTTTTATTCAGTGTAAAATCCATCATTCTACACTTCAAGAGTAATTGGATTTCAGATCTGATTAGCTGTTCACAATGGATCTCCATACCTATGCTAGCAGCAGAAGATTTATTGTGCTTGCCAAGGCACGGCAGCGATGGAGGCTCCTTCCTTGACAGGCAATGACATACAGTCAATTACTTTATGAGAAATGCTAGAGGTGGCACTTCCAGTGGGAAGAGTGACTTCAGGGTTAATTCACAGAAGACATGAAGCTCCTCACTCCAGCAAGGTGACGTCTGTTACGGCAATGGAGGAAAAAATGGGAGGATGTGAAGTAAAAGGCCTTTTCTTGAGCCTACAGCATATTTTTTTTAGCGATGCCATATTTGTAAACGATTCGTTCTTTTCAATGAACTGGTCTGAGTGACCAAAGAGCGTTTGGAGTGTACTGAGGTTTTGAATGACTACACTGTAAAAATGACTTAAAAAATTAAGTTACCCGGCTGCCTTAAAGTTTTTTGTTAATTCAACTTTTTCAATTTTGCATCAATTTCACGCAATAACTAATATTGTATATAAATTAACAAATAATGTTAAGGCAGCTGGGTAACTTATCTTATTTTAAGTTGAAACAACAAATCAGTTTTTACAGTGCACGTGAAAAACTTAAAAACCTACACTGTAATACTGTGAAAAAAACGAAATTTCCGGCAGCTGGGGTGCCAGACATAAACTGTAAAATAACATTTTCCCTGTAAAGTTATGTGAATTTTAAGTTATTTTTCAACACAAAACAAATACTGTAAAAAAACTAAACGGTACAATTCCGTAAAATATCCTATTTTCTATTCTGTGGAAGAAAGAAAGGTTTGGAATGGCATAAAAAATGCCAGATAACAGAAAAGTTAACAAATGCAATGTATTATTATAATTAGTATTATTATTATTAATTTTATTATAAACAATATGTGTCTGGATCTACTAAAACATTTAAGAGTTTGGTTTTTGTAACCAGTTTCAAAAGAACCGACTCACAAAATGATTTGAACGTTTCATCTCTACTTTTCATCGTTCCTCTCCGACTAGGGTTTAGAGCGGCTGGGAGATGTTGTCCTCTTTAATTCATCGACACGTCTGTAACTGTCACGGCGGCAGGGGGCCATGGGAGCGTGTGTTTGTGAAAGCTCTCTGCCGGCGAGTTATTTTCACACTCTGCTGGAGTGGCAGCTTGACAATGATGACACAATAGTCATCAATCCAATCCTCCAATCCGCTTCCTTTTTAAACACCGACCGATCTCCCGTTCTCACAAATTCAGAACCCGCAACTCTCTGCCCAAACTTCACAACCTTTCCCCGGCATTACAGAGCGAGGCACGGGAAGTCCAGGGCACGAGTCAAGGGCTTCATATTAATAGGATTACCGAATTTGTATTGCCATAAATCCCTTATCTCAGCTACCCACATGTGATTGCTTTTTCAGTGCTCCTGTTTACAGCCTGACGGTCACAAGCTGCATTATTCTAATTGACATCATTACCTGCTAATCTCTGCTCTCACCCCCGTCGGCTTCGAAGCAACAGACCCTGCCGACGTGCAAGAGCCCATTAAACACACTTGTTTACACGGTGGCTGCAGGTTACAGACAGTGAAAGGGTCTGTATCTCTTTCTCTCAACTGGATTTATTCTTGTAGTTTTTACCATAAAAAGGATACAAGTTTCTTTTCTTGTCTCTTCAACATGTACATAATGTAAAACCAAATACACCTAAAAGGGACCAGTGATGTAATTTAAAGTACCAGTCAGTGAAATGTAGAGGCATCAGGCGGCGAGGTTAGGCTCACTCCACCCCTCCCTCTCGAAGCACTACAGAGGCTGACAGAGGACTACGACGTCATCATGTTTGCCGATGGAGATAACATACGAAACACGTTCTGTAGAGCAGTTTGTCAGTTTAGGAAGATACATGGCGGTGCAACGAATTCCATGTAAGGGTGTATGTAGATAGAAATAGCTTATTCTAAGGTAATAAAAACACAACGCTTCATCGTGAAAGGTCTTTATACACCTCTGAAGACATAGTTATGTATGTTATATTGCATTTCTGTCAATAGAGCCACCTTAATCTTTAAGAACAAGATTTACAAGTCATCAATCCAATCCGCTTCCTTTTTAGATTTACAATTTTTAAAAAAAAACATGTTTTATAACAATCCATCTGACTTATTGTGTTTGTTTGTGGTTTAAAACAACACAACACAATCCTATCTAGCAGGAGCTGGTGAGACATTCGCAAGAGGTCTCAAATGTGATTGGAGGATTGGAGTTGCACAGCCTGGAGAGATGAGTCAATGACCTCTGGTTTCATCAGGGTTGAAGCTGAAGTGTAATCTCCGGCCCGTAGAGACGGCACCCGCAAGAGCCCGCATTGTTGTTTAATTAATACGTGTGTATGGAGTGCAGGTATGGAAGCAAAGGGGCGGCAGATAAGGGAGGGGAAACCGAGTCCCGCGAGGAGCCCGAACAATAGACCTGTTTACCCGCAATCACTGCGTGCTCGGGGCGGAAAGACGCAGCACAGGCGCCGTGTGCCTTAAAGGGTCCAGTGCTGATGAATAAAAAGAGGGAAAAGACGAAGACACAAGAACAACAAGACAACTTTGATTAAACCAGAAGGAGAGGGAAATGTTTGTTACAAAGGAAGCAAAACAGGAAAATTGTCATTAAAATATATCCTGCATGATTTGATACTGCACTGATATTTCAACATTCATTTAATTGACAATGCAATTGAATTATACATTTATGCATTTCGCAAATGCTTTTATCCAAAATTACTTATAGTGCATCGATGTATACTGTACATATCTTTATCAGTGTTTATCACTGTACATGTATTTATCAGAACCCATGACCTTTGCATTACTGGCAAAGCTCTACCAAGTACAGGAACCTTATTCATCTATGCAATTTTATTATTTGTGACCCTGGAGCACAAGTAGCACATGTATATTTGTAGCAATAGCAAACTACATTGTATGGGTCAAAATTATTTAAAAAAAAATGTATGCCAAAAATCATTAGGATATTAAGTAAAGATCATGTTCCATAGAGATATTTTGTAAGTTTCCTTCCATAAATATGTCAAAACTTTGAGTGGATGCAGCAAAATCGTGATCAAAAATGGCCGTCTACAAACTTCACTCATTGCTGCTTTCTTTGAGAATAATCTACTCAAGTTTGGTATCTATGTAAAGCTTTGAAATTCAGCTTTCGGTTTATCTATTCTCCACAACGTCATTACAACAGTAAGACAATAGAGTGCGTTAAAACAAACTTGTTTCTTCTTAGTAGCGATTTTCAAAATATATCTATTTTTTTGTGCCCTCAGATTCCAGATTTTCAAATAGTTGTATCTCGACCAAATATTGTCCTTTCCTACCGAACCATACACCAATTGAAAGCTTTAACAGATTATGTATACATCTAAATTTCAGAAAATTACCCTTTTGAATGGTTTTGTGGTCCAGGATCACATTTATTATATAAAAAAATCAAAAATAGCTCAAATAGCACAGTAAATATTCTCGCTTACAGGCCAGTACTGAAAGTTACAGGTTGCAGAAAACAACAGATGACCGCAATCTGGCAAACAGCACAACACCACCACTGTGACCCAGACACCTGAATCAGCTTTTAAAAATGCTGAAAGCGAGTTTTAATAAATCACACAGCTGGACATAAGACTGGCTAAAATGCTCTATCCATCATTTGATGAATTATTGTTGCCCTGATTAATAAATAACGTACATATATCTCTTTAAACAAAACACTGTTTTCTGAGCGATGCACAAACTGTAATCAAAATCAAAATGTTGCTTCTATATCATCATCACAAGACTTTGACTTTTGATCACTGTATAAAACATAAAATTGTAGGTTACTTATCTGTACGTGAGTTGAAGTCAAATGACATCAAAATGTAATTTCCTGTAAAAATATGTCCGACAGCTCAAATTATAATCTTAATCATTATAATCCTAATATTGCAAATCGGGGTAAGTTAGGGTGACAGTTTTTAAGTGATTTTTTAATGTTATAACTGATTTTGGTTGATTTTTAAATGCAGCGTTAAGGAATCAAAGTACAAAAATTAATAAACAAATGTTTTTCTCCTGACCTACCGTGAGCACAAATGTGAATTCCGCCCTGTTTTTCTGCAACACAATGCTAATGAAACTTTCATGCACCCTTGTCTCATTTAGCAGCGTCGTGCAATTTTAAAGCCCTCATCAGAATGGAGAAAGCCAGCAAAGTGTGCCATATCAGGTCATAGCTCTCAGCGTGCTACAGCCAGCCACTGAGCACTAATTTGATTTCGGTGATGAGAAATTAATAAACACGTTGAAGGGTACATTAAATGTCAATTACAGGCAAATTAAGAAGTGCAGACTGGCATAGATGCACGAGCGAGACAGGGACAGAATGCAAGCGTTGGGAGGCACATCATCGTCAGACAGTCATTTGTACCTTCAGTAATGATTTGGACCACACATGATAAAGAGCGTCGGGGAGAATTTGATGAGCAAACTGCACAGATTTTTTCTTTTAAAAACGTTTTCCAAATGTTTTCTAGATGTAGTGGCAGGTGCCACAGGTTATGAGCTTTAATTCCCATTATGTTTTCTGGTACTGAAGCCAACTGGCTGGAATCTTTGTGGCTGTTTTTTTTCCACAGACGGACAGACAGGATTATTGTTGTCGCTTGCTATCCTGTTCAGTTCGAGGTTAACCCGACCTGCTGAACAAGCTGATCAAAGGATTTCAGGAAAAGTGGTCTTCCAGGATTGGAAGAGTAAAAGTTTATTGATTCTTGAGTACTAGGATATGCCGCTGAATAAACGTTTATGTACTAAGAAAATATTTTGACTGTGTTTCGGTGCAACCCTCCTGCTTTCTCACAAAATTTGTGATCTATTACTTAATATGCAACATTAACAAAATACTGTGTTCTGTACTGCATGGCTATTAAACTCTCGTGTCCTGTAGAGTTTAGCTAAACACATCTGAACACTTTACATGAAAACAGAAAGAAACCCCTTTGATAAAAGCTGGAACTAAACTCTGCAGGACGCGGTTCCTCCAGTACCAGAGTTATTTATTAGGAATATTGACGTATTCACATGAATGAAAGAATGAATCGTGAATGTCAAATTGATTTTCAGATCCATTTATTGAATCGTCAACACAGTCAGACAGAAACTGGTCAAATTCAAGAGTGGAGGGCTGGCGATGACAATTACATTCTAGTGAACGAGCAGAAATGTTTTATTATCAAAAAATAATAGCTGAAAGCGAGTTTAAGAAATCACACTGCTGGACATAAGACTGGCTAAAATGCTCTATCCATCATTTGATGAATTATTGTTGCCATGATCAATAAATAACATACAGATATCTCTGAGCAATGCACAAACTGTTATAACATGAATTTACATCAAAATGATGCTTCTATATCATCATCTCTGTATAAAACATAAAATTGTAGGTTACTTAATGTACTTATCTGTACGTGGATTGAAGTCAAATGACATTAAAATGTAATTTCCTGTAAAATTGGTAAAACTGTGGTTGATATCTTGTCTCAAAATCCAGAGTATTACAATGTTAATAAATTATGTCCTTGATAATATAGTGCTGATTTTGCATTTATGGAGATACAGTATTACTTCATTATGCATAGACATGTTCAGATTCAAAGGTTTGGTATGCAAGAGTCAGGATCACTGCGATCTGAATTACAGACAGTAAATCAGACACATAACTGGTTCAATGTGTTTATAAAACCAGTCAAAGTCTTGCGTATCTCTTATTTTATAGAACAGATCTTTTTAAGCACGATAAAAAATGAATACCTTAAACGCAAGCATGTTAAAAGAGCAACGACTGACACTTCATTAAAAATTTACCAAGGAGAAACTGAAGAGAAGCCATTGTGGAAAAAAGCAGTCACTTGTGCTAAATTCCAAACACTGCTGTGGATTTTTGTCGGTTGTTGAAGGTACAATGTTCATAGCATTAAAAAGAATATTTCTGTGAAATGCTTGTTCTTATTTTCCTGGAGAAGAGCCATTTAAACACAAGAGTATTCCGGGTATGTGCATTTCCAGTTTTCATTGTGGCTTCATGTATTAGTGTTAAGCAGAATAGAAGGGGAGGTTCCTTTGCATTATCTTGAAAGGAATAAAATGGATTACTTAGAAAGGTTTTTCAGGGTTTAAACTCTGTCTGAATGTCTTCTATAAAGAACATAAGAAATGTTCATCTATACTGTACCTATAGCATAAAAAGTCAAAGCCACACATGAGATATCTTTACATCTCAGTTGTTTCTCTTATAAATTTACTTTTCAAACAAAAGTGTCTCGCTTACATTTTCAGCAGAAATCTCACTCAGATTGTGCTTAGATTTGTCAAGATGCAAAGTCTCCAATCAACTCAAGCATTTTTTCCAAATGGCATGATATATTTATTACCATCATTACAAAACCAAAGAGTCCATGCTACAGTATGCTACACGCATTCACTTTATAATTATGAAATCACGTGTCATGAGCAATGAAAGATTACCCCTACGAAACAAAAATATATATGAGAAAATACTGGAAAATTCCCTCCAAACAAACAAGACATATGTATATTTATTTATATACAGTATCAATAATATTATATGTAAATATACATATTTTTTGTATAAATATATCATTTGTGTATATAGTATATAATGCGCGTGTTTATTTATACATAATTATTATACACAGTACACGCACATATATGATGTAAACAAAAACTTTTATTTTGCATACGAAAAGTTATGAATAACTCTCCCTGACCGCCCTAGTACAGTTGCAACCATTTCCCCATTTAAACCTGTATGTGTTTCATAAATCTATGGCTTCTACCGAAGCCCACAACTGTCAGTTTATGTACACTCTAGCTTCTGCACATAGCCATTGTCGTCGCACCTGTTTATCAGCTGACATCTGGTGACATTCCTCTGATGATGTTTTGACAAATAAATCTCTTCTGACTTTATAAGCTCCATATCTTCTTGCCGCACATCTAATCACTCTGTCAGCTTCTCTTTAACACCACACTGCCTTCCTCTTTACTTCTTTCTTCATAACACACGTGCAACTCTCACTGAAGGTCTTACACATTCCCATTGTGTCTCAAGTGACAGGACACGCGGTTTTCTTTCTTTGCATTTAATCAACAAACAAGGACTCGTAGAAAGACCCGGATTAGACATCACTGGCTTGGTTACCCACTAAAGACTTTCTGCCTGCAGAACCCTGTAAATATCTCAGAGCAGCCTAACTAAGCTGGTTTTCCACCTTTCTGTGTTCGTCCTCCTTTTTAATGGACTCCATTACCCCCCGAGGCTCAATTTCACCCCTTGAGACTTCACTGGGTTCTTTGATTAGAGATGGGATGGTAAGACCTTCAGTGAGACCATTAAATCGGACACAGTTTGGATCCCTCACAGGCCGGAGTGAAGAGGTGCGATGAGTGAACCTGCTGGTGCAGTGGGCAGTCGTGTGGGCAGTCGTGGCCCAGTGGTTAGAGAGTTGGACTCATGACCAGAAGGTTGCTGGTTCGATTCTCAGGGCTGGTGGGTATCGGCTGAGGTGCTCTTGAGCAAGGCACCTAACCTCCACTTGCTTGCTATACAAAATGTACAAATGTATAGTACAATGTAATGTAAGTCGCTTTGGATAAAAGCGTCTGCCAAATGCATAAATGTAAATGTAAATGTAAATGGTGCTCAGAAGCTTTTATGATGACTTACAGTATCCATGTTTGTACTGCATAAAGACCCACAGACCTTCTTTTAATTGGCTTCTGTTCAGTTATGTCCCTCTAGCAGTACAGTTGTTATGAATTGTGCATGAAAAAAGACATGCCCTCATTTCAATGTCAACACTAAGCGTTTCATCTATCATTTGCCTTATTACAAATAAGTTCATGGCAAAGGCATGCCTGCTGGAAAACTATACTGTAGGTCAGGGTGGCCACACTGGTTTGGGATGTATGTTGATTTAATAAAGAACAATCTAGAGTCTGGATTGTTCCAAAAGGGAAGCAATTGTTTAAAATTTTAGTCATTTAAAATCAAGATATTTTGAAGAATATTGGTAAGCAAACAGCGGCAGTCAATGGGTGCCAGTTATCGACGTTTTTCAAAATATCTTCTTTGGTGCTCTGCAGAAAAAAGAAAGTCAAACAGATGACAGAATTTTTGGGTGAACCCATTGGAATCATTTGGATTACTTTAATGCTGGATGAAGGTCGTTTTTGGAGCTTTGCCATGTTGACTCCCATGATAACATGACAGCATTTTAATATCAAATTATTTGTTAAAGGCAAGTCATAAACTTCTGGGATGGCATGAGAGTGAATAAACCATGAGAATTTCAATATTTGGCTGAAATTAAAATGCAATATTATGCATTGCAGAAGTATTGCAGACTATATGTCGACTGTCGTGCACACCTGCATACTGAGTTAATGTGACGGCAGTGCGAGATGCTATTTCTCCTGTACAGATGTTCTTTATCCACAGTCACCATGGCAACATGACGGATGCCCCCCTACTCCTGCCACTCAGTGTCTCACCTTAGTCATTCACTCAGAACAACACCTTCACACTACACAACCCAACACACGCGCACACACTCAACACAATCTTCCCATCCAGGAGTCATGTCACCTACTCAAGCAAGCAGTGACATAGTGAGCCGAGCGTCTGACAGCGTATCACTTCAAAAATCAGAACGGCAGAAGTAATGGCCACACACGAGTCATGCGTACACTGGCCTGGCGTATACTGTATCAGGGATTATCTGGCAGCACTGTGCTTAGTTACAGCTTTTTTTATTTGCATATAGGACTTTCAAATATATAGTTCGTAATTCCAAAAAATAATTCAATAATTGACTTTTGAGTCCATAGTGAAAAATGACCAAGAACAGTGTTTCCTGTAGTTCAGTGGTTAGTGCATGGTGCTAGCAATGCCAAGGTCATGGGTTCGATCCCAGCTATTGCACATAGAAACAAATGTATAATTAATAATGCAATGTAAGCTGCTATGGATAAAAGCATCTGCCAGATGTAAATGTAGTCCTTTAATTTTTTAAGCAAAAAGCAGACGGAAGGTTGAGGAAGTTCGAGCAATTCGAGAAAGTTAACTTCAGGTCAAGCGTATGCGTCTGATGAAACGTCTATAGTCTTGAATGTAAAGAATAAGGGAGCTAGAGAGAAAATATAATCTTTAAAATGTATGTGGCAAGATAAGAGTGTCGCTACTGTGCATTTTAATAGATTACATTACTCTAAGTGCACAAGACTCTCTCTCTCTCTCTCTCACACACACACACACACACACGAGAATAAAACACAAGAATAAAACACAATATTCACGAGAATATTTTCTTTTCCAGCAACCTCTGACTGTAATCTGAGCCTCATTCAAAAGCAAATTCATAATAAGCAAGTGAGCTAGGGTGATAAAACAGCAGGGGTCACTAATTTGAAAACCCAGCAAACCTGAAAACAATCGCTCCCAAGCTGAGAGATCCATTTCATCTGATGATCTCCAGCGCTCCGCACTTCTGCTGTGATATACGGTTACACAGATTGAGCGGGAATTCACGTCCCACCCTCGCTACGAATTAAGCGTCATAAATACAACTAAAGAGTCGTCGGAAGAATCAATTACAGACATCAAGGCTTCGGCCGACTAGCCGAGAGTAAAATGACTCTATAATCAGGGGAACAATAACTAGACTGGCTATACCAGGAAGGGCATGAGGTCATAAAATCATATAGCGTAACCCGTGTGTTTAAATGCTTTTCTGTTTAATGCTTTGAACCACATGCGTGATGGTAACACAAAGCTCCCCGCTCAGATACTCTTAGAAAAATCAACCATGGTTAACCATTGTTTTTTGGTGCACTCTAAAAATTTCTGGGAAATTTCAACCCATTGATGGGTGAAATATAATGTAGTTTACAATTTATATGATCCCTATAGGTTCATTTAAAACCATAAACTGAAAGAAAAAGCAAAGAATTTGTATTTGTCATAAATCAGTGAGCGGTGTTCAGCTCTTTTGAGTTTTGCATTGTTTGCAAAGTTACTCTGAACCTGCTGGGTGACTGTACAACTTCCACTTCTGCACTGCGATTCTAACAAGCTCTGCAGATACAATCTTATTCCCACCTGAAAGGCTTTGATTTGTGTTGTGCTTCGGACAGATGTGCCTCATCAGATGCTTCACGCTGACACTCTAATGTGACCAGCCGGACAAAATATAAAAAACGGTCTCAGAATAGATATCTGCCTGTGGAGTATCTGTAGAGTAAATGGGTATCGCTAATGTTGCAGGTGGACAACATTAAAAATCAAATGATGCAATTTGGCTGCCCTGAAGTCACACTCCAAAAAAACATTAAATATAAATATATTAATATATAACATTTCTATGAGTTCTAACTCAAGTGGGCCTCACTCAGTTTAAAGGATGACCATATATAGTTGTGTACCTGCCTTCTTAATGCTACAATGTGTTCTCAGATATGACAAATGTACATAATTCTGTTTCATTCCCTCTACCTATCTAAATGAGCTCGGCACAGATGCCACACAATAGCCGCTGTAATTCTATTCCTTAAGGAGCTGCGGATATTGTGTGAAGTTTTCCCTCATTTTTGGGCCATTAAAACAGGTAATGGTTTATCAGGAAGCACTGGAGAACCATGTGTAATGGCCTCTGAACCAAATACTCATTATTCATGTCCATTTCACAGTGCATAAACTCTCCATTGGGTTTAACAAACTCAACTCCGATTCAAATGCTGTTTTGTCATGACGTTTTTTTATTATTGTTAATTTATATTACATACTTGTTTTGAGTTCATGTACTCACGCAGAAGAAAATGTTGAATAGGTTTTGTTCACACACATCCGATTTGTTTTTATTTCAATGCACTCTTTAGATTGACTGTCTATACTGACACTTATTTGTAATCTGATCCAAACACTTGCCAAAAATGAGATTTAAAACCACATATAATGTGCTTTGGATCAGGTTTCTACACTCTAAAAAAAAGCTGGGTTATTTTTGTTGGGTACAAAATTGACAAATACAGCTATTGGAATAAAATATCACAAAAAATATTTACATTTGACCTGACATTGGTTTACTCAGCATTTTGGGTTATAGGAACCCAGCACGGATTGCGTTCGTCCTTTTTGACCCAATGCTGGTTGAAATGAACCCAACTTTGCAATGTATTTGAATCACAAAAGACCTTATTGACATCTTAAGAGAAAAAAGAGATACGAATAAACAGTACGGCTATAAAATTAAAGTGAACACCAATACAGCAATAGCATATTATTTGGTTGTGCTAGATTAAATGTTTGAGATTATATTGAAATATAAAGTTCACACTATGGACGATAACTATAGCTATACATATAACTGTAAAAAGTTTTTTAAACCATTCTTCATTTCGGAGAATAGCGGGGTTCACATCACAGCTAGAACGATAAAGATAAAGAGAATAATATCAATGGGATCACTTTCAGAATGATTTTTTCCAGCTGATGAACGATTAAACTTGCTGTCAAACAGTCTCTGGCGGATCTCTGGCTATTACTGATAGCAACGTGGGACATTATCTATTGATATAATTCTTATAAAAGTCTGCCAAAACATATGCCTCAGCCTTCAGAGAGAGGATCCGGCCTTTGCAGTCATATTTTGAGAAAAAGACGATCGGGAACGAAAACATCATAGTTATAGCTACAGTTAATGCTATAGTTATAATTATAATGTGAACGCCTCTTAAGATTTAGTATTTTGACAGATCTGAGCCCAATACGTAAAATTTTTCCTAACATGCAAGAGGGCACCACGTTAGGTTCATCTTTATATGATCTCTTTCGAATCTTCGAGAAACATTGCGATTTGAGATTCATAAAAAGATCATTTTATTTCTTGTCCTCTATAAAACATGTCCGTTATTGAGATTGATATTCAGTCTATACTTGTTCTGAATGTCAACACGGTGTACTGCATGTCATCTCTCAAAACCATTTATCCAGTTTAAACAAAAATTAATTACGCTATATTTGAGCTGGACGTGCCATCTGACCGTGTCCTGGATCAGCTGAAACCGTGGATATGGATGCGCTAATGACCTTCACAGCATCATCTAGACCGTAACCATTTGATCAGATATATTCTTTTTATTTTTACATGTGTGTGACCCTGATGCTAATTATATTAGGATTTAACTGTCCAGCTGCCCTAGAAAACAAACAGATTTGTCTGGGACAGATGAGACAAGAACATCTGCTGTCTATTTATTCATGTCCATCAAAAGTGGCATCCCGTTTGACCTTAAATGGACACCCAAATTCATATTGAGGGTTGATTCATAGCAATGGATTAAATTATGGGCAGTTAATCTTTTTATGTAACTTAACAGTATTGAAGGGCTTTATAAAAATGTAAATGTTGCTATAACATCTGTCTCACTTCAGTTTGGGGGATTCCATCATAGACTTAATGTTTCTCGACAGCATGAAGACTTTCAAATTTGGTAACAACAAATGATGATACAACAGCAATATTAACACTACCCATACCCACTCTCTAGCCATTTCTTCTAGTGACATTAACAGGTAGATGACACAGACATCATCACCACCTTTGCACATGCAGGAAGTTGAGAGGCAATCTGTTATGTGTGACGTGACTAATTTCTCAGCGTAAAAGTGCTCCTGAAACTCCGGCTCCCGTTTCAGTGAATGTAAGGTGCAGAGAGCTGGGAGGAAATAGGTCAGCTTCCATTAACAATAGTGCATGATGGAAAATGTCACATGGGAACCTCACACATAACAGCACGACCAAGGAGAAGAACATGGAAAATAAATGCATATTCCCCGGTGCTAAAAATATTGCAGCCTATGGAAAAATATTGGATCGCCAGTGAAGGTTGAACATTTTTGACAATGCTTCCTTGAAAGCTGACAGCCGAATGAAAAATGAGCATGTGACACATTTTTCTAATTCAGCAACACAGAAAATAACACAGCGGTGGGGAAAAAAGTAATTATCCTCCAAATCTAAGAATGGGAAATGTATTGATTCTGGTTTCCATAGAATGCATATTGTTTTGGTTTAGAGTTTGCTATTTTGAATGTAGTAACCAGGCTAATTTAAGTACACAACACAGAAATGATTCCTAATCCATATAAAGTTACACATATACAATCCTTTCTTTTTTGTCCAAAACAAATATTTCAGTACAGTGTTTAGTCTAAATTGGTGCAAGAATGCAGACATTCAAGAGCCATTTACAACATGAATAGAAATAATTCAGTAATATTACTTTGCAAAAAAACGACGGTTCTCTATTCCCAACCTTCTTCTCATTACTTCACTTGTTATTCTCATTACGTCAACAAACCATAAATGTGCAATAAAAGCCATAACACTGAAATGACTTCCCATCATGAAACACAACAACTTGGTTGTTTGTTAAAAGAATTTCATCATCCTCCACTTTGCTGAGTCGGTGAAAACTTGTTTGATGTAAATAACTACAGATCCTTCCGGCTGTTTGCATAGGAGTGCATGCAGAAGCTTTGATTAAGACAGCAATTTCCTCCAAGACTACAGACTAAATTATTGATCCCCAGATACAAAATGTGTATTGCCGGTAGCCGCGCAGGTCCCCTTTTGACCTTCTGTTCTCTCTGGAAAATGATTCCGAGAAATAAGAATGAAAGAGGCTGCAGCACTATTTCAAATTACATCCTGACATGTGGGAGTTCCAGCCAGACTGCCTGCCTGATGCTGGAGTGGGATATTAACCACCCAAAGTTAGGACAGAGAGGGCCAAACATCCGAAATGTCCAAGAGTTGCCCCCTGCTTTCTTTCTACAAGACAATAACGGCAATCGCTGACAACGTTCATTCTTCACAAGCACTTACCTAAGAGAGAGACAGAGAGAAGGGGGGGGCATGGCAACCCTAGACTGCCTCTGCCTAGCTGCACGTTGTGGACGGCGATGGGATGAGGCTATTTCCAATCTCACCCTCTAATTATTTTCTCCAGCAGGCCCTGAGAAGAAAGAAGATTTCCTCATACGGTCAAACTAAGCATTGCACAACTCATTAATGTCCTGTTGTGATGAGGAACACTAGTTAGGTCAGGAGATGGGAGCGGTGTTTTGAAAAAAAAATACACAGTACCGCTTCCTGGTTTTTTAACACAATATAAATTTACTCAACATCAACAATCTTGACTGATTCAAATTAAGTGAGTTTATGCCTAAATGTGGTAAGAAAAAAATCCAAATTCAAATTTCATCTTTATTCATTAAACTTAATTCACGTGTATTGGTAGATATTTATTCTTGTTTAAAAAAAAACTAATTTAGTTTTTTGTCTTTTCAGAAGTCAAGCTTTAAAATCTCATTGAAGTAATTTTGCTTCTCAAGAAAATGCATCTTGAATTAAGAATTTTTATATACAGTATTTGTACTGGAAGACAAGACAAAAATGTGTCTTAACATTTCTATACACAGAGCACAAATTCATTGCATTTTCCTGTCCTCTTTTGATTGACAGGATATATCGGCCCTGATCATTGGCTGTATTTAAACTATCGGCCAAAAATTGCATTTACCGATACCGATTATTGGCTGATATATTGTTGCATCGCAGAACTATTTATGTAAAAATTGTTCACTTTGATCAAACAATGAGTCAGAATGAATATAATAAAAATCATGGTTACACAGAAAGGAAAGTAATATTACAAATAAGATCTCGACTGTTTCTCCTACATGACGATGAATTTAATAGAGCGCAAAGGAAAACCCTCTTGCGTCTCAGATATTTCTCCTAAAAACCCAGAAATCTCACATGTGTCTCAGCAAGTGTAACTCAGAGAGCTCAGATATATATAACAACTGTGCAAACACAAATATGCTATTCAAAACATACCCAGCGTCAGAGTTTCTTTCTCACATTCCAACATCCATTGATCACAGAAAGTATTATTTTTACCCCTCTTGACCCTTTTAACTTGTCGGTTTTGTTTTACGTTACAACAGAAGCAGAAAAATAACGCTTCACCTAGATTCAATTTTCACTGTCTTAACAATGCATTGATTAGAACAAGCAGCACGGATGTTCGAAATGCACGTCTGAACACATTTAAAGTCACCCGATCCCGGCTCACAAATGAGTAATGCACACACCCGACTCCTAAACCCAATCCAAATCCCGTCTGAATATGAGATTAACCTAAAAGCTGACTTTTATTTATCTGAAATCAAGGTGAACAATTGAATCTGCATCTTCTTTAATCCATGGCGATAAACAATATGGAGAGTTAAACGGTCTAAATGCCAGATTTCCCTGATTGATTGCTAAACTTTACTCTGACCTTTCGCACAAGCTTATCGTGAGTTCTGCCGCAGTGTCAAAGCAGAAGTGCCTTGCATCCATCGCCGTGTAACTGATGCTGCCTGCCTCTTTTCCTCTTTACCTGATAATACTACAGAGAGCTTTGATACATAATGCAGAAGTAAACGGCCAGGCACTAGGCTAGTAGAAACTTCATTTTATGGTTTCATGGTTTCAGGACATTTCCTATTTATGTATCAAAAGAAAGGCAGAACACATCTGCATTCAGAAGTCTGTAAATTTATTTACTACTCAATTCTCTGACAATAAAACGGTCTTCATGGCGAATCCATCGGTTGCGTATTCAATTGTCAATATAACTGGGTAAAAAAGGATAGTTGAAGTGATAAATGCACTTTTTGATCTATTATGGCAAAATACGACATGGGTATTCATTTTACTGTTACTGCTTGTATGAAATACATAAATATGCATTTATAGCACAATACTGTCATTATATGGAAAAATTCCATATTGTAATAACTGGGAATTTGATGTATTGCATATTGGGGGCAGAACATATTAAAACCACTGTTGCGATTTACATAGACATAAAAAATAGCATTAGTAGATCTTGGGAAAACAATCAAATAAAACAAAGCATGTCGTGGTCTCTTTAAATGCGGCCTACGCAAGTGCCAAGTTGGGGCACAAAGCGCCCATACGGTACCAAATACTGTTCCATAACAAACACTGACTACATTGCTTTAGATTACCTGAACATCAGAGACAAAAGTCTTTGATTTGTCAGGTTAAAATTATCTCACAGGCTTAGATTTTGCCATGTTTTCTCTTAGAACGCACTTCTCTTAGCGCTGAGAATACGTGATTCGGGCGTTTGTAAGTCTGGGAATGCTGCAGGTAGCAGTTTTTCTTCAAAGGATAAAGTGGATTTGTATTCGACGTGACTTACAAGTGCGCCTCTAGTTCCAGAGAGCCACAGAACATTTTTCAGATAAGATGGAGAGGAAAAAACCTTGAGCTCGTTTTAAGCACTACTGAGGACAAAAGATAAGAATTCAAACAAGCATTTCCTGTCCCCAAGGACCAATCAAATTCCATGTCACTTTGCTGAACACTCATATGAAGGAAGGGGAGCCCTGAAAAGTCAAACAATGCCGTGAGCTGGAGAGAGAGAGAGAGAGAGAGAGAGAGAGAGAGAGAGAGAGAGAGAGCGAGAGAGAGAGAGAGAGAGAGAGAGAGATGGGAAAGGGAGGTTAAGAATATGCAATTGTTTTAAATATGCTATTTTATGTATTTTCTCTTAAAACATTCAGTATTTTAACATAATGCATTGTACAATTATTTACAGTGCTGACAAACTGACATACATTTTAGCTTTCCTGTAGCTCAGTGGTTAAAGCATCGGATATCAGGAATATACAGGTGGTCATACACTGAGCAGGTCAGAGTAGCAGTTAAAACTAGTTTGTTTTCAAATCATTTTCCAGGAAAGAAATGTCTCGTCTAAGCTTTGAGAAGCTTAAGAAAATGAACCACTTATGTTCAAAAGCGATGGTTTCAATTTTGTAACGAGTTTAAAAATCGGATCCGTGATTTTTCTGGCGACAGATGTAATCTTATTAACTCTGCCAGACTGAGTTGTGAAATAATGGGCAAATCAAATCCTTATCAGCGAAGGGGTCAGCCACAACTTTAAGATAATAAGAACTTCGAGGTGTGTTGAATGTTCTAGAAGAGCCCTGTTAAGCTGTAAAATGCATTTTTTGTGTATTTTGCTGTGGCTTGAATTGCATGCAGCCAGGTCTCATTATGTGCTTCTCAATCCTGATCACATTAGTTCATTAGCAAAGCTCATCTGCTCCAGGGCACAGCCTGTCACACATTGAAAAAACTGCTTTCAACAAAGCTACAAGACAAGAGGAGCATTAGGATTCGGAATGCCTCGCTAAGTTAAAATTGTACAATCATTTGCTTCGACAAAATCTGCATTCAACAATTTAATAAGACGGAGCTAATGGGGATTCTGAACACAGCGTACGGAATAATGATTTCATTTACTGCCTCTGATTCTCTTCCAAAATTCGCTGTGATTGAAAGTGTAGCTTTAATATAATATGCTCGGCAAACCTCCAAACAATATCACATCAGAGTTGCATCACAGAGGTGCGGTAGGTACGGTTGTGCAATAAAACTTTCTAGCTCATCGGTCATACTGAGAGATCTGAGACCATTAAATCATATCTAAGGCTTATGGCACCACACGCAGAAGTGGAACATTTATTTTGCCGTCCTATGAACAATTTACAGTATTCATATATTGATGACAAACTATACCAACATGAACATTTATTTCACCAAAGTGAAAATTAGACAAGATTACGAGGCCAACACAGATACTTCTCTTTTCTAAAAATTGTATTAACACATGATAAATTATAAACACGTGCTAAGAACTTGCCAAAATGTCCACTAGTAGTTGCCCAAAAGCTAGTCATAACACAGCTGGTAAGACCTGAAAGTTGAATTATACAATAATTCATGAGCTTTAATATAGCTGTTAAAAGAGAAATAAGGAGAAAGTAAAGAAGATGCAGTTTGTCCTTTTACGAAACAACCTATTAAAAATGTAGCAGAAAGCATTTTGAATTAAAGAAGCCTCACCACAAATGTTTTATCCAGAATTCCTGACATTATCCTGCAAGTGTTGGTACATTATAAGCATATGTTGCAACACTGAATTAATACAAGTTTTTGTGAATGTTGCTTTTAGCACAAAAAATGGTGAAACCCATTTCATTATAACTGTACACATGTCTGTTATTTTTTCTTTTTTACAGCAGTTGGCATCCATCTTATTGGTGCATTACTGCCATCTTCTGCTCTGGAGTGTTTACCAAATAACAATTGCTGTGAATCCCACACATGTTGTGCTGATCAATGCAGTTTAAGGTTGTATTGACGTCTTTCTACAGTGTTTCTAATTGGCCGTGTGGAATTAGTGTTTAGATGCATTGCCATAATCAGCCAACATAACTAATTCACACATAACCAGGGTTTGATCAAACGTTACAACGCTTGTCTGCTTGTTTTACAATCACAGCTTACACAAACATCCAGCTGTATTGATGTTGTTATGCACAGCTGGAGCAGTGGTCTCTATTTCCCACAATGTCATTGAGGTATGATGTAACAAGCAGCAAGTCTGAAATTACAGCCAGAAGTTTTTTTGAAGCCAGAAAACACAAGCATCGGATAACCGCTTCTTCAGTATTTGATCACAGAAATGTAATATTTCAATATGCTTTAATCACATTCACAGAAAGACACCCCTTAACCCCTGTGTGAAATTGAAATAATCGAAAACATGCAAAATAGATGTTGTTTCTTCTCGACGCAACTGAACTCATCACAAACAAGTAATTGTATTGTATTTTTTGTGTGACTTTCAGCGTGACACTGTCAAACAGGCTGCCCAAGTCAAGATCAACATTAAAATTGTGTTGCCATATGCTTTGTGCTTATAAAGTTTTTATAAGGCTAAGGATTCATTTATTTAGACTGGGAAAAACAGTAAAGATTTCAACACATGTTGAAAGTTAATAAATGGATTAAATGCAGATTTTTCGGATGTGTTTGCGCTTGAATGGCCTATCTGAATTAAAGAAAAGGTTTGTGTGTGGGTGACTTAAAAATAACTACTGTACTTTTATTCATATTGTGTAACAGTGTTTTACTCTTCACATTCAATCATATCAGCACAGTTTAGTCATAGTAACAAAGCTATTAGTCAAATGTGACAAAAGGTCATAACTTTGTTTGTTGGGAAATCTGCAATGTGTGTTAATAAATCATTCTGGAAGTTTCTGTTGCTGTGTCAATACGCAAATGCAATTAGCAGCCATTTAGAAAACAGACATAATTGCACATGTGATTCTCGGTTATTTAAAATGAGGTTTAAATGTCACAGCACTCAAATCTCATTTGCATTTCACATAGGTATAAATGTGCACGTTTTACATATACAGCATTGTTGTGGCACATCTTTGCAGTGGCCGCAAACAGGATTTGAATACACTTTTACAATTTCATTTTGTAACGCCATGCAAGTCATACATATTTAAAGGCCCTTAATTGTCCAAATAGTTCCTGGCACCACTATATACCATATTTGTTATAAAAAATTTTGTTTTTTTGTTACAAAATATTTAGAAGAATGTTGGTAATTGGCACCCATTGACTTGCATTGATTTTGTGTCCGTACGATAGAAGTGAATGGATGCCGCTGCCATTCTTCAAATTATCTTCTTTTGTGTTTTGCAAAAGAAAGAAAGTCATGCAGGTTTGAAATGACAAAATGGTGAGTAAATGATAACCTTATATTAAGCTTATAAACATCCATTTACTGTATATTTTGTGAAAACTGCAAAGGTCTTGACAGAATCCTCCAACTGAAGACTGAAGATACTTAATAAACACTATATTAAACCAATAAAAGTGAAAGATTTTTTTCTTATAATGTCTTTGAAATAGGCTAAAAGTGAAGCACTCATCTGCTGAGCTCTATAACTCTCAGAGAATCCATTGTTTTATTAATATTTTTGACATCAAATACAATTATATTGATTAGGTGTCCAGAATGTTGTGGTTTCAGTGAAGGTCTCTCAATGGCTCGGCTCAGCAGAGACAATAAACACGATCA
Organism: Oreonectes daqikongensis; assembly: GCA_026939265.1. Lineage (NCBI taxonomy): Eukaryota > Metazoa > Chordata > Actinopteri > Cypriniformes > Nemacheilidae > Oreonectes > Oreonectes daqikongensis. Next base: position 10,241,645 of record JAOTQM010000339.1, on the reverse strand, counting down.
AAGAAAGTCTGACGCCAGAAAATAATTCTTCAAACTGTAAGATCGAAGACCAAATGTTCTCTAGAGAACCTATCAAATGGTAGAAGGCAGTGATCCACATTGCATTTAAACAGAGAAACTTTAAAAGTCTGGATTTAAAAAATTTCCAAATTCACATGTCATTTTGAGAAACGGGTTTGTCTTAAAGGTGGATGTGCAATAAAATGCAATATAATATACATACTGTGTCTTCAAAGATATATAAAGACCTTACATGATGAACTGCTATGTTTTGATTACCTTAGAATGAGATATTTCTATCTACATACACCGCAGGTCCCCTTAAATGGAATTCACCATGTTGTTTCTAGACCTAAAGGGACAAACTGTTCTACAGAGCACGTTTCGTAAATATGTTATCTCCTTAGGCAAAGAAGTGAAAACGTGACGACATCTTTGTCCTGTGGCAGCCACCGAAGAGCTTCAAAAGGAGGGGTGAGTGGTGGAGTGAGCCATTGGTTGCAATTTGCAACCTCACAACTAGATGCTGCTAAAATCTCCACATTGCTCCTTTAAATCATAATCATGTTCAATTGTTTTATTTTTGGTAGTAGACAAAGAAAGAAATGAACTAAAAAAGCGTAACTTTGGTTTTAGAACTAAAAGAAGAATGAAGACCCATTTTTCTTTGTGTATTGAAAACTTTGGAATTGAAATATTGTGTATTGAAATATTATTGAAAAACGTTATTAAGGGAAATGACACGAGCGCCAGAATTTGCACAGAAATGTCTTTACTGCTTTCCCTCTGAGGTCTATATTATCAGCCAACAAAACACAGTTTTGCATGGAGCAGCCATACAGTACGTTCCCAACACCTGTCTGTTTGATAGTAATATGCCGTAAGAAACAAGATCTGACAGGCATCTAAAGTTTTGTTTTTATCTCGAGTGGAATCTAAATCATCTGATGTAAGACATTCACTAAATGTCTTGTCTCGGTGTAGGCAAGGTGCGGCGGATCTGATGAGCAGAGAAATGCATTTGGCACTTAAACTGACAACAAAAAGTCCCACTGAGTTCTTGCCACATGCCAGCTCTCAAACGTTGCTGAAAGCGTTCATTTTCTCCCTTGGAAGCAAGTCCAACCGCAGCCACAAATCTGCCTTTCCACCCAAATAAATAAGAAAACAAAACAAAACATTGCCCACTCCATATGCACCGAGACGATCCCTGATTAAAGCCGACACAAACAGAGCTAAAGATGGCTTTGAAAGTGGGTGAATACATGGAGAAGACTCTTTGGCATCCAAGAGGCATACGTTTTATCGATCTTCCTTTGTTGCAATTTTTACAGACAACCATTCACTATGTCACCCGCAAAGAGAGAAGTAATGAGACATTATTTTAGGAAAATCATTGCAAAGTGTATGGATCGATGAGAACTCTGTGCTGAACTAGCCAGAATGATGAAATTAATAAGTGAGCGTTCTTACCCTCCACTTGCAGTACAGAAAGAGAGAGACGGGAAGAAAAAGAGAGAGAGAAATGGGAAAGGGGAGAACAGGTTGACTCCACACTGGCAGAGCACAAAGTCACGAGAAACTGATAGTGACCTTGCCAAGATCTCACACCCTTATTGTAATTATATAAGTTCCGGTCATTAAACGAAAACTTGCTTGGTGGCCACAGAATTAATACTATGTGGTGGACCGCCAGCGCTGGGCACAGTGCCTGTGAAGTCCAGAGGGAAGTCTTCACTGGGTCTGGGCAGCATCAGGCAAGTCACCCCTGTTACTGTCACATGACTGATTTACTGTATGGTATTTCATAGTAACTACAGGAATCTAGCAAAGAATGCAAAGAATTTTGCTAAATGAAATAAAAGTAACCATATCAACATGCATAGTTAGGTTAAGATTAAGCATTATAATAAAAGAGAGACACTGCAAAAAATGACTTTTTTACCTAGTATGTTTGTCTTGATTTCCAGTAAAAATGTCTAAAAATTCATTTTCTTGATGAGCAAAAGGACTTAAGAAAATAAGTCTTGTTTTTAGACAAAACATATACAATGTAAGTGAATTTGTGTCAAAAAAAATCTGCCAGTTTTTTTTTACCCCATTGGCAGATTTTTCTGCTTGTTTTAAGCACAAATTTACTTAAATTTAATAGGACTTATTTTCTTAGGTCCTTTAGCTCATTAAGAACATTTGTACTAGAAAACAAGCCAAAAAGCAAAAAATAAAGTGTTTATTTTGTCTTCAGTTTGGGGATCCTGTCAAGACTTTTGCAGTTTTCACAAAATATAAATGCATGTTTAAAGGCTTAAAGGGATAGTTCACCCAAAAATGAAAATGATGTCATCGTTCTCTTGTCATTTCAAACCTGTATGACTTCATCCAATCCAGCAAACCTTCAGAAGCTACAAAATACAACATTCTGTGGTAATATGTTTGCCATTTGATGTCTAATGCAATATGTGTATTCTGAAAAAACAACAACGGTAAACCACTGGAATACAGTCTTTGCATTATGTAGTAATGTTTCAACAAGACAGGCTGTTCGAAAAAATTGTTGAAAGAAGACATAATCCCAGCGGCGTCTTATGTTTCAGCGAAATGTACCTTAGCGAACAGTTGCCTTGGAGAGCACAACCTAACAATGTGGATGACAAGTAATTAGCAGTACATCCACCGAGCTCAGTTATTTCATTGCTTCAAAAGGGCATTAGCTTTAAAATAAAATAAAAATACAAAAGAGCAGCACATTGGACCTGTGATGGGGCTGTTGTTCTCCCTAAGCCATGTAATGAATAGAAAACGTACGCTCGGAGGAAACGTGCTAGTCACGAAATTTTATCGCAGAGAGCTGTTGTTATATTAAAATAGTGTGTGCAAGATTAAGGTAAATGTGGTAAATGTTTCTTCACCAACCTCTCAACATTGGCTCGGCACAGCAAGATATTGTGCATGATGCACAGCGCTTCATAAGCATTAGGACTCGTTCTCACATTGAAATGATGAATGCCAGCTTCCTCCTGGCTATCTGTACTGAACTGAAGGATAAGGAGGAATTTATAGCTACAAGAGAGAGTCATTTCTCAAAGGATGATCTCAAGTTGGGGTTTCTCTGCCCTAGTGAATGTGGCCTCTCGGGACCTATAGAGTCACTATAAATATTAAACACATCCTCCCCCGCTGTGGAATATGTCTGTGGCCTTCAGCGAACATGAAATAGTGTTACTAAAAATGAGAAACATTCCTCGCAACGCAAACTTTATTCGGCACTGATCATTACTGCACCTGCGTTGCGTTATATACTTCCAGAAAGGATGTGTTAAATAATGAAACATTTTTGGGGTTATGAAATTTAATGTTGGTAAATGAAAACCAATGGTAGTCAATGACCTGCATTGGTCTTGTGTCCAATCTATGATCTATGTGTCTGCTATTAGCCAGAAAGACTCATATCTAACCTTTACTCCTGTTTCTCATCAACCCATTGTGGGAATCTGTTAAAAATGTTTTTAAATATAACTGCAGTGTGAATGTCAGTTCCACCATACAATCATTTATTTATGAAACCTATTCAGTGCAAATGCACCAGACATCAATTCTGATATGTTGGCAGATAACCATTAGCATCGGGTTTGTAAAATGTCCACATATGTCTCAAAAAACAAACAAGCACAGAAAACCCATGACTTTGGCAAGTATTCATACAGTATCTTGTCAAGAATATCGTTTTGACATGACATCACAGAAGACGAAACTGTACTAGTGAACTAAATGCTGTATCAATATTTGCACAAAAATCTTTTAAATATGCACTATAAATAAATCTCTTCCAGGACAAAAGAGATGTCATACCCATAAAGGTTTCTACAGTACACATTTTTAGACACGTAACCAGCAGATGTTCTGTAAAGCAAATACATGATAAAACAAATAAAAAGTACCAATACTGGCTTATTTAACTTAATGCCACTGAGGACAGTGTGTTAAAATATGTTTAAAAAGTTTGGAAACACTTGACTGAAATAATCTTGAAATCTTTTAATCTCAAAGTGTATGCTTAAAAATCTGAATATTTATTTTCTAGACAAAAATATAATTGTGCCAACACAAAAATGTCTTCCATTAGAAACCAAAAATGTATTTAAAATGGATGATTTAGGCCAAATAATGATGAAGAGCAGCTAATAAGAGTCCTGAAAACTCTTTAAAAAGCTTCCCAGGGTGAGACCTGAAGAAGCTGAATGATAAAATGCAAAAAATACAACTATCCAGTCTAAATAATCTAAAGTAAGAACGCTTAAAATTAGTCTGTTCAAGAAAGCATGAATATATTATTTTGACATCAGTTCTCACATGTGATATGACATCTTTTCTTTGAGTGGCATTACTGACCCGACCCTGGAAAAAATAAAGCCGGGCTTCCACTCAAGAAGCTCAAATCATTATGGATCCTCTCATTCCTGGTTTAAGAAATAATCCCACTTGATGGTAAAATTTAAACCCTTTGAATGCGGTGATTGACGAAAGCAACCTTTTCGGTTTCTTAACACACCGTATAGATTAACTAATAAAAACGTCACGCTGTTATGTGCATAATGCTCGACACAAAATGCATGAATAAGACACGCTTTCTGTTTTTTTTCTAAATATAAATAATTAATAACACGCCGGCACGCTACAAATCCTGCTTGATTTGAATAAAATAATAAAAATGTATTTTCATGTCTAATCCTATCATGACGCTTCGAGAATTTGGAAAGGGAATGGAGAATATACAAATGCACAAAAAGGACAGATTTAATCATAAATACAGGTATTGATTTATGAACAATATGGAAAACCGTTAGTGGACGTTTGCACTGGAGAGCTGAGACGTTATTAAAATGAATGGGTACAGAAATCGGCCCAGACATCATAGAGATAGCTATTTAAATCAAATCAATACACACTCGCTGCAGGAGAACACTTTTAACATAATAGAAAATGAAAGGTTGATATTAATAAACATTGCTTATATGGTACACTGCTTGAATAGACTGGGGAAGTGTAGAGAAACAAGTTTGGAGGCTCAGATTGAGATTGCAAATACTAAATGTATTTTTAAATGTGAATTATTAAATGTATTGTAAGTGTAAAGTATGTGCACTTACAATAGACAACTACTTTGTAGATTATTCTTTGTTGTTATATAACATTGGGACTTTGATGTGATTACATGACAAGCACAAAGAAATTTTGGATTTATTTTTCGGATTTGTAACATTGGGAAGCCAATCCCGCTTTCGAAAATGGTCTGCTTTATAAAATGTTGGAAACTGTATAGGCTCGAAAATGTTTTGTGCTCTCTACGGAACCCTACACCCCAGAAACCCAAAATGCCTTTGTGGAGGAACGATTAAATTTAGTCTTATTGGTATCATCTTAAAAATGGTTTTCATAATGAGACTTCAGTCCTCTTGTGTAAACTTTCTCTGCAGAGACAATAAACGTGAATTCTGAGCAATGATTTGCACCACAGCGCCCAAATTTATTCTAGTTAATTCTTTAATTACAAGCAATTATGTGCTCTGCCACATTGACACAGGTTGCGATGCATAAGGCTTCATTTAATCAATTTCACTATATGGTTCATTTGGGCTCATTCCATAAGCTATATTTAGATTTTTGTAAGGCTGAGTAAAATACTTTCCTCTAATTTTAGCGTGTTCTCAATCGTACTTGTGAGTGTTTATGTAAACACAAACATTTAGCACATTAAGAACTTTAGAGACAGTACTGCAGGATTCACTGCACTTCCAGATCAATACACAGAGTGTCTACTGTTCCATCCGGATTTCAGATATTACACAAAACAGAATGAAAACGATGTCAAAATAGGTAAATACATGTCATTTGTCAATCACAGATGTAGATTTTATTACATCTCCTCAGACTTAAAAAAAAAAAAAAAAGCGGCACTAAATGACACAAAAAATTGACAGCTCTCTTGTTAGGAATTTAAAGTCTTATTTTAATAAACCACATATAGCATTAATAATATTGATATTCTTTTATTTCAATGCTATTTACAAAGCTGCATAATATCTTAACCCAAAAATGAAAATTCTGTCATTTACTCGCTGAACACAAAGAAAGATATTTAGAAGAATGTTACCACCTGACAGTTCTGGGACATCTTTGACCAGTAGGAAAAATGATTGTATATGTTTTGTTCTGTTGAACACAAAATGAGATATTTTGAAGAATGTAGGAAAGCAAACAGTTCTGGGGCCATTTTGACTACCATTGTCATTTGTTCTACTATGATAGTCAATGATGTCCCAGAGCTAAGTTGCTAACATTTTTCCAAATATCACTTTTTCCAGTTCAACAAAACTAAGAAATTAAATTGGGGGGAGGGATTCATTCATGACAGAATTTTCATTTTGGTTGGAGTATCCCTAAAAAGCTTATTTTCTAATAGCCTAAGATACAGCATGTTGTGGCCGTGTGGTCAAGTCACGTGTCAGATCTCACAGCTGAAAAACAGGTCACCTTGCTATCAGATTGTGTTAACTGGCACTGTTCTGGAATAGCTAAGAACCACTTTTCACATCATTCACCTTTGTCAACCACCACTTTAGTATTATACAGCTGCCACAGCACCTCCATATGTTTATACCGTATATATAGACCCCTGCTTTCCTTATGTGAATGAAAACACTGAATCTGGCATCTGCTTCACTGAACTGCGAGCATGTATACTAAACCCATTCAAACACTTTAATCCAGCTGTTGTTAATGCATTTAGCTTGCAAATCAATAATCACAAGAACAGACTGTCTGTGTACACAAATATGTCTGTGAAATATGTGAAAAGTAGATTGAATTTAGTACCTTGAATCTTTAAATCCAGCCGCTATGCAATCAATCAGTTTACATCTCATAATCATTACTGTATCTCGCCGGATTAACTCACACAGCCTATTTATCATTCACAAGACGTGTGAACAAATGTGTGTTTACATTTTCTATAGCTTTGTGCAAATCATTAAAACTCCATTAAAAGCATCAGCGAACAGTAAGCGTCAAGGTTTACATTCAGGTCATAGTATAATGTTTATATTTTACTGCACAGGTTATTTGGACACTATGGTATCAGTTTTGGTCAATGGGAATAGCATCCTTAAAACAAAGGGAAACAAAATGTGTACCTTGAATCCATAGTTCGTCACTCAGGATGATAGTGTCTGCCCAATGCATACATGTAAAATTAAACAAAATAGCAGTTATTAAAATACAAAAAGAAAAAATATGCACTAGAATATTTCCTGTATGTCCTCTGGTAATAATAAGCAAAATATAAAATATTCTTCTTCATAATTTAAGTTAGAACACATGCAAGAGCTTCAAATGATACTAGCATAAAATGTTAATAAGTCCTAAAGAAAACAGTTTCCCTTTTAAAATGATATATCACTGATGTCCTTCTGAAACTTCTGAAATCTCAATATTCCATGATTTTTTGCCACAAATCATTAATATTAGTCACCCTTTGTGGTTATAACTGGATTCTGCAAATATTTAAGCAATGAAAAGTATTAAACGTGCTTTTCAGATTTGAAAACACAGTATTTATTCATTTAAATAGTACAGCGGGTTTTTTTCCCATTTCTTGAAAAGCAGTGAATTCGCAAGGACAGCGACAATATTTTATATCAAAGAGATTTGCCACAGATTGCACACATAAAAGTGACTAATATTGCCAAACGCAGCATGTTTTGAAATATTTTGTTAGTTCTTGGAACAACATTATTCTCAAACAAACATAATGCTATTTCTAATCTTAAAATTTAAAACTATAGACGGATGTTGTTACCGTTGAAACCGTCTATATAGTTCATGTTCTACCAATTTATACAGTACAGAAAGAACAATGGAAACCAATTTTGGTGTCATACACTACAACCAATGAGATGCACAGATGTCATTTTGAAGACGTTTTCACATCGCTGTCAATAGAACTCCTTTGAAGTAAAGAGCCTTCAGAGGAAACAACGGGGTAAGTGTCATGACTGCAGGAATCCATGATGAGATGGACGGCCATCTTGTGTGTCTCTGACACTCATTCCTCAGGAGGTATGTACACACGTTCCCTGACACCGGTGACTTCTGGCAGACCACTGTCTTCACGCTGGGATTTATTATGGCCATTATCAGCTCCTAATCTGTGTGTTTGAGCCAACTTATACTGCACCTGCAGTCACCACAGGTCCTTTGAAGAACCAGAACAGATGACTTCATATTATTAGCCCCAAGCAGATAGCTCCATAGTTACAGATGCATCAGAGGCTTTATTGCCCTTCAATTTTTCCAATTCTCTTCTGAATTATTCGCCGCATCGAGCGCAGAGGATCTCTCAATGACAATCTTCTGATTCCTAAACCATGATTGGCAGGGGTGGGGTGCTGTTGTTTCGGCAGTTGTTTGGATGAAAGGTCTGTCATTTAAATAATCAATTTGATTGGCCGTCGATGTGCACAATTTCTACATTATCTGCAGCGACAAGTTGCGCTAACAGCAAGCAAAAGAGAATAAACGTCATTAGTATTCCACGGACACCGAGCGCCCTGTGAAAAAGTCTGAGAAAGGGAAAAAAGAGTCCTGATTTCCAGTTGCCCTGGTTACCAGTTGAGTCCATGCTGTCTGATTACCACCTCAGTACTTGCTGTGAGCTTTTCATTACAACACATCGCATGACACTCAAACAGACTTTTAATGAACAACATAACTCGCTCCGATGCGGACCCCCGTCCCACTTTGACGATAACAAGATCATGATCTCACTCTGAGCACCTTAAAACTTTCTCATTTGAAACTTTACAATCGCATGCTTAATTCAATTGCGCCAGATGGGAAAACTAGATCCAGGGGAACAGAGAGTTACTGTAGGCGAAATTTCACAGATGTACAATCTAGTGATTAGCAACTGGAGACTATTTTTGCCTTTTTACAACAGTTACGGTTCTCTAATTTGATTGGCTCAACAAGATTTTAGAACAGCGCTGGGTTATTTCACTATTTGTGTTTGTATCTTGGTCGTCGGTGTTCAGAACGGGGATTTTCTCACCGGTAAGACTGGAGTGGGATGGAAAACCTGGAGCGGATCTAGACCAATTACAAAAAGCTCTCAGCAGAAGGGACATCTGTGCTGATATTTAGTATAACAGCGCTTTTGCAAATGCAATATTGCTTAATTGAATATCGAAATGTATTTCTGGTTGACTGATGGATAGTTTAAATGGAGTAGATGGTGTGAAATACTTCACAGTTGGATGTCTACGCACACAAGCACACAAAGGCTCACAAAGGCTCACACAAAGCTGAACGAAGCCAAAGAAAATGACACTAAAGTTTAACTCTTATTTTCTATGGAAAGCATACAGAAAAGCCATTATCTTGGTGCCTGAGCAATATAAAAAACGAATGGTCTGAAACGTGTAAAAATGAGCTTTTTAGTATCGCTGACAACCTTTTCCTTTACACATTGATTTTTAGAATGATAGCCTTTGAATATGGTTCTGTGTAAAGCGGAAAAATTAACTGTACTGCATACAAAAATAAAGCTCAATTTAAAATAAATGTTATTTATGTGACATCTGAAAGTTTTGGCAAAAAATCTCAAACAGAAAGAGGAAATTGCTAGACTCCTTATTATTGATCGTGACTTGAGAAACACAAAACACGAGACAGAAGTTAAGTAATTGTCCGTCTTCTCTCCTGGAAAAAAGTGATCTGGAATTTTTTTTAATTTTTTAATTTTTGCAAAGTAAGACCCATTCATTTATCTGAACCAAGGGAATGATCATTTTGACCAACTCACTAACACATTTAGCTATTAGTGGCACAGCGATTTGTTTTTACAAAATATACTGCACTTTACGTCACCTCCCCCGTGCAGGCAATGCTTGAAATCCACAACATGCTGTTGGTTAATATTGTTTTTAGATAGACACGTTTATTAATGTTGAACATTTCCCAACCAGTTCTTACTGCTGTTCCTTAACAACTAACTTCATGCAGAGTTTAGTTTAAAGTGACGCAAAACATGGAAATAGTTTCAACCTCAATATCTACGGATCAGCCTTCCACGCGGGTCAGGCTGTCTAGTACTCAGCAGGGAACCTTTTTCCAATGTGCAAATAATTTACATTAGTCCGACTGCTGCGTGAATTGGACTATTGCACACAAGCATACAAAGTCTATAAGTAAATTATAATACATAAGCTATAAAACTTCACAAGTCATGTACAAAAGGGAAAACACAAATAAATGTAGTTGCAATAGTTTCTACAGATTGTAACTGTAATTTTAACAGAGCGGATTTATTTGTTTTGGTATAGGGCATGAATTTGCTCTTTATATCCCTTAGGATGAAAAAATGCCAAACAAACTAAAAAAATGCAAATTGAAAGTCTATGCTGACTATTACAGCTATACATTCTTTCTCACATACACTTATCTCTAAAGGTGACCATGATTACCCCAGCATGGGGTTCCTGTACTAAACCACTGTTTAAAAAAAACAGCACATTAAAAGGTTTAATGCGTTTAAAAATCTGTTTAACAGCAATGTTTTAGCAATGTAAATAATGTAGTTTGCAGGTCAAGTTGTACGTGCAATCTATATGTGACCCTGGACAACAAAATCAGTCTTAAGGGTCAATTTTTTGAAATTGAAATTTTACATAATCTGAAAGCTGAATAAATAAGCTTTCTATTGATATATGATTTGTTAGGATAGGAAGATATTTGTCAATCAAAACATTGCGAAAATCTCCTTTCAAGTTGTTAATCAGAGGCAGGCCGCTGCTAAGAAGAAATAGGTTTGTTTTAAAAGTCCCTTTTGGCTTACAGCTGTAGTGACGCTGTAGAGAATTTACTTGCTATGCTTTACTATGCTACTATGCTTTACATAGATACCAAACTTGAGTGGGTTATTTCTAAAGAGCGGACAGCAGCGAGAGAAGTTTGCAGATGTGTTTCCAGCCATTTTTGTTAGCGATTTTGCTGCATCCACTCAAAAAAATAAGTTTTTATATATTTACGGTAGGAAATTTACCAAAAATATTAATAGAACATGATCTTTACTTAATATCCTTATGATTTTTGGCATAAATGAAAAATCTATCATTTTGACCCATACAATGTATTTTTGGTTATTAATAGAAATGTTCTCGTGCTACTTCAGAATCCAGGATCACATATGCATTAGAAATAACGTATACAGAACTCTTAATAATTTCCATGGTTTCTACAAGGTTACTGCAGTTACAACTGCGGTATTGTGGCATTAACCATCATTGTCATTAAATGCCAGCAAGATTTTGACCCAGTCTGACTTTTTCAAAAATAAAAAACACTTTATATGTCGCCACATAACAGAATGCTAGCTAGAACTTTCTAAAAGCTCCATTACACCACAAACACATTTAACTTCTCAAACTTCAGGAAGTGAATCCAAACCTCTGCTGTGTTGTGCTCTACTTGCTAATTACCTCAGACAATTTACAATGAAGCTCTACAGCAGGTGTTTTTCTGGCATTCATTTAGTAGACAATGGCTGAAAACCCGAACACTAAATTCTCATCTGGTTCCCTAATAGCGTGCGAGGAATCCAGCAGGGCTGCTCACAGCACCAGAATGAAATGAAGCTAATAAGAAGAGGCGTGTGTGACAGAAACCACTGTCACTTACACAACAACCCTTACCTGAGATCTGGGGGTGTTGTAGTGCTTGCAAATGTATTGTTTTCACTTTCTTTTATCAATCCGTGCATTGTTTTATTCTCCATAATGATGCTGATGCTAAAATTCATGGAGCCCGGGGCAAAAAATGTGGATGTGTGGGCCAAATCTCCCCAGGCTTTACTACAGATGGTTTCATCGGACGCACATTTTTTGTTGATCGGTCTAACTATTTATATTTTATTTATTTAATATTTTATTGTATAATAATTGCATTAAATGAACAATTGGTTGAATGGGGCGTGTGACTTTAGGTTTAGTCAAGTACCGGCTCTTTTACTGGTAACCAAAAATAATACTGGCTAAACATACTTCTAACTTGTTAGCTAATGTCATTTACTTGTTATTTATTTTGCTTGATATCAGAAATATTCTGCAGGGACTCTTATTCTTTGCGGATGTGTACCGGAAGTTAAGTTTGGGCCACAAAAGCATCCACACGCAGTAACGTTTGTTTGTTGTTGTTTTGAAACCGTATATATTAAAAAAAGGCCCAAGACTGAACTGCCTTCCTTATGTGCATGCACACATACAGTCTATGTAGAGTGAATGATTTTGGCATCTGAGGAATGAAACCATTGTCAGGAAATCAGTCAATTGATGTCATAATGTCATTGACGTCCCCTGGCTGTTTCTAGTCTCTAATATTAAGTTCGGGAAAGATTGGCAATACACGCATGTATGCATAGTGATAAGGGATGACAAGATAATCCCCTGCCGAGACTAATGTCAATATATAAAAAAATCTCATAAGGATATGGAGAGATTCTTCTTTTTTCATTTATTTGATGATATAGCTTGTACCCTCAGAGGTTCAATAAATAAATAGACAGATACACACTAAGATAATGCATAATGACTGCTGATTCCCCATGGTGGGTTTCCATAGAAACCCCGCTCGTACATTTACATTTCAATAGCGGCGGTAAAAAGCTAGACGCGTGTCACCGTACATACTAACATCAAAATTGTTCCAGGTTCCATGTCCGAACAGAGAGACCACCAAAAATTGATTTGCAACAGATCGCTTTGATGCAGAGAGCAGAAGAAACGGATTCAAGACCGACACGCTTTACATTTTAATCACGTTCAATTAAAGTTTGCAAATCTCAAGTTTACCATTTCATTAAACGTAATACTATATTATGACCCCATGCAGCATTACTGCCCTGGACCGTTAAAATACTTTTTTCAAGACATTACATCAAACTGCTTTGGCTCAGATCACCAAGCAGAAGAGAATAATAAATGTGTTGTACTAAACAGCTAGTGTGGTCATCTGGCAACTGTTGTTCTCCATTGATGACATGTGAAAAGCAGATGGAGGTGCTCTATTATTATGAGCTCCATCCTTTTTCTGGCATCATCTGGCATGAATACTTCATAAGAGTGTTGATGTAAAGACATCTATGAATAGAGTTTCTTAATGATGCTGATAATATTTCAGATGCTGGATTAGTGTATTACTGAATCAACGAAGGAATAAAACTAAAACAAATCAACCAAGAACGATTTTCGAGTTGCACTTGCGTCACTAGCATATCAAAAGAACTGCTTTTATGGCCTGAAAGCAATTTAATCGTAAACATTTGTGCATCTTGAAAGATAATGATAGATGTATGTACAGCGTAAAATCGCTTCCGGCAACCCGAGTTCGATTCTAAGTTCGAGGTCCTTTGTCGATCCCGTTCCCCTCTCGCCACCATATACTTTCCAGTCATCTTCATATGGACCACAAAATTAGTGACAAGTATACTATATGCTATAGCACGGGTGGCAATAGCCAACAATACATGGTTTGGGTCAAAATTATTGTTTTTTTCTTTTATGCCAAAAATGATTAGGATATTAAGTAAAGAACATGAAGATATTTCCTAAAGTAAATATATCAAAATAAAAAAATTTGTGAATGGATGCAGAAAAAAATCTTGAACCTATATGACCGGAAACACGTCTACAAACTTCACTCGCTGCTGCCACTCTTTGGGAATTACTCACTGAAGTTTGGTATCTATGTAAAGCTTAGAACTTCAGCTTTCGGGTTCATCTATTCTCCACAACTTCTTTACAGCGGTAAGCCAATAGATGTTTCAGACTGTTTCAGACTGCTACGGCACATCTGATGGACAACTTTAAAGGCGATTTTCTCAATGTTTTGATTCCATTATTAAATAGTTGTATCTCAATAGATATCTAAATATATATTGTCCTGTCCTAACAAACCATACAGAAATGTGAAGAGCTTAAATACTAGTTTCAGATGACATTTAAATCTCAATTTTAAAAAATTGACCCTTGTGACTGGTTTTGTGGTTCAGGGTCACCTATACATGTATGTTCTCCTATCTCATAAAAAAACGTAATATAATGCTTTGTAAAAATGTAAATGTACAGGTGCAAAATGCATTGTCATTTTTAAAGTACAAGTAGCCTACTTTTGAACACGAGCATAAAAAGGATTACATCTAATTGGACATTATGAGAATTTATTCTGAGAATTCTGAAAACTTTCTGAGAATTTTGCATTTGCAAAATTATCCAAAGTGACCTAGAGTGCATTCAAGCTATACTGTTTAATACAGAGTTTCAGCTGACATGCAAAGATTGTAGCCATCCACAATATATTTCTATATCAGTGCATCCCTAAAATGTCAAAATATGTGAATGTTTAAGGCTAGTTTTGTATCAGGCATTTGAGAGGTTTGCATTAAAACTTCTCCTTGATTTCCAATCAGTGCAATTTCTAGGAAACAACAGCTCTGATTAAACAGCCCCAGCAGCCATATGTTCTAATCAACTACAAGCAACGTCTCGCTTTCTCACATAGTCTACGCCTTTGCAAATAAGCCTAATATGTTGCAACATTGTTTCCTGATGAGAGAGAGACCAGTTATGATGAACTATTATGCGTTTAATTGGTTCTTGACTGAACAATTGATACATTTTGCTTATAATTACAGATTAAAATGAAATCCCAGCTAAATAAGTGTTCATTTGCTAAATCTGGGTTTAGCAGCCTTTTCACAGTGCTAAAGAGCATATCTAATAAACAGATTTTTAATTGTAAATACATGTAACTTGATTGATGCAATGAAAGACATTAGATGTCTGTCTGTGTGCAGATGTTAAAAACTGAATGTGCACTTTTCTCTAATGCAATGAGAAACTCTGAGTGTGGCTTCATGTGTTTATAACTGAAACTGCTATTTACACCTCTTTTGTTTGTGTTTGTGTCTCCTGACTCAAAAACAAACACCTGAGGAACGGCTTTGTGGTTTGGAGAAGCGTGCATACTTGCACACACAAACACAGAAGTCAATTGAACAGTAGACTCTGCCATGAACCAGAAACGAAAAATGCGATTAATATAAAAATGTCAATTTTATAGATGCAATGCATGCTGATACTGAGAAAAAAACATGATGCAAGCTAAAAGACAAAACAACAGCTTTGGTAAGTTATGCAAACACAGCAGCAGTTTGTAAACAAACTTCATGCATCACAGAAAACCCCAGCCTGGATCTCACAGGAATTTGCAATTAATTTACAGTACAAAGTAGCTAAACCGTAAGAATCTGTAGGATGTGAATCATGCAAAAATGAAAATTATTTGATAAGAAAAAAGTGAAGCCCCGCCCCTAAAGCAGATGAGATCATATATTTATCATATTTATAAATATCAGCCATCTTGTAAAATAGTTACAAATTGCCATGAGATTGTTTTGGAAACTTCATGCATCACAGGAAACACAACACTAGTCAGCAAATAAACTTCATGCTGCTGAAAATGGTTCAGATTTTCTATTTGTTTGCTTGTTTATCTTTAGCTCTTACTGTGGGGACCTTTGTTAATGTTGGCATTATCAGATTAATTTCCTATTAATATGTTAAACAACTCAATATTGACTTTGGCCTCAAGGTGGAAATGCAAACATCATTGTCCTCTAAACGTGCAGACATTTACCAACGTGGTATTTACCAACAGTCTGCCTCAATTTCCACAAGATTCCTTCCTGCATTCCCCATGGAGCACATCCAAAAAAAGAATCAATACACAGCTTTAACAATGTTCATACAAATGCAAAACAATTCAAAATCATCCACAGGTATATATCCCCAAGCACTGTTATTCATCCCTAGTTTTCACCTGAGTTTTAAATATAAATAGAAAAAGTTTTTTTATCTGAAAGTCTGAGGCCACATTAAAACTCTGACTTTCACATTTTAAATTTAAGCCTGGAAAGGTCACCGTTTTATTGATTTCAATAAAACGCAAGATGCTCTGAAACATACAAAGATAACACCAGGTCATCAGGTTTTGTTCAACCTTTACACCAGCTCAAATCTCTTAAAGGTGCTGTAAGTAATATTTAGGAGGATCTATTGACAGAAATGCAATATAATATACAAACTATGTCTTCAGGTGTATAAAGACTTTTTATTCTTTTAGAATGAACTATTTCTATCTACATAGACCGTGAATACCTTTACATGGAATTTGCCATGTTGTTTCTACAGTAGCTCTACAGAACGCGTTTCATAAATATGTTATCTCCTTCGGCAAGAAGCGAAAACGTGACCTTTGTCCTGTGTCGGCCACCGTAGTGCTTCGAAAGGGAGGGGTGAACCGTTGCAATTCACAACCTTACCTCTAAATGCTGCTAAAATGTCCACATTGCTCCTTTAAAGAAAATCAAAAATACCATATAACAATGGCATACAAGTTATTGTTTCTGCTATGTTGATAATATTTCCATTGAAAAAAGGATTTACAGAAGCATTACAGAATCTGCTACAATGCGATTATCGTCCTTGTTGAAAATTAACCAGAATTCTTTGCAGCAAATGAGCTTACTCAAAGGCACTTGAATGTCATTGACTATCAGACACAACACAACACAATGCCAGTATTTCCTCTCCCATGTGTATTCAGGAGCCCGTGGGGACCAGCAGGATTTTGTAAACTTCAGGTAAAACAAATCCTGCTGCTCCTTGCGTGTTAAATCAATTTAGTATTCATTCATAACCAGACGTGTTGTGAAGCTGTGATACACACATTTTGTGATACGCTTTGTGCTTTAAAGAGATAAACAATAAAAAAGTGGCACTATGTATACCATATAAAGAGGGCATAAGCTTTATCTTCAATTTCTTTCTGCCCGAGTCAAAATCTCTCTCTCTCTCTGTCATTTATACAAAAACAGTTCTAAAGTCATTTGTGACCTTTTCTGAAGCAATTTCTTATAAAGGACAGCTGGCGTGTCCCAGAAATTCACATGAAGTTGAACAACGACAGGTGATGCAGACTTTTCAAAGGTGCGATCGTGTAAGTGCTGAGAAACTCCAACCCCTGAAACATTGAAGAAGTCTGAAGAAACATTTTGCACTGTTCTTTTACGAATATGCTTGCAATGACTGCATTTGAAAGTCAACAAGTCACAAGAGTTAAAAAAACAAAAACAATGAATGTTTGTAGAATGTCTGGTTGCATTCAAACTATTATGTAAAACCAAAGTTAAAATGTATCTAAAATCTATCTGTAGATGCTTTAAGATTCTAATTCAAGTTGTCATGAAGTTAATGAATTTCCACCATGTTTTTCCTAATGAAAACTATTTCAGAAACTCATTCCACTGCGTTAGACAATGAAAGGTTTTTTTAAGCCATTAGTATAAATGAATGTCTTCACCTCCCTGCGGACGTTTTTACTAATCTGTTCAAATTCACCATTTGTATTGTGAACTATAAGAGAACAAGTAAATGAAACAAATGTTATCTGTGAGTCATACCGTGAAACATTTGCCTTTCTATTTTTGTTTGAGTATTTACGTAAGATTTTAAATATTCTATCAGATCAATTGTAAATTGCAATGTGCCAACGCAAAATCAATAATTGTATTTTAATGCATCTGTGAACACACCTTGACTTCAGAAGGCAACGGGGTTGACAGTTTCAGCGTTTAATTTGACATTACAAAGCCCTGAAGATGAAACGGAAAAACAAAGTGGTGACAGGCCATCCTCATGATAAAAACATGAAAAATACTAGCATACAGTTCAAAATATGAATTGCTTTCTTCTCACAAACGTATCATTGTGCTTCAGAAGTCATTTATTATTGACTTGAGTCATCTGGATTATGTGCTTTTTGAAGCTTTGTCATTTTGAGTACCATGTAAGATGTATAAAGATGAACTTACTTTTAATAAAGTAGGCATGAAGAAAAACTTTTAAACTTCTTGCCATTAAGTCCTGCACTGCAAAAATTCGCTTTCTTACTTAGTATTTTTATCTTGTTTTCCAGTAAAAATGTCGAAAAATTCTTGAATCCAGATGCATTTTCTTGATGAGCAAAATGACCAAGAAAATAAGTCTTGTTTTTAGGCAAAAACTATTAAATTTAAGTAAATTTGTGCCTAAAATAAGCAAAAACATCTGCCAATGGGGTAAGATAAATAATCTTGAATTTAGTGACTAAGAAAAGGTAAAACTTAATACAAGGTTTTTTTACCCCATTGGCAGATTTATTTTGCTTGTTTTAGGCACAAATGTACTTAAATGTAATATTTTTTTGCCTAAAAACAAGACTTATATTCTTGGTCATTTTGCTCATCAAGAAAATGCATCTAGATTAAAAAAAATTTAAAAAAATTTTTACTGGAAAACAAATTAAAAATACTAAGTAAGAAAGCGATTTTTTGCAGTGTGAGACAAGTCGACTTAATCAGGTTGGCCTATTTATGCACACTTTCCATTCCCAAAATGAATGAGCTCTTCCTTCAAAACAAATGTACCGCACGGTCACTGGGAGAGAAAGCGGCATGCTCTCTCAAGTAGCTGCTTAATCGCTAAACCGAGTTTCCCGTTCAAACACTTAACGCCCGCATCTGAAGTCGGCTTGTTTGTGCTGAGTAAATGTACCTCGCTGCCTCTGAGACGGAATGGCCGGAATGAGGGCGGCTGCCTCATCTCTCATTGTGAAAGGTTTATGGAAGTAGAAGCAGCTTCACTCGCTCGGATAATCCCAGCTCAATTATTCACTTTCGCAACCTGAGGCAGGTAATATCAATGACTTGCGGGGGATTAGACTTTAAAATAAACAAGTCGGAATAAGCCCGACTGAAAAATGCGAGCGGCCTGCTGCGAGTGGAGAAAATAACAGACGTGTCTAAAAGTAAACAGCGAGGGTGCAACGTATCGACGCAACCTCATCTGGGTCATGATTCGATGCATGATAGAGTGACAGATGAGAGGGATGTAGTTGTGTGTGTTTGAGATGAGTGTGAAACGTGGTCGAGAGACAATGGGACGTGGAAGAAACCTCGACTGATCGTTTGATGCAGAAACACTTCATGTTAATGTGACGGTAATGTTTCCTGACTGTAATCGGAAATAAGATGTCAACTTCTCAAAAAGCGTTCGTTTTGTAAAATCCTTTTAACTAATAAAAAATGACATCATCCACCAGGAAGTGATCTAGGTTATGGTGAAAAAACAACAGTACAAATAACAAATCTCGTTTCATCACATATTCAATAAAAAATGTCACAACTCAGCATAAAATTTACATTATAAATGCTAAAGTCAAAATCAAGTTGATACTCTCATGTAAGATACACCCTTGCAAATAATATTTTCAGTTTTTAACATACTCCATGCATGTTTTGGTAAAATTAACTACTAACAATATTTCTGCCAAATTTCAAATATTTAAAAAAATAGTATTGTTTTTATTTGCATTGATTTGCAGAAAATGAAAACTAGACATCACGACTCCTTCAGTTTGACTGGTTTACCTCTGGACCTGAACTTTAAAGCGTTCTCTTCTTTGACAGCGTGGTGAGCTGAGGGCGGGAGAAAGAGCCAGAGATGGTTAAAAATTCAAATTTACACATTATCTCCAGGGAAAAATATATGATGTGCAGTGAAGAAATATAACAAAATCAAAGCGCATCTTTTGAGACTTTCCATCTACTGACAGAAGTGCTCTACAAAATATGATTATTAACATGTTTCCTTTCATATATGACGAAGCTTCTGAACAATTTTGTTTCTCTTTATGTGCATTCATCCGCCATGTTTTGTATTCTAATGTGTTTTACATAAGAAAAAAGTTTTGTTTCAGAAAGAAATGAGTGATGATTTCTGGTACTTTAGGGTTCTGGGAGTAAAATATTGTGTTTATAGATGGCAGCCGGAAACCATGCATTATACACGTAATATGGCATTATTTACAATGTCTCTGCAAGCGCTCATCCCCCATAGAAGAAATATATTTGCATCTACAAACATCTTTCAGTTAAACACTCCACCAGCGACAGAAAATGAGAAACATCTGCAGTATATTTGCCATAATGTATTGCTTTGTTTTTACAGGATTTGTTAAACTGCACAGTGTGATGGCATGAATATTTTACAAGATTTGCAGATAAAGTATTCATCAACGGTCTGCACGCAACAAAATGAACTTCAGTTGGTACACGGAGTCCTTTTAAAAAAAAGAATTATTTGTAATCTGATCGAATGAAACTCATTTAGCTATCGGGTGAGCTTTCCTCTTACTTCAATGATGCAATGACAAATGTGATTTTGTAGTTTAGGAGATAAAGATAGACTTTTCTTCCCTAATGTCTTTTAATATTTCGTTTCCAACATCATCTTCTAATGAAATATCTTATTATGGAAAATATCTCTTAATATTTTAAGAAAATGGTCATTATGTTGTGAAGATAATCAGACATTAAAAAACCTTATCTTACGGCTACAAGACATCAGTGAGATTACATTCTCCAGCATTTCAAATGATATGTGACGTATACGAAAACAGAGTTAAAAAATAAAGACAGAAATATCCACATTACCATGGTGCACTCCTCTACTTCTCGTCATAGTGCAGCGTTTTAGAGAAAAGATTTCCAAGAGTTCAATATGCATAAATATTCTCTGCTTCTTTAACCATACCGTGCTCTTTTTTCTTGTGTAGTTAGATGTCACGTATCAGACATTTTTATCCCAAGCAATTAACTGCATTGCAGAAGAGGACATCTATTACTGAAACAATCCCCATAGAGCAAGTACTTTTGCTCCACGGCATAATGTTTTCAGGGCACGGTTCAGCCCATACAACCTTATGATTGTTGGGCCAAATCTTTACTACTACACTACAAATAAAAGAAACTGATGATACTTCAGCATATTTAAGCCAAATCTGAGCCAAAAACACAAAGCCTTGAATTGAAAATAAATTGAATTGTGACCAGTGATTAGACACAATGGAAATAGATGTTTATATTCGGATACTATACCCATCTAACTGAATGAACCATAATGCAGTAGACACACACACTCAAAGTAACCCAGCCAAATCTTGTGCAAGTAAACACAAACAACAAGCAATAGAGCACAACAGCATTCGCAATATACTCTAATAATAATTTCATATCATTTCATTTATTCTGTATCATATAAAGTATTTCTTTAGTTGTTCCAATTTAGCAAACTTTAAGTACACCAATTTAGTATACCTTTTTTTATTAAGTACAAAAATGTAAATGGATTGCACTATACTATTTAAAAAACATTTTAATATTTTTCAGGTTTGTAATAAGGAAACGCAAGACAACTTAGTTGTTTCTTGAATAAAGCGATTTACACCAGTAGAATCTTCAACATATGCAACTGAACTAATAACATCCTAACCTCCACTTTTTTTGTGAGGAAACCAAACTACAACATATCAGAATTTCTTGCAAATCCCAAGAAAACAGAACATCAATCACTAACAAGTCTCTCAAAAACCATTAAATAGGAATTAAATTTGATATTTACTCCCTTATCCTGTCTCATGCAAAGCATGCTGGGAACTTAAAATTCTCAGTAGAGCCACATTAACACTAACAGGAAACATTGTTGTAGTCCCAGAACAAATGAAAGTAAACTTCTATTTTTAAAATGCTAATGGATGGTAGAGTAATGCCTGACAAAATATTTAAGAATTTAGCTCATCTTAATAAATTAAACTGAGCATGCAGAAAAATCTTTTTTACAATGTTCAGTATATGGTTTATCGAGCACAGGCCACAAAACGTGATGCAAAAATGATACATAATGTAAATATAAAATTAAATGTGTTCATGGAAGGAAACATTTGACAGCAGGTTACAAAGCATTTCTGTACACACACAAAAAATCTATTAAACTTAATGCTAAAGGCATAATAGACCACCCCCACCCTGCTGAATAAACATGTCAAATAGATCATCTCAATATGCTAATGGCATGCAAATGAGCCGTTTTTATGTATACATGTGTCACATGTGTGTACTTTCATTCTGATGTGTATTATTTGTCATTTAAAAGAAGATGAATGTGCCAACGCAGATCACCACAGCCTTGTTATTAATGTGGCTCTTTTAAAAATGCAAATGAGTTTGCAGGGGCAGATCCTGTTGGTTTGGGCAGGTGGTAATTACATGATTTTTTTTGGTCCAGATATCACTATTCTGTATGTTAGGTAAGCTGTATAATACATACCGTGAAGGTCCCCTGAGAGAATTTAATCCACAGGGTTGATATATTTGATAAAGTGATATTCTATTCATTCTAAAGTATAGGGAACGGAGAAGCGGAATTGCCTCAATAACCTCAAAAAAGCAAGTTGAGGAATGCAAATGAGAAGTAGCAGTATTTATATCTGTATCACGGCAAGGTTCCGACATTTCCTCCGCCGGAACACGTGCGCAATTTTTGACGTATTCTACTTTCATGCATGGTATAACATACCATTCACCCAATCTCATCTCAGAACGGCCTCTGTGTGAACTGAGAAAAGCAATAATACGTTTTCTCTACTGGCAGATTAACGCTTGATTCCTATTCAAGGGAAGCATTGGCAGATCCGTGCTGGATTCCGCTCTGTGTTTCCACTGCTTCGTTTTCAGCCAAACATATAAAAATCAGTATGCAAGAGCCAGAACGTAACAACAGAGATAAATTGAAATGTCATTTTAAATTCATGTGAAGAGACTCGAGGTGTGGGCCGGCCCAGTGCAAGCATAGCGCTCCACAAATGAACACTGACACTACACGCAGCCCGCTTCATCCTGAGAGGAACCGCCTGGTGTTGTCTGGGGTGAACTCTTTTGGCCTGTGGACTTTTAGAAGACGAAGCTCTCTTATTAAAACATGCATTTCACACCATCGCTGGTTATTTATTGCACTTTATTGTCTAGCAATGGTACATCGGAATTTTTATTGCATTACTCGAAAATGCTATGAACATATAAACCATGTCACATTCAACACATCACAAATTCTAAAAGGTTAATAAAGTTCAGCATGACCCTTTTGTGAGAAGAACTATCTGTTAGTCTTCAAACATTTCTATGTGTATAGTTGCATTAGAGAGTTTGTATTTAAAGAAATGCAAAGTTATCTCACATTTCTACAAAGAGTAAGATCAATATGCATACTGTATACACAATACTTAGAAAAAAACAACTTGATTATGCATTTATGCAGTTTTATTTATGCTAAGCCAGAATTCACATTTCACAATGTCCTGGAATGGCACATAAAGGTGCTTCAGAATCACATTTAAAGAAGGCGTATCTGTTCCTAAAATAAGCAAATATGTGACTGTAGCAGCTTCCTGATGATCTTAAACTCAGCTTCCCTGACTTCTTTTACAACACAGACGGCAGAAAAGAGTCAGATAATCCATTCACGTTTTCACCGCAAAAAAATCCCCAATATGCTTCGGCCTAATACTCCGCGATCAAATTTTAAAGATGATTTATTATTCATTCCTCTCTTGATGAAGTGAGTGATAGAGAGAGGAAGGTGCAGCCGCCTAAGAGTTACTGCATTAGAACTCCATCTTCGCAAGTAAAAAAAATCAGAAAAGCACATTTTTTACATCAGACAGATTAAAATATGATCAAATGCAAGTACTGTACACATCAATGATGTCTCAATGTTCAGAAATATGGCTACAAACTATCTGTTTATCGTTAAAAAAAAAACACATCTAAACAAAAAGATTTTATGACCATGTGTTAAATATAATTCAGCATGGAGGAATTTGAATTAGCAAAAAAGGCAATAATGGGCACTTAAAAATAATATTGGTGTTTAATTCTTTAGTAAAAGTCATAATGTCAAAAATACAACAAATGTGGGTAATAAAAATTGCTAATTTCCAAGCTCAAAGCCCAATAACCATCTTTCACCCCTCTTGTTTACCTGTGAGCAATAACGTTCTTTCTAAACCTTTTAGCCAGTCATTGCGTTTTAAAAATGGATGAAGCACCTAAAACTATCTGCTAGTGCTGTTTGACATTTCCAGGAGCTTCAGCAACGGCCCGAGCTTTTATCTCCCACAGAGCTCGGCTTTCTCCTCAGCTTCATCTGCAATTACCTGGAGAACTCAGAGAGAACCCATCACAGTCCTCTGTCTCTCAAGAGATAAAATGATGTTGTGCCGCCGACACGGCAAACCAGCAGATTCCTTCAATCCACTCCAATATAGAACAATTTTGAGGGCTTTTATATGAATTATATTAATAAGATGTAATGGAACACTGAGAGCCTTTTAAGGATATGATACATAAGATACCATTGACTAGGACAAACTAAACAATTCTGAGCTATAATTGTGATATTTATGAATATTTTCTTCTCTCCAAGGGTTTATTAATTAAATGGGACATTTTTTGCTGCTATGGCTTTAAGACGCCTTTAAATTATCTGGTATATTGTTGTGGGTTTGTTGTTAAGTTCAATATAGTGTTTACAAATACAAAGGTTAACAAAGGTTTATAATGTTTCGACGTTTTGTATATCATAAGATAATCTTTACAAATCAACACAACATTTGTTACTTTTGAAGCCTAAATACAATCGGCAGAAGTAAAGCTAACGTGATGCTACAAACAGAATACATTACACAACTAGTTTTGTTAAAAACAGATCTTCGATTTCAGGCAATTTCCAAAAAAACATTCAAATAAATGATTGACTTTGAAGCGAAGACACCAGAAATGCTAAAATGCTAACTAGTCGCTACCGGGTTTTGCATGCAAAAATACGTCATCTCTGCGATACCCTATTGAAAAAAATAAAAATTATGTGCCACCCACAACCCAGCCCTAAACCATAACCATCACTGAGCTCGTCCTAAAACATACAAATGAGATCATAAATATGTATATGAATTACAGTAGCCATCTTGTAAAAGTACAAATTGCAATGCTTTTTTAACATTAAAATACGTCTGCAGGGCATTTACTTTCAATTCAGGGCATGAAAATCTTGTTTTCCACAACATGTCCATTTCACAGAAAAATCTGTCTATGTGCTAGCAAAGTATAAAGCCAACAGCTTTATTGTGCGTTCTTCACACCTCCAGTAAAAACACATCCCTAAACAATCTGCTACCTCAGGATCCCCACACGTTTAAAGCAGTTCCATTTTTATTGTAAGAAGCTAACACGCTGTGTCAGGTGAAGCAAGCCGCACCTAATATAATTATAGGGGCAGTGATAAAAACTGTTGCTTTCTTGCAAGTTATATTAGATCCTCTACGTTCCCCCCACCTCACCACGCGCTTAATCCATCGACGTCTGCTTTAATTTGAGGTGTGGGCCTCCCGTTGCAGCCACGCGCAGGACGTCCATCGCATTCCGGCCATCTGATTAATGTGCAGGAGATAAGCAGGCTTGTGGTTCAACAGCATAAAGCCGGCTGATAAGCTCCATTAATTAAACAGCATCCAGCTCTACATTCACCATCCACTGATCTATAGACTTTTGATTGCTGACCTTTTCAATGTCTGAGCCTGTTTTTCCCTCCCACTTTATGTTTTTTATTACTATGGAAGTATGATGAGCTCTCTCGTCCTGAACCTCCGGGCCTGCAGAATTATCGCTTGTCTTGGCAGCATTTGGAGCTTCTTAACTTCACCGTCTGCCAGTCCTCACTCTTCTCGTAAGTTGAGAATATCTATTTTAGGTCGCTGTTGGTGTACGTGGGAGTTTAAATCAAATTTGTGACGATATTAGAAGATTTACCTCACGTTCCTAGCAACAGAAAATGGCAAACTGTCCGTACAGTAAATATTTATCACATCTTAGTCATGTGTATCTGGTTCACTAAGAGCACAAAATCTGAATTTTATTTTAAGGCTCTAAATTTGATCTGCCATCTTCATTTACACCTAAAACAGTCCAAGTAATGAGTAAATGCCCAATAGCAGACATCAAATTCAACTCTGCCAGCTTCAAGACGTGCCACGTAAATTATTCATTTCAATCTAATCTTCTTCAATAAAGTTGTTTTACCAACCGTCTACCCTAAAATATAGGTTCAAATTTCTTGCTTTAAGTTGTAACAGAGTTTTATTTTGAAATTTTGATTGCATCTTGTCTACCACATGAACGCACGTCCCACACATTTCGCTTTCCAGGATGAATGACTTCCTTCTGTAAAACAAGCAGAATGCAGATGTTCAGATTCTTGCACGTGACCATCATACTTTCATATCTGAGAGAAATACAGCGGTATTTCACATTCTCCTTCATATTTCAACCTCCCTATCTCTCCCCAGACTCAGGTGATCACAGCAATCGCACAAAGACTAAAATGATGTTTTTGAAGTCAATGAGGTACTTTTTTTCTGTCCTTTGAGTACAAACACTCACATCTCTCCTTAGCTGAGATGTGTGTGGAATAAAGAAGAACATCTTTCATCTTTTGGTTTCAGACAGCTCAATCCTGATAGCAAATTATTTTAGACTTTGCTGGAGGTAACATTTGAAACCGCAGGCTTTGACCCTCCCACATTCACAGACTCAGCTACGGTTTGATCGACGGGTCTATGTTCACATAGTCTTGTGTAGTCAGACCGAATGTGAAGAACCACGATGGAAAGATGAAACTGAATGTCATGAAAAACACCCAATCACATTGTTTAGTTTTTATGTGACATTAAGAGGCTGGTAAATCAGATGCTGAGGGATATCTTGTTTACCTGCGACTCAGTATTTTCAAACTTTTGCTAACATTCAATGTCAAGAACCACACAAACCAAGATAAATCTAGTCTAGTTCTTTCTCTAAATCACAAATAGTCGGACCATAGTAGGAAAAAATGTCTTATAAATGTCTTTGTTCTGTTGAACACAAAAGAAGATATTTTGAAGAATGTAGGAAAGCAAACAGTTCTGGGGCACTTTTAACTACCATTGTCATTTTTCTTACTATGGTAGTCAGTAGGTGTTTTCCGACCGGATACGTTCAGGAACAAAGTTCCGGAACAAGTAAAGAGAACTGTCGTTTTCCCATTTTGCCATTTCCCCAGTCGCATTCGCACCGGCTAAAGGAAGTATTTAATGACATAAGCCGGTCGACATTTAAGCGCGGCCGTTGAACAACAACCAGCAACAGAAGTTCGGCCAATCAGCATTTTCCGGCCAGTTCCTGCGGTGTGAACACAACAAAAAGCAGGTATCTCTGGCAAATCGTCCCAGAACTATGAAAAAAAGCTTCTAATGGTGCCAAGAACTGTTTGGTTACAAAGAATTCTTGATCAGAACAAAGAAATGTATACAGATTTGGAACAACTGGAGGCAAGTTCTGGTATATAGCAAAAGTTGATACTTCTTTAAGCTTATGAACAATCATTTACAAAGTAAGCACACAGTCTAACACGAGACTTCCATTCACATGCTTACATGACACACATGTCAATCATTATGACAAAGGGTTGATGCAGGTCCCCCCCACCCTATTACCATTGCTGGAGGAGCGCACGCAAACACACATGACAAGATTTGACAGCAGTCATTGGACATCTCTTTCACATCTTTACTTATTAATTGTAATGTATCTCAGGGGTATGAGATGCCAAAACAGGTTGTCAGATAGATTTTTTAACTGGCGAACGCTTGTCCAAAAGACACATCCCCCTTCCTGGCAGATACGTAGAGAGGGATGATGTGTGAGAAAGACAGAGGCGTATTGTCTCTCCGCTGTTTCTCGCTCATCTCTCTCCTTCTCTCCTTTCCCTGCCTTTCCTGCATGCCATTATGGTGCCCTTGGGCTCGCCCATCACATACATCAAATACAGCTTGCCTGCACCAAGACGTGCCATGTAAATTATTCAACCCACAAAGCACTTGAGATGGAGCAAATCTCAGCATAGAAAGAATTAAAGAAAGAAAGAAAGAAAGAAAGAAAGAAAGAAAGAAAGGGAGGAAGGAAGAAAGAAAGAAAGAGAGGGAGGGAGGGAGGAAGGAAGGAAGGAAGGAAAGAAGGAAGGAAAGAAAAAGAGAAACAAGAGAAAGAAACAAACAAAGGAAGAAAGGAAGAAAAAAGAAAGAAAGAAAGAAAGAAAGAGATGGAGGGAGGGAGGGAGGGAAGGAAGGAAGAAAGGACAAAGAGAAAAAATAAAGAAGGGAAGGAAGGGAGAAAGAAAGAAATAAGAAAGAAAGAAAGGGAGGAAGGAAGAAAGAGAGAAGAAAGTGATTTCTTTCTTTCTTTCTTTCTTTCTTTCTCTCTTTTTTTTTTTCTTCTAGAGAAAAAAAAAAGAGTAAGAAAGAAGGGAAGGAAGGATGGAAGGAAGGAAGTAAGACAAACAGACAGACAGAAAGAAATTTAGAAAGCATTTTTATGCAAAACATACTGTTTTTCAATAACTGGTTGTTTGTTCTGAGGTAAAAACGAATAATAATTACGAATTGTGGTAGGATTGTGTTGGCAATATTTTTATTTATAGCCTGACATGATATTAATTTAAATATTTAAACATTGCGTAACATTATATATCCAAACTTTTCATCCACACATCCATGACTAATGCACAAAAATAATATTAATAGTTAAAACATAAATAAAAATAAATATTAGTAAAACAATATTAAGTCTTTAAAATAGCTGTTGCATTCCCTGTCAACAATAAAGAAAGCTTGTCTTTGAGTAGACACATCAAAGCCCCTTTTATCCAATTTATATCTTTGTACTCTGTGTTCTGTCTAATGGCAACCAAATAACACCGTACTGTAAACTCTTTGACAGCTCTCGAGCCCAAACAGCCCTTCCCCTCCTCTAATGGGCTCAGCATGCAAAACAGCAACTGAGATAGGAACAGCCGCGAATTTGATGATACAACTTTTATCGAAATGTATCTTAATACGTCTGCTGATACAAAACTGGTGATTTTATAAGCTACATTCATCTTATGTAGAATTTACTCTTCGACTTTTAATTTGCTGAAGGAAGAAATGACTTGGCCCCAGTTTCAACCAAAGCAGATGTTGTGGGGGAGTCAACATCCTGTTAAACCATGAATGATTTCCTGTTTTGTAGACTTGTGTCTTTAACATGTGCATTGCCTGTCGCCGTTTATCTGGAGACCTCTTTAAGGTCCTAATTGAATGGGTGTGATTAGATTGAGGTCCGCAGGAACAGAAAACTGTCCCCTGTGGGCGCTTTGATTGAGCTGCTGGATACACCAGACATGACAGATACTTGGCACATCCACAAGGTCTCTGGCATCATATAGTCTGTATATGTGAGTCTAGTACTTTGGTGAAATAATTTCTAATACTGTATATATACTGTAAGGCGTGCATTCTACTGTAGATCAGTTCTGATACCTTTTAAAGAAAAGAGATGTGCTTCATGTGACCCAAAATTCTCCCTTAAGAGGTACTGTGTACATGTTCAGGTTTATCTGAAAAGAAAAAAATGTGGTTTGGAAAAATGTTTGATTTATAATAAAAACTTTTCTAAAAGTATTTAAACTTACTTTAATAACTGCATTAAATTCTTAGTTAAATCACAAGTCACTTGAATTAAAATTATACTAAACTGACTTGAAAAAATATAGTGGCATTTTGTATAATTTAAATTTTGTACAATTATTTTGATGAGTTAAATGGAAAAAAACATATGTTGACATAAGCGTAATATAAGCACAACATAAGCACATACTTTTACAGTGTATTTAATGATAACTAAAAAGCTAAATAAAAATATTTAATTAATAAATAAAAGAAATATAGAAAAATAACCGGGTTAAATAAATGATGAATAAAATAAATTAACATAAAAAATGGAACTCAACTCAACTCAACTCAACTCAACTCAACTCAACTCAACTCAACTGAAATATAGTATATTATCATTTTTAAAACCTTACCAAAAACTTTCCAAACTCTCTTCACTAAACATTACAATACTAGAAAACACTATATCTAGATTGAATTGTTTCATATATTTAAATACCTTTTTAAAACTTACTGAAATTAAAAAAGAACAAAAAACTAAACTATATTGATTTTTTAAATAAAATTACTGCCTCAAATGATCCCACAGACTATCAAGAGAGAAAAGGAAAGATCACTGGTATTTATCCAGCCAACCCCACATGAGCACTACCCGTATGTGTGCTAAACTCTGGGCCACGTCTCCAACCACTTTTTATCACCTCTTCCAGCTCTCACCCTCTACATCATTTTGTACCCTTGCCTTTCCTCCCTCTCTAGCCAAACAACATATAAAGTATTGTGGCTATGACCTTTCAGAGTCCTTATGTTAGTGAAGTGGTTGTTTGTTGACACTGAGAGTCAGCCCAGAATCCCTGTCTGGCATTCATCCACACCAGCTGCTCCTGACCCTCCTGGTACAGGCAAGAGTTTCTCCTTATATCACCTCATAAGCAGGATCATCTGCCGCGGTCCATTGTTATGCAAACAGATTGCTTTGAGCCATGCACAGCATTGGTTTAATTGCATCCAGTACAGTGGGTGGAGAAGGTCTCAGCAGCACCGGCTGTTCAACAGATCAGACAAGATCACCAATATATACTGGAATATACATACGTATGAACATCTAAAGTGGGTCACAGACAAATCTAAAGAAATAAATCACCTCCACCTGTAAGGAGGATCTATTGACAGAAATGCAATATAATATACATAACTAGGTGTATAAAGACCTTACATCATGAAGCGTTATGTTTATATTATCTTAGAATGAGCATTTCTATCTACATTTACCGCGGGTCCCTTAACATGGAATGTTCTTTCTACAGTAGCCCTAAACGGACAAACTGCTCTACAGAGCGCACTTTGTAAATATGTTCTGTTCTTCGGCAAAACATCAAAAACGTGACCACATCTTTGTCATGTGTCAGCCACCGTAGTGCTTCGAAAGGGAGAGGTGAGCGGAGGAGTGAGCCGTTGGTTGCAATTCGCAACCTCACCGCTAGATGCAGCTAACTTTCACACACTGGACCTTAAATAGAAAACTGTTGAATAACTTTCTTATGGTTACGCAAAAAAAACTTTCTTTCCTTCTTTCAATTCATGGTTGGGTCAAAAATTGAGAAACGGAATGGCTGGTTAACCTAAAAAACTCAACGGTTGGGTTTGTCCATATTTTACCAACCATAATTATTGTTTAGACTGCACAGTAACTGGGATGTCATACACAATTGAGACTAGACATCATTTTATTGCACAGTCGACAACCAAGCATCCAGGTTTTCAGTGTTTAAATAGAAGTTTAGATGCCAAACTGGCCATTTTGTACTTGAATGATCAACAAAAACACAAATGGCTTTAAGCACCAAGTATTCCAATATTATCGCATAATATTTGAAAAACTCTTACTTTATTCCTGCAAAACAAGATAAAAATAAGAAAATCTAAATGGACAGCATTACAACTACCTTGAAGAGTTATTATCGGTATTCATTTCAAAAGCACGGCTAGCTAATGAGCTGCATTTTCACTGTTCACACAACTGAAACAGCCTTCTAGAATTGACACCTTGCAGAATGAAACCCAGTTTGTTTTTGTAAGATCATTTGTAACTATCAACAGCACACCGTTCGTATATAAATACATTATACGGCAAAAAGCAAGGTTCAAGTTCATGCATTGATGCTGATACAAGACGGTTTATATATTGCATCTTTTCAAATATCATATCTGTATTCAACGTATTGAAGCAATACTAAACAATACACAGTGCCGATAATAACCTGATATTTTCCAGCTCATTATGATTCATGGGTTTCTTTTGTAGAAGGTCACCGTTTCTTTGGTTCTCTTCTAATAATTTTCCGTTAT
The DNA here is from genome assembly GCA_026939265.1 of Oreonectes daqikongensis. Taxonomy (NCBI): domain Eukaryota; kingdom Metazoa; phylum Chordata; class Actinopteri; order Cypriniformes; family Nemacheilidae; genus Oreonectes; species Oreonectes daqikongensis. Next base: position 10,209,728 of record JAOTQM010000339.1, on the reverse strand, counting down.
GAAAAGATCTTATTAAAACCAAAGTATCGTGTGTGAGGTTTGAAATTCAAGCTTAATTAGACGTACCAAACAAACAGTGGCGACCTCAAAGTGTCTCATCTAAAATATCGCAATGTCGGGGAAAAGACTCATTTCTCGACACACAAAAAAGGCTTCGAGCAAGACCGGATCGGGTGTGCGAGAGTTGTTCTTGGAGACGGTTTTCATTACATTTCTGTCTCGTACTTTGTTTTGGTTACATCAAAGCATGCGCTTCTGAAAAGACAAAAATACATCAGCGTTTCGAACAACAGCAAACATTCTTACAACTGCACGGACTGCCAGTTCCTGCTGAAACAAACAACCCTCAAAACAAACAAAAAACGTTCATGAGGCCGAAAACTATGTAAATTGGATTTGTTTTATGAACAATGTTTTTCTTTGTGTTACCTACATTTTATTCATGAAGGTCATGTTAGGCATGTATAAAAGTGTCACGAATGTGCTTAATGCTATTTTTAGTATATGTTCTTTCCCCTTTTACTAATAATAGTAATTCTATAATGCATAATAATAAAAGTCAAACATTCCTACAGTGGTCAATGCTCACTTGTGAAATAGCTCTGTGGCTTCATCCAATGTCACTGAAAGAATATTCAGCTCACAGTAATTTAAATCAGTTCAAACAGCCAACGCTTGCAGCTGATTTTCTCCAACAGACTATTTCGGTTTTGACCTCTATTAAGTCCAGCGTGATATTACTTGGCCCCGGGCTCTCTTGCTTTAGGGTAGAGATGAGGACCCGGTCTGCATGTTCGATTGAAACCGATTCTTTTTTCAATTGTCCCCCGCTACATCTACTTTGCTCTTACATAACGGCTCGAGTATTAAGAAATGACACGCTCCTGAGAAATGCTGTTGTGAGTATCTGGCTAACAATCGTGGGCCAACGTCCGTGGGCGCCTGAAGCCGAGTGCATACAGAAGCCTAATCAGGAACTGCTATCTCGATATGTTGCCAACGGTCAGTGGCGGACCCCGCAATATCGCTGTCTGCTCCCAGAGGAGGCTAATGTGAAAACACTGCGAATAGCATGCTCATTTGTGGTTCAGACCACCACGCTATCATCGCAAAAGCCCCCACGCAGGGCTCTTGAATCAGACCCATTCATGGAGTACTTCACATTTACGTCTATCTCCGACTGTGAGGGATCTAGCAAAATGCAAACGTGTAAATAAAAATCAACTAACGTACATATACTTCTTGGCACGCTCACAGCCGCCTTCGCGCTCGCCCGCAAACGCGCAAACACGTACTCTACATGACAAGCGCTGGGAGACAGATTGTGATTAAACGCTCCATTAGTTTCTATAATTCTCTCTCGCTCTCACTGTGAAAACAGACTGAGAAGGACATTGTGTTTCAGTTCGGCGCAGTGCAAACCCACACAGGCCAACAGCATGACCTCATTTAACAATCCAATCAAATTCAGACTGTTTTTACCCATTTTCATATTGACTTAATGCCAAACGAGGAAGCGTTTCAATTAAATTATAACCGGCGGTGTGAAGTCCCTGCACTTCAGTACTAAAATATTATTTAGGGGAAATTATTATTTGTTCAAGTACTATTAAAATGAAATACTTGTACAGCTGCTACTCAATAGCATAAGTGAACAAATTCTACTTTTTACTACTTACAATTTACAATTTAATTTAGATCGTCAAAGTGACTTGAAACCATGTACACAGAGTAACATGCATTGTTTCAAACAGTGAAGGCGAAATAGAGGCAAAAGTTAGGAATCACAAATCTCTTCTTAATTTCATTAATCTCAAAATTGCTCAAATATAACAACCAAATCCCGCAAGTAAAGGAATGCGACCTAAAAAACACAGCACCTTTACTTTATGGTTAATTCACACTTGAAATTACGAGGACATAAAACGGCAACTGGAATACATACACATACTGCTGTATTACTTTAGTCTTTAAACATTCAACATTCACTCTTTCACCAAAAGCGTCAGCTCCAGCTACCTGCTAAGCCCTACACGCAGAGGTCCATTTTCTTTCCGTAAGCAGTGTTTGATGAACAGGGGAGTGTGGGTGTGTAGACAGAAACGTGGGCTTTAAAATGTAAGTGTTGCCTGGCCTGGGCTCGGTGCCATGACAGACTGAGGAATCAGAGCGGCTCAAACAGAACAGAAAGACCAGCAAACATTAACCACCACAGACAGGCAGTCAGAAGCAGGGCACTCTGCATTCTGCTGAGGTTAGGGGGCCGTGGGCCGATCTGCAGGGGAGGTGACAGAACGTTTCAGATATGTAAACAACAAAGAACTATTTACTGCAGAAGAGTCCGACTCCACACTGCTCCAAACTTTCCCGAGCAAGTGCCCGTGTCTTTGCATGCATGCATGCCTAGAAATAAAGACAGTTATTTATAACTCTTACATGGAGAGATGCTGTGGTATACTGTAGCTGCAGTGTTCAAAGGATACTTGAGAATGTTCAAAGAGACCTGCAGGTCTGAGATAAGCAAGACATGAGGCTTCTACATTATTAATGACCAAACAATGCTACAGTATAAGAGAATTACAAATGTGGGCACTGAAGCTGAAAATGTACCAAATAAAAGAGTTGGGTTATACAAGACTCAACAAAGAATGATATCTGTAGCCCAAAACCTATGAACAGTCTTGGTGTCTGATGTCAACCTTCAAATACAGTGTCCACAGTCAACAGCTTGGGCTTATCTAAAGTAGATGCATAACTGATCTTTATATTTTAAAAGGAGCGATTTCATGCACAGGTTCAGATTCTATGCAAAATACGTGCAGATTAGAGAAATTACATTAGTTTTTAACCAATGAACGTAGCAAATTGTAGCTTTAAACATGCATTAAAACCTTTATTATCTATAGCTGAACTTCTTGCCCAAGTAAGGAAATGGAATCGCTTTGTTTCTCATTAAAGCCTGAAGTGAATCAATATTTTCAAAACCCTGTTCATACGAGTGGTTGGAGTGAAGAAAACATCTCAAGAAGCCTTGAATACAACTGCTTTGTCTCGACAAAAGGACAAGAAAAGAACAGCTCTTCTAGAAAACAAAACAGCTGAGTCACGAAGTGGACAATGTTTCTAGCGCCTTTGAGAGTCATTAGCTCGGCTCATTTGAGAGGCATGACTAACTAATGAGCTGGCCATTTCTATTCATGTTGACTTGCAATAAAGTCACTATTTGTGTTTTCAGGCCGTCATTAAGCTTGCGGCATCATTAGATGATTATTAACAGCGCTGCTCATTAGAGATTGTTCGACTGAGCGCTCGGCTCTTGGTTTGCTCTGTTAGATGCATATCCAGGCTGTAGGAAAGCTGCAGTTGGTGATAAGGTCACGGGGTCTGTTAAATCCTGGACTCTTGGCAGGGATCACATAACTATGTGCCGGCAAAAAAGAAAGCGAGAGAGAGACTGTCATGCTCACCCCTCTGCCCCTACGGGTAGATCAGTGAAGCGCCATTTCTGCCCACAGGACGGGCATGATGCCACTGCACCACAGGAGACAGTCCACAGTCGCCCAACACAGTTTTTACCCAGCTTGCATTGGTGAACCTGAACCCGGTCCATTTCTCTCTCCAGGAAACACCACGCTAATGCACTTCGATTGAATTTTATCTTTGCATACTCTAATAATGTCCTCCTTACACAAACCCAGTCCCAAGTCACGGCATTCTAGGAAGTTCCTTCAGGAGTGTTTCCAGCAACACAGAAGTACCTTTCGATTAACACGGAGGTGAAGGATTATCTTAATAATGCATCTAGCAGTACAAGGTTTCATAAACAGCGACTGACACTTTGTGTGGGAGACGTCCACACATGTTTTGCATTACGTTGAGAATCACATCGCGTGGGCCGGTCTAATGGGATTAAATGCTACATAATACAGTATGCTTGATGACACACAGCGGTGTTCAGGTCCGTGGATTTACCTCGGCCTACGTCCAACCCCTTATGCAAATGGGATTCGAATGCGATCGTTCAGGCTTCATTGAGATTTCCTTCAGAACAGAAGTTTTTTGTTTATCACTTTGTTGATGCAGTTGTTTGGAAAAAAAACATCCCACAAAGCTTGAATTTTTGGATTACTGCAGACAGATACGCATTTGCTTTTTTAGACTGTAGCTTGAATGTCATTGAAAAGTCAAACTGAGGACACATAACACAAAAATCAAAAGAATTATTACCAATTAAAATAATATTTAGCAAAAAAACAACTTAAAAAGTTAGTTGTTCATTAGAGCCAAACAAAAACAACATCTCTTCAAGGTGTTTGTTAGTGTTTTTGTGATAGTGGCTAATGTGTCCTTCAGTATATTAAATATGCTAAACCGTATGGAATGATCCGTTATAGAGTAAGCCTGTGCAAAAACGAAAAATGTTTTACCTATATGTTATTATTTGAAACCAAAATGCAGATTTAAAAAATGTTTTGTGTTTACACTGAGAATGAATCGTGACCTTCTTATGCTTCAAATGGACACAAAAACATCACTATATAATGAATGTGATAGTGAATATAAAAAATAGGTTTGGTAACACAAAAGGAATTTTAAAAGCTCGACTGTCTCATTTACAGCGGTTTCTGTTGGTTTCCGCATTCTCGAATAAAAACTCTAAACACAGAAGTGGCGTAATGCGACCTGTCTGCTCTGGAAAAGCATTAGACGTATGACTCAGAGAACTCCGAGTGCCTTGGCTGGCAGTTAATGGTCAGGATAACAACACACCGTCAAAGAAATAGAGCAAAAGTTGTCTGGCTTTGTTTTTTCTTTGTAAACAAGTCCTTGACATTTTGTCCACATATGAAGCAGGTTAGAAGCACAAACCTTTTTTAATTATCTGTGTGAGAGATCCACAGATGAATCGTCGAGCCGCTCTAGGCCGTGATGACACACCGACTCGCTGCGTTTCATCATCGCTTTATTTCCCATTGTAGTGGTTAAGGTGACATTCTCCACACACAACAGGTCCAAGGTGCTTTTCACTTAATTCTGTTAAAGAAACTTTTCTTCCTGCTTTTATCTCAGAGGGCCGCGGAAAAAGATCTCGCAGCAAATGACACTCCAAGAGTAGTTGTTTTCATTAAATCACCATTTTCTCTTTCATGTCTCGTGATGAGTCCCTGGGCAAATTAAGGTTAGATAAAAGATGAATCATAATATTCATTTCTTGTGTATTTATACACAGACAGAGGAAAGATTAGAATTATGAATGAAAGTGAGTTTGCTCAGCATATGGGTCAATGATGTATAATGACCACTCATCATGTGGTGTGACCAATAATAACAAATCATTATATAATAAAAAATAAAATTTCAATTTTCTGTGGTTGAAATATGAATCACTGATACAGTATGTTTAAGTCAATGGTTTTTTTAAAAACTTTTTTATCAGTTGTATATGATTTTCAGTCAGCTAACTACATTTAAGAAGGCAACTCTAAAATTATAGGACACAAATATGACATCATATTAAGGACGTTAAAACATTTTAAGATAAATCACAGTCGCACCAAATTGCATTTTTAAGGCTACTGCCAATTCATCTAGATGAAAAAAAATCACTTGATTAAAATTTTTTATTTGCACTTGATGTTGTATTTTAAAATTGGCCAGCCGAAAATCTTTATACATCAATGACCCATATAGTATAATACTTTTCCAGAAATATTTAAATAAACAGGCATTGCAAAAAAGAGTTGAATTATGTATTTTTATATACAGAAATGTAAATAAAGAAATGTAAAAATTCCTAATAATTATTACATAATTTCAGTTAAATACAACTATAATTTGTATGATCATTTCTGTTTCATACTGTAAACTAGTCACAACATTTTTATTTGAATTTATTTACAGTAAAAATTCAAACGAGACAAACTAGTCGAAATAACCAAAATGCGATGTTTGCAGATATTAAATACTGCAAAGAAAACAAGTTCATATTCGTGGTCATACAACACAAATTTTATGTAAAACATTATAGGATCAGTTAAAAAAGTCTGGTTTTTTTTTCGTTGCATTCTCTCAGTTTTTCACATTGCTGTTGGGTAACTTTTTGTCATTCCTGGGGTTTGTTTCTGTTGAGAAAACTAAAGTGGCCTTTTTTCATACATTTTCAAAATATATAATAATATATATCATTGTGTGAACTTAGAGTACAATTATTTATCATATATTCACAGCTAGCTACAAAAAGCATCGTCTTGCCACAGACACGTTTATGACGTTTATAGTAAAAGTATACAACCACACAAAAAACTGTCAGAATCGAGGCAAACTGCATTCTGTTGAGGTTAGAAAGTCGCCCTGTGGAACAGAGCGTTTCAATTATATAAACAATGACATTGCAGAGGGCATGGCATCACAAACCTCTCTAAACGCTCAAGAACTCCTCAAGCAAATGATTGTAAATACATTTCCTCATATACTTGTGTATTCCAAATATACTACCAATGAATTTATGAGTCTACTAAGAGATGCTTGTTACGTCTTCCAATATCCTGAGGAAACTTGAACATTTGCTAAAAGAGATCACAGACCTGCAGGACTGAGATAAGCGAAAACGCAATCTTATACATTATTAATGAGCAAACAATGTCATAAATGAATAATGAATTAGGGCATTTAAGTTGCTTCAAAAAGGTTGGGTAACACACACAAGCACTGAGACACAAAAAGAAAGTGGAAAAAAACAGATGAAAATGACCCCTTCATACGGTCAAATAGAGAATGTAAAGGAAGATATACGGTTAAAAGAAAAATAACTTCAATAAGAATCAACTAAGAGACCATTTTTCTGACCAAGCAGGATAAATAAGGACAGTGAAGTTTTTACAGTAACCAAATATTTTTTTAGATGAAGAATGCGGACAGCAACACATTGCAAAGCAACAAGAAAAACATCATTTGCACAACATTGTGACAACATATCAGAGCTCTTTCACAGCAGCAGATAAAACATAATCACACATCACAGCTCCTGTTTGTTCGGTCTCTGCAAACATTTGTTGAGACACAGATTCTTCTGCAAGCTAGTAAATAGGAACATTGGTCCATTAAGCTGTGATAAATTGCTTTATTGTACCCCGCGATTTGTGCCGTCCCGCAGAAATGCCAGTTATTCCACACCGAAGGGCTCTGATGAACACGCATCAGCTCGGTTACCGTGGAAACATAGCTCCAAGTGAAGAAGGCATTTGAGGATCAGACAGACACCGTCAGGGAAAGTTCCAGCTGGTATTGCTGTAAACATCAGAGCCATATGCCGTTAATATGACCAAATGAGTTTGGAGAGCAGGGTTGATCTTATCTGGTGGGATGCCAAGCAGATTTTTATGTGAACGGGGTTTGTGCTTCACGCGTGGTTCGGTTTCTTCATTCAACCGTGGGATGAAATTTTCAACACGAATATTTCGATGAATTAAAAAATAAACATGCAAATTCTGTCTTTAACAAAGCTCATTCTTACTACAAAACAACACATGTGCAATTCGCCCAACATTTTAAATTCCGTCAGCATTTATTCACTCTCACGTGCTTCAAAACCTGTGTACGACTGTGTCATCCGTATAACACAAGAGAAGATATTTTAAGAAATGTCTCTGTGGTTTGCGTCCATACAATGGAAGTCAATGGGGGCCAATGTCTTTTGGATACCACCATTCTTCAAAATATCTACTGTTGTGTTTTGTAGAATGTCATACATGTTTGGAATAGTAAAATGCATGCAGGATGCCATGAACAAGCATGCACTGGAAATATACATTTTACGTTATATTTTGCTTATATTAAAGAACCAAATTTCGTAATAGAAATAGAAATGGCCACCCTTTTCCGTAGTGAAGCTAATGTCACGCCCCTGCCAAAATTCATGGGGGCACATGACTGGCCGGGTCAGTTCCTGGCTGCAAATACAACCTGAGATCTGTAATTATATTCTGTGAGGAGACCTGAACCCCCACAATTTCCCTGCCCTCCATCTGCTCACTCTCTATTCACCTTTAGCCCTCTATAAACACGATTCTGAGGTCTGTTTTCACTTCAAAGATGTTTCATTTGCACAGCCATCAAGGCTGCAGTACACAGAACACAACTTGCCCTCTGCTGTCTCTAGTGGCGGCTTTAGGAATTACACATCTGTCTGACAAATCCCTCCTTATACAGCAAATACTTTGAGTGCACAGTTTTATTTACTGTTTTCCACAGACTATTTCTAATCGTATCTGACGGACACGGCTGTGAGCAAAAAAGCACCCACACTGTAGGCTAACACTGGATCAGGCGAGGATAAACGCCTTGTTTAAAAGCACATCAGCGATGGTCACAGGAGGTGCCCAGAGACAGATCCAAACATGTGTCTTCAAATTCAGGGTGACTGTATTCTCGGACTGACCCTCCTCAAGATATCAGCATAATGAAGCTGTCACTCCAAATATCAACCATCTTTCTGTTCTGATGACGACTGGATGACTGACTGAATACATGCGTATTCTTGCCTTAAAGCATCTTTAGAAATGAACATCTGTGGTCAACAGACCAAATATGTTTCAGGATATAATAACATGGCCATAGAATTTGAGTTATGGGGAGAATATACAGTACAGTACTGTATGTTTGTGCCCGATCACATAATAACGAAAAAATGGAAACCTGGAGTTACATTTGCGATCCTCAATGCACATTTTATGCATGTTTGCACTACAGTAAAGTCCCTTCATAAATGTCGTTAAAGGATTACTGCACCAAAAACGACAAAATACCATAGAAGAATCATTTTTGGCTTTAATGTGTATACCTTTCTGTACCCATACACTTCTACTGTATGAACACAAAACCAATGCAAGTCAATGGGTACTGCTGTTGTTTGGTTACCGACATTGTTCTGCAGAAGAAAAAAGTCATACAGGTTTCAAATGACAAAAGAAGTGAGTAAATGATGACAGAATTTTCATTTTGGGTAAACTATGCCTTTAAGAATTCTTGACTGAATGTTTTTTTGGGGAACCGAAATGGTTCGTCTATGCCTATGGCATCTTCAAATCAGATTCTTTACTTGAAAAATCAGTAGTATGTTTCTATGACACTAAGAAATTATACTGAAAACAATTTTAAATCAATTTTAAGGAAAATAAAAATGAGCAAAGACAAATTGTGCAATATTATTAAAGGAATAGATACAAGAATGAAAATTCATAATTTAGCCTCATTCCAATCCAGATGTATATGACTTTTTTTCACTCAGCTGAACACAAAGAACCCTTTCTATAAAAATCTCCATCATTTCACATTCATACAGAGGTGTTCACATATATTAAAAAGCACACACATCCATCATGAAAATAATCCAAATGACTCCGGTGGGTTAATAAATGACTCCTGAAGCTTTATGATAGGTTTGTGAGAGAAACAGATTAATAATTGAAACTTATTTCTGCTGGTCCTGGTTTCAATTTTACGAAATAAGCTCGAACTATTAATCGTTCTCTCTCACACACCTATCATTTCACTTTAAAAGTCATTTATTACTGTAAACCACTGGAGTCATTTGTTTCTCTCCAACACTGAAAAAAGACAAATCTTACGATTTTACAGTTTGTTAAAACAAAATCCTAAGAAGATTCTTCTCCCATGATCAACAGAAACCCGTCATAGCATCTCACCACAGGCAGAGACCAAGCACCTCAAATACATTTACACATTTGACCCTAAGCTGTAAGAACCGAAGTTTCCTCACAATAACCACATTTACGGTCTACGCTCCTCTCGTGCCATCCCAGATGTATTTTTGGTTAACTGCGTAGCTGAGCAGCACCTGCGTTTAGGCCGTCCAGAGCTCTGACACCGGCTGTAATTACACAGCAGTCCTTATTATCCTGCGAGAGCTATTAAAGTCCTCATGTTTACCGTTCACAATACTGCGGTGGCACGGCCTTCCTCTGGACACCAATTAAAATGTTCCTTCAATGGAAGGAGGACTTTTCCCATGCCAGCTAATGACTGACTCTGCATCCGTGTAACCTTGGCTTAATATAGCGGGGTTTAAAGATAAGACTTTTTTAGGGGACGCGCAGGCATTTAATTCTGAGAAAATACGCTTTTATGTTTGCTCTTCAAGGGATTAGTGAGCTTGATATACAGAGCTGAGCACTCTCCCTTTAGACGAATTTCTAGCGATGTTTTATTCATTACATTTATTAAAAGAGGCTTCACAATAGTAAAGGACATTCAGAAGCAGTAATAGTGTCTGTCGTCTTGCGTCTGGTGAACCTGATCTGGGGGTTTTTTGTGTCAGTATTACAGTAGTTTTCCTTTTAATCTTGGATCAGTCTGATGAAACATTGGCAAATTTAGTGTCCAATCCGGCTACAGCATGTGTGCACTTTGGGAAATTGCAATCACGCACGCTGACCAGTGATGTCATGCATGAGGGTTTGTAGTGAGAGTGAAAGTGGCACAAAAGCTGGATGATGTCATTTTGAGCAGTTTTGCCATCTTTATCGGACGCACGTGGCTGGCCTAAAACTTCCGGTCTGTGTTTGTTAATAATATAACCATTTATATTTTATTTAAGTAATATTAATTTATATTAATATTTTATTGTATAATAATTGTATTTTAAAACATTTTTCAATTTTATTGTATATTAATTTGATTATTTAAACAATTTGTTGAATGCTTCGTGTAACTTTGTCGCATTTAAGTTTCGCCAAGTAACGGTTTTTCTACTGGTAACCCAAAATAATACTGACTGGACATACTTTTAACTTGCTATTTATTATCATTTACTTGTTTTTTCTTTTGCTTGTTATCAGAAATAATCTGCAGGGACTCGATTCTTTGTGGTTGTGTACCAGAAGTTAAGTTTGGGCCACAAAAGCGTGCATGACCAGTAACGTTTGTTTATGTTGTTGCTTTGAAACTGTCTATAAAGTCATAAAGATTAAGCATCATGTCTTCTGTAGAAATGTCTAAATGTTGGAGTTTAACAGCCTTTTATTAACAAAGATGACAGGGGAGGGAGCAAAAATTCTAGAAAAATAAAATACCAAGCTAGATTGTAAAATCTTTAATTCACATACAGGAAAGCCAATGAACTTTCAGTGACCCCCTAAAAGCTACTCAGAGAAAACATCTAATCGGGCAATTCTAACCACTTCGTTGATTCGTAAGCACTTTGGGGGTTGCAAAGATGTCAAGTCATATGCCAACGAATTCACCCGCGTCTACACCAGCACCAAAATACAGTTACATCTTTCATAATACAGGACGACTCCAATCTCTCTCATCAGTAGTTAAGAGTCCCCAAGTGGGAAATGAACTGAATACCATTTCCCTAGTTTCAATAAACAGTCAAGTGCGTCCGTTGTTGGCCCGATAATCGCGCTGGGCTGTCATCACAAAAGCATTATGGGTAATATGGAGCGCTCTCCCGACGCTGCTAAATCCCAACCGTACTGCCCATTGCCACAGACAACAGACTCTTTCTCTGAATATTCATTATGACCTTGGGCGAGCTCTTAAATCAAATCCAAACACAAGGGTCAGATAAACACCCACACTGCTTTGCTTTCACCACAAAGGTGCGAGGCACATCGCCGTGTTGAATACAGATTACGCAATTATCAGATGACATGATGGAGTGACTGGGGTCCTCCTCGGGCGCGCGGGTAAGAGCGATTGCCGGCGTGCTAATTAGTCATACGGCTAAGGTAATTACTTCGCTTTCCTAGGCTTTGGACTTCCTCAGAGCCGTCGTAAATCAGGTTGGATGCGTGGGTCTTGACAAATGTTTGTCCCGTTCGAAGTTTAATGCTTGGCTAGTGTATAAACACCTCATGATGCGAAACAACAAACTGCAAGGAGTGATTGAAATGAATGATTGTGAGATGTGTGTTCCTGTATATGAGAAAAAACCAAAAAATCTATTTAATATCTAAATGATTTCTCTTAGACATCAAGAAGTGGAGATTGAAAACAGATGACATGTTACTGCTCCAAATAAAAGGCTAATGGTTGCCAAATAGTAAACAAAGAACCTTCTAGATTTCATCACACCACAACTGTCTGAGAGAGCAGCAACAATACTTCTGCAGATGTTTGCATTCAGATTGCTCTGAAAGCCACTACACCAGTCTGTGCCGAGCAAAGCCGGTCTAATTGCTCAGTAAACAATGCCCAAAATGTGTCACAAACGCTTTGCCGCAAGGAACGGACACAGCATGTGCGGATGGGAGGGAAAGTCCCCGAGTGAAACTGACAGGCGAGCTCTCTAACCTTATGCTATGGCAAACTTTGTGACTGGCAGCGGAGCAAGAGGGCTGTGCTATTTATGTCAGGAAGTATATGAAAATATATAGCAAATGTCATACTTAGACGTGTATTTATTCATGCAGAATGTGTCACCTTTAGCCAAACCACGTTCGTTCAACGTCATCCTCTGAAAGGGTAGGAATATATCATCGCCAGTTTAAGCCGCATTGAGGAATGAAAAAACGCTCTGCAATTACGAAATGAGGTGAGCTATCAAATGCTGTGATAAGGTAAAAAACTGAAATTAAAGCCCGAGACGGAAGTAAAGAGACGATAAGCAGGAATTAAAGGAACAGTTCAAATTCTTTTCAGTGAAAATTCTTTATTTACTCTCTAACAGTTCTTGGCCACCATTGCACTGTAAAACTTTTTGACATTTACATTTAGTCATTTAGCAGATGCTTTTATCCAAAGCGACTTACAAATAAGGTAAACAATAGAAGCAATTGGAACAACATAAGATAACAAAATGCATAAGTGCAGTAAAACTGGTCAGATAAAGCCTAGCACAGTATACAAAGCTAAGGAAACAACTTTGCCATCTTGTAAAAAAAACTGTTTCCCCAGGAAATCAGGTTGGACTTTCATCATTGATGAATTGTCTTAAAGAAATGTCCTCGACTAATGCATCTTTTTGGCAGAGGGAACATTATGTTTACAGAGAATTCCAGATCTCTACCAGGTGCAGGTCGGCAAATTTCCCGGGCTCGTTTTCCTCATGCTGTGCCCTTTGTATTAGGGGATTTAGACTGAAATAGTCAAGAGAGCCTGCGAGTTCATGGATTTTCTATTTAGCGATGGCCCTGTGATTCGCTCCCTCAGAGGATTTGAGAGAGGATCTATGAGATGGGCTGTGTTTGCTTTGTTTAGTCTTTAGTGAGCTGAGCCGCAGCGCTGAGTGAGTCACCAGAACTACTGCAATCTTATGGGAAGATTTCTTCAGTAAAAAACTAATTCATTCATAAAACAAACATTTCCGCATCACACTGTGCCTACAGTATCCACACCACACATTTTTTATGGAGTCATTTTTTTACAGTACTCACCTTCGTGAGTGTCTCTCCCATGAAACGAAAATAATTCCAATCCAAAATCCAAACTCCAATGCTGTCCGGCTCTAAAGAAAACAGGATAAATAGACCAATTTTACTTCATGTTGAAAACTAGAAATCATCCTTTGGATCGCACTCACGTATAATACAGAAGAATGCAACTGCATTTGTGACCCATTTATAAAAATGAAGATCAACCATTGACAAAACAATACTCAATGTCGCCTTAATTGAATGTTTACGTACACTTTATTGTGGAAGGATATTGCTTCTTGGTCTACATTACTTAGAGTATTATGATTGCTGAATATGGTCTTTTAGACCAACAAGGAAGAACATGTACAACTATATAATCTAAGACAAATTATACAACAGTCAGCCTTGATTTTTCTTGGGCATGCTGGGAAGAAGACCACCTATGTATTGGCCTTCTTATATTGACACTTTAATTGTCAAATGCTGTGACTTTATACTGCTAACACCAGTGTTTAAAAAAAAACTGCTCACATTTTATTTAACAATACACAAATTCTTAAAACATGCACAAAACAGACTCTAGAAAAACATTTCCATTCATTATTTGGATGTTGATATTCACCTTGGGTGCAAACTCCTGTTATTCTCACAAAATGTGTTTATTTTGATTATCACGTCACGCTGTCAGATATTTGCTGTGAATATTAACAAATTCAGCATTCGCTCCAATGAATGAATACAGAAAGACTACAGGATGGATTCAAACTGATTTTCAGCTCCATTGTCAACACAGTCTGACAGAAAATCTGATGGTTTCGACAGCTTATAAGGTTCACAAAAGAATGATGTTTATATTTCTACTTCAATATATAAATGCAGTAGTAATTCTGTTGTATATAAAACTCACCAGAGCATGTGTTGACCTTGTAACAGTGAAAACATGCCTGATTTAATGGTAAATGTTGTCAGGAATATCTAACAGTGTTGACAAAAAGAAGTGACAGCTATACATATATATATATATATATATATATGTATATGTATTTTATTATCTTCTGTCATGATATCAGACACAGTAATGTATATTTGAAAGATGCATATTTAATGCATATTTTGTTTTTCCATTTAATTGTATATTATTTAGTCTATAAGAAATGTAATTTTGAAGTAAAAGTGTTTCATGGAATACACACGTCTGGCCAGAAGTTAACTTCCGGTCTGTATTTGTTGATCGGTCTGGCTAGTTGCTAATAATATAACTATTTATATTTAATTTAATTTATATTAGTAATAATTTATTTAACTGTTCTTCTACTGGTAATCCAAAATAATACTCGCTAGACATACATCTAATTTGCTATCTGATGTCATTTACTTGTTCTTTTGCTTGGTATCAGAAATAATCTACAGGGAGTATATTCTTTGCAGATGTGTACCGGAAGTGTGTACACCAAAAGCGTGCACGCGCAGTAACATTTGTTTACTGTGTGTTGTTGTCTATAACACTATATTGATCAAATAAAAATACCGTACATAGAAAGTCCATGTTTTAACAAAATTCTAGTAATATTTCTTTTTTTTAAATAATGGCATATAAATTTAAGAGATGTTGTATCTCAAGAATCATCTTCCTACTCTAATGTAAGAGGAAAGATGTAACCCCTCCAGTTAAGGTTATGATTGTGTGGGATGTTGTTTATTTGGCAGGCTGGACCATGCAGGATGCTGTAAGCACGGCGTTTATGAGGGTAATGTTTCTGAAACGAAACATTAGTGAGGACAGCATCAGATTTGTATTACATGAATTCAACGCTTCCTCTGATTAATTTCTACTGTTAGTCCCTCGATACGGCTGCCCTTGCTCTACATAAATATGCTAAATGATGACTTAACTAAAAAAAAACAAGTTTACAAAATTATACTGCGTATTATACAGGGCCTCTGTTTTGCTTAGCAAGACATTAAGGCGACACGGTGTATGCAGCTTGCCAATTCAAGCATATTGTACAGCTAGAAAAAGTGTTGCAGGCACTGAATTTGCAAGGTCGCTGCGACTTCCCCGATAAACTTCTTTTTATTGTGTCAACGCAGAGCGAGAGAACATAATTCAATATGCTTCATTCGGCAGAAGTCTGTATTTTCATTTGAAAAAATCGAATTTTATGAACTGCGGGTGGGCTGCCTGCCAACATCACAAAATCCGGGTAAGAAAGAAGTGAAGTGCATTTTCAGGACCAACGTTTCAAGCATTTGACTGAGTTTCATTTATTGTTGATTATTGAACCAATATGTTATGCCTCAGTAGAACTAGTGATAATGTTTCTGCAGTCACAACTGTTTAGTCTGACGAATAAAACGTACACAAATCTAACATTATATACTGGCCTCATTGAACCGTGCAGGGGTTTGTACATTTAAGAAAATGTAAGATGAAGAGTTCTCGTAAGCGTAGTTTAACTATATAGTGAGACCACATATAACTAAATGGAAAAACCATGGATGATCTATTGTTTCAATAAAACAAACTAGAATAATTTCTGTGAAAAACAATAGAAACTACAATTACAAGAGATATTGTTGTAATAATGAAGTACATTCTCTTCCATAATGTTGCAGTATGACCCTGCTGAAAAAAACAATAGAAACCATTAAAGAAGTTATAATGGTCTTAATGGTTTTAAAAGGAATTGTATTGGATTTAATGGAAACTATAATGGTGTCTACTGGTATGTGATGGATTCTATTGGTCGGATGTTAAATCCTATTGGAATAATGCCCAAAACACACTACAAATTTTGTAATGGTTTTAATGGGAAAAGCTTAGGATTCATAATGGTATATTAATGGAAACCATTCGAATTTCTGTGAGGGTATTGTTTTTTTTCAGCAGGGTTCACCAACTAAAACTTTTTTTGCTAAAAAAACAAACAATAGAAACCATTAAATCCTATTGAAATAATGCCCAAAATGGTTCATAATAGTATTTCAATGGAAAACATTAGAATTTCTGTAATGGTTTATATTGGGTTTTTATGTTTTTTTCAGCAGGGATTGTTGGAATAACGCCAAAAACACACAACAAAAATCATTTTGCAATTGTTTTATTGGAAATAGCAAATAGTATTTTAATGGACACCATTCAAATTTCTCTGATGGTTTCTACAAGACTCCGTTTTTTTACCATTTTTGATGAAAAAAATATCCCAGCATTTTTAATAGTGTTCTAATTTTATTGTTTCCTTACATTTTACTGATAAAGTTATAATGGAAAGAAACACAATAGAAATGTAAAAAAAGCAAAGTGGAATATTTTTTTAACCCCACTGTAGCCTATTTGCTGCTCTTGATTCAATTTCAACTGGTAATTTCAGCGTTCATTTAAGTTAAGGAACAAATCTACTCTGTTGTACAGACACCAGCTGTTAAGACAAATACCTTTTAGCCGTTGAGGCAAAAGCTTGCGGTCGAGCGGTTAGCTTCACTTGACCGGTGCAAGCCCATTCCACCTGCCAATTTCAGGCCAGACAAGACATCCCTCAAACAGTCTGCTGCCAAAACAAGTGTGAAATGGAGTTGTGAAAAAGAAGAAGGTGTGTTTGAAATCATTAAACATCCTTGCTTCAATCTGAGGATCCTGAAAAAACACAGAATTGAACTCATAACTAATTTGTTTGGTTGTATGCTATTATAGAAATTACCTTTAAAATAAAACACGAAAAGAAAAACATCTACAGTGAACAATGCAAACTCATCTCTATGGAAACCAGGTCAAGGAGCCACTATCCTGCAATGTTTGCTCGGAGAGATATGTTCACGTAATTCCACTTGAGCTGCATATTTTCGCTCTTCTTAGACAGGAAAAACAGCTGTGTTTTCTCTCGCATTTAATTGGTCTGCTTAAAGCATTGAGGAGCAATTACAGTTTGAAACAAAAAATGAAACACGGTTAATTGGAGGCAATAGGTAACGTTATATATGTAAAGGAGAGGAAGATAATCAAACCGGAGTGCTTTATTTAGAGATACCTTTGGGGTTTAATCTATTTCAGAAACCGTGGGCAAAAATTAAACAATCTAAAAGTGATTTAACAGCCATGTACTAAAACTGCTCAAGACATTGTCAAATATTAGTTCATCAGGCTGAATATACAGCCACAGAAAGACCATCAAAAGACCATAACAAAGACCATTTTCAGTTTTTCTGAATTTACTATTTATAGGTACGTGTTTAAGTAAACTTTTATTCTGTGAACTACTTACAACATATCTCCCAAATTTCAATCAAAAATATTGCTTCTATTTGCATTTATTTGCAGAAAATGAAAACTGGAGAAACAGGTCAAAATAACACAAAACATGCTCTGTATTTTTTCAGACCTCTAAAAAATGCAAAGAAAACAAGTTTATATTCACTTTTAAGCAATACAACAGTAATACATGTATTTAGACATAGCCTAGATGTTTTTTGAGATGTGATAACCACAGTTTTCATGTGTCTTGTCATGCTGTCAGTCTTTCACATTGCTGTTGGATGACTCCTGAGGTTTGATTTTGTTGAAATTCAACAGACACTGGACTGGAAAGGCCACAATACGCTTAGAAATTATGATTAAGTGCGAATTAGGAATGGCCTCATTTTTTTCCGCAATTGTATATGGTGAATAACTGTATTTAAGGTAAACACAAAGTTTGGTTCCATAATAAAAAAACTATGCAATAGATGTTATTTATATTTAGGTGTGAAAAACGTTTTATTCTGTTTTTAGGTTTCAGACGGCAGGTGTTACCTGTCATCATGAGGCAGTTTGAGGGATGTGCGATAACAGACAAATAATACCCAGGGAGGGAAAAATCAATATTTTGATCATGCTTGTTTGAACTATATAGACTATGAAGGGCAGCTTCTATGATGTAAAAAGCAATACACAATCCTCCTCCACTACAAATTGTAAAAAAATAGCAGAATAAAGCTGTACTAGCAAGTTTAACTGTCCTTCTAATAAAACAGCAACACAACAATACTGCAGTGTGGCATCATAAAACTGTTCCCACCCAGACCTGATCTTTATCCAGCTCTGATCTACATCCGGACCTGATCTTCATCTGAACTTCTTTAAATCAACATGTAATCTTCATCAAGACATAATCAACAAACCAGATCGTCTTCCCTACATGTTGTAAACAGAAACCTTGGCTGATTTATGTTTGTGTTGATTCTGAATGTTCCTGTCACGTCGGTGTAAAATAAACATCACAATGGAATTGTGATTATTCAAACAGCAGGGGTGTGAGACTATAACTCTATGTGTGAGGCTGTACTCAGTGTAGTGAAGGCACACCTCCAAACAAGACACGCTAAAGTGTGAAGTGCTGAATAATTCATTTCGAATTAGAATTTTTTTACATGCACACACAAATTTAGTGCTGATTAAGTATGCAATATGTAGTTTGACATATGCAAATCCACCTTATATTGGCAATGGCCATCAATTGCTTTCCTGTAGCTCGGTGGTTAGAGCATGGCACTAGCAACGCCAAGGTCACGGGTTTAATCCGAGGTACTGAACATACTCACAAAAAAATGTATAGTACAATGCAATGTAAGTTGCTTTGGATAAAAGCGTCTGCCAAATGTAAATGTAAATGCAGCCTATAGATGTTGTGAAGTAAGCAACTATGTAAGCAGGGTGTTGTCCTTGTGATAAGGACCTGGCAGACCTCACAGGTAACCAGGTACAGCAGATCTCCATCACGGTGATGCACTAAGAAAATGTTAGGGAACGATATAGGTTAGAAAAATATATTACTAGGAAAATGTTTGGACCCACTCAACTAAATTTGTTTGTCATGATCTTAAAGGTCCAGTTTGAGAAATTAAATGGCATCTAGCGGTGAGGTTACAAATTGCAACCAATAACACTATGGTGGCTGACACAGGTTATGTTTTTGCTTCTTTGTCGAAGGAGATAACATATTTACGAAACGCGCTCTGTACCGCAGTTTGTCCGTTTAGGGCTACTGTAGAAACTACATGGCGAATTCTTATGTATGTAGATAAAAAGTTAATAGCTCTAAAGCAATAAAAAGGTCTTTATACACCTCTGAAGATATAGTTATTAAATTGCATTTCTGTCAATAGATCCTCCTAAATATCACTTTTGATTTATAAGCTTTGTATACACATATACACTGTGCTTATGTGTGAATTTCCTATCTAAACTAATCTGAATTGAATATTTTCCTCAATCTGTGATATCTGTGCAGGTTTGAACGACTTCACAATGATCCTAAAATTGGAAACAGCATGAAAAGAATCCAACTTTCGGCTGTTAGTGTAGGTAACAAGTAACCAGCTTTCACAGCCATGTCTGTGAATTGCACCAGCTAGGAGTATATCAAAGATTAACACACATACACCGCAGACGTCTTAATGAGATATCTTGAAATATCTCTCTGCAAATTTTATCAAGAGAAAAGAGGTGGAATCACAACATACGAATGCAGCTAATATGTGTCACGGTAGATTTTCACAGTGTTTTTGTGTATATACAAAGGGCAGAGATAGCAGTTCAAATCTAAAGTCAACATTAAAAATGGAAATAGAAATGTTCAGTATTATTTAAATAATAATGCTGTAAGTTGTGTCACTGGACAACCAGAGCCCAAATTCTTTACTAAGCCCTATTACAGTACCATGCAGGCCGGATGTGTCAGAGAAAAAAACGGGGTCCTAACCTGACCTTCCCCGGTCCAGCTGTACTGCTAAGTTTTGCTTATCAGCACTGTTCTGCAACTTACTCCGATAAAGAACCGCCCACTAAGACAGGAAGAACATTTGCACTGACAAGTTAAACGACCAATCAGAGTCTGCTATTTGTACAGGACATTAAAGAGTAGATACAGTATAGTGACGCATATGCTACCATAATAAATATAAAAATACTCAAATACAATTCTGAAGCAAGACCTGTGGATCCAAAATGACTCCATACAATTGTTTTGTGTCCATAAAATGGAAGTCAATTGGGGTCAACGTTGTTTGGTTACCAATATTTTTTCAAAATACTTACACATTTTTTGTGTTCTGCAGAAGAAAGTCATACAGGTATGAAATGACATGAGGGTGAGTAAATAATAAATTAAATTTCTTTTTGGGTGAACTATACCTTTAATTTTGACAAAATAACTATACAATGGAAGTCAATGGGGCCAATGTTGTTTGTTTACCAATGTTCTTCAAAATATATTTGAATGTGTTCTCCAGAAAAAAGAAAGTCATGCAGTTTAGAAATAACATGAGGGGTAGTAAATGATATAATCCTTTACATTTTGAGGTGAACTATCCCTTTAAATTTCGACAAAAACTAAAAGGTAAGAGTGGAGCAAAATCTTGCAAAATCTTGAAGCTACTTGCAGAGCACAGATGTGGAGGCTGCTCACTGTCAGACATTTTGGCTAATTTTAAAGGACCTTTAGCTTAAGAACGTGAGAATCTGGTGTCATACCGCAGTTCCCATCTGCCCCGTGTGAATCTGGCCTGTCACATCATCTCAATGAGAGCGCAGTACTCTCAATTCAGCGCCAGAGACTTATGTAAGGCTAAATGAGGTCTTTCAGAGCTGCTATTTCTCGAGTGTGTTAAAAATAATCTGCTCTATAAAATTGTACCTTAAGTACAGACACCTCCAGGACTTCAGTAGTTGGCTTTTTGTTGGCTGTAATTATACAGTTTTACGATGGATAAATGTAAAAAAATTATTTCATTAAACTGCCAAAGGGTTGTTGCTTATGCCAGATTCACAAGCCGTTTGTAAGAATTTATGTGTGTGTTTTATTACTTTTTTCAACATGCTACAGTATAGATACTATAACAGTACACCAGCATAAAAGGCGTCATCATTTTATCGACTGTCATCTTCCTTTGGTACCCAAGAAAGCCAGACCAGTTTCTGTTGGATGATCTGTCTCAATTTGCTTCATTTACTGCTCTCTCTCTCTCTCTCTCTCTCTCTCTCTCTCTCTCTCTCTCTCTCATCCACTTATCAAATGAAAAACAAAAGCCCATCAGTGACAGCACAGGTTATCACACTGAATGGAATCCCATTGGGAAATTCATCTCCGTGGACCAGATTAACACGGGCCACAGATGACATAGAAACAGAC
This sequence comes from Oreonectes daqikongensis, assembly GCA_026939265.1. Taxonomy (NCBI): domain Eukaryota; kingdom Metazoa; phylum Chordata; class Actinopteri; order Cypriniformes; family Nemacheilidae; genus Oreonectes; species Oreonectes daqikongensis. The sequence goes on along the minus strand of JAOTQM010000339.1, from coordinate 10,188,184 downwards.
GTCTGACCGAACGCTGATTTCATCATATAATTGAATAACGCGGCCGGTCAGCGATAACGTGAACTGTATCAATCATCCAGAGAAACATCCATCACGTCCAAGAGCGACAAATGGGCATTCAAACAAGGTCTGATTTACTGTCAAAGGTGTCAATGTTTGTTTAACACACCAGATAAAGTCTTCAAGCCTCAGGTCACTTCATTATTTATTTACTGCACAATATTGGAATTAGGCTTTGGTCAGGACATGGTCTAAAGGAACACTAATAATACAATGGTAATTATTTAATATAATATTAATACATAACAATTACTGTAGACCTAGAGACATGTGTCAGTACCGGATACATTTGAATGTGAGTCTAAATAAATAATTGTATCGTATTTTGTTTTCACAAAGACCCTGATATACATACACATAAATGCATGCTGAGACCTCTGACTTCAGTCACCGAAGAGTATAGCACGGGTTACAAAAACAGCCTCTTGGCGGGAGTTTTATAGCCTGCTAAAACAGAATATAACAGGAGGAGGGGATAGAGGGGATAGAGGGAAAGAAAGGGGAGTGAGAAAGAGAGATAGAAAAGGAGGGGGAAAGAGACAGGGGGACGTGTGGAGAGAGAGAACGAGAGAGCGAGAGAGAGAGAGAAGGAATGAGATTGAGAGAAAGAAAACAAGAGAAAACCAGAGAGACAGTCACACATTAAAATACTCGCATGAATAATGCAGAAGAAATTTTCATACTGCTTTTTAAAGCCTTGCAGGGACTTTCCGCTACAATCAGCACCTGTCTTCCATGTTAGAAACAAGACACTTTGATGTATTACCCCTCCATAAACACAGCAACGAAGAAACATCAGCTCTCCAGGGAGACACACATGTGCAGTCTACATATACCACATACAAACTAAAAGAACTTGCCACAATACAGTATATGATATACTACAGATTCAAACACAAACGGATTAAAGGGATAGTTCACCCAAACATTTACTCACCCATTTCAAACCTGTATGACTTCATTTCTTGTGCAGAACACAAAGAAGATATTTTGGAGAATGTTGGTATGTTGGTATGTTGGTATCTGGACAACGACGATACCCATTAACTTGGCTTGCATTGGTTTTATATCTCTCTGTTTACAGCGTTCTTCAAAATATCTTATTTTGTGTTTTACAGAAAAAATAAAGTCATACAGGTTTGAAATGACAAGAGAGTGAGGAAATGATGACATAATTTTCACTTTGGGGTGAACCGTCACTTTAAATTCACTTAACTTGTACATGTGTTTGCATTTAAACAGATCCCTACATGGCTGATAGCTGATCAATTGTTCAATTTTTGAGGTAATGCTTGCTCCCAGAATGCCACGTTTACATAAGCCTCCCTAAAACAGACTTTAAAATGTATTTTGGATATTCTGTAAAGCCTTAAATGTCTTTACATATTTCACTGAATACAGAAGCTCCACAATCTTTACAAATTTTATAGAAATGTCATGTTATTTCAAATGTACAGTATTTCACTTCAGGGAAAAACTGAATAAAAATAATGATCCTGCACTACACAGAACTTTGTTTAATCAAATGCTCTCTTTCAGGACTGTGATGTAACTAGTGATGGTCTGGTGATCTTTACTGTATAGCTCTCTTGTGCCTCTTACTCACTTGTGATGGGACTGCCATAATCTTAAAGAAACAGAAAACACACCTGTTCCAAAAACATACACTTGACAAATCCCTAACTCTGCACATTTAAATATTGCCAGAAAAATCTCTGACCTAAATGCAAAATGGCCAATGTTGTCACTTTGGATAAAAGCATCTGCATAGAAATCTGTGTATATACACTAGCGGTCAAAAGTTTTGGACACCTACTCACTTATGTGTTCATATTTTTTCCACATTTTAGAATAATAATAAACTCATCAAAATTATGATAAAAAATAATAAAACAAAGGGAACCATGGGAATTATGTTGTAATTTAAAAAAAGAAAAATACATGAAAACATATATTTACATATACTTACATATATAATATTTTATCGTCTTTAGTACTCTTCAGTACTTCACCTTTCGACTAGAATTTGCAGAAATGTTTTCATGTAATTTTTTCAAGCAGGTCTCACCCTGAGATGCTTTTTAAACAACATTTAAGCTCTATTCTGTGCTCTTATTGGCTGTTCTTTCTTCATTATTCAGTCAAAGTTATCCATTTAAAAAACATTTTTTATCTCATAAAATCATGAAAAAACATGCATGTTTGGAAAATTATACTTTTGTCTACTTAGCTAATTTCAGATATTTAAGCAAACCCTAGATAAAAAGGTTTTTTTAAATAATGAGAAAAATTTCCCTCAAGTGTCCCAAAACTTTTGACCCGCTAGTGTACATCTGTGCTAAAACAATTCACAGGGTCTTTAATAATTTAATAACTCCAACAACATGTCTGTGTGTGTGTCTTTGAGGCAGACTGTAGGGGATGGAGGGATCGGTCTGATCCATCCAAAGAATCAAGCTCTGATTAAACAGACAAGACAATTAGAGCGTGTGTGTGTGCGTGCGTGCGTGCGAGAGAGAGAGAGAGAGAGAGACTACAGTAGAGATGGCAGTGAAGAGACTCTACCCTGTGATTACTAATCAGGCACGGTAGCTCCACGACTAGCGTTTGTGACCTTCATCTTCAGAGAGTCTTCTACTCTGTCGGAACCTGGACTTTTCTGCTTAATGCTGGGCACACAGAAGCATAAGCTAATGGTCTTTGGCACGGCTCCAGGACTGCATGTAAAACACAGTGGAGCTCAGCATCCCCAGCTGCCGTATGCCTGCGTACCACAGACGACGGGCTTTCTGACAGCAGAGATACCGCAGCAACATGTCATTATCTAATTAAATCTCTTGTTGTCCCCGCTCACTATTTTTCTCCATCTCTCTCTGTCTTTCTCTCCCCCAAGCAGATGCTGAGTAGATTTTTCCTCTTCTGCTGCCGCTGACTAGCTGCTTATTGATGGACAGGAGCGCAATCCTCACAGAGCGGTCCTCACATCACGCTTGATTGAGATGCAAATGCATTCATAAAGTCGACCAGCGCTCCATCGGCTTCATCTGGAGTCATTATACCACATGCACTCATTTACAGTCAGAGGGGGTTTTAATGACGGCATAAGACAAACTTGTAAATATTTGGTGTATATATAATGCATTATAAAGATGCTGTATTGTACAGCTGTCTGGAATACTTGTTTCTGATTGGTCAGCTGTCATCCGTTATTTTCGTGTACTCTGGATTTATAGTGCTATCAAAACATTGCTCTTACAGTGCTTGAGAATACAGACCCGTCCAACATGACAACACTGTCTCAACCAATTTGGAAGAATATGTTTATAATATATTATACAACGCAGGTTCACATAAAGTGTACAAAACTTTCAGTGCATTTCAGGAAATGACTGAGATGTTAATTTAAGAAAATCTGATAGCCACAGGCTTTTAGCATCAAACACAACAAAGAGCAGAAACCGTTTACTCTACAGTTCAACCCTCAGCGGTCACATTGACGCAGGGGGTACATAAGGGTCAGCGTGGATTCAGCACAGAGTAAGCAGAGAAAGAAAGAGAGAGGGGGAGAGAGAGAGAGAGAGAGAGAGAGAGAGAGAGAGAGAGAGAGAGAGAGAGCGAGATGGAGTGTGAAAGTGATTAGAAAAAAAAGAGTAGCACCCTGAGAGAAGAACGGAAGATGAGGACAAATACAGGAGAGGTGGAAGGATGGAATATGAAATAAGGGACCAGTAAGGTATGAAGAATGAGAAAAGGGAAACGCCGCGAGGGTGAAAAGGATGGATGGAAATAAGCGCACTACAATGAAAGGAAAATGAAACAAGTCGCATTATGGATAGGAGGGAGGTGGAAATATAAAAAGTACAGATGAGAGCAAAAGAGGATTTCAAAGATAACAAACGTGAAAGACGAGAAATATATAGTGACAATGTAGGACAACTGGGAAGAGACAGCAATTTGAGCAGAGAGAGAGAGAGAGAGAAAGAGACAGACACAGAAAAACGAGGGAAATGATATGGGGTAGGGACAAAAAAGCAAATATTCAATGGGTTGCATTCACTCCCTCTGTGAATACAAACATATTTTTATAAAACCTGTAATCACTTATTCATTTATTTTTAGCAACACTAGCACATTATTATTCGTGAATCCAGCCCAGTCCATTCAATGGGTTGTGAAGATGTCACAAAAAAAGCATGGTTTGTGCGCATTAGACACGACATAAGACAACACACAAAATATTGTATAGCGTGACTAAGGTAGAGAAAAAATATAATAACAGTGAAGGAGAGACAAAGACTAAGAGTAGAGTCATTCTCTAGAGAGAGAAGAGTAGAGGGCAGAAAGTGATAAGCGAGAGACAGAGAGAGCGCGTGAGTGCTGTGTATAATTCATTGACCTCTCAACATCAGCACCATAGCTCAGCTGTGCACACAAACACACATGATGTTCTCTGTACAAGAGAGCATGCTTGATGCCTTACAACAGAGGTTATACAGAACCAAAACACAAACAAATTATTTGTTCTGGCATCATACAAGTCACCTGATTCTGTTCTACTGAACCAAACGTTTTATTATTAACGTGCAAAAAACATTTAATCCGCTGATGGATAAAGCATGCCTTATTTTTAACTATGCCAACTGCATACAAACCAATGATGTATAAGAGTTGTAATGTCAGCACACTTGAAAAAAATAGTTTATCAAGAACAGCAAAGACAGCTTGATAATGACAACACTAACAGCACATCGGTTTCAGCATGCCAAAGAATATCCCATGATTAACCAAATGTGATTGTAAATCTGTAAATAAGAGAAACAACAGATGTCTAAACAGATGAAACCATCTTGTATCACAAGAAAGACAAATTGCTGAGGGAAATATCACACTCGTGTTAACATATCTTAAACATTAAAGCTTCAAGAAAATACCAGTTTCTATGTAGATGATCTGATGGAAAGCAGTGAGGAGTCAAAGTGGTATTCAGTACCATGGACAGCGCATACACACATTTCCAACACTAACAACAATAGAAAGAAAAGAAAAAAAATTTTTTTTTAATATGTTCACCAAAAATGACAATTTTCACATAACCTCATGCCATTCCATGGCCCATATGACTTCCTTTCTTCAGCTGAACAAACCAAAAGCACAACATATAAAAGTAATCTAAGCAACTCCAGTAGGTTAATAAAAGCGATGAATATATTGAGCATATTTAGTAGTTGAAACCTAAACCAAAAATTCTAATATGATGACAACTCAATAACATCAAAGGTTTCTACATGTCTCATGACAAAATATCAAATGACAGCTAGTCAATATTTAACATGAGAGCATGCTTAAGTATACATTTTGCTAAATATTCTTAAAGTATTATTTATGTTCTCAAATTCATTTTTTGAAATGTAAAATTTTGAATAAAAATAGGATTTGCTTGTTTGGGCAATTTCTTGAATGGACTGTGTAAATTACTGTAGTTGCATTTAAGTTTAGCCAAGTAACGGTTCTACTGGTAACCCAAAATAATACTTACTTTTTAAGACTTACTTTTAACTTGCTGGCTAATGTTATTTACTTGTTATGTCTTTTTCTTGTTATCAGAAATAATCTGCAGGTACTCTATTCTTTGCGGATGTGTACCGGAAGTTAAGTTTGAGTCACAAAAGCGTGCATGCACAGTAACGTTTATTGTTGCTTTGAAACCATCCATATTAATTCATTGTTGTCATGTATATACTACATTTCTAAAATATTGTTCTCTCCAGTTTGCATTTCGACAGTTTTATTCTTAAATATGAAGCAATAACACTGAAAAGCAAAGCAAAATTGCCGTGAAAAGAATTAGTAATCCTGTAAATCAATAAGACCACATGAGGCAATATTAAATATCAAACTTCATAAGTACTAATATTTGTAAAGCTAATAATAAAGAAGCGGCTATAACCAGCAATATCAACACCCACAGTATGTCATTTTTAATAAGAATTCAAATCTGTGTAGCGCACTGTGAATGTGTTTATGTGGGCCTTCATATTTTACAGGCTTAGCTGATATTTGAGCTGAACTACAGTAGAAACGGCCTGAATTTGTTTAGCCAGATTATGAGCTGACTCAGAAAATGGTGAATAAAATAAATGATGCATCCTTTTTGAAAGGGGGACATAATTGCCCTAAAAAGCTATTATGATGAAAACCCCAAAGCACCTTAAAGTGCTACAGTAAACTACAGGTGAAGTGACCTAAACATTGAGCTCAATGAAACTCCTCAGATTGTATCATGCTTGTAAAGCCAAACACTTTCTCGAAAAGTGAGGAGCAGCACCTCACAAATGACACCTCACCTCACGAAACACACAGACCACCTCTCGGCAGATGGAGACCCGGGCCGTGTCCTTGTTGTTCTGTAAGCTTCCCAGCTCACAAAACTGACAGTACATCTAATACCTGCTAACAATCTGTTTTAAACATCTGCGACCTGTTTCTTCACACTATCTTGAAAGCATTTCACCCTGATTCTCCAAAAGCCTGCTTCCACAAAGGCTGGCGTTATATACACCGGTCGTAGAGTCACACTACACTTGCAGTCAGTCTCACCTGTGCTTTTCTTAGGTCAGGTGTAACTGTAGTGTCTCACACATCTGTGTAACAAACCAGCCAGCCACATCTAAGCAAACAAACATTTATGAAAAGCATGTTTTTGTTTTGTCTGGATGTACGGATTACAGTCCATTGATCTTAATTGTTTTGTTTATCACGCAATCACACATCAGTCACTATTCAGTCTGCGAAATGACGTCAAGACATCAACAATGCAACAAAACATGTTAATGTTCAAATTAAGTTGGCTTAAATGATAAGACCACAATCAAAATCAGCATTTGCCAGACAAAACAAAAAAAAGCCACTGATTTTGAAGGCATTGCATTTGAAATCAAAGTACTTGGAAAATTTTATTTACCTCCATACAATTTACAGTAAGATTTGTAGCCGAGTTTCAGTTTCATCACGTGCCTCTCAGGACTACAATAACTAGTCCACATGAAGCACAGAGCATTTCCCTATGAAAACCATATTAAATCTTCATTTGTTTCAACAAAAACATGTCTTTGGATTTTATAAGATCCATCCTCCAAGCTTGCATACTTTTTCCAATAAATGAACTTTACCAAACAAGAGAAATAATTAAAACATTTTGCATTGCATGCTATTTCGCCGGAGGTAAGCAACTTGCGCATGTTTAGTTGGGGCTTAAATTACTTGATGCTATTGAAGAGTTACTCCACGTCTTAAAATCCTTGTTTAAACTTGACCTGTAAGACAAATAATCACCTAATTCTCACATCATCTCTGCAGAACACGTCCTTTTCTTCTCTCTGGTGTTTGGACATTTCCCTATAGCTCAATTTTCCTTTAAGACAATGTGTTGTAAGTGTGCTAGCTGATGGATGGTCAGTGCTTCACGAAATCCGATTAGGTCACGATGAAATCTACATCCAGAGAAAATTTCCACAGCCTCGTAACTCACAATGTACTACACACGGCAACTCTGTAACCATTCATTTTACTCATTAAAACTGGATTTTGAAATAGATCTTGAATAAATGTTGTTTAAACAATCAGATCCTAATAGGAACGTAGTAGTCTCAGCTCTGTTAACACATTTTACAATAATAACATCTTCCCTGCAGCTTTTCTTCACACAAACAGTGTGAAAAATTTGAAACACCTGAACAGCTATTGTTGTTAAAGACCTTAATATTTTACTCGCTTTCCTTTTCATATTTCATCTAAACATGCTGTACGATAAAAAGTGTTCAATAGCTAAAGAATAAATCCACTATTCAATACTGAATAACACCAAGCAACATCAATAATCACACTGTTTGCATTTAGAGCATCACTGACCTATTCAATCGGACTCTTTACCCTTTACCTTAACTTTACCCTTTAACCAACGCGATGCTATAGTGACCGGCCTCAAACATTGTTGACTGAATAGAAGCTGGGTATTATATACAGTACAATATAATAAGCTACTTTGACAACCAGAATTTGAAAAGCACTTTTTATATTTCCTTGCAGTCCTGACCTTGAGAGTTATCTGAACACCGCCAAGCGTAATAGAAATCTATATTGACCCGTATCTTTAAAATATGGATAAAAAGTGATTTTTAGAAATCCGTGTAGTGTATTATAACTTTAACCTGCAAATGTTTCTCAGTCTATCAATAAATGCATGTTCAGAAACAAATAAACACAACCTTCACCTCAGAGCCCTGGCAGTATGACACAAAAGGTGAAAGCATTTATAAAGGCTGGTTTACTAAAAATCCTAGTTTAGTGTGAACACACATTTTGAATACTTTATTCAGTCAAAGGGTCACAGTTATTCAGCATTTTGGTTTAGACCTGTTGAAATGTTGAAGCATGTCAGATGGTTGCCTGTTGGGGTCACAGCAAGTATAAAAATATTTTCAACGTCTAGTGTAGTCTGTCCAACACAATATCACTGACAATTCCTAACTATTTTACAATGTGGCTTATTAGTATTAATTTGAACAAGCTTTATGCCAGACAGTTTAAGAGCGGGACTTACTTTTTGCCTTTTTACGATAATCGGACATGTTTGTGTGTTTCACTTCATGCCAATTTATTCAAATTAGCCACCTCTTAAAATTGTTAAGAATTTCCATGAGATCAGGAAGTCTTGGCAAGCACGATCAGTCACGGCCGACAGCAGGTGTTACAGAGAACAAAATCACATCGCTCTTAAGAAAAGACAAAGCAAGAGTCGAGAAAGACAGAGCGAGAGAACACATGGGCTAGATCTAGATGCAGCAAATCACGAGCTAACAAAGAGGGAGCTGTGTGGTTTACCAGCCAAACCCGCCGGGGCACGAGCATTTGCTTGAGCATTATCAGAGCGATAAATTACACACAGGGCTCGCAAAGAGTCCCGTTCCATCACACTTACACAAACTGTCCCCATCTGCAGCATCCAGCCCCCTGTGTCCAGGCAACATTCTTCCTCTTAATTGCTGCAGCATTTTCCTCCATTTTATCTTTCTAATTTTCTCCTAACCTGTACGTCTGCGCTGCTGTCTCTCACCTTCGTCTTTCACCTCTCCTGTGCTGCTCTGGGGGTAATGCATTCTGCCGCTTTGCTCTGACTCAAAGAAAACACTCATCTGTTTAGATTGAGCTCTGACACTACACACTCCATCCATATTAACACCTGCCCCTCTCCCAGCAGAGCCTGAGCACACACGGCTACAGCAACACCGTGTCTCCAGCCCCGGCCTGTGGCGGCTACCCATGGAGGGCCAACCCCAATACAGCACAAACCAAAGCTTACATTAACACCTCGAGCCGCTCAAACAGCCCGGCCTGTAATCGCATCGCCGCTGTTATCTAATGTGGGTCATTAACTTCCTGCTGTCAGAAGAAACAAGGGATTTCACTCAACTCCACGCTGCAATCCACTTTCCGTCTCCCTCCTGAGTCAATCAGTCCTGGAGAGAGATGTACATGAGAGGAGAGAACGAATGAAGAGAGAATGAATGTACAAACAAACAAACTAATGAAAAGACACAAACAAATGAATTAATGAACAAAAAAAGTTCTAGGACTTAGCCCCGTGGCCACTCCACTGGCCCCCCTAAATCTGGAATTGTATTATACCAAAACTGAGTGATTTTGGGTGCAATGCACAATGCTTGTGCGACAAAAGGCGATTACACAAGCAAGACCGAATGCAAAGCCTGTGCGCCTTCAGAGATCTACATCATACAGGTAATGGAAATATATAGAGGAAACATCTGTTAGTGTGCCCCCTAAAAGCATAAATGGCCCCTGTCTGGTCCCCCCAGTTACAGTAGTCTAGAACCGCCACTACGTGGCCTAAAAATTCTTTTAAAATTAAATAAATAAATGATGCAAACCCCTTACAATACATTAACCACAATACAAGTCACAACATTTTTATAGAATATGAACAGTACGATAAACCTCCAACCGCTCAGCAACACATTTCACCTTCAGTTTAGACAGAAGGATCTGCCACTTTCTTAATCTAACTGCCCTGACAACAGCATCCACTGCTTTCCTTTCTGCAGGCTAAGGATTTCACACAGCACAACACCTCCAGTGGACGATTTCAATGACAGCTCCTCTAGGCGGCATGAAGCAGATGTAGAGAGAGAGATAAATGGAGAACGTCTATGTGTGAATATTTGTACTTCATGCAGAAGACGGGCTGTCTCCTGCACACATGTAAAAAACATGATTTCCCCATATGGATAGCAGTGATTTCAAATCTGGATCCCTCTGAGGAACCTACAACGAACATATGGAGTGTTACATCGGTGTTTTCTGGTTTTCTGCACTGCGGGATTAAACACAATCTGCCAGGTTAATTTTAGTTTCACTGAGATAAACGTTTTTGATACAATAATAGCATCATGTATGGAATCAGCTATTATTGTATCAAAAACGTTTATCTCAGTGAAACTAAAATTAACCCGGCAGATTGTGCTTTGGGGACATCACACAAATCTCTTTCACTTGTCATTTCCTAAACCCAACTTTCTTGATGTCACTTCATTCATTACATGTATGCATCTCCACAATGCTTTTGATTTACAATGCATTCAAGCTATGCTTTATTTTAATATGTGCATTACGTGGGATTCGAACCCACAACCCCCAACATATCTGGTGAATCTGCCAGCAGTACCTTCCTGGTCGACATGCTTATTAATCTGCTCGGCGGGCACGATAAAAATAATTCATTTAATAGCATCTGCTAAATGTCTACTTTAATGAAAGCGCCGTCTTAACCACCAGGTTTAATCCCAGCAGCTGTTGTTTTCTCTGTTAATTCATTACATCCGTGATATAAGCAGGACCGTTTTTAAAACAACAAATAACAGCACTGCTGTGATCTAACCCGCCACTTTACTATCTCATAGCTCTTCCATTTTAAAGAACCACATGGTAGCAACCATTATATTCCTATTATCAGGGAAATCCATTACAGCAACGACTATATGAACTATTTTCATATTGCATCTAAAACAATCCACAGGCTACGTTTATAGCTGAGCACACAAATTGCTCAATACGGCGACTAACAAGGAGCCCAAGACGCCCTGAGCTCCCGGGGTGCAAAGCCATCACTAACAGAGAGTTTAAAAATAGCTCTTTAGCAATATCGCCTCGCTCCTCTGGCTCTCTCTGCGCCTGGTTAAGCAAAAGCAGAGTAAATGAACATATTTGTCAATGAATAATTGATGACGTATCTCCCACTGCGGTGATCTAATACGTTCTGCATGTAGATTGGGCAGAAGAAACGGTTAGGAATAGCTATGAGATGCCAGCGTGAAGTGTCTAACCACTGGAACAGAGAGACTGAGTGAGGAAACTTTGAGGCATGCAAAGATGCTCAAAACATGGCAAAACAAGATGCAAAATGGAGCACTATAATGCTCCAGAAGAGACACTAGTTCATTCAATTTAATTCATTCATCAATTACTCATCCTCATGTCAAAACCCTATGACATTCTTTCTTTTGCACAACACAAAAATATATATTTTTTTAAATATATAGTAAAAATATTTAATGTCCATTTTTTCACATGTGGCAAATAACTGTAATAAGAAGGATACTGTACAAGCAACCAGCAGCCTGTACATTATCCCTTACATAACAGCCTACCCGGAAGTTTCACTCACTGGCATGGCACTGGAAAAGACATGGTTCTGCTTAACTGAAATGGCACAGGACCGTGTGGAGGAATGACGTGGAACGACAGGCAGACAGTTCTCCTCCCATAAACCCTCCGGGCCTTAGAACTCAAAAGCTGATTGGCCGGCACAGACCTGCACCATTTGAAATGAAAAATGAAAGAGTGCAAGGAAACACTGTGATTAAAACCGAAGAAAAGAAAAGAAAAAAAACAAGAGAGAAACAAGGGTAAAAGGGGAGGGGAGTCAAAACTTTGATCTTGCCAGTCAGTTTCTTTAAAATTCTTTGTTTCGTCTCGTCTCCCACACAGCCCTGGTTCTCCTCGGTCGGCTCCTTCCTCTGCTTTTAACAAGCTCATGCTGCTTGAAGTACCGTGCCTCACGACTGTGGCGCCAGCGCTGGCGTTTTGGTAGGAGGGTTGAGCGAGACCGAGGGTACAGGAAGTGAACACAGAATGGTAATGAGCATTCTGTTGATACTTCGGGGACGAGAGTCACCCATCGCTCGGCCACTCATGTGTGGCTCTCCTGTACTCTAGGAAAACTACAAAGAGGTCCTGCCAGGCTGAGGGCCTCTTTCTGCAATTATCTCGCACTTTCCCTCCCTCCGTCTACAGATGGTGCGACCAGCACGGCTCCTGCTACCAAAGGAGTGGGCAGAACTAATGAGAAGTCTGTCCCTTAACAGGCCACGCTGTGGAGCCTCAGCTGTCTCGCGCCACAGGAGTCTGGCTCTGTGAACCTGGGCCGTCAACGGAAAATAAGTTACGTAACGTGCATGCATTTGGTGACTCGACCGAATCATACCTAAATCTATCGGGGATCACCACAATTTCATTACCCATAATGCACCGGTGAAATAAAAGTGCTGTAAATGAGCTGAACCTGGGGTGTCGCGCATCATTACCGCAGGTGAAGCACTTTCTCCGAAGAATCTGACATCCTGATGTTTCTCCTTACGAGAGCAGAGCCGACACAGCAGTTATCCGAACGCCGGAGAGATTGAGAAATAGAGAAGGACTGGAATGCTTGGGAAAGGAAGAGTGTAGCAGCTGTTTGCTCATGAAATATGTAGCAGGCGCAGATGGTTCATAATCTCAGCATTAAAAGGCACTGTAAAGAATTGATGCTAATTATTTTGCACTTCTCACACGCTAAGGATATCTGGCACGTGGAAATGCGCGTGCTTCCAAAAACGGCGTGGCGCTGTGTCGAACCATCGGATACGGTAGGCCATATCAGCACAAATCGAGATCGCATGGGACATCTGAGAATCTGTAGGAGTGTAAAGGATATTACGAAAACACGTGAGACTTTAACAATGTATTGACAAAAAAATGCAGATTTTATATGTGAGTGAAAAAATAACCCAAAACTAAATTCCTACCCTGATTTCTATATAAAGTGATACTTCGCAAGCAAAAGTAAACACTTGCACTTCCGGTTTCATCCCATTACTAATGTAGATTTTTAAGTTTTGAGTAATTTTTAGCACATTGCTTACTGTTGCTGTTGTCAAACTGTAAGTCTCTGGTCCGTGGGTCCTTAAATTTACAGTAAGTGCTTTTTTTGGCTCTTTTATTGTCTGTAAGATGAAAACTGTAAATCAGGTTAGTAAAAGTAACAAAACCTCCTCTTAACAATTTTGAATACGAAGTCAAAACACTCTTAAAAAAAGTATTTTACAATGTCATTGAAGAACTACTTTAGGCTGAACATTTTAATTAAAACCATTAACATCCAAAGAAACTTTCAGTCTTAAAAAGATTCTTGAAATTATAAAAAGATAGAAATGGTACTTACAAGAAGTAAATGGTTCTTTGGGGAACCAAAAAGTGTAAGGGAAAAAAGTGCAAGTAAAGTAAATACCTGGTGTTAGTGATTTGAACAGCATTTAGCACTAGTGATGCTTAAAGTAGTAGAAAAATAAAAAAGTAGAAAAATAATAAAGTTGTTTAGATATCCCCCCCAAACTCATGCACTAGATTGAGTAAGTGTTGCTATTTTGGGCTACATTTCAAAGAGTGATTTATGTCTGTTCAATCCTCTCCATGGTTGCAGTGTGTTTCAGGGAGTCTCCATGTTTCTACAGTATGACATTTCTCTCTCTCGGGGAACGTGACCTAACAGACTGCAGAGGGCTGATATGCACTGGCTCGCCTCAGGGACAGAGAGGGAGGCCCCTGGGGGCTAACAGCTCGACCTGGAGAGCCTCACTACTGATTTAACAGTCCACAATGACAGAAAAAGTGGAATAGTGAGAGACAGAGAAAGAGAGATGGGTGAAGAGCAGGTGTGGTTGAGGAGAGAGAGAGAGAGAGAGAGAGAGACAGAAAAGCGCTGAGTTTGGTACAGCAGTAGTGCAATGTTGAAAACATCGTAAGCAGGAAAGCTCAGCAGGGTCTGCAATGCAGTTCTTTAATAACAGCTTGGCTTTAGTACGCGGGCGACGGGAGCTGCTAATGCCTTTCCACTGTTCTGCTGAAGGTGTAGAGCTCAGCATCCTCTGTCAGAGGAAACACACATGCATACAAACACACACACAGGCTTTCTCGAGTACGCTCGGTGGAAATGACCGTGCTGTGAGTGCTTTAGTTGTTTTTAGCCACAGCTCACAAGACAACAGTTTGAGTGTTGAAATAATGAAAAATGATTCTGAAGCCCCGAGGAACTATGGGTAATGAATTTTGAAAGTGTTATCTCAAAGGCATCATAACTGATTCAATGCAAACAAAATTTTAGTGTTTTGGGGCAGATGCACAAATCTCCCAGCTGTTTTTCCATAAAGTCGATAAATGATGCCTTCATTTTTATGACCTGTGTTGTCTAAAGTTCCCTTTACACTTTTACGGTCAACATGAATCAAATCTGACCCTGACTAATAAACATTCCTGGTTACAAAAAAGCTTGTACTTTGTCGTCTTTTTTCAAAATGCTATAAATTCTTTCCCCTCGACTTTTTGGTGGCAACAATTTTTGATGGTTACCATCTTAACGTTTTATCTGAAAATACACTTCTCGTGAAAATTGCTTTACTCAGATGAATCGCTTGCTGTTTTCCTCAATTGTAAGTCGCTTTGGATAATAGCGTCTGCCGAACGAATAAATGTAAATGTAAATGTGATATTTTTCAACTCATCCTATCTAACCTGTCATATGAAAACAAACTCAAATTGCATGTTTAATTCTCATTGAATATCCTGTTTCACTCAGAATCTTCACAAATAAAACATCTTCACTATAATTTCACATCGAATAGACTTCTACAGTGCTTTCGTTCATGAATAAGGTTGACTTTAGGCCTATAATGTCTCTCAAATTTAATGGAAAGACCTCTTTAGTACCGTATATCTGGCTATATCACCTCTTTATAAGCTCATATGCTCATTCAGC
The DNA here is from genome assembly GCA_026939265.1 of Oreonectes daqikongensis. Classification (NCBI taxonomy): domain Eukaryota; kingdom Metazoa; phylum Chordata; class Actinopteri; order Cypriniformes; family Nemacheilidae; genus Oreonectes; species Oreonectes daqikongensis. The sequence continues at coordinate 10,172,982 of JAOTQM010000339.1, read as the reverse complement.
CTTACTGTCCGGGTGATGTAAGACCTAGGAGCTTTAGAGCAGAACCGCATGAGGGCACGGCAGTGTCTGAGGGAAGGTCAGAGGCCTCTACACAGCACAACCTATTTAGCTGGGTTCTAATGAGGCTAGCTGACATGAAATGAATAATTCCAGGTGGTACGAAAGGCCTCTTAGCAACATCCTTCCTTCTTCACCCATGAAAGCAGAACATGGTTAAAAATTGCCCTTGCTCCCTTGGAATTTTATCACAGTCTGGTTTTACCATACCGCTCTCTTCCATTATTAGGAAATGTACCGTATAGCCCTCAAAGGCCCCATATAGCCCCAAAAACCTAGTTTAGCCCAATGAGGCTATACTGAATAACACAAATGGGAAGCTATTAATGCAGTAGGAGATCAATAAAGGGGTATCTCAATTAGGGACCTCGCTTTCAATTGTCTAGGGAACAGTAAAAGCAATGTCAAAGTCAAATCCAAAGTGTCTGTCATTCTGTAACTAACAGGGCATGACAAAACGGAATTGGGGAGGTGTTTCATAGTGGTCCAAGTGCTTTAGGATACAAGAATCATATGGGTGAGGGGGTTAGCAAACACAATCTTGTGGTAGTTCGTATGTATTTTAAGAGGTGGCTAATTCAAGTGATTCTATACAATCTTATTTGTATGTTTTAGTATGATTTGCTTTAGCGCCAGCGATGTTAGGTTTAGTAGTGGGGCTTCGGTATTGTATGTTTTTGTACAATTCACATCATAAAACTTCATATGAATTAGCCATATCGTAAATGATATAAGATTGAGATCAGGTTGGATGATCATGTTTAGAAGGCTTGTTGTCTTAATCATAGTTTTATTCCCGAATATATAATATCTTTTTACAGTTTAAGGTGTTTATTTATTTTAGTTAGTGTTTGTTTATTTGTTTGTTGTCTTCCTTTTATTGCATAAGAGCGGCTTGGTCAGCTTTTATGTTGCGATCGGGTACATTGTAATTAAAGATTACATTGACCTAAAACTTATATTAAAAAAATATTAGGAAAAAAGCACACTTCAGAATACGGTTGTATTTGTTGGCATTGGTAAATGTCATAGCTAACACAAGCTAACAATAAAAAATAATTTTATTAATAAATAACAGCATTTTTAATATTTGTTCATGTTAGTTACCGCCAATACAATTGTTCACATTATTTCATTGTGCATTAGCTAATATCTTAACAGAAACGCCTTTTAATTTTTCTAAATGTATGAAACTCAACATGAACTAAAATGCTGTAAAAATTAAACAAGTATTGTTAATAGTTGATTCAATTTAGCTAATGCATTAACTAAGGTTAACAAATACCTCTTTATTTTAGTTACAAAAAAATGAAGCCCCATCATAACCTTGTTTCTAAACCTAACCATAACCTAAACCTAACTTAACCAATGCAAAAGCAGATTGTACCAACATGTACAAAAAAGATCAACATTACACGATCATACGAATTTGTGTTGTAAAACAACAACAGTAGCATATTTGTGAGAAAATACTGCACTGCTAGCAACACAACATACGCCAGCTGCTGGGCTAGTGCTGGTCCGAAAAAAAGAAAATGTCCAGATTTTAACAAAGGAAAGCAGAGCGGTTTCAAAGTGATGCTTTGGGGGGTTGAGGTCAAAATGGATCAGTGCATCTGAGCACTGCAGGAGCTCTATCCATCCCATATACATCCTGTGTCCTTTAGCTGTTTACTATAGTCACTTGGCTTTAAATAATTGATGAAGTTCCTGAATGAGCCAACTTTCCTTTTTTCTCTCTCTCTCCCCGTCTCTCTTTCTCCCATTGTCCCTCATGCTGCTAGAGGCGGAACGGCAGAGCCCCTTGTCGTCAGACAGTGTCAAGCGAGAAAAGTCTGCTCACATACTGGAGCTCTGATGTCTCCATTACTGAGACAGTGATGACTTAGAGGTATGTGATGTAAACAGAGCCGGCGAAAGAACGAGCGAGCGCGTTTTCCGCAGCCATTCATTACGCGGGTGCTGGGAATAGCCGAAGGCACTTTTACAGCGCCTGACATTCCCGCGCCATCGCTGAGTCTCGCTTTATGATTAAGATGCAATCATAGCTCTTTTGACAGACTGCAGAAGTAAAATAAGCAGGCTGAAATGGATGGGGAGATAAGCAGCACTCGGTGCTCGGAGTCAGCGGGGTGCACCGCGCACCTAATAGCCCCTCTTACAGACAGATCATATCACAAGCTTCGGCCAATGAGGTATGGCCAATTGGGCAGTGTCGCATATATCGGTTGCTGAATATGTAGTTTGTGTTAGTGCTCGAAACTGTACAGAAGATCTGCTTGTTCATGTAGCTTCTGTATGGATTCACTTTTTTATATACTAGTGTGTCGAAAACTGAACACAGTATGAATTGTTATCCTTAGGAAAAATGGCCAAAAACATTGATGAGTCATCTTGCACTACAGATTTCGGTCCAATCAAATGCTTTCTAAAATTAAAATCTCTAATATTATCTGCAGCAACCACTAAACCAAAGGATAAGAACAGAAGTCAATTATGAATTTTCATTTTTAGTTGGAAAAAATTTGTTTAATAAATGTCACTGCTCTTTTCGCCAAAATTCATCATTGAAGATCATTCTGCAGACTTCCATAGAAATTGTTTTCATAATCTCTCATCAAAACGTAATATCTTTCACGACCTCTAAAACAACATTTCTGTGTGCTTCTCCCTGGAAAGAAAGAAATAGTTTAACTCAATATAATATCACAATAGCATAGCCTATCTTTTCACAATCCAATCCCAATGGATGAATTAAAGGTGAAGCATTAATATCGCCAAATACATAAAGAGCGCATTCACAAAGTTTCACACCAAAGTTTCTATTTACAGTCAGAATTATTACAGGACGTCTAGGTTGACTGTTGTTATGTCTAGCCAGCTGTGCCATTCACAAAGACTGAAATTCCATTTGGTGCCAATGAAAGTGATTCAAAATCTACTGGTGTCCTTTCTGGCCCTTCTTATAATCCCAAAAACAAAGAAAATCTTTGATGCCTCATTTGATTTCAACTCTTTTGATCATTTGTATAAATCACAGCCAAAAGTCATCTACTAAGATTAAAAGAGATTAGCAATGGGTGTTGCATCTATTTAACACTCAATACTTGAAAAAAAATCACACATTGGCGAATGAACAATCAGCCCATTTTACTTTGTAGTGTTGGCCCACATTAAAAGATTAGTTCACCCAAAAATGAAAAGTCTGTCATCATTAACTTACCCTCCTGTTAGGCGAAACCTGTATGACTTTTCTTTTTCTGCAGAACACAAAAGGAGATAAATTAATGAATATCCAGCTGGATGAATTCAATACAATGGCAGTACATTATGATTCACTCGATCAATTATGAACGCTTAAAAAAGCACCCAAGGGCGTCAGTGGAAGCATGTGGCTCGTCGATCATAATTCACACATTCTGATTGAATTATAATTTTCATGTCTCGGCTTAATATGCAACTATAATAATCCATTTAAACACTGAAAAATATGAACTCTTTGTTAAAAGGGATAGTAAAAATAAAAACGATGTCAATTGTCATTTATAACCTGTATACTGTAAGACACTTCCTTAAACACAAAAGAAGATATTTTGAGAAATGTCTCAGTGGTTTTTCAATGGATTTTCAGGTTTGGAATGACATGAGGTGAATAAATTATGAAAGTTTCCATTTTTGGGTGAACTATCCCTTTAAGCATCCCAACCTGTTGGCTATGCTATTGGCAGGGCAATAGGTTTTTCCTATTGGCTGCACTAGTGGCACCAAAAAATACACTTTGTCTTTAAGAACACAGTGAGAAATGTACACAAAAGGCGCAGGGTTTACTAACACTTCATTTACTGTGAATTAACTACATCTAATAGTTCCCTATTAAGAATAATATACCACAGCAATTACACTATAATCATCTCATTTTGGAAACTCCTTAGTATTTAGTTCAACCTCTATTCTAATTGCTCTTAACTGTTGATATTTAATATGACTAAAGTAACTGAGGCAGCTCTTTATGGATCTCAAGGTGTTGTATCCTCAACATCTGTTCGCCTCTCCTCGCTGTGCACCAGCCCGTGCTAAGCACCGTGTCAGAATAAACTACATGGTTACCCACGTCACATTCGCCGGCAACGCGGCACATCCCCGCATGAAATACCTCCCTACTTATTTAGCCGACCATATGCTGCTCTGGCTCACGTTTGTTCGTGGTGCGACCGGAGAGATGTGAGGAATACAAAGCCTATAAAAGACTGATAGGGGAGGGGAAATGGAGCCTTCCGGCTGAGGAAAGGAAACCTCAGGTGGCTTCACATCTCTTCCCAGAAGTCCCATAAGACCCGCACGGAGCAGAAAACACTCTGACATATTACTCTTCAGAGCAGCGCGGACGCACACGCAAACATCCGCAGCGCATTGTCAAAGGAGCGATTTGCAGGTACATTTGCTTCTGGGCTGCAGTCTTTGTGTGCGATTTCGCGTACCTTGTAACATACAGTACCTTCAAAATACTGGACTTGTGAAAACGATTTTAGATAAAGATGTGGTTCAGAATAGCGGTTAAAAACATTGCGAATTGTGAACACAGCATTAGCAAAAAAGGGTTTCTAAAAACACTACTCGCCTGCCATTGGCTCGATCAATTTGTAAGACATTGCAACCTGATCTCACGGGAAGTCGTAAGTATTTTACGAGGTGACAAATTCGTATGAATTCATACGTTGCGAGTCGTACAAAAACGTACGATTAAGCAATGCTAAAGGCTCGCCCCTTTTCATACGAATTCATAAGAATTAGCCAAAATTAGTCACCTCGTAAAATACTTACGATTTCGCCGTGAGATTGTGTTGGACATTGCACTAGCAACACAAAGGTCATGGGTTCGATTCCCAGGGAACACAGATACTAAAAGATTCAATGCATTTCCAGGAAAATAAAAATAAAAATAAAAATCTTCATATAAAAAAACGTGCTGTCTCTGCATATTAAACTGTGTGTACTAGACATTATTAATATTCAAAATACAACCTTTACCTCTAATCTCAGGTTGCTTGTGGTAATATGTGTACTGTAAATCACTGTGGATAAAAGTGTCAGCTAAATGATAAATCAGCAATTAGAAAGAGCCGCGCAAAGCTGTATAAGCACAATACAGAGCGATTATTGCTTGATACCTTCTTGGACCAAATAAGAAAGAAGGGCTGCTACAATAAAGAGGGCAGATATTATTGCATGCTTGCTCTTTTGTTAGCTTTATGCATGCCAGGCAAACAGCCAGCAAACAAATGAAAAGTATTTTGCAAACCTTCAAAAAAGGTTCAAGCGATAGTTCCATATTCGTCTGGCCAACCAAAAGCAATATGTACAGTCCCAAAAGTTTTGTGCTATAAGTTCATCTTTAAAATATTAAGACTTCTCCCATGCAATAAATCAATATTTAATACAATGTCTGTTCACCAAAGTCTCCTTTGTCAGGTTTATTTTGGCTACAGGTCAAACGTTGCAAATGCAAATTCTATTTACAGCTGAGTGTAAGAAAATATCCAATCAGAATGACAGAATATGCAGCATAAGCAGGAAACAGCTTACAGCAAAGCGATGAAAAGTCCAAATGCTTCCAGAGCCTGAAAAAACTGTTTTTAATGATCCAGCAGCTTTGCCATTATTTCCTCTTTACATGTAGGAGCAAAATCCCACTCAATAAAATGAAAGACTGCATTGAGGAAAACTTTTCCACAAAAGTAAATTACACCTTTTCAACAAAAAATATTAAGTCTAATCTTGCTGTAAAGTAGTGAATTCAAAGGTGCAATGAGTGATACTAAAGAGGATCTTTTGACAGAAATGCAATATAATATACATAACTATGTCTTCAGAGGTGTATAAAGACTTTACATAATGAACCGATATGTTTTTATTACCTTAGAATTAGATATTTCTATCTACATACACTGCGGGTCCCTTTAAATAGAATTCGTCATGTTGTTTCTACAGTATCCTTAAACGGACAAACTGCTCAGAGCACTTTTCGTAAATATGTTATCTCCTTTGCAAAGAAGTGAAAACGTGACAACATCTTTGTCCTGTGTCAGCCATCGTAGTGCTTTATAAAGAGGGGTGAACGGTGGAGTGAGCCATTGGTTGAAATTTGCAACCTCACCGCTAGATGTCACTAAATCTCCACATTGCTTTTTTAAAGGCATAGTTCACCCACACACAAAATAACATTCAAACCTGCACGTCTCTTTCCCCTATGAAACATAAAAGAAGATTTTGAGTAATGTCTACATGAAATGGAAGATAAAGTCATTAAATGTCTTCATTTTACGGATGTTTAAATTTAGTAGATGTTACGCCCACCTCTTGCGTCGGTTTTGCTGTTTGGTGCAAAGGCTGGTCTCAATCAGGTATTCAGATTTTCAGAGGATATAGACGGTGGCGTGACGTGTTCGCGAGCTCTCTTGTTTTTTTCATTCATTGTTTTTTTTGTTGGTGTTGCTGGTGGGGCACACATACACACCCACACATACATACACACAAACATATACACATTTTTGACATTGTCCACACACGCGTGTATTCTTTTTTCCTCTAGACGTCAATTGTTGGTTTATTAATTTTCTTCATAATATAAATAAATTCTTTCATTTGAAATAACTGTTGTTTGCCTCTTTTATGTTGCGGTTTACGAGCCTGCCATAACATAGAGTACTTAAACTTTCCATTAAGAATTGCATTAGCTCATTTTAATTATCTAGACTTAAAATAGTAAACTTCCAATTGACTCACATGAGTCAAGGGAACTTTGAAACCACGTCGTGTTCTCGGAGGTCAACCGTATGTCTTTACCCTTTTCCACGGTGACACTTCTGGTTTATAGTTCTCATTTAGTTTGGTACTGCAGCAAACCTATGGGCCCAGGGACACAACATGACGTTCCTGTAAACTTTGAACAAATGAGGATGCTTGTTGGACTGAGGCATGCAGGGATATTTCTGTATATTTTGGAAGGCCTGCAGTTTGGTCCCACAGATCATTATACATAACTTGCTAGTACACCGCCTGTCACAGGTGCTGCTAAATAAATCATTCGTTTTATTTATGGCTGTTTTGCCTTCTAAATGCACAGGACGTTGAAAGTCCTAAGGTTAAAATAAGGTTAAAAACAGGTCAAATAAATTGGCAATAATAATGACAAACGCACACATGCATTCAAATACAAAAACACCAGTGGGTTTTCCAGAACAGGCCTGTAAGTGCCTGGTAAAAGCGTCACAGTCAATCGGAAATGAGCTCTGATTTCTGACAACAAACATTGTGCATTTATGGCCTTGTATAATAAACAGCCCTGAATGTATTTCCACCCATAAAATCGAAGGCCCTTGCTTCAATGAAACAATCAGTGGCTTCTATACAAACATGCCAGAGCGACGCAAGTGCCGTCTCTCCTCTGACAGGGAAACAAATGCACTCCCCATATTTCATCTGCATGATGGATGTGCAGAAAGAAGGGGGACGGGCAGATCTTCCGCCAACAGGAAGGTAATAATAACCCGAATGATTTAGAAGTGCTTAATATACATTGTCTTCATACAGGAAGTTTGACTAAACAGTGTGTTAACAAATCTTCTTGTCAATGAATGATAAAAAAGAGAGAGCAAGCAAACGAAAAAGAGAGAACCCATTATCCTGATGTCAAATGGTTGCATCATGTTGTATATTGCTAAGTTCTAAAATGAGCTATGCTAACAGGGCCTACAAGTTTAAATGAATAGAGAAACTAGATCAATGAGCTATTACGCATTTTTCTTTCTAATAAACTTAAATTGCAATAGTTGTCCTCCCATACGTCTCAGTTATGTTTTCAAACAAAATATTCCGAAAAAGTTTGCTTCGTCTCTGCTATGTGAACGAATATAAACATGAACGAGTGCATTTGCGGCAGTCTCTGCACCACATTTTTATAATAACATTCTGTCTGGCCGCATTTGATCAATAGAGTCAGAAACATGGGCCCACAGCTGCCGTCCCTACAAGGGCTTTTGGCAGAGGCATCTTACCATTAATATCCATGTAATGAAGATGTCACCGCACACTCAATGCTGCCGGGAGAGCTTGTCAATGTGACTGCTATCCATAGTGGGCTTTTTCCCCACCAGCCCACAAAACCACACATACATTTTTATCAGCGCTACGCGTGTCAAATAGAGATTTCATAGTGCTAAGACTGCCGGGGTAAGAATGCGGGCAGCCCTCAAGAGCCTTCAAGTTATTACCGTAGACTTCATTGTAGGACTCCAAGTTCCCTACAGCCTCTGCTGAATGCTAATGCTAATAATAATACTGTTCTAGATACCAGTGCTGGACATAACACATCCTCAAGAGAACACCAGACTGTCAACGCACTGAGCTCAAAATTGCAAGAATGTGTTTTTACACTATGGGTTTTGGCGCAGACCCGGGTTAATCTGCAAAGTTACACTATAAAAAAATGCTTGGGTGTCCCTGGCCTGCTGAAAGAAACAATAGAAACCCAATAGAAAGCATCACAGACCAAAGTTCTAATGGTTTTCAATAGAATCCCATTATGAACCATCAGCTTTTTCAATTAAAACCATTACAAAAATTATTTTTGTAGTGTGTTTTTGGGTATTATTTCAATGGGATTAATCCGCCAAATAACATCCAACCAATAGAATCCAACACATAGCCTACCAATAGACACCATTATAGTTTCCATTAAAACCAATGCAATCCCCATTATAACCATTAAATCCATTACAATCCATTCTATTGTGTTTAGTCCTGCTGAAAAAACTCATAGAAACTCAATAGAAACAATCATAGAAATTCTAATGGTTTCTATTAAAATACCATTATGAACCATTAGCTTTTTCCATTAAAACCATTACAAAATTCCATTTTGTTTTGGGCATTATTCCAATAGGATTAAACATCCCACCAATAGAATCCATCATAGTAGACCATTAAAGTTTCCATTAAAACCAATACAAATCCCTTAAAAAATCATTAACACCATTAAAACTTCTATAATGGTTTCTATTGTTTTTTTAGAAGGTTGTTTTTATCAATGGTTGTGTGAAATCAGGGTTTAAGGGTTAAACAGGGTTAAACCTATGACACATTGTTTCAATCCAAAATGATGTGTTGTTTCAACCCATGGTTGAGTAAAATATAGAAAAAAACAATTGTTGGGTTATAAATTAACTTAGTTGTGTTATTAACAACTTAGCTTAGTTGTTGAAAAAAGCCATCACAACAAAACAATTTATAAACCATCAGTTGGTTTCACCCATATTTTACCCAATCATGTGTTAAAAACAACCCAGGATTTTTTCGGGGTGTATGTTCATTTAAACCAGTCTGGGCAGTCGTGGCCCAGTGGTTAGAGTGTTGGACTCATGACCAGAAGGTTGCTGGTTCGATTCTCAGGGCTGGCGGGTAACAGCTGAGGTGCCCTTGAGCAAGGCACCTAACCCCCACTTGCTTACTACACAAAATGTACAAATGTATAGTGCAATGTAATGTAAGTTGCTTTGGATAAAAGCGTCTGCCAAATGCATAAATGTAAACCGTTGGGTTTGTCCAAATTTTGAAAGTAAGTGTTGTAAGAGTTAAAGCTATATGATCACTTTGTGTATGGAACAGGCCAAAATGTAAATGTCAAGTTATTCAATGATGTCAACCTAGAAAAATATTGGGTACACTCATATGGACCCAATATGTATGGGTCCTTGGCGGTATAAATCACCATCAAGAAGCACCGAGCTATAAACAAGCATGTAAATGATGACTAATATTCATTTTGGAAGAACTATTCTTTTAAATCAAAATGTTTGGTCCTGGCGCAAGCACAAGAGCTCTGATGGTCCAAACAGACCTGTTAGTGGTGTGTGAACAGATCTACAGCCTCTCAGAGCCGAAACACTCATGCAAAACACTGAATCTCTGGAGGACGGATGATCTACTTTGAAGCGTATTTGAGTGACATTGACTGAAATGTAGGCTGGTGTGAAGAGAGCAGCTAAAGCCTCTTTCGCTCGCTCCTTTAGAAGAAGAAAGAGACAGAGGGGTGCCCGCAACCGTCGGAGGCAAGAGAAAACATTCCCTATGGGTTTACCTGTCCTCTAGTTTCTGTTTGTGTAGGACGGATGGGACCCGAGGAAAGGAGGGGAGGGGCAGCACTAAAATCAGCCAATGGAACGCAAGCAGCCGCAGATGAAATACCTCAGGAGCGTCTTTTATCTGTCCACTGCAGACTTGGCTCCCTACCTGGCATAGTTTTATCTGGTTGACATATCGAGTGGACTTTGACAGGGCCTGCAATGGAAAAGGAATTATACCATTACGGGAGGCCACATACTGAGGAGTCCTCCTTTCCTACCCAAATCTTCTCTATCACGCTACACCCAGAAGGAAAGGACCTGTGGTACTAAACACAAATCAGAATTCATAACAGATACACAATGCACTAACACAAGATTATATAAAAATATGCAGATAAAACCAAAAAAATAGAAGCACACATGTTGTTTCAATAATGCAATTCTCTATCCCACAATGCAATACGCTCAACTTCACCCTCCATTAAGAGCATAAGAATGAGGCAATATCAGCCATGCTTTTTAATGTTTTCATTTGTTTAATGACTCATTATTTGCCTGTTGCCTGCCAACAAGACATTTTCACACAAAATTGGGAAAATGCATAATTAAAAATAACTGCGGTGATAACTGGATGGGACTCAGTCACAAAATTTAATGAGGTCACTTGACACATGTAATAAGGTCTTACTTTCGCCTAAAATGTTTTTGATTAAATAATGCATACAGTATCGCAAGCCATTTTACAGAAACATCTACAAAAAAAATCTCATTTAAATTCTGTCATAATTTCTTGTCCTTTCAAACCTTTATGGCTTTCTTTCTTCCACAGATCGTAAGAAATTATAAAATTGTTAACTGGCACCCATTCACTTGCATTGGTTTTGTGTACATAAAATGGAAGTCATTGGGGACCAATGTTGCTTATTTACCAACATTCTTCAAAATATCTTCTTTTGTGTTCGCCAGAAGACAGAAAGTCATACAGGTTTGAAATGACAAGAGAGTGAGTACAGAATGATGACAGAATTTTCATTTTTGGGTGAACTTTCACATTAAGCTTAAAAGACACAACTTACAAAACGGACAGGGATAATATCCTCCCATACTCTCATGAAAAACACATCTGGAAAACCATTCTGACCATCTCTTTCTCTTTCATAATTGCGAGCTTGCTCCCAGAAATGCACAATTTCCCCTTAAACACAATTCTTTAACATTTTCCCAGACTTTGACAGAAGCTATCAGTTTTAAGTGGCTTAGTTTAACTCATTTTCTATTGCCTGTATATTATCTGTATGAGTGTAATGAGTGGCCGAAACCAGACGCGTATATCGACCAGCACCTTATAGAGCTCTGTGATGTTCCTCCAGATAGCAGATAACCTTCTCAACTCGGTGAAATAAAGATACAGGTCGAAGCAACCTTTAAAGGCCAGTTGCTATATAGCAAACCAGAGTCGAACTCCAGAGCTTTACAGAATTCCAATGTGACAGAATCACACAGAAATAAAGGAGTGTGTTTTGCAATTGTGTTTGTTGCCTCTAGCGGTGCAGAACCGACACTGTTTTAAATTTAACTTGCGTTAGAATTGTAGACTATTCCTAATGGCCATCAACCTGTATGATATAGGCAAACGCGCTGCTTTCCAGAAAGTACAAATGCGACAGAAACATCTCCTCATTACAGTGGTGCACCGGCACACACAGGCTAGAAAAATGGCCTCTTTCTCCATGGCCATAACAATCTAAATCCACTCTGTTTTTCTCCCTTTCTGTTCCTGCAGCCACCCAGCCAACTCGCATCTGCCTGCTGGTTTCATGAGCCTCCAGCTGCCGGAGAGAGGCTGGCACTGGTTAAGTAGCATCGGCTCTGTCCCAGTCTAGATGGAGGTCCAGGTGGGACTGTTTGCCTGCAGAGTTTGGCGCCGTCACTAGGCGTCTCTTTTCTCTAATCTTGTTTTCCACCTCTGCCCTAACCAATCTGTCCTGAATAGCTGAATCTGACACACACTAACTAGTCATTGCCTTTACATAGTCCTTAAAGATTATCTTATGATCTGGTGTTTTTTTAATCAAAATCCCAATATGATGGTAGATTTATTTAGTGATCATTGACCTGAATATAGAGAAGATTACAGAACCTGTTGTTCTCTGTATAGATCTACATAAGAATACAATAACATTTTGTTGAGTTTGTTTAAAAGAGCAATGTGGACATTTTAGCAGCATCTAGTAGTGAGGTTGTGAAAAATGACCAAAAACTTTTTCTCTGATTATTTAAAACTTTATAGCCTCAAACTAAGAGACAAAATTATTCATAACAAATCAATGATAAGCCTGTCATTAACATGAACAACTTTTCATTGTGAAGCACTTTAAAAAATAAAAAAGAATAGACGCAAAACAGTAAAAACACAACATTTCAACTTGATGAGCCACATTCAAAGTGGTTAATAAGTACATACGCCAACATCAACTGAATTTCACATTAAAGTGTTAAGCTGTGAAGCAATTGCCTAGAAACAATAAACAACTATCAGCCTCTCATTGCACGTAATACAGAAACACCACCCAGCCCTTAGCAAACCAAAGCAAAGAGATCAAACAGTAACTCTGACATCTCAAAGTATTCATTGCTTGCCTGATCCCTGACTGTTGCCATCTCTCACCAGCATGTGTTTGGCTCACAGATGACCTCTCTCCACCTCACAGGTCAGAGGACCAGAGAAGCAAGGATGTCTCAGCCAGAATGCCATTAACCTCATGAGCCTGGACAAATGGAAGCGCTGTGATCTCACCGGTCTGTAGAACCTCTGCCTGATTGCTGCAACATTGCTCTCTGGGTTACTGAGCATTTCCTGAGCTGACCATTAATCCAATGTGGCTAGCCTCAATGTGGCTAGCCTCATCTCATACGAGTATACCTCTGCTCCAATACAGTGTGGTCAAAAGTGATGTTTTACGAGTCATATTTGCATAGTTTTTCCTTTTAATACCCCCTCAGATTAGATTAAACCATCTAAATATGTTTGGTACATAACAGACAAAACACTAAACAGGAATAAAAAGCCAACGACAGATTATTAAGGAATATGAGGTTTATTCTAATATGCTATAGATATTCTGTAATTGCATTGATTAACAAGAAGCTCACAGGAAATAAAACATGCTATTAATATTTGTTGATCGCCACTTGTGGTAATATTTTGTAGTAATTTTTTGTGGGTTATGTCTTAACACATTTTGCAGGCATACAAAATGTCAATTGTTCGAATTTGGACATCACTACTGTATATAGATACTGTATTATTTGTGTTCAACTATAGACAGTTTCAAAGCAACAACATAAACAAACGTTACTGCATATGGCCCAAACTTAACCTCTGGTATACAAAGAATCAAGTCCCTGCAGATTATTTCTGATAACAAGCAAAATAAATAACAAATAAACTACATTAGCTAGCAAGTTAAAAGTCAGTTTTATTCTGGGTTAGAAGAACTGTCACTTGGCTAAACTTAAATGTGACAAAGTTACACAACCCATTAAACAAATTGTTTATTTATTACAATTAATATACAATAAAATATGAATATACATAACTATTAATACAAAATAAAGTATAAATGGTTATATTATTAGCCACTAGCCAGACCGATCAACAAACACAGACCGGAAGTTAACTTCGGGCCAGGCGCGTGCATCTGGTGAAACCGTCTATAACAAATTTCAGCCTGTAAGCTCACAAAGCTATTCATAATCTAAAACAATAACTTTACGTGAGTTGATGGTGTCATACTGACAATTCCCACAAAACGTCGTACCCGACAGCTTAAATTACATTATTCATGTATCATTGTTATAAGCTTTACCAAAGTAGGGTAAAAATGTGCACTTTTTATCCACAAAAAGTTGGAGATTGCAGCCTTTAAATACATTTGTTAACACCAATTTATGTCCAATACATCAATTGTATGTACCGCAGTGAAGTTGCCTGAATCTTTGTTCTAGACCAGATTAAATTTTCGATGCTTCCTCAGACTCCATATTGAAATATTCTGTAACAAATTTTTGTTATTTATCAATGGTAGTGCCACCTATGAAGTGTAATGCCACACAACCGTATCCGACACACATTTAAAACCCAATAATGCACTGAAATAATACAATTTTCATTAAAAAGCAAAGCTATTAGGTTCTGGCATCTGCGGTCCTTCACGGCACCCCAGTAAGAGGCCCTGAAGCTGCTCATAATGTATTGCTGTATTTTCCGTGCTGAATCAATGAGCTTGTCTCTAAACCCAGATTAAAGTCAACTCTGATCAGATCCCAGCCTGCGCCGAGAAGGAAATCCAATCTGGTCCCATAGATTCCTTTCAACAAATCTTGCTGTGTGTTAACGTGTCACAGTGGAGGCCAAAGATTCTGGGAAATGGGAGAAGAGAGCAAGGAAATGGGATTTTCTACACCCGCCACACGCTGGCATGCGAGCTCCCTCTCTGCCCCGATCTCTGGTCAGGAAATTGACATTTTAATTCTATTAAGGCAAAGTTGTGATGCCAGGTGCATCTGTGCATCTGACTTGTATTGGCCTGTAAATGGTGTGTCAGCCAAGTCTAAACTCAGAAGCCAGAATCAAAGCAGATTAGTCCAAAAGGACTCAAACCCACATCCAACCCACACACACAAACACCCACCTGACTTCTCTCACCTCATGTCTCTATAAAATGTTATGTGGGTAGTTGATAAATGGACTAACTCTGACTCAAAAATGAATAATAAAAACTCAACCATAATGTTTTCAAGCCAAAAAAGACTTCAAACAGACGATCATAAGAAATCAAAAAGCAAAGCGGTATGGTTTATAAAAACAATGTGGTTTTGTGTCCATACAATGGAAGTCAATGGGGGCTGATGTTGTTTGGTTACCAACGTTCTTCAAAATATCATCTTTTGTGTTCTGCAGAAGACAGCAAGTCATACAGATATGGTATGACATGAGGGTGAATAAATGATGAACTCATTTTTATTTTCAAACACATTTATACTTTGCATGATATCCTTTTTGTAACGCTCACATTTGTTTTCCAGCTTGCATTAAACAGAACATAAAAGATGAAAAACAACTGGCTCAACGAACAATTGCTGTGCAGCGTTTGACATTTTAATAACAGCGACATCCAAATTCGGTCCGTCTCACTGATGGCACTCGCCAAATAAACCAATTGATTGGGTCATTTTACGAACCCATTACAACAAGTGATGTGCTTAGCTGACACCCACAGACACCCCTGAGCAAAAACGAGAGCTGTTTTCGTTTTGCCCAACTGTTGAGCTTCACACTATTAGTATGACTTGTTTTTCAAAGCAAACTAAAAATGATACGACAGTCTGCCAAAGTAATATTCCCCTTGAATGAGAGCTTTGACATTGGTTGTCAACTAAACCATAAAAAAGGTTTTGTATGATGCTTTTCTGGGCCCTAGTCAAACATTTCAGAGAGTGAGCGGCTTTAATGTGTCTGATCAGCTTTAATTAATGAGTGTTAAACAATCCCAGATCCATAGAGTTAACAATGGCACCACGCTGACAGTTTATATCCATATCAAAGCTGAATACTCAACCGATTTCCAAACATAATGACCTGAATTTTCAGTAAATAGCATTTTAGTGTCAAAACAGGAGTGTGCTGAAAGACTCCAGCTGTGTGCTGTACGCTGTACGAAAGCAGAGATAAAGTCTTATTTCGGCCAATATTTGTGTTTATTGTGGCGCTGGTCAGAGATCTGACCCAGATGGATCTATTATCACCAATTAGAAAGGAGAACCAATTTCATATATCATTTTTATCATTCATGTAATATTTACAGAGTAGGACACTTAAAGGTGGGGTTAGTATTTTGAGTCAGGCCGAGTACCAAAACAAACTTGTAGCCAATCAGCAGTAAGGGGCGTATCGCTCATGTTGACGGAGAGAAGAGAGCAAGCAAAAAAGGCAAGAAAGACTGTAGAAAGAACAATGTCTTATTTATTACATAAAATGGTCTGTATAAAAAGAAGGATAAAGGTCAGGCAGGAGCTAAGACTTTCTGGCGGAGATGTGTTAAGACCCGTGGTACTACAGCGAAGGCTTTTAGCAGCGATACGCTATAGCATCCGCGATACTATGGTAAAGGCTTTCCAGCAGAGAGATGTTAGAAAGAAAATCGTCTAAAAAGGAGGTTGCTTTGATTCGGATCGATATGTGAGTGACATTGGTTTTGCCAAGATATGTTGTTGTAATATCAGTTTTGAGCATCATTGTTTATCTGGAACCAGTGCTGCTTATTTTATTCATTTGCATTATTATTTGCGTGATCTAACCTATAATAAAGCTAAGCATTTCATGCCTGCGTTGCGCAGCACGTTTGAGGATGGAGCATTGAGGGAAGGGGCGTGTTCCTTTTGCGTAGTAGTGTTTTGTTGTCGATTTCAAATAAAAACAACAGTTTACAGAAATCGCTTACCCTGCCTTAAAGAGTAAGTATATAAAACTTTTGATTGGCATAACATTTTGGAGCAGAGGATTATGGGTAGGCATACAATATGGGCTGTGAGTACAGTAACATTTCATCATACATCATACAACATACATCAAAAATTTACAAATTTCACTGCGTGGTTATCATGGCCAACAAATTTAGGGTAACGATACTATCACGAAATGTATTAAATGTTTATTTTAAGAAATAAATGATGTCATGATAGTGAAATTCATCTAAATTTTTGTTTATTTTCTGTATATGTGTACAATTAACACAATATTGATCATTTTGGATTTTAATATCACGGTTATGGCAATATTGTATATTGTGACACCCCTACTCCTAGTGACTCCTCCAAATGTCTGTCTATGTCTATACAACACAGACTTTGAATCAGTCTCTAAAGCTTCAGCTGCAAGTATCTGAATTGCATATAAAGTGATTAAATTCCCAATGCTCGCAAATTAACATTCAGTTAAATGCAGCTTCTATAGATTAGAGAAGCATGCTAATATGACAATCCGAGCGGGATCAAACAAGCCTCTGTCATACCTCATTCAAATTTTCTATTTGCATTTGATTTACTAAAGTTAAGGATGAAATACGTCACCAGCATCACTGCACGGAATGTCAACAACAGCCAAAAAAAGTCCTATCCCACAACTGTGCTCTGAGCAACAACAAAAAAAACATAAAATCTTACATTACCACATGAAACAGACACGTACTGTCTCTACATATTAAACAAGAAATATAACAACACAGCCTTGGGGGAAGTGTTATAAATAATAATAAAATATGAATAATTTATTCGATGTATTTACTTTTTCCTGTAGTAAAAGAGAAATCCAGTTATTAAGCCACTTAAAGCCTTTTATCACTAAGAAAGCTATAGGCCCTGCCATGTAGACCAAACATGTCTTCCATATTACCAATTTTCCACAGAGCTTTTCCTCCCTGATGTTCTTTTTCCACCGGCTGGGTGAATCTTTACAGTTTGTAGCCGCACTCACGCTGAGCTCGTCGGGAGAATCCAGTTCTCTGTTTCAGCGCAGCGCATACGCCTAGCGTGTCACTTCTGAGCCCATTATCCCCACGGCTGGACTGAAAAACACTGAGGGGAATAATGGAGTACAGGCTCCGCATGCCAGGCCACACATAAGGAGGTTCAAACCGACGCAATGGCTGCTGTTGCGTGCTTCTTTACATGCAAGAGACAATGCATGTCTGGTTGCTCTGTGGCTTAGTTTTTCTACAGACAATTAATATTAATTGGATAAAGGTATGAAGTATAAAAAAAGCAATATTGTGACTCATACAGTAATTTTTGCATGCCGTGTTCTCAGAAAATCATGTTCTAGAACAACATCGAATAGGAATAGAAATAGTAACAGACTAATTAACTCCTGACAAGTATTTTAAAAAGGTTCAAGCTGTTAAATGAAACAAAGATTTATTTTATATTAAACCAGTGAACTGCAAAAGCAACCCAATTACATTCTAAATAAAATATTGTTTTTCTTGCATGAATCACTTTTACAAAATTGGTTTGATACATTAGGATTTGATTGGACTGTGGATGTTAGACTTTAATATTATTTGTCCCTGCCCACAAAGCCTTTTGTCTAGTTTTCTATTAAAATATCTAAAAAATCTTAAATCAAGATACATTGACATTACAAGGAAAGTGACCAAAGATCGTTTTAAAAAATAGAACATTTGTTTTAAACAATAACAAAAAAATCTGCCAATGGGGTAAGGAAAATAGTTTTGAATTTGGTACTTAAGAAAAAGGTCAAATTAAAAAAGTAATTGGCAGATTTATTTGCTTATTTTAAACATAAACTTGCATATTTCCTAAGTTTTCTTCCATAAAACAAGACAAAATATCTTAGGTCACTTACTTTTTAAGTAAATTGATCTACATTTAAGAATATTTAGATATCTTTACTAGAAAAAAGTCAGGAGGAAATTCATTTAAAATAATATATTTTACATATTATGTGTAAGAACAAGTGAAAAAGCTTAATTAAAGAGCTTAATATATCTTAATATTGTATTAAAATAAATTGCATAAATTATGCTCTTTCACTTTTCCTTATGTATAATATAAAAAAATGTGTCAAACCAATATTTCTATACCACATTTAAAAACATCACACACTGACTAAAAAGCTTTCAGAATGACAAGTACACTAAAACAAATCACATCAGTATCAATGCAGCTATATGCAACTATATTTAATTATTAAACCAGCATCAGTGAGTTTGGAAAGAAACAATTCCATTCGACTAAGAAAAAAATAAGACAGAAAAAACCGACAGGACCTTTTCTCATCTCAGCTCTTCATCATAAGAATCTTTCGACAGCTGTGTGATGTAAAGGGGAACAGAACTGACTGTTCTCCCAACACCTTTATGTTTTGAAAATGAAGAATGACAAAGACGGACGACTCCCTCCCCAAACCAGAGGATCTAAGACGGGCCATAGGGGAAAATAAGGGCAGTGAGCGATAACGATGTTGTTAGTGTTCCTTACCCACAATTCACTTCTCCAGCACGGTTCAGCTGTGATGTGTTATTCTGTTGAGTTTCTGATCCTGTGAAATCATGTGATGCTGGCAGCATCGGCGGTGGCTTTGTGAAGTCATCAGAATGCACCGTGAACCACAGTCAGCTTGAAAATGACAAATGCAAAAGAGCTTTTCTCTTACAAATTACCCAGCAGTGAAAGCTATCTCACACCCTGTCTCTTGCTCATCCCCCAATCTCTCACAAAATCATTATCGCTTTCTAAATAAAAATAGAAAGTAAAATACATTAGATAAATAAATCTAGACACCTGTGTCGCTCTAACAAGGTTCACCAAAACTTAAATGCATACCCACAAATGTTCAGTGAGACAGTCTGACCTAAAAGCCAAAATGATGATAAATTTGAATTAAATTCTTAAAGAAACACCAAAAACTTTGAAATTAAATCAATATTTTTTTCCTAATGAGGACAGAACAACTCGTAAGAGGGATCAACGTTACCTTGAAAAAAGTAAATGTAATTAAAAAGATGCTGTGGTCTAACATTTAAAGCAAGTTTAACCCACTTGTTGATCCAAACCAGCATATGTGTATAGTTGACAAATAAATGTGTCCTATGGTGTGACAGCGAAAACTTTGAACAAAAACTAACAATGAAGATAAATCTTGTTCTTACACTAATCGTGTACTTATCATAAATATATATAAAACCTGCCTTTAACATTCTTTGATATTAACCACACAAATACCTTGTAACTTGCATCCCACTCCATGTTTGTCAACAGCACTTGCAATTCTGATCACGAACTGTCAAGGTAACATTATTCATGTGCCGACAAAAGTAAGAATTCCCAACTGCACATGAATATGTATCAAGTACATATTTATGAATCTCAAGAAACAAGAAGAGGGCGGTCATGGCAGATATACAGAATCTGACATTTCACATGGCAACACGTCCGCGTCATTAATCCGCTCATGAACGTTCACGTCTCATGCCTGGCCGTTCCCAGACGGATTTATGTGCACTAATAATTACTAAACAGAAGTTCATAACATACTTTACTTGCTAGGTCAAAAAGAAAAGTGTGGAGCATATTTTGTTATATATAAAATCTACTGATATAGGAGCCACACCAAACCACAACTAGAAAAGGAAATTTTGGCATATTAATATAGATTAGATTAGATTTTAGAGCTCTTCCTATTTTATAAAAAAAACACTATTTAGATGATACACATCTGGGAAAGGAAGTAAATACATGTTTCAGCAAATGAAGAGGACAGAACCAATAACTGTCGCCTCATTCACAAACCCAGAAGGCAGCCGCTCTGTCTAGGTAAGGACATATTTGATAAATATGAACGTGGGTCTGAGACCGAATGTTCATTTATCACCACGCGGCAGAGACTTCCATTCACCGCAGCACTGAATTCAGAAGCAAGCTTGCCAGTCAAAGTCCTTTCTTTCTTTCTAATCTGTCTGTTCATCAATAAAAGAGAGCTTACTGAATACAGAGCGGCAGCGGGTGTAGAGGAACCCGGCTGTCTGATCTCCCCAAAAACATCTTGACTGAGAGGCATCAGGCTGCCTCGTGCTTTCCAGTGCATGTTAAGTGGAACTGCAGCACTTGCGATGTTGCCTGCAGTGAGAAAACTTTGTTTGTTCTTCTGATTGCATTTATTTAAAGGGATAGTTCTTGCAAAAAATGAAAACAATAGAAGAAATCTTAAAACACTATTGGAGTTTATATTGGAGTGGAGTGAGTTAAAACACTTTTCAGTTTTGAATAAACTATTCAAAACTATTCTCAACTTGCTGTTGTCAAAATATTGAACATTATAAACAATACATTTATTGGTGAATGAATACAAATGCAAATATGTTTTTTCAAAGTTTAGTTAACATAAGCTATTGATGCAGAACAGTGGTGGACTATTTTCTGGTCTGTAAGAGAGGCACGAGCAGAGGCCGCCCGCCTCACGTCCTGTTTGAAAATTCCACCCCTGCCTTCGCAAAGAGAAATAAGCATGCACAACCTACCCTTAAGCAATCCTATGGGAGGCAAATCATATTTCTGCTGCTTTTTGGCCATATATGCAATTTAAACCACCTGGGACCAGCGCAAAACTCTGCTTTAAAGGGCTTCTGTTTGGTTTAGTCCTTCAGAAAGAAATAAAAAAGGAACACAGCCGAACTGGACTTGCGTGTGCTGCCTGACACCCTATAGGCATCGTTTTGCTCAAAGCCTGCACAGTATGATCATAGCTCCAAAAGCAACCAAACGAACACTTGCTGCAGTGTTTCTATCTATATAAATGTAGTATAATTGATATAACTATAAAGGAATATTGTGAATTGGTCTGGTAGATAAAGAAGCAACAACAATACAAAACAAAACAAAAAACATTTTAGTATTTGCTGTTTGTAGCTTTTCATGTAGGTATTGAAATCTATATACAGTATGTCTATTTACAATTTAACTAAATATAATAGCTTTTTTGTAAAAACACAATACACCATATAGACATGAATGTGACCTCCATGTCAAATAAACAACCAAAAATAAAATGACAAAATTAAAATGATATATTTATATACAATTACATATATCTATAGTATATATGAAAGGATGTATTGACAAAACAAGCCATTTTGCATTTAGCTTAAATTTCTAAAGAACTAATAATGTTAAAGATCAATGCATACATTTTCTCCACATTTCGTAGTAAAAAGACCTAGTGCAGAGAAAACTACTTGTCATTCCATTCAAACCAATGCACATGTCATTAAATGCTGTGCATATTATTGAGGAAAATTAAAGTTTACGGTTCACTAAAAGGCTTTACCATCTCAAAAGATTTTATTGGAAGTGACAAAGCATAATGCCTAAACAGATGTTATATAAAAGCATGCTTGTTTTAGCGTTAACAGTTTTTTAGGGCTTCTGAGTTGCTAGCATTGGGTAGTAGGTTCCCTATGAAACTCATTTAAATACTGCAGCATTTTCCCAAAGCTCCATTCATCACTGTGTGCTTTCCCAGCTTCAAATATCTCTGGATCTGACAGTTTCTGAGCAAGCAACTTCTAGCAAAACAAAACTCCTGTGTGATGAGTAAACAAGAGACTCAAGAAAAAAATTGATTTTACTAAAAACTACTTATGTAAAGCACAGTGCATCAAATCTTAGTTCCTGGAAAAAGCCTTTCTTAGCTTTTCTCTAAAGCCACTTTTAAATCTTTCAGCATCCTTGAGAGAAATCCGGGCCCATGCGTCCTTCATCTTCAAAAACAAATTTCATCTTCGACCATTATGAATTCACAGAGAGAAATAGAAATCAATTCTTGAATAAGTTATTAATGTCATCCAGAACAGTAATATCTACACACGTCTGAAAGTGCAAGTCCACACAAATACGATCAAGAACTGCTGAAGGAAACTGAAGGTGAAATCTTTATTATAAGGACAAGGGTTCAAAGTATTGTGAGAAAATTCTAATGTTTTCCTTTCCTTCCTGGCAATTACTGGCTCTCCGTTGCCGTGTTTAATTTTTCCAAAGGCATTACTGGACAACCATGACAAAACCTATCAAGTTTTTCCTGTTTGTTTATTCGCATTGGACTCCATTATTCCTGCCGGTAACTCCATCCTACACTATTTGTTTCTTTAGTGTTAGTGCCAAGCGTGATCAACCAAGAGACAAACATCATTATAGAGCCAGTATGACAGCCCAAGATGAAATATTTCAAATTAGGGCCAAGTACTTCAGAGCTCTGACATCAAAAACTGGCACTTTATACTGTGGACAGAACCCTCAGCTGGAAAGGAAATGATTCTAGATCACAAATACACATTAACCACATGCAGAGAATGTTGGTCCTTCCTAATTTATCCTAATATTCAGACAGCAGAAATAATCAGGGAATGTAAATATAACTAATGTGAACATATCTAACACATATTATACCTACATGACACAGAAATGTACAACATATACAACATATTTTAACAAATACAAATATTCAATGTTCTTTAAATGATGTCTTGCGGCGAGTTTCATTTTATTTTCATGTTCAACATCGAAACTGGGATGTAAACAGTGACCGAAAATAATGCTCATCTGAATTCTGTGGCAGATTTAAAGATTTTCTAAGTGACTAACTCTTGGGGCAGCATAAAAGAACAGGTACGGTGCTGAATGGATGGCCTTATAGAAATACACATGAAACAAAAAAATCTTGATTTGCATTTTTGCATTAACAGAGGGTATGTAGTTGGTAACCCATCCTCAACCAATAAAAATAGTGTGTCTGGACATAGTGTAGACATCAGCTAGAGAAATGTCAACAACAGGTATAAAGAAGCATGCAGCTGACATGCATTTAAAGCTACAGTATGTCATTTCTGAACACTAGTCCCAAAAAATGGAATTATTTCTAAACAGGATCCAAAACTCCTGTAGTGGTCAAAAATATAATTTATGCCAATGTTTAAAATGAGCGTGACCTATGGTTGATATTATGTCTAGTGTACTGTATACATAGGATATACAGCCGCAGTAAATAATTAAGAGGCCAGTCTAAATTTTCATTTAATCAGCATTTCTAGATGTATTGTGGTCATTTCAGTCCAGTGTCTGTTGAGTTTCAACAAAATCAAACCTCAGGAGTGACAAAGTCATCCAACAGCAATGTGAAAGACTGACAGAATGACAAGACACATAAAAGAAACATTTTCTTACTTTTCCGAAATACATGTACAAATATTACTGTTGTATTGCATCGCTTTATTGTTTCCTAAACTCTCTGTAAGTCGCTTTGGATAAAAGCGGCTGCTAAATGACTAAATGTAAATGTATTGCTGTGATTATGACTATGATTATGATTATAAACTTGTTTTCTTTGCAGTATTTGAGGTCAGTATTTTGACCTGTTTCTCCAGTTTAAAACAATATTTTTCTTAAAAATTTGATAGAAATATTGTTAGTAGTTTACAGAATAAAACAAAAATAATCATTTTACCTAAACACACCTATAAAAAGTAAATTGGAAAATGGTCTTTGAAATGGTCTCATTTTTCCTCGGCTGTACATGAAATTGGCACAAAATGACATAAAATGAGACTTGGCTAATTAAACAAACAAAGTTTTTAGCATCCTATTAACTTAAAATTAAGACAAGGTTGTCATAACTGGAGTTTGGAGAAGACACAAGTGGAATGCAAAACCCTCGTGTTTATCAGCCATGTGGACATGTTTATCAGTGTGTGACGGAAATCTCAAAATGTCGCTGTTGTACTGCTCAGACACACTGAGTAATGATGAAAACACATCCTACAATCACACCTTCGGTGTTTACACCTCCAAACACCTCACTTAAACTGCAATACCAGTGTTTTAATGTCAACAGAATTACACACATCAGTTTCAAATAAATGCATGCTTATGACTTCAAGTACATGACACTTGGAATATTGAGGGGAAACCATCCCAAATATTCACATGGTGGCACAATTACCTTGTGTAAATAAGAAGAAATCTAATTAAATAAACGTGTGCATTCTATGAATAAACACCGCTTGAACACATCAAAGCATGTACAAACATCAAATGAGCTCAAAATCTGGGATCTTCTTATGGTCGGTCATTGTTTTTTCCATTGTTCATACGAGGTGCAAGTAAATATTGTCTCAGAATGTTCTTTAATTTTAATCAGATGTGAAGTGATCTATATCTGATTCATGAATAACCTTTTGCCATGTCTTAGCACGTTAACTCAGACCTGCAGCGAAAAACGGTTCAGGCATTTGCAGAAAAATGTCCTTAATTTATAAGAAATATCATCCTTGAAACACACAGCATGAGGTGTTGTCATACAGTCTAGCATGCAGACGGCACATAATAAATCGTCTGGTCGTCCGGTACATACCTGGATAGTTAATTAGACAACGTCCTTGTCTGAACAAATATGAAATACTGCTCACGGAGCATTTTTCTCATATTAAGACCAAACACTGAAAATTCTGACATTGGACCATGTCAAGTCTTAAAAACAAGAAGTAAAACAGGAGCCGTTTCCTCAGCCACTGCTAACAATCATCATCTGTATAGCTCTTAACATTGCAAAATGTATAGCAACCCTCTTCCTGACTTCCAGAAGACGTTCATCCCTACAAAGGAAACTCATATCTCAGCCGTCCTGCTCGCAATCGATGCACTAGCATTGAGCGCAGACACGGCCAGATCAATGCACCGGCTGCGGCTTTCAGAAGAGAATCCAGCTGGGCCGGTTCTGATAGATGAAACCGCTGTTCGAGGGTTTCCTTCATCCACACGGAGAACTCCGTCATCTGTCATGTGGAACCTCCGGGGCTGAAGAGGATCGCAATATTTTCAGTTCATTTAAAAAGTCATCAGGACCCATCTAGACCAATTAAACAGCAAAGCAATCAAAGCAGGTGAAGAACGCAGCATGTCAGACTCGAGCAACACATGCTTACATTAAATCAATTGCAGCCAACGCAATGCAGCGGCGTTATCGCCCTGTCGATATCCAGTGGGTCTTCGATCGCTGATCTCGATATTTTAGCTGTGTAATGATACTGGACATGAGTGAGATGAAGATAAACCGGGTTCTCCAGGGAACGGTGACATCTGTTGCAGCGTTGGCCGTAGAGGTGAGGCAGCCGGGGTTGCAGTTGTGCTGGCTGAGCAGCTTTTTATTACAACAGAGCGGCCCCAAAGGAACACATGAAGATCATACAATGCAGCACAATGTCTCATTTCAGCACAGGCGCCATTACTCATTTGGATGAACCAGACCTAAAATAGGGGTATAGGTTCATTAAGGGCACTTACATTCCTCATACGAGGACATAATCACCTCAGCAACTTTTGCTAATGAAGCAGGTTTTGTTTTTGGTCATATAAACTCAAAGGCTTTATTTAGATCTCAATTTAAATCCAAACTCATAACCGTCTGCTGTCAGTATAAATGTTACAGTCCATGAAATGAACTGGATTAGGGGCATTTATGTTATATCATACTGTACTGTATATCATACTTATATCATACTGCAATGTTTCCATTGCATACACAAATTAATTCAACCACATACGCAATAATATACTAATTCTGACGTACACTCTTAAGACTATAGGTTTCTTCACATCACAGTGATGGCATAGAAGAACCATTAAAAATAAATATTTTATATTTTTGTCTTTCCGGTACAAATGTCTAAATTTTTTTTTTTTTTTAATAATAAACTTGAGAAGCAAAATGACTTGTTTTCTGAAAAATAATAATACAAGTGAATTTATGCTTAACTGGGG
Source organism: Oreonectes daqikongensis (assembly GCA_026939265.1). Classification (NCBI taxonomy): domain Eukaryota; kingdom Metazoa; phylum Chordata; class Actinopteri; order Cypriniformes; family Nemacheilidae; genus Oreonectes; species Oreonectes daqikongensis. The sequence continues at coordinate 10,146,415 of JAOTQM010000339.1, read as the reverse complement.
TAAGAAAAAAAAAACTTGAAACTTGAAATATTTTTTATGGTATTATTTTTTTTACAAAACTTAATATCTTAAAACTGTACCTTTTTGCCACTGGGGTGGTACACTAAGGTTCTTTTTTACCTTTACATGTAGTACTAAACATAATATAATGTTGTACCTTTTGGGTACATTATTGTATATTAAGGACCTATTGTGTACTTTTAAAGGTACCGTTAAATGTTTTGTATAATAAAATAAAATAAAAAACTAGCATTACCTAGTGTATATATATATATATAGTTATATATATTATATATATAGTTATATATATTATATATATAGTTGCTCTGATTTAAATGTATGCAATACGCAGATGACCTACAATTGCGCAGTAAACAACAAAGCACACTGTATGAGGTACTGAATCCCACAATGCACTGCAGGCAGTATAGAGCAGTGTTTCTGAAATGCTGAAATGAAATGTCAATAGTACTTGGCAATTAAAAAAAAAAATCTATGTTGATATATTAAATATTGACCGTGCTTCCTGAACAGATTCAAAATTCAACATCACATGCCAATAAAAGTGCAGACATCTACACTCTTAAAAATAAAGGTGCTTAAAAGGTTCTTCACAGCGATGGCATAGAAGAACCATTTTTGGTTCCACAAAAGACCATTCAGTCAAAGGATCTTTAAAGGTTCCATCTCTTTCTTACTTTTTTATAATCTGTAGAACCTTTTTTTGCCACAAAGAACCTTTTGTGAAATGTTAAAGGTTCTTTGTGGAAACAAAATGGCATCGAAGAACCTTTCGAAGCACCTTTTTAGACTTGAAATCAAACTGGGATTGTGTGGAGTGTGAGCAAAGTCAAAAAGGAAAGATAAAGAATTGGCTCATAATGCCTATAGTCCTCAGACACATCCTCAAACACAACAGTCTGGACATCAAACCCACCCATCACACTTCAGTGTGAAGCTATTAAAACCATACTACTACAGCTTAAATGTCAAGTGTGCCCTTTGTGTCCGCTTTCTGTACAGTACAGACCACAACGATCTGGAATTGAAGCAATGAAGTGACGTCTCATATCACACACAGATGAATTAGAGATGGGTCTCATTCCACTCTGCACCTAATATGTCTGAAAAGGTCACTGACACCACTCTTGAATTCTCACACCTTTCATACCAGAAGATATCCATCGAAAGCCATTCTGGCAGCTTATCTGTTCTCAACACAATTCTTTCTAGAGTCTTTCCATCTCTCTTTCAGAGTGACGCAAATCCTCACCATCAGGAGCTTTAAAAGCTCTTTTTCTGTTCGCTTTCCTTAGAAGACTATCTTATCAGAGCAATTCATCCCAGAACGCCCCCCTCCTCCTCGCGGGCTCTGGTAGCCTCCAACATGTGCAGTAAATACAAGCCATCCCAACCCTTGTTAAAATAGGTCATCAGCCTTTTTAATAGAAACAAAAGCCATTCTTTTAGACGTGTCGCTTGTTGTTGTTATGCGATAGAAGCATGCTCTTTTCCGTAGCAATAAAAGCATGCATTTTTCAAACCTACAAACCTCTTTTACAAAGGAAAATGTGCAGAATGCGGAAATGTACAGTTGCTTCTCTACAGCCCGCAGTCCGACTATTGAATTAATAAGCATTTGAGAGTACTCGTAATGACAGATGACTGGAGAGCCCATATCAAAGGGCACTTTGTTCATCTATACTGTAAAAATTTCAACAGTATTGCTACAGGTACGACATTAAAATGTCCACTTGAAAACAATTCTAGCTCTGTTGAGGACCTTTGGTGGGCGGTATGAACAAAATCATTGCATAAGTGATGATAGTTATATAATGTTAACCGTACATTTGTTATTTCTCTTCGAAATGCAACAATAAACTGATATGATTTATGTGTAAAATAAGGTAATGCCTATTTTTTTAAACAAACATTTGATCTTATTTTCTTGTAATGGACACAAACATTATGACTGATCATAAATGAGTGATTTGCTGTGGCATTAAGAGCCTTCAGATGATAGCTAATAAAATAAAAACTCAGAACAGCAAAGGCAAAGCATGATAACAAAACTATAAAGATAAAGCTGTAAAAATCGATCTAAATTTCAGAGAATATCGGAGTCAACAACTATAACAATAAGGAAACATATATCGTTGGGATCATTTTCAATTTTTAACCATTTAGGATTGCTACAGCATTGACAGCCAAATTGACAGCCGAATTTATTCAATTTTTAAGAGTTCACACATTTAAAATGTTAAAAGCACATGCTTTAAATAAAAATCACTTTATCATCTGTTTGGTGTAAACGCTAATATAGTTATCGTTATATTCTTGATGTGAATGGATGCAATGCACTACAAAACAATTCATTTCTTGCTTAGTATTTTTGTCTTGAAATCCAGTATACAATTTCTTAAAACATGATGCATTTACTTAAGAAGCTTTCATGTCCTAAGTCTTGTTTTCATGAAAAATAATATATAAATTAACCGTGTTTATGCTTCAAATAAGAAATAATATCTGACAATGGGCTAAAAAAATAAACTTGAATTAAATTTATTTTTATGATATTATTTTTCAGTAAACAATAGGTAAAATCTTAACTCACTTTGCTTCAAGTAAATGTATCTTGTTCTAACAAATGCAAATATTTTTACTGGAAATCAACACAAAAATTATAGAACTGGCATTATATAAACACATACACAGCAAAAACTTATCTAAAAATATCTAAAAATCAAGATGCCAATGGGGTAAGGAAAATAAACTTAAATCATACTTAAGAAAAAGGTTCAAAAAAATCAAGTTACCCCACTGGCAGATTTTTTTTAGCTTGTTTTTATACATAAACATAATTAATTATTATATTATATTTTCTATCATATCTTAAGAATAAACTAAAAAGTCACTTTCCTTGTAAAAATCGTAAATCTAGATACATTTACTTGACTAGTAAACAAGCAAGCAATTCATTTTTGCAGTATTTTAAATTCTGTAAAATCATAATGTTGCTTGTCACCGATAAACAATTAAAAAGTGTCAATTTTAAACACAAGTCACACTCAAATCTCAATTCAGTTCCTCTTCACAAGGTGACAGCAAACTAGATCACCTGCCAAAGATCAACACTTCTGTCAGAAGTCATCGCCTGCTGGTTTCTCACCGTCTGTCCACAGGAATACTCAAAACCTATTGTGAAACAACCCACCAGTGAGAACAACAGAGTTTGACACATATGCCGCAACACTTAGCTTTCATTACATTCTGCTGTTGGGCCGGGTGTAAACATGGGCGCGAGCCAGAGCGTTAGGCTCAAGACGGCAGACTGTTATTGGAGACGGCATTTCTGTTTCATCCTGTTAACAGCTGGCTGCTTTAATGATTCTCTATGTTCCCATGCTCTTGCTATTGGTTGTCTCACAGCACTTCATTGCACCGTCCCTCTCTGCTGAATTTACCTTGATCTCCTCAGCCTGCTCTTCCAGGGGTCTGACTTCCAGATCAAAGTTCACAGACCTGTGATTAAAACTTCAATTACACCAAAACTGTGTTCTTCCTCCAAGCTTCAATGATTGAACCCGTCTGCCCGTGGGCAGTTTCAGATTACGACATAAAAAGCGTAACCTTCTTTCTCTTGCCAATCAAATCCACAAAACTTTTTATCTCATAATTGGACATCACCGATGTTCACCTCTTTTTTCTGTCATCCACTGCCATATCCTGTTACTAGTGATCCCTATACTTGATCATAGAGTGCACAGTTTTGCCTTCCTGAATAAATCATCAGCAAAATGAATAAATGAAAGTGCGTGTTGTTAACAGTTAAAAGAATGTTCTTAAAATTTAGCCCAGAATTCCCATTATCTCTGATAAACAGCAACAAGATGCTGAAAAATGTCTCCTGATGGTTCCTGAGGGCAGATTATGATTAATGTGTCTTTGTTTTCCAGCGTTAGAAGAAAATATTATAGTACTTACACTACAAGCTTCATCACTCAGTACCAACTCAACGTCTCAAGTTCAGACAACTGGTGGTGTTGTGGTCATGAATGAACACGTTTTTTAATCTTTCAAGCACTAACGCTTACATTTCTCTTTCCTTCTGAAGCGTGTGAGCGCTTTCGTGATTTTGCTTTGCATTTATTGTGGACGTTTCATGGATGGAGCATTTCAGTGGTCGGACCTAGCGAACGATTACACATTTCACTGAACATTCGAGTAGAGGCAACAGACATCTGCTGATCTATCATGTCCTATAGCGGTTATAAACGCTCGTCCATCAACACAGAATTATTTAATATCACCAATTAAAATTGAGAACTAATATAAATGTGGGCTATAGTTCCAAGTTGGTGTATTTAATAAATCATCTACACAAGTCGATGTTCTCTCAAGCTCTGTAATGAAAAGCAAAGTTGACTTAAACAGGATGCTAATTGTGTAGTTTAACATTGACTCCACTCCAGTTTTACTTTTTATCTTGTTTTCTTTACGGATTGTCCAAAATGACATAAACATTTATTTCCCCACAGAGCAAAACTTCATTAGGGTATCAATACTATACAGACGGCTTATTTAATGGGAGTCCAAATAGCCTCATTTACGCTAAAATTGCTTCCATTCTTTCATTACGCTAATCAGACAATGAAATGAACTTCTTAAACAGGGATTCGCAGTTATTCACAAGTCTTACCAACTTACAGACAGCGTTATTAAAGACGGATATATATTTATCCCAGACGCTGCCAGAGAGGTCTGCAAAACTCAATATTTAGAAAAATGTATTATTTTTCTGGTGCTTCTTGATGATTGTTTTGATGGGCGTCCCCTTCTAGGAAGAAAACTCTGAACAGCTCAAGGGGTTCACAAACATTCAAGCAGCACTGTATACTTAATTCTTCTTAACTTAGATCTGTTTGTAGACACTTTCTGTATACAAATGATCAGGTCCCAATAATCCCAAATAGCTGGAAGAAATTAAGCTCGTGTCTTAAGAGGTTAAAGCCAGGTTAAATCACAAGAGTTCTGGGCTAATTTAGCCCTGATCTAAAAAAAAATCTTGTTCGGGATCTGATGTTTAGTTCAGATATTCTGGTAACCTTTTTGCTCTGAAACAAAGATGCAGCTTGGTCATCAAACATTATTGTTCAAAATAATTATGACTATGATTATGTCAGTACGTTCACAATAGCCAATCGGACACAAGAAATAGTAAATGAAAGAACTTTTGAAATGGTGGTCACGAATTCTCTGTCTTCTGAACAAAAGAGATTAAGGATCGTCTTGTCGTTGTGGTGTGTCACACTTTCACATGAGTAGCATGTCTTTGAAAAGAACTGGAAAAAAGATATTTGTGATGTAACCCTACAGTTGGATTAAAAAAACTCCTGTAGTCCAAGCCTGGCATAAGACAAGAAAGTGAGTTCTTTTAATGAAGTAAAACAACATTGTAACACAAGCTAATACTTTCTAATGTTGCTTAGATTGTGCAAAGATGTCTTGCTGTGTGATTATTTCTTCATTAGGGTAAAACCGTCAAAGCAGATCTTAGAGCAGATGACCAGTCAAAAAATCGTAATGGGCAGCGAAACGGCAAGCACGCTTTTATCGGTCATCGTCTTATCGTGGCATTCTATATGCAGAGTGCTCAATCTAGAGGACACCTTGGGCACCAGAGACGCTCTCCTGATCGTATCATAAGTCTGGGTGACATTTCCAAACTCAGTGTGGTAATTTTTCGGTCTCAAGGCCCTAGTTTCATTACGTCTGCCTAGCTGCCCGATTCGGGCTAGTTTTATGACTTTCATAATTCCCAGGCCTAACAGTGGCCCAGGGTTCCATAAACGTTGGTCTCACCATCAGCCGCATTGAGGACTCACCGAGATAAGTGCACACGCTCTCTAAGAGTCAATTTGGCTGCTGCAAAACTTTAAAGGACTCTGATATGAAGCTTAAACTCCTAACTTTGACATTTTTACTCTTAATCACACCAGGAATTTCATCCAACCTGCCCAAATTTGCAGTAATAATATGGCAGTCCCTCTCGAGAACAAACGGATCAGTCCGTCTGCAATAAACAGCTACTTCAGCTAAATGACCGATATCTCTAAACACATTCGAGATTGCTCTGAAAACCGGTCTTGTCGGAGCGCATTTGATCGTACATTTTTTTGCTTTTACTTTTTCACTCAGCAGGATAAATTGACAGCCACTAAACTAAAGGTCATCCACGAAATTGTCTCGGCAGTAGACGCTTTCCTTTCCTCCGCACCTCCCATAAAAAGCCAAGACAGGTTGTTTATGCCGACACAAATCCAAAATGATGGCTTTACGAGAAGCGTCATAAAGGGAACCGGGGCCCGAGTTCATCGATTTACGCATTTGCTTATTCATCTCGGACATTACCCGTCTGTCCCTTGGCACCACACGCACGTTACATATTCAAAAGCCACTTCTGGTAGATGGGAGAAATAACGCACGTCTCTATTCTGATACATAAACAACTGAGTGACCCTGAAGACAGTTCCAAAGGACTCTTAACCCGCCCATCTACATTTACAAAGGTAAAGGCCTTGTTTATTACAAAAAAGCCTTTAAGATAGAAATTTTTAATGGGAAAAAATCTGTTGTCATTCTGTTCCATATTTCATGTTTTTTAAAACCTTAATTTGACTCCTCCATTTATGGAACACAAAAGAAAATTTTGGAAGTCAATGGGGGCCGATGTTTGGTTACCAACATTCTTCAAAATATCATCTTTTGTGTTCTGCAGCAGAAATAAAGTTGAGGGCGAGTAAAATTTCATTTTCATCTCTTTAACTTGTATTAGAAACACTTCTCTCCCAAGTCTATGCCAATGCATGTAACAGCACTTTACAAACCCATTTGTTTTAAAAGTTCACAAGCCTATTGATTTAACTTTTCTAAATGTACGCTCTAATGGACTGTTGAACTGCTTCTCCTGCTGTCCGTGACCCTTTTAAAACAAATCCGGGACTCACTTTTGGGTCACCCATTAACAGCCGCTGTTCCACCCAATATCTGAGTAGCCTACTTAATACCAAAAGCTGCTGGCAATACCCTGAAATAAAAGATTGTAGCTTCTGTTCTCGTGTCTAAATGTGTCATAGTTGTAGAACTGTTTACTATAGGCACAGCAGACTGGGCAAACACTATGAAAAAATGAGCCAGTGTCTTATAGCGACTCCACCAGCACATTCTCTCATGCCAGCTAGTACAATTAGATTAACACCACCCTCATTACAGTGTTTGTCCCTCCCACGCATTCCTCATTGTGCACAGACTCATGGGAAAATTCTGCTCCAGACAAATAGTCCACGTCTGCCTGTTAAATGACAGTAACCATCACACATTCTCACTCATAAAGTATGCTTGGGGAAATGCTAAGATCAATATGGTCGCAAAATGAAGTCATGAGATCAATGTTGCAGAGATCGTAATGGCAGAATTGAAGTCTTGAATTGATGGAATGGTGCAACTTTATGCATTGATATAAAATTCAGCTGATACGAATTGAAAGGTGGGTGTATATCAGAAGCATTACTATGGTCTTAAATGTGGCTCACTTTACAATAAATTACACACATAAAATAAAGTAGATGGTTTTGCACTGATCTCAGACTATTTGTTAGTAATAATCTGTTTTATGTCCTAATAAAAAAGAAGTTAAAGGGATACTCAAAAATGTTAATTCAAATGCACAGAAGATATTTTGAAGAACGTCGGTAACTGAACAACGGCGGTACCCATTGACTTGCATTGGTTTTGTGTCTGTACAAAAGACGTGAATGAGGACCATCATTGTTTAGTTACCAACATTCTTCACAATATGTTCTTTTGTGTTCTGCAGAAACAAATATGTCATACAGGTTTGAAATGACAAGACAGTGAGAAAATTATGACAGATTTTTTTTTTTCTTAAACTGTCCATTTAAGAAAAAAAGATAAAACATCTTTCATTTGTAAAGTATTTATTTAACTTATTTATCATAAAAATATACCTCACAGTAAGTCTATGTAATTTATAAATCAAATTCCAGAGTTCAATTTATAAACAAAACTAACCATTGTGATATATATACTGTTACCATAATATAAAATTAATCATACTGTGATAAATGATCCAAGCCACACCACCCACCTCACGCACACAGCGTTGTGTTCTTTTATCTAAACTCTGAAAATTACAACAGAAAGTCTGTGATTTGTAATCTCCCCTTGATGTTGGATGAGCGTCTTTGCAAACTTTAGGTGTGAGGATCTAAACCTGTAACGCACAGCGTGGGCGGATCGCAACCGGCACTAAAACACGATGAATCATGTAATGAATCACTCTGAATCCGCTATGTTTAACAATCACACATCTGTGTGCGGCCCATTCAGTGTTAGTCATTCATTTTAAAGAGACAAGACACATTTAACCTTAATTACACCTGAATTTATCACATCGTTTTTCTATTAACCCATACGCCTTTCGAATCATGAAAATAATATTTAGCTCTATGCTAAAATAAGGACACAAAAAAAAGTTAAGAAAAAAAGGTAAATTCTGCCATTACTTACACACCCTCATTTGTTAGACCTGTATGACTTTTTTATTGGCGCACAAAAGGAGAATTTGAAGAATTGTTTTCCTCGTGCAATTACAATGAATGCGGACTGAAGTTTTCAAACTTTAAAACAGAGACACAAAAGCGCCATAAATATATCATTAAAATAGTTGCATTGGACTTATGGCTTTAAAACTTTAGGGCACAACATAAACAAACGTTACTGCGCATGCACGCTATTGTGGCACAAACTTAACTTCCAGTACACATCCGCAAAGAACAAAGTCCCTGCAGATTATTTCTGATAACAAGCAAAAGAAATAAGAAAATGACATTAGCTAGCAAGTTAAAAGTATGTCTAGTCCGTATATTATTTTGGATTACCAGTAGAAGAACCGTTACATGGCTAAACTTAAATGCGACAAAGTTACACGACACATTCAACAAATAGTTTATATAATAAAATTAATATAGTATAAATATAGTATAATATTATTAGCCACTAGCCAGACCGATCAACAAACACAGACCAGAACTTAACATTGGGCCAGGTGCGTATGGCTGATGAAACCATCTTTAAAATCTTGATCATGTACATCATTTACACATCACCGACAAAAAGTTATTTTTGTGTTTCATATGAGTTTGGAAAAACATAAGGGTTAGTACATAATGGCAGATGTTAATTTTTTTAGGTAAACTAACCTATTAAGAAACTTGCTTCTTTCATAATGACGGATTCTCACTACTACCGGCTTATCTATAGTGCAGAAGCCATGACACAGCCGGCAGAATTAGCTGCGCAGAGCTACAACGTGATACAATAGAGCCAACGCTATGTTCTCAACTCCCCTGAGCCGTTTGCCAGAGAAAGTCATCCATCAGGAGGCAATCAGATAGGGTTCTCAATGGCTGTAAAGGAAAGAACTATCCTCCATTGTTCCACAGACACAAAGCAAAAGAGTAGGGCATGTACGAGCAGATCTCAGGAGAGCTCATTATATTTTTAAAAGGAGCTGGGTCCAGGACACGTCATTCAATGATATTGGAAACACCTCATCATTAAGTGTTACAGATACAAAGGGAAATATTTGGATCCGATTATCCTCTGGGAGTTTAAGCTTTGGAAGTTAAAGTAGACTTTTATCGATACGTCAGAATAAATGCACATGGTATTATGACATATTTGAGGAAGGTCACCTCTTCTGAGTTTGTTCCAGTCACAGGTTGTGAAAATGTTTTGCGACACGTTACATGGAGTCCTGCATATCTGTCGTGGTTAAAGCAAGAATTATACACAAGCATATATTATTACTCTGGTCGGTTTCATTGGACGCACGCGACTGGCCCGAAGTTACCTTCCGGTCTGTGTTTGTTGATCGGTCTGACTAGTGGCTAATAATATAACAATTTATATTTTATTTTATTTATATTCATATTAATATTTTATTGTATATTAATTGTATTAAATAAACATTTTGTTAAATGGGTTGTGTAACTTTGTTGCATTTAACTTTAGCCGGTACCTCCAAAATAATTCTGGCAAGACATACTTCTAACTTGCTAGCTAATGTAATTGACTTATTATTTCTTTTATCAGAAATAATCTGCAGGAACTCAATTCTTTGCGGATGTGTAGCGGAAGTTAAGTTTGGGCCACAAAAGCATGCATGCACAGTAACGTTTGTTTGTTATTGCTGCTGTATGCTGTCTATAGAAAACGTAAACAACACTGCTGGTCCAGAAGAACCTCCTTTTCCAGTTTTTTAACACTATCATGTGATTTTCCATAACGGGGTGGACATTTTGTGTCAGTAATTTGTTTACAGTGCATCGATAAATTATCTAAATTAAGTAAGCTTGATTGGAATTTTGTAAATCATTAACATATGCCCTTTATAAAGAAAAAAATATGGTTCAATTTCCATAGTTTTAAAGTTTCAAAGTCCTGAAGTTACTGAATAGTAGGAATGACCAATATATTAATGTATGTAACTGCATACAAAGAAAGTATCTTACATTATTTTGTTTGCTCATTTAAAAAAGTGACTCTTTGCTGGAGACTGTAGCTGTGCAACTAATGGTCCCTCTACTGCCACATTTACAGATACCGATTTTAGTTTTTTTTTGAAGCCGGGCCAAAAATTGAGTCATTCACGTAAATGAGAGGACAGAATTAGAACATCCTGCGGTGTAGGATTTAATGAGTCTACCTCTCACATCCCACAGACAGATAAATAGATGACGGCTGATCATGTGGGCTGCTGTTCCTCACGGGAAGCTTGACACATCAAATGCAACTCAGAACTTCTGCTTTGGATCTGTTTGTGCTGCTGTATTGCTCTGTACTGCCTGTGGATTTCTCTTTCACTGCCCGTAAACCCTCAGAGTTCATTGTGACTCTCTTTAGCATGAGCTGTGAAAGGTTACTAACAGGTGGTAAATCCAGATGAATCCAGAGGTTATTCAAATGTAAGCGACAGCTTTATTTGGGGAACATCTGCATTGGTTTAGATATCCGCCAAGCTCTTAGACCAGCCATATACAAACAAAGAACATTAATAGCAATCTAAATGTGAAACTACAAACCATAGTCCGCAAAATCTGGGCATCTCGTAGGACACATGACGTTTTGACTGTGAAGTGCACCGTTTTTATCAGCCCCAGATATAAAATCTAGTTTAAAAGTTTTTTCTGTGGATTTTTAAATCTGGAGTTTTCTGAGCCACCTACAAGCAAGCAAACTATATATTGCCAAACAGTACTGTATATTCTGGATATAAATGTCTGTGTGAAATAATCAGTACTTATTGCTTTTAGACAGACATACATTTTGATCAAGTCTAGACACATTTCTCTAAGGTTTTCAGTGCAACTATTCACTGTGCCACATTTAACTGATGCTTTTCTAGCCGGCCTATTGGTGCCATCATCTATTTCAGAAAACCTGCTCCTAAAGAACTCATAAAGATAAAATAAACGGCTGATCACTTTACTGTACATTGAGGTCCGGTGGTCTCTTGATGTCAAAGTTGCCGGTTCTCAGTCCAGCCATGCAAGACTATAACACAATACAAAATATGCATACATCAAACAGATAAAAATGGTTATTTTGGGTTACTATTAGAAGAACCGTTACTTGGCTAATCTTAAATTTACAAAGTTACACAACCTATTCAACAAATGTTTTTTTATACAACTATAAAATATTAATGTAGATTAATATAACTAAAATAAAATATAAAGTTACATTATTAGCCACTAGCCAGACCGAACAACAAACACAGACCGAACTTCGGGCCAGGTGCGTGCATCCGTCTATAAAAAGCTACAGTCACAGGTCACATGTTAACACCATCAGGAGATTGGCAGGTATGGCCGAAACGGTGTCCTCTTCATACAAGCACACGATTCCATCATCACACCAACGGCTAGCAGACATCTCCTTCAAAGTGACAGGTGGCATCAGCCAGGCTCAACACAGGTGTTGGGTTACAGGAAGCTCACCGTATTATCTATTCATTATTCAACACTGGGAGGCCAGGCTTTCAACCACAGACCCCCATCAGCACAGCTGGAGGCCCGCGTGATGCTCATGGGAAGTCAAGTCAGCTACTGGAATCACATCAACCACCAAAAATACCAGTTGAGATCAGAATTGCAGAACTGAATAAACTCCAATGAAGCAAGACCTGGTTTAACATTTTCACAATTAGATCATTTTTCTCCCAAAATCAGCATAGACTAATACACTACAGATTCAGTATAGTATTGCTAGGCATAAACAAAGAATATTTGATGACTCTGCTATAAGACCAGGTTATTGGATACTGACAGTTATTACATTCCGACTTGGACCACTTTTCTGCTTACATCACATCATATGACCTGCTAGATCTGTCAGCAAATCTTAAAAATGTTACTATATCGATTTACTTAAGTGTAAAACAAACTCCTCCATGACTTTATGTCACAGGGAGAGCTTTCTCTTAGCAGATGTTAACGCCGTCTGTCAGATGTTTTGTTCATATGTACAAATGCTAGTGGCAGAATTCACAAATATTAGGACTGTCATGTGTCATGTTATAAACACTACTTAAATTAGACATATGACAACATGCAATGTACATGCTGTTACCTCAAAACCAATAATACAAAAGACAAAACAAAACAACAGATGATATACATGTTCATAGGTAAATCATGCTTTTACTTTGAGAAACGTGGGACAAAATATATTTTAAACATCCAGGTAAAAACTTTTAATATGCAACATTTTTTATATTTCCCTGCAGTTACTGATGGTTATAGTAAAAGTTCCCAAATATATCTGGACTGAAGCTAAGCATGGAGATTATAAGGATGAAAATCTCCAAGATGTAACACATTCCATTAATGAATCATATCTGTGTCTGTAGCTGCTTGTATGTGTGTGATTATGGTAGAAAGCTTTAGGGGATGTTCTTCTGCCCCCATGTGGTGGTAATATTCCTATTGTGAAGCACCTTAACATTATGCATGAATCACAGTATTCTAAATCAATGTAGGAAACTACATTCTGAGGCAGTTAATGGATCAGAGATGTTGCAGATGCTCTGACAGTGATGAATATGCTTTCCTAACCAACCATCAACAAATATTTAACTCGGGTAATAGCTCATTTTATCTGTCAGAGTCTGTTAAAATAGCCAGCATGAAAAAGGACTGAGGTGGTATTGTGGTACAGTGATGGTTATAGTTGGAGTTACCGTGGTACTTTGAATATACTATGGCATTTCATTTCATTACCCTGCTAGCACATTAAAGAAAATAATGAAACAATGGTATGATGTTAAAGAATATATAATAAAAATAATTTTTTTAATTATATATTATATATAGGCGTTTTCATCGAACGCACACACTTGGTCCAAATTAACTTCCGGTCTGTGTTTCTAAATTAGTCGGGCTAGTGGCTTATAATATAACTATTTATGTTTTATTGAATTAATAATTATATTTTATTACATAATAACAATAATTGTATTAAATATACTATTTGTTTAATTTAATTGTATATTAATTTGATTAAATATACAATTTGTTGAATGGTTCGTGTAACTTTGTTGCATTTAAGTTTAGCCAAGAAACGGTTCTTCTACTGGTAACCCAAAATAATACTGACTAGATCTGCTGCTAGCTAACGTAATTTACTTGTTATATCTTTCTGTTATCAGAAATAATCTGCGGGGACTCTGTTCTTTGCGAATGTGTACCAGAAGTTAAGTTTGGGCATGCATGCGCGTAGTACCATTTGTTGATGTTGATCTATATATTCAGTAATACTAATAAAATAATAATAATCAATTAATATAATAAAATATATATTATAGAAGAAATGTACAATAAATATAATAAAACATATATATCATAATATAATAAATCATTTTATAATAATAATAAATAAATAAGTAATTGATGTTAGTCAGACTTCATTCACAATCGAGGACATTTCCAATCATTTTATGTTTAAAAAAAGTCCAAACTAGTTTTAGTCTGAACCAATGTAAACAGCTCAAAATGTTTTAAATCCAATAGAGTGCCAATGAGTAAGCTCACCATCACCCAGGGTACCTTTGTAAATAGAATTGTTATCTTTGGGTAAACACAAAGGCCAGTGTATCTGCAGGTTAAACATCTCTGCGGAGTGCACTGCTCTATTCTTGCCAGCAAAAAAATGATTTAGCCCAGCAAGGTTAGACAGAAACAAAGAGCCACCTGTGCTGTAAAAGATATAAGGCTTGTTCATTTCATCCACTTATGGGGTATGTGTAAAACCGATCACAGCAGAGAGCCACAATGCCCAAAAGAGCTCAGCGTGTTTAATACATTGATCTGTTAATGGAGAAAACAAACATCGCTTTCATGTCACAAGAACAAATGTGTGGTTTTTAATAGAAAACTGGATGAGAAATAACGTCATTAGGAATTATCTGTGAGGTCTCGTCCAGCTTATGTAACTGCAGCCAAAAGCCATGTTTGAGAATCAGGCTACTGACCCACAAGATGATGTACTCGGGGTTATACACACAACCCAATTACTGTTGTCAAAAACAAAGACTACTGAGATTTAGGCAAATCTAAAACAGATTATTCCGGGCCTGGAAGCTGATTGCTCAATACAGCGTTGAGCTGCTAAAAAAATTGGGCTAACCATTTAAACCATAGCAGCAACATTACTTTCAGATATTTGCACAAAAAATCTTGCACCAAAACTCTTTTCCCTGATGGTAATTGTCAATCAGGATGCAAATAGCAACTCAATTGCAAAGAACATCAAGGCAGGTGTGTACTGTTACTGAGAGCAAAACTGCTGATGGCAGACCCACGCCTCTCTCTCTCTCTCTCTCAGCGTGTGCATCCATGCACACCTGCAATGCTGGATCAGCTGTAATAAAGAAAGACACTTATTTAATCTTAGAAAGAAGACGTTTATCTCCTCTCATTTCCATTTACTTAGCCAAGTTTTGCCTTTGGGCAACTGTGGAGCTTTTACAAGGGACCACCTGATTAAACATCTGGATTGTGTAACAGCTATAATGCTTGACTAAATTGTAATGGAAAGCAATAAATCAAAACGCTTAAAAATGAGAGTACTGCATGTTTGCAGATTTTGGATTATGTCTAGTTTGCTTTGCACCAAAAAATAATCATTTAAAACTAATAAGTATCTTTTTTTAATCACATGCAGTGCACTACAATCTTGCTTCTGCAAATAAGATCACACTCTTATAAAAAGATGTTTCATGACACCATCGAATCACCATTTTTAATGGTTCCATTAAGAATCTTTAATGTTCAAAGAACTGAGTGAGTAAATGAATTTTCATTTTTGGGTGAACTATCCCTTTAAGAACCACTGATACAACAGTCACAAAACAGCTAGGAACACTTCACTTCTGTTGACATTCAATAAAATATAGCGCAATATCTTTTCACCTATCTTCCGAGCAAGACCCCCGGGGTGACGAGTAATGCACTTGTTCCTTTGAAAACAGGCTCGTGTAGCTATTTTTCATGTTCTCTAGCTACAAATACAATAAAAAGACGGGGAAATACATCAAGCCCATTAGGTTCGCTGAAAAAAACCTACATGTGAACAATTGCTTTCATCATCTGCTTTCAACACGAAACGGCAACCCCGAAAATGACCAAAAGGAATTCGTTTCAGGTGGATTTGTAAGGCTGGAAGCAGGTAGACGGTCGATTTTTAACAGCACGTGGCCGACTGAGAGCTGAACGTGGGTTGGGGCTTTAAAGGAAAAGGATTTGATCTGCCGTCCTCTCTCTCTCTCTCTCTCTCTCTCTCTCTCTCTCTCTCTCTCTCTCTCTCTCACACACACACACGCGCATTCTCTCAGGCTATGCAGTTGTTTTGTAAGGCTATTAGCGCAATCCGAGAGCACCTGCAGACTTGGACGTTGAACAGGTGAACGCAAACAGGATTAGATTTGGCAGAGCTGTTATGGCTGTACTCTTGAGGACAACTATCTTGACAGTTCACTTTTGACGGCTGAGTTTTCCCTCAGAGCACCATTGTTTACCTATAATTGACTTTGAGTTCCGTACATACAGATGTGTAAGCCATCGATTATAGCCTGTGTGCATTCTCTCTAGTCATTTGGCCATTGTTAGGTGAGCTCTGACAACCAGGAGCATTCAAGCTCTGATATCAGAAGGAAAGAAAATCAATCGGATCTGATTTTGCATTACCCACAGGCAAGCATTACAGTACTGGTTAGAGCTGAATAATTCTGAAAGCTTGCTAAAGCCTTTGTGGGTTTGCTGGTTTACCTTGCTGTCCATCATGAGAGGGGAGAAAAACAAAGATGGATTTGACAGACCTCTTTTTCAGCAACCTTGGATCTTGGTATTTTTTCTATTTAAATCTAAAGAGAAGGTATTTTGAGAAATGTCTCAGTGGTTTTGAGTCCATACAATGGAAGTCAATGAGGGTTCAATGTTGTTTGGTTACCAACATTCTCCAAAATATCTTCTTTTTTATTCTGCAAAGGAAATAAAGGCATACAGTTTTGGGGTGAATAAATGGTTAAAGAATTTTCATTTTTAAGTGAACATTCTGTTAAATTGTCCATATCCCATGATGCATTGCAAATGACACAATCAAGTAAAAAAACTACACAATGCATATGACTATTGATTATTATATTGCAAATCTAGATAAACAAAATATACAAATGCATAAGATTATAAAGGAGTGCTGACCACTGAAATCACACAGATGTTTGCACACAAATAATTTATGACGTTCATGGTAGGTCAGTGGTGAAAAGTTCCATATTTGAAAAATCCATATTTGTACAGAGAAAAATGGGATTTTTACCCTACTGTTGTGCTTTATTCTAAAGACAACAAAAGAGTCACTTGGCAAACTGGCACACAAGACCTCGGACGTGATGAATGTCCCTCTAGGGCCACCATAACCGCTGCTTCAGCAAATCAGGCCAGCACAGCATGTAGTCACGGCGAGGTGAGCGTTAGGGTGCGAACAAGGAGACCCATGCTGGTTTTTCCTTTCCAGCTTGGGTCATTTATCGTACCTGGTGACAGCACGTTCTGACGGCAAACGTCCTAAAACACGTCTGAAAGCACTTGTGCTAACGTTAGTGGACAAAACCGTGGTGTCAGCATCCACATTTCCACAAGCTGTTTCATAAATCTAAGCCGTTCCCTGTAAGAAAGTGCCTGCAAATGAAGTCGATAAGGAAAATTGGGATGTGACTGAGTGATCGAACTCTGATTTTGTAGAATACGTGGGACTTCGGGGAGTCGAGGAAAGACTTGAGTGAGCGTTAAAGGCATCGTGGGTTGGCCGAAGGGAGGGATCAAGCTCTGGTCAGACGGGGCATCGGACGAAAAGCTCTTACTCGCATAAGCTCTGCTAGCCAAGCGAGAGACATGATGATGTATTACCTCTGGTGCCCTGTTCCATTGGCAGCACGATCAAAGAGCCTTCCAACACTCCCTCCAGCACCAATTACAATTTAGGAGTGGCCCTCTCCAGCAGGGGGCTTTTCTATTCAAGCTTCTCCCGTTTCGAACGCACACAATGCCTCGTGTCAATCCCTCACTCTCCGATCTGTCCACTCTTGCTCATTCACTCGCTGTGTCTCTCCACAGTTCGCAATCGCTCTCTCTCCAATCACCGCCTCGCGGTCCCTTTCACCAAACAGACAAAATGGCTCGCAGCTCCCCGCGGTCCAAAACGTCTCTCCAGCGTGGAAACTGTAGTTTGTGTGAAGTGCAGTTTTTATTATTACATCATGCATTATGCAGGCGCCATCTCTAGAAAGCGGCTCAATAATGTATCAAGTGAACAGCGTATCTCGTTCCTGCGGTTTAGAAAGTGGAACATACAAGTATTGTTGAGTCTGATGTCGCGAAGAGGCCTATTGTACGTCTAACTTTGCAGGAATCACATTTGAACGCCACGTGCAATCGAAACAAGGCGACAAAAAACACAAATGCTAATCAAGATCAAGCCTCGAGCAAATGTTTCACATGATGTGCTTCAATCATGAAAAACAAATGAGTATTTGTGGCATGCATTAGTTAAATTTGACAAGTGAACCCATGCGTGCGGAAACTTGAGTTTGGGAGAAATAAAACACACCTGTTATTGTGAAGGCAAGCATTATTCTTACTTTTGTTTATATTTGACATCAGGAACAAAAATCTTATTCTTAAAGACATAGCTCACCCAAAAATGAAAACCTTTATGACTTTTTTATCTTCTGCAGAACACAAAAGAAGATATCTTGAAGAATGTTGGTAACCGAACCATAAAAAGCCATATTCAGAGATCACAACGTCATTGAAACTTGAGGGTGGACTCTTTTGACTTTAGTCAAGAAACCACCCAGAACACATTCGTAACCACACAGCAGCACGCTTTAACCACTAAGGACACCTTAGCAACCGCATAATAACAACCCGGCAACCACGCACAAGACCCTAGCATTATGCCACTTTGCACAGGAAAGTGCCACTAACATTTCTTCAGAAAATGTAAAACTGTATTCTTTCATTGAACCTTTCGTGGGTGACTATAGAAAACCAATGCTAATGTACACATGTGACATACACACATGCTGTATGTCCGACCTCCTGAACTGAATCGATACTTGTGTGTTCTCTGTAAGTGCTCTTGATAAGGAAAGCATTTCAAACGCTTAATAAATATGATTAAGGACAGACAGCCGTGGCTTTCGAAACACTTTTCGGAGTAAATCTGCCATCTGAAAGCCGTGCAGGACCACGGGAGGTCTCCACAAAACAGCACAGCGCACCTGTTCACCTGCAAAACATCTTGCATTGACATTTATGCTAATTGTTCGATCCCATCTGCATGTAGCATCTGAGAGCCACAGAAACGATTGAAATTAAGTTGATGTGAAGGATGTTCCTGCAACACATCTTCACGTGTCGTGCGCGTTAAACATCACGTAGCTCGGCGCGATTACTTCCGTCGTAATGATTTCATAATTAGCATAAATACGCAGAATCTGATCTTCCCCAACCGACCCTTCCCTTCAATCTCATTAACTTTCAGTCAGTCATTTGAAGAGCTGAACAGAAAAAGATCTTTTCAGAGCGGTGTGGGTTTTCTAATATGACTCTCTGGCGTTCCTTTCTTCAACACGGCAGATGGGAAATAGTGGTGATGACAGCTCAAGATCCCGCACTGAGCTCACTGTACTGTCTGCTGCTTCACAGACACTTTTTATCTTTTATTAAACACACCCGGCGTAACGGGTGTTGAATTAGAAATTTGGAATGACAGGAGAGATCGTGATTCAAAGAAATTCACTACGTATTAAAATCTGTACTAAACTATTAGAAACGGAGCGTTATTAAAGCTGAAATTTGTACTTTTTGGTTTAAAAAGTAAGACGAATTATTAGTTGTTTAGTGCATACTGATTCACAACAAGATGCTTATATAACGATTTATAATTTGAGCTGTCCGGCACAATTTTAAGAAAGAAAAAAGAATTTTAAGTAACCTGCAGTTTATGCTTGAAACAGAGATGAAGTTAAAAGATTACAGCTTTAAAAAACTAAACCTACAAGTTTTGAAATACATTCGGATTCATTCCACTTCTTTAAAGTGATAGTTCACCCAAAAATTAAAATTCTGATATCATTTATTCACCCTCTTGTCCTTTCAAACCTGTATTACTTTCTTTCTTCTGAACACAAAAGATTTTCTAAGAAATGCTTGTAACCAAACAACGGCGATACCCATTTACTTGCATTAGGTTTGTGTCCATATAAAAAGTCGGTAAAATTGTTCGGTTACAGACATTCTTCAAAATATCTTCTTGTGTTCTGCAGAAAAAAGAAATTCATACAGGTTTGAAATGACAAGAGGGTGAATAAATGATGTCAGAATTTTCATTTTTGGTTGAACTATCGCTTTAAATTTAATTTCAAATTTCGATTCCACATCCTGCCGACTCGTTTTTCCAATAATTCTCATTCACCCTTAGTCATAAGTGACCTCAGCAGGACGCGCTACTCGCATATTTGAGAAAATCCAAATGCTAATACAAACACAGAATGTGCAATATTTAATAAAAGGATTATGCAATGAGTGATATGTTTTAATACAGCCTACTGCGCCCTAATTGAGCTAATCCTTCTGCTTAATTAAGATAGAGAATTAAGCCCCATTATGTGCAATCATTAAACCTTCATCTATTTTTCCCATTTCCTCTCCCGACCGAGAACTGCTGATATAAAATGGCCAAGCAACTTTTAAAACCTCCGGCTCACTTCCGACATGAGAAACCTTAAACCTACTTCATGATGGGGTACTGGTATGTAAGGATCCCTACCGTTTGACCTTGCATCCCAGATAAATTATGCACATGTGCTGTAATGCAAGCCTAGTCTAAAGCAAAGCCAAGTACTTTAACAGCACTACCTGTTCCATTATGCACAATCAAGCCCCGTAATGGGCCTGTCTGCTAGCAGCACGGGAGACGGCCATGTGTGATACCAAACACTCTTTGGCCCGGATGCGGGCACCCCTGCAATGTAAACAAGGACTGAACAGAAGGACACAGACACACAAAAAGCAGCACACACACATGCTCATCACAAACGGTTAAAGGCTACCTGAGTGTACTGTATGCTGCAGAGGGACAACTGTAATTTCTGAAATTCGTGCTCGAACCGTCAAAAAACCTCTGACTGTAACACTTCTGCACCAGTTGCAGCTGGCAGAAATTACAGGCCGGGCCTACAAGGTTGATGCGTTCCACCAGATGAGCTTCATTATGATTCTGTGTTTTGAAGAGCTCTAGTCAAGACCTCACGATCCCTGTTAAAGTTTCTAAAAGAGTATGCTAGACGCAGACAGCAAACTCATCACAACCTAAACTAGAAGCCTCGGTCCTTCCCTTCACTCCGATGCCCGCATCAGCTAGTGTGTCGGCTAGTGAACCTGAGTCCAATTAAAATCTCTCTGCTTGGGCTGCTTCCCAATTCAGCTGCGCTGGCAGGGAGCGCAAACGCTCAGACAGGACAAAATGAGAACGAGTGCAATCTCATTCAACCAGGCCTGCATTACCGATGCTTTTATTCTTTCGTGATTTGAAAGGTGGGGATCATTACAAAGCTTGGGTTTCACAAAATCACTTCAGACGTCTGCCACTATCATAGGCATAACTTGTTTTCGATAACGCTCTCCATTAGTTACAGACACTTGTATTCAAAGCAACTTTAATGTCTAGTTCATGTCTGGGAATGGAACCCATGACCAAGTTGCATGCACTAATACTAATATAAATGTCATAGATGTCATAGATGTGGATTGCGTTCTCAGGGCCAGTGCAAACATTATCTTGCAAAAATCAAATATATCGCCAGGTGTATGCCTGACAGTATTGTGGTAAAGATATAAACTCATACCTTTATATTGCAGTTTATATGGGACATTAGAGGCCAGGCTGCCTAGCCACAGCCAGACACCAAGACAAAAACTCCATATTTCTTCAAGAAAAAAAACATTTTCTAGATGCCGTGGTATAAGGAAATCAATAGCAACACTGCAGTTGTAGCCCAGTCTAATTGCATCTCAAGTGTGAGGGTCACTGCCGGCTGTTTCACAAGGACCAACAGTGCTCTCTCATGGACACTTTTGGAAAAACCTCTCCATGATCAAACTGCCTCCTCTCCTTTCACTGTCTCTCTTACAAGTTCAAAGAGGCCCTCAAAAGAAACATGGCATCAACTGCTTCTGTGATCCATCAAAGCACTTTCTGTGATGTTATACAAGGCATTAACATTAATACCAAAGATGGCAACACGTCTGATATCCTGAAAACCTCCCATGGGGAGAAAACTTCAGACATTGTATCACTACCACAACCCTGAGACAAAAAATTTACATTACAAACTATAATTTCTGCCAAAACTGTAGTGACTTGATATCAGGGAAATTTAATGAAAGCCATCAAATTATATAAGTATAAACATAGACATTTAAATAAAGACATATCTTAATGTATAAAATAGATTTTAAAGGTACAGTTCACCCAAAAATGAAAATGCTGTCATGAATTACTCACTCTCAAGTTGTTCCAAATCTGTATAAATGGCTGTTTGGTTGAACACAGAGAAATATATTTAGATGAATGCTTGTAACCAAACAGTTCTTGGCCACCATTGACTACAATAGTAGGAAAAATTACAATAGTAGTCGAAACCCAGAACTATTTGCTGTCCTACATTCTTCAAAATATCTTCTTTTGTGTTCAACAGAACAAAAAATATATATAAAGTAATTTTTCTACTATGGTGGTCAATGGGGTCCAAGAACTGTTTGGTTACAAGCATTCTGTGTTTATCAGAACAATTAATTAATACAGATTTCAACTTTTTATTTTGGGGTGAACTATCCCTTTAATTTCCCCTTCTGTCTAAAAAAAGATCATTTAAAGATGAATTTATGACAACAAATAATAGGTGAAAATATATTCAGCATTTTAATAATTGAGAATTGGCAAGAGGTTAAAGCTTTTATAAAATGAACCATGGTTTTAATATAGTAAAAATAAAGTTACCATGTTTTTGGTAGATAACCATTTAAATGCCATTGTTGTACTACAAATGGTTAAAAATCTATTGTTATTGTATTCAGATAGCATTGGTAAATTATTGTGCTTTTACAAATTTTGCCATAGCCTACTGTAGCAAAACCATGGCATAGGTAAGAAAAAGTTTGAAATCAAATTAAATATCTTAAAAATCAAGTATTTGCCTCATAAAACACAGTAATCCAGAAACATCTGACATGTAAAGTGTCGAGGGCAGATTTTCACGAGCTCCTTGGGGCATTTGATAAACTTCTCACACACAAACAAAAGCGACATTGCTGAAAAAGTGAAGACAATAAAGGCCCTTGAGTTATATTATACCTGCTCGCTCATCGTCATGCCAACATGTCGAGTACACAGATGAACAGAGAGTGAAGTTGAAGAAGGGCTTCAAGTTAAAGTCGGGTAACTTTCGGTCTGTTGCATCGCGTTTTTCCGTGAATAAAATGACGGCTCAGGTACCAGATGTGCCCGCGGTACGTGTCGCGTTAGAGCTTTTAAGCGAATTGGGTGAGGAACATTCTTTAAATCTTTTTTTATATCTTTACGATACTATTCATCTAGTGTATTTTCGAGTGACATCTTGTGGTAATATCACTGTGTCGTTATTTCAGTGACAAATTGTATTGAAAATGTTGTGCAATAGCATTAATAGATTCGTTCACACTTTACAGATAAGCGATTGAGAGAAGAAGGTGTTTCATTTAGGCATGAAGCAAGTCTTCACCTGAGAGAGATAGCTGAAGCCCTTACAGAGCTGGTATTATCATATTTAATAGTTTATTAGATTTAATAAGAATGTATCTGAGTGTTGTGATGTTTACTGTAGGAAGCATCTAGAAAAACTGCACGTGAGAAACTTGAGGTTGAAACTATAGAGACAAGCAAACTTCGACATCAAACCTTTAACCTACAGGATAATATTGAAAGTGAAATTTCAGGTAAGTTTATAAAAAAAAACCTAGAATGTTGCATTGGTTAAATAAACGAATGCATTGCCTGTTACTGACAATTTGTGACTTAAAAATATAAGTAGCCTAAATCAATAGGCTAAATACAATGGGGTTTCTTTTTTTAAGCTTGTGTTAATGCAGCTAGAAAAGGCCATACTGCAGAGCTGACTCGACTTCGGTCAGAGCTGAAAACTATAATACAAGACATTGAATCCATGGAAAAAAGTCAACAACAACTTGAGAAAGAAAATGCCATTCTTCTGTAAGTGTCAGAACTTGTAGTCCCACAGGGCTTATGGGAAATGTAGTGCATTTTTAGCCCAATATAAACATCTCAAATGTTTACCTCTGTTGTCTGAATGCATAATATTTTAGTCAGGAGAGAGAAAATGTTCAAGGAAAATATGGAGATGGCATTGATCAGTTGAACCAGCAGCTTTCAGAGAAAGCCAGTAAGCAGATTTTGCTGGCAGAAAAACGAAATGAGATTCAGTCATTAAAGGAGAAAATTGCCCAGGTGCAAGCGGCTCGACAGGACCTCAGAGAAGACATGATGCAGAAGAATAAAACATTTACAGAGAACAAACAAGCTCTGGATACTAAGGTATGTGTGGTTCCCGGAAATTTTAAACCAAACAAGATTCTTATTAGGTTTAAGGTTGTGGTTAAACGTTTTAAATACTTTCTAAACGTGTGTATAAAATATTTATCTTTGTAGGAGGAAATTGCTCTTAACATTAAACATCAAAGAAAAGATAAACATCTATTTTTCTATTAAATTTGTCCCTAGATAGAGGGAATTGAGGAACAGATTAAAGAACAAAGAAAAATCAATGCAGAAACACGCAATGAGCTGGATATCATGATGTCAGAAGTCCAAGACAAGGAGGAGACAATCACACAGTGTGAAACTGTAAGCCTTTACACATATTGTACCATTTTAAAATACAAAAAGCACAAAATGCATAGCACCAGCTGGGCTAGGTTGCGAGACCAGCTTAAACCAGTTAAGAACAGCTTGGCGCAGCTGGTAGACAGCAAGCCTAAACCATCCTAGACTAGTGTAAACTGTTCATTTCAGCAGGGTTCAGCTTGTTGGTCTGGATTGAAATGATTGGGATGCCTCATCCTGCATTGGTCTTGTGTTTCAGCATATATCCCAACTGGAGAAGAACATCACTAGGTTGACTGCATCTCAAACAAAGTGTAAAGAATGCCTCGATGAGAATATCCATAAGATAGAAGAACTTAATCAACAAAAGTAACCCATAAGTCTTTGCCATTCACTTTTATTCTAATGCATTCAATGTTTCTTCACCTTCTTAATTACTTAATCCTTAGAGAGTTTCTTGAACAAGAACTCGTGGAATTGGCAGAAGCATTTAAACAGGAAGTTCAGAACCTTCAGGAGCAAATGGAAGCGGTAAGTAGCAAGAGACATCTCTATTGTACACTGTGAAAGTCCTGACACGAATCGAACGGTGTGCTCCATGTTTAATACACTCTTTTTGGAAAGGATCAAAACCTTAAATCTCCCATCTTTAGATGTCAGATCTGAAGCATTGATTTCCTGCCTCGGGCAGGTCCCGCTGAGCGGCCATCATTTGAGCTTTCAAAATGCTTTTCTTCAAAGGTACGATGTGCATAGATGACCTTTAATACAGCCGAGCTCCGGACTGGCCTTAGATGTTATATAGTTCATCCAGTCGATAGGTGTCTGCCTGGCCTGGAAATGTGAGATGAGCAAAAGAAGACCAAGTCAAGCTGACTGACTGTTTGTCTGCTAGATATCAGGAGAAATATCTCATACACACAAGACTCATGCAAAAGTTTGCATTTGCTCTCAATGTTCAGGAGCAATATTTGAGATATTTTTCTTTCTCATGGGATAAAAAAAACAGGTCTTAAAAACCTGGGTGAGATTCACACATCTAAACCCTCACATAGCGCAAAGTGACAATAACGTGCACCTTAAACTTTTCCCAATACTATACAGAGCTTTGATTTATCCTCAGATTCAAGAAGAGATAGAGGAGGAACAGAAAGTGGGAAATGCTTATTCAGAGCCTGTAACCGAGCTGTCCCACATCTTCAGCTCTCAGAGGAAAGAGGAGGATGATGCGATTGAAGAAAAACAAAGTCTGTCCAAGCGGTACATTTATTTCTTTAGCGTCTTTCTGCTTCGTATCTTTACCAAGACCCACTGAGACAACGTCTGTCATTCAAATGATCATTTTGTTTCTTTGTTCCAGGTTAGAGGAATGTAAACTGACACACGAGAAACACATTACAGCGGCTGCCAAATGTAAAATTGAAATCAGAAATATGAAGGAAGAGATAGAACAACTTCACGATGCTAATACGTACGGCCCCATCTGCTGTCATCAGCTCAGTTTTAAATTATTTTTTATAATTAAAATGTTTGGGTTTTTTTACTTTTATTTGTGTTTTTTTTACAGAATCAATGCAGATTTGTTTAAAAAAAGCCTGGAGGACCTTGAAGCTCAGCTTGCCAAAGAGAAAATGAAGAGGTCTGTTTAACATCGGCTTATTTTAACTATGGGAGAGGACACTGAAATAAAAATGTTCTTATATAGTATATTTAACAGTAAAAAAATATGCAAACATCCTTAAAAAATGTTTAATATATTGAAAATGTTAAGCAATGCAATAATAAACTGATACATAATTTTATTACGTTTTAATTTTGATTATATTGTTCACTTTTTTATGATTCTTACTTGTTAGTAATATTTTATAAATACCAACATTTCACATATAATTTTTTTCCATTTATTCTTTAATTTTGAAATTTAAGAAAAAATTATATTTCATTTTGTCATTTTAGTTTTTTAATCTAATTTCTAATCTAAATAAGCAAATGAAGAGTTTGGTTCCAAAACGCTATAAATCCATTTTTACATTTTTTCAAAATTCATGTTTTTTATTATGTTATCATGTTTTTATTGTGTTAGTTAGCTGTATTTGTTTTAGTTATTATGGCTTAAATCAAAACTAACCAACTGCAGTTTGATTGATATTAATTGGAATGCACAATCAAAAAACATGATTTTTGAAAATTTTTGAAAATGGATTTATAGCGTTTTGGAACCAAACTCTTCAAATGTTATGTTTTGGACACAGGGAAGCATGTGATGTTGAGAAGGAGCAGATATGTCAATCTCTCAAGACTCTCAAAGAAGAACATAAAGAACATGTGAAGGATCTCAGTGATGCCATTGAACAAACAGAAAGGAGATATGAAGAACTGCTGGAGGAGGTCTGACAGCCTCACTGCTCATCTGATCTCTTGTGCTGTTGAAGAGATTATGTATCTAAGTTATGTTGATGTTTCTGTAGGAGAAGAAACTCCAGGACCAGGATGTGTTATTGAGTTCAGTCATAAAGGATCTGTCAAAGGAGCTGGCCAACACTGAAGAACAGAGAAAACAACTTGAAGTAAACTTCCAGGCTGAAATCCAACAGCTCAAGGTAAAAGGAAAGCCCATTTAACTCGTGCTAATGAATAACACAGATACGCTAGACGGCCAAAAAATACTGTATGTGGACACCAGACCCATTAAATAAAAGGAAATGTTTACATCCCTTTGGCCATGTTGTGTACATTTATTAGAAGCAAATGTCATTGAATGATGTTGAGTTAAGCTTGTATAAGTGTACCAGCAACCTAAATAAAATGCATGTTTTCAAAAGACAGACACAGAATCAATGACCCAAGCTCGCCTGGAAAAGGAGCGAGAGCTTAAGGTCCAGGAGTCGATCTTAGAGCAGGTCAATGCTCAATTTAACACTGACCATCTCAGACATCAGACCTTAAAGAAACAAACAACAGGTACAGGCATCATTTCTATTCTCCTCATGCAGCTCAACACGACCTCTTGTTTCTCACCTATGCTTTTGTTTCAGCATTTTTCTAGGAAAAAACAGGTTTTGCAGTAACAACTAGGTTGCTGTGCAAATCCAAATTCTGTTAAATGTATGTATGCTAAATTTTGTTAATGAATTTGAAGTGTGCTTTGATAGTACCAAAAACATGGAAATAGGCATCATTACAATGCATTTTTAATATCCAAATGCAATGATTTTGTAATATTTTAACATGGATTATTTTATTAAGATTAGCATTTAAAGCTTGCATAAAGGTCATACAAATAAAAATGTGTATTAAATAAAAATGATTCTTATTAAATCACCTATTTTTGTATATATCTGTTACTTCAATATGTACATGTACACTACTATAAACAAATTAACTGTGCCAATTATAAAAAAATAATTGTACTTGTGAAATAGTTAAATGAATATAAAAGCAATTTCTGTACTCATACTGCTTATAAAAATAATCACTGTTTGTAATCCTAAAATGAAGAGCGATGCAGTTTTGTGCCTAAATAGGCTTTTTTCAATACTGCTTGTAATATGACAATTTTGTACATTTTTTGACACATGCCGTTCACTATTACAAATGCACCCCTAGAAATCCACCACAGACAGATCTATATTTTTAAGTTTTATGCTTTTATATTTCTTCACTGACCAGAATTGGAAACCCAAAAACAAAATCTTGAGCTTTGCATTCAAGAAGTCAGAAAGCAGACCACAGCTCTCCTAGATCCAAAGGTTAACTTTAACACCATATTTTAAATCTACCAAATGTGTTCCAATTGCATTTTCCTGCTTTATAATGCGTTTGCCACATTGCTGCATGCAGGATGAACTGAAGAGAGCGCTGGAGACCTCAAGGGTAAAGCATATGGAGATGTTGACAGTTCACGCAGCAGAGATCAGTACCATTGAAAAAACCATCTACGAAAACACGGTTCTGCTGGAGCAAGTAAATATGGAAAACAGCCGTCTGCATGTGGTAAAAAACCTCGAACATTCCACTTGTCTTTAGCACACACACCCTTGTTAGTACTTGAGATGCTTCCTCAACAGCGCTCTCTAATAGTTCTGTTCTTACAGTGGATCGAACAAATGAAGGAGGAAATATCTGATGCACAGAAAGACAAAGAGCAGTACACACAAGAGGTCGAGTGGATGAGAAAGCAAACACCATCGCTTTTTAGTGAGTCTGTTGTCAATCACTTTGAGGCTTTACAGTAAGCTGCTTTTACAGTGTGATGATCCGGTTAGTTCTTAACTCGACATATATTTCTGTCCCCAGAAAGCCTTACAGACGCCTGGACCGCAGACATGGTTCTTACTAAGGTACAAATGTACAGGTTTCAATACATTTAGGGGCAATACATTGCACTAGCATATACATACTGTAATCGGTTTACTTTTTGCAGTTTTTATGCTTTGCCTCATATACTTCTATTGTAAATACGTTACTGTAAACGCAATTGTTCGATTTTACAAACTGAGGGTAAACAGCATGACACAGATGGGACTGAAAAAAGCTTATTTTCAAATCATTCCCTTAAACATGAATTTGCATGTGTTCCGGTGATAAGAGGTTGATCAAGATGTTACTCAGATGTAAAAGAAAACCCACAATAAAGTCATCAATGCTCTCTTATATTAAGGAATCTGCAGTTATGGAGCAGAAGATCATGGAGAGTATAAACAGACTCATGCTTAAGATTCAAGAGAGAAAACATGACACCAGTGACATCAACAGCAGACTGGAGAGCGAGTTAATGGCCATGAAATCTATGATACAAACCCCAACCCACAATCGAGAAGAAACTAACCTTTCCACGACAGATTAAACTAAAAACACTATTTCATCAAAAAGACAATTTTGTGTCTGCATTGATTTTGACACTTAAACAAAAACTTAACAGCGGTCAAAATTTATTTGATCAGTCAAACATTTATGTTAAAAGATCTGATGGCCATAGACATATCTTACCACCATCATCACATACTACATTTACTACACTGTCATTTTTTATACTTTAAAACACTAATATCTCACGTAACTGTGTTATATTTCACATGTAATTGTGAACGTAACCATATAAATATACATGCTTTAAAAAAATCTTGAAGCTTTGCCTATTATAGAATCCTTTTACCAATACAATGTATATGCAGATTTACATATTTATCAGCAAGACTCATAATGCAACATGCAAATACGATTTTTGTCGAACAACATTCATCTGTAGTGTTACGCAATCATTGTTTAACCGCATGTGAAAAAGGACAAACAATTCAATTTTTGGCACAAGAAAGATCTAGAGAAATTCACAGACCAGCTGTTTCATATATAACATTAAGGTGTCTAACATACTCGCATTACACGACTTTTGTATCTATTCGAGGAAATAGATACAAAAATATTACAAAGTACCAAAATCTAAAAGAAAGTATTTATGGTTTAAAGACCATAAATGTATACACATATTTTTCAAACCTATGAGCGCACATGAAGCACTACTGTGAAAGTACATTAGGACATCAAATTCCCTGGAAACCGCTTATCGAGGTTCTTTATGAAAGAATGTCATATTCATTTTAAATTCCACTTAGATACGAACAAACAAAGCGATCTTATTCATAGATGTAAGAGCAGCATATAAAACGCAAATCTCATGACAGCAGATTATATTGAGAGCAATGACAAAATGTTTTGTTTATGGCTCTTTGGTGTCAGTGCCAATCTAAACATCTCCACTAACGTACAAACTCCAAAGATAAAGAAACAACGAGACGTATCTCCTACACAGGATATGACATCAGTGTCCATTTCCGCCCTCTGACAGAATTCTATTAGGCTCTGTGAACCTGGCCGTCAGCAGGTAGAAGAGAGCAGGTCCAGGTACCAGAGCCAAGAGAGGCAAATCCTGCCCCAGCTTATCCAGTCGGGAGATGGAGATGATGCCGTACGCATGGAGCAGCCAGTGACTGAAGAGAACCACCAGCCGTTTCTTCTTTGCGACAAGGTTTTTGAAAGACTGTTGGAGAGGATCAACCACAAACACTTTTGTTATGTTCATCTTTGGAAAGAGTGACAAATGTGCACAACATAAAACACAACACATGCTGCTGTAGTTATTTACCTGGATCTCGGAAGCAGACATGTAAACCGCCAAGGTGACCAAAGACAAGACCAAAATAATGTAGGGGAACGCATAATCTGATAAAACAAAAAAATAATGAGCCGCATCCATTTTAAAGCACACAAACGATGAAGGATCGAACATCAAAGAGACTCACACAGAAGACCCCCTCCGACCGCCTGCAGGACAGTAAGAATCGGGAAGAAATACAAAGCTGCGTAGATGCTCTTGAAACGGTCCGTCTTGCCTAAACCACACGCAATCTTTTTAACTAGAAGGGGTCGCAGCAGCATCATAAAGACCAGGCAGAAGGCGTAGTAGATCAACACAATAGTGTATCTACAAAACAACAAAGCACAGGGCACTATATGTGGTTACACATGTAAAAGCTATTAGCATATGGTAGGTATGTCATCTAAAAAGGACACTCACAGGGGAAACACAGCCTCCTGCGTGCAGTGCAGCGTGGTGATGTAGTCAGGGCTGGGGTTATACAGCATAGTGTACCAGTCGGAAAGCATCTTAACCTCACAGGAGCGAATGGACAGCTGGCCGACGGGATCATTGAGCAGCAGGGTCACTATGGCAGCAGCGGTGCACTCAAGCAGGGCGGTTATGTGCTGGAAGAGTGCGCTCGAACTGAAAATGATGTCATTGTTAGTGAGTTTGGGTGGTTGTATTTTGCACACTCATACTAATGGTTCTATTACATCTTCATTAACAACTGAAACAACTGCTCTTGGACTTTATACTGGCACCTATGAGCATAAATGTTATAACATGCAGAAGCAGATGTTTCAGTACAATGCCATTATATAATACCCTATTAACATTTAAACATTAAATAATGAAATAACCCAATTGCTGGGTTGTCTTTACCCAACCATGAGTGAAAACAACCCAGCAGTTGGGTGGTTTTTAACCCAGCAGTGTGTTCTGTCTGGTCAAAAACAACTCAGCAAGAGTGCAATAAAAACTAAATCCGAGTACCTTTTCTTCCCGGAATACCACTCAATAAAGAACCAGTGCAGAACCAATGGCAGCATAGCCATGAAACCCAAGTACAGCCAATCATAGAGTTCAGGAGATCCAGTACATTTCTGACAGATCTTCTGCATGTCTGTCCTCTGGCCACGAGGACAAACCTTGGTAATGAAAATGACAAAAGTTATTGAAGCCCATGATGCCCCCAACCCCAATGATTAACACGTCACTCAACATGCACTAAACATATACCCCCATCAACACATCATGCATATCAGGTTGACTTTCATTGACCAGGTAAGATTCCTTTTATCATGGTGTTACAAAACAGACACTAAACACAGTGTTTTACACCTTCAGTAGAAATATTTAGCAGGCACTTACCCCACATTCTCCTTCAATAGACTCATTTATGATGATCCGTCCACAGTACAGCCCAGGACAAGTGGAGCTCATCGCTACAGCTGAATCAAACCCACAAACACGTAATTAAAAACAAATGTGTACATCTGATATCCAACTCACATTAAACATTCACGCTGTATTCTGAATCTAAATTTTATAATTTACCGACTCAATGAATGACATTCTCGCTGTCATTACTGATAGCTCTTAATATTTATAAATCTCACATACCCATATCATAAAAGCAGCATCACAGAGCGATCAAACGATCGGTTAATATGATCAGTCGGCGTTAAAAAGCGACGATTTAAACGACGTAACAGAAACCGGAAAAATAACCGTATGCGTCTTCTTCGTTGAGCGGATGTGGGCGTGTCGATGAAATGCAGCGTATGACAGCGTCACTCCCTGGCGGCGGGAGAGGAGTTAACGTTAACTGTCTCTTCCTTGTATTTAATTACAAGCATTTTATTTTCCTATCAAATGTAACAATCCTACTGAACTAAAGTGACACTCAGCTGCATTGAATGTATTGTGACAAATTAACAAATGGAACCAATCTTCATAAGAAAGTGCGCAATTCCGAAAAAATCGGTTCCGGTGTCATGGCAACGGCTCGAAACGTCACGGGGAAGCGCGGATACTGTATAACAGAAACAGAGAAATTGGATAGAATGACGATGAAGGAAAATGTGTCTTTTTTTATTTGTTTTTTACTAGTCAGATACAATGTGACTAAAGCGTGATTATAACATTTTAATTCTTAAATGTGCGTTTTTAATTTAACTGCTAATAAAGTGTTCATAAAGTGGTTCAGGGTTGTCGGTGTAGACGGTAAAATCGCGTGGTGCGTGTTGCTTTTCACAGCGCTGATCTATACGGACCAATCAAATTCCTCTCTGTATTCAGCATCAGACATTTTTATAATGCATTATATAGAAATAGTTTTAAGCAGTTTTCCATTTGTTTTCTCAGATATATATCATTATAACTGTCGTGTTTATGTATTTAAGAGTAGCCTACAAATGTCTTCAATATGAACATTTTTTGAATGTGACTCAATTGAGGATTTAGCTTTCTGAGCCGCCAAGCGCCCCCTAGTAAATGTTACCGTCATTACAGTGATGTACAATCGGCGGAGATTCAGAAGAGCGTAGATGAGAGGGGGATGCAATTTACAGCACGCAGAGAGAGTGAACTGTGTTGTCCGACATTCAATGCAAGAAATGGGATTTTATTTACCCAAACCGCGATGCCTGTCATCTAAGGACTTTACGCGCATCATCTATTTTTCTGCACACTCGTGATACGGACACGAGAGCTCGACAAGGGATGCATTCTCTTCTTTCCCGTGGATGCGCCCTATTCGTGTCCAATGGATCTCCCCGGCATCAGCAATACGACCACGGACAACATGTCGGGTTCGGGCTTCATTTTAGAGATAGCCACTATCAAACCGGTTTTAAACAGCCTGACCACCCAGGCCAGCAACCACACAACTGTGCTCGAGGTGCAACGCAACACCCCGGTGAGGAGTTCGGAGGGCAACTCGGTCCTCCAGGGCATCGCAGTGGCTGCGCAGGCGTTGCTTCTCCTGGCTATATTCTTATTGTCCAGTCTGGGTAACTCAGCCGTCGTGGTGGTCATCATCAAACACAGACAGTTGAGAACAGTAACCAACGCGTTCATAATGTCCCTCTCTCTGTCCGATTTCCTGACGGCCGCTCTTTGTCTGCCCTTCTCCTTCATGATGCTCTTCAGCAAAGATGGCAAGTGGATGTTTGGAGACCGCTTTTGCGTCGCCAACGGCTTTTTCAATACGTGTTTCGGCATCATATCCACGCTGACCATGACTCTCATCTCATTTGACCGATATTACGCCATCGTCAGGCAACCGCAGGCCAAAATCGGTAAGAGGAGAGCGATCCAGCTGCTGGTGGCCGTTTGGATATCCGCCGTGGTGTTCTCGTTTCCCTGGTACCTGCTGCGCACCTCTGAACACCTGCTGGTGCACAAACAAGGATTTTACCACTGCATGTACGTGTTCCATTCAGGCACCTCCAGGATGGGTACCACCTACAGCATAGCTTTAATAGTGACCTGTTATCTGCTTCCATTCGCCCTCATGTGCTTCTGCCACTATAACATCTGCAAAACCGTCCGGCTGTCGGAGATCAGGGTGCGGCCGGTGACCACGTACGCGCACCTGTTGCGCTTCTACAGCGAGATGCGCACGGCCACCACGGTGCTCATCATGATAGTGTTCAGCATCTTCTGCTGGGGACCCTACTGTCTGATGGGCATCATCACCGCGTTGGGGAACTACACTTTCAATCCTGCCATGGACACCGTGGCCATCTGGATGGCGTGGGCCAACGGTGCCATCAACCCTTTGATTTACGCCATAAGGAACCCGAATATATCCATGCTGTTGGGCCGGAGCAGGGAGGAAGGATACAGGACTAGAAACATCGCTGCGTACCTGTCCACGCAGACGCAGCGCAGGGAGGCGGTACGGACACGAACGGACCGAATACGGGACCGGTACGTGAGCCGACACGGGGCGAACAGTCGCCTGTCTTCCTCCAGCCCTGCCAACGGGGGAGAGGTGGCGATGTGGGCATGTAAAAACCCGGCAGTGTTTTTCTGTAGAGATGCCCACCCAGATACCATCACCGAACCCGCGGTGCCCAAAGTTGAAACGGCTGACACCAGTTTGTAATCGTGTTGATACTTTATAATAACTTTCGGAAGGTATTGATTTGATCAGTGTGTTTCTTGGGATTCGAACCCACAACCTTTGCGCTGCTAACACAACTGTGCTACATTATTAATTCATAAACGTAAAGGGCAGTATTACAGGCATACAGTGAATCCAAAATAAGTATTTATCAAGAAGCCTGAATGTACACTAACCAACGTAGGCTACATAATGCCAAACTGATCATTCTAAATAACTGACTCTCCATGAAATGTGCATTGCACTATATAGTGTATTTATGCTTTATTTTTATGCCTAATGAGTCATTATAAAGTGTTAGTTATTTATCTACCATTTTATTTGAAGCCAAACTCTCCAAACGTACATGAGATTTATTAGTCTGAAGCAGAAAATGTGTGTAGATTAGATTAGAATGTGTGTAAAGTGCCAACATGAAAGTCACTCGGATGAGCCTAATAGAAATGTTTTATAACACTAAAGGGTTTGCAGGTATCTGTCCCATACGCCAAAACTGTATTCATGGTCATTTTCACCTGATGGCCTGCGGTAAAACACTCACTCATAGAATAAGAAGAGGGATTCAATCTATTGATAATTGAGTTGAGATAATATTCACAGTAAAAACAGGGTTGTAGCTTTTCAATTCAGTATTGCTTTGTGAAAACATCCAGAATGCACATATACACAAACATAAAACACATAACATGACATCATTCTCTCTTAATCTATGAGAGATCATAAGTTACAGTATAATGAACATGGGTCATCATTATATTTCTATAAAATAACAATATTTTTGAAAGAAGATGAACCTAAATCGTTTCAAATAACATAACCAACAAACTGCCTTAATTGTTGGATTGTAGCACAGTTTACAGAATGCAGAATTATGGACTTTTAATATTTGGAATGATTTCTATATATCAGTTTCTTACAGGATCTCACTTTGGGACGGGTATTTATAAAGTGACTGTAGCATCAGACTATGCCACTTGTTAGTTTGATGTTAGAATTGTAGGAGTTTTTATTTTGTATGTCAATGTGAAGACCAACACTAGCCATATGGGGTATGTTGTGTAATCCAGCTGGACTTGAAACTGAAGAACAAGGTCTGTCATACATGATGCCCTCTTGAAACGGTTGGATTTTGAAGAGAGTTTGCGAACATGTTCATATTAAATGTTTATTTTTATTTCTGTTTAACAAAAGCTCATCTTGCTGCTTTCATAAGACACTGACATTATCGAATACACACTGATGTTCATAATAATTATTTTTGGTATAGCAAAGGCATTTTGAATAACATCAACGTCTAATGTCTTTAAAAGCGGTTTGCAACAATAAAGTTTGAAACGTTTTACCAATTGTTGCTTTTCTGTTAAGTATTGCGTGTTATTTTACACACTTACTAATGTGCAGATTTGTAGCCTATAACACACATTGACTGATAAATAAAAAATCAATTCAAACATAATAGAAGTGACACAGATTTTAAATGACCCTCAGGGTTTATTGATTACTTATTTCACATCCAAATGAATTCTTAAATAATGAAAACTAAACAAACCCAAAGACAAAGGAACATACAAAGTAATACAATATTGCGAAGAATTATTAGTGAAAAAGATTGAATGGCGTCTGATCAACAGGAGAAAGATCTAATAGCATAAAATCGCAGTGTCAAGGTCTAATAAAAAAAGCCTTGGTCGTGAGAGTTAACATTGACTGTATGTACATATATACATAAACATAGAAACAGTACAAACTCAAGAAATTACAAGAATATACATGCATGGCAAACAGGTGGCTTTGCTTAAAGTGCATAACATTTACGTCACGCATTTATAGCTCTCTTTTTAAAAAATGTTACGTTTGGCAGGCCCAGGAAAAGATAATGTGTTTTTGTTGTTCTCTAAAATATATCAGCAATCTAAGTTTGCTTTCCTGTCGGTACATTTAATACATGTCAGCATTATGATACACTTTGATTTCAATAACACTATATACAAGTTTGTTTTTGTTTTGTTTTGTTCATTGTGCAGAATGGACAGTTTTGCTTAAGTGTAACAAAACTAAATAAATCATGCAAATAACTACAAGTTTGTGCAGACCAGTCACATACTGTAGTCCAATAACATACAAGAATCATTCATTTGAACCATTTTCAAACCAAACCAAATATGACAAAACATGGCCTGTGCATTGATGGTGTACGATGGCGTGTATGAATAATTTGAATTTACTAAAAATCTACAAACATACAGAACAAATGTATCGTCTGGGTACTAGTTCATGTGGCGTTTAGCGTATGCATGTATTCTGTGCAACGGTTGCTTTACAGATTGATAAAGCGTGTAGCCCTTTCTGTTCATTCTGTCCTGGAAAGAAAATGATTTCTTTTGTGCATCTAACCTTAGCACGCCATCACATTAAAACTATATTCACACACAAACACTTTTTAAATATTTTATTATGTTTGAAAAGTAAATCTGTCATGACATATTTTGGCAAACGATAAAGTGTGGCGCCTGGATATCAGTTATAAACACAGAGGTAGGGCCATTCTCCGGTTAACACTTCAGCCTTGAATACTGTAGAGTTCAGTTCAGACACATGTGTAATGTCGCTGCTCCTCCACTGGGGGCTACACACTTGTGCAGCTGTCTCAGAAATTGAGTTTGGTGATGGGCCTTTCTCTGCTGGTCTCTGTGGTTTGTTTGGTGGGACGTTTGCGATTGTGTTTCATCTTCGACAGGTCTTTGTCAAACACCTCTCCGGATCGAAGCGCGGACACCAGGTCGTCGAATTCTCCATCCTCCTCGCGGTTCTCTTTGGCCTTGCGGGATTTTCTTTCTCTCTCGCGCTGTTCCTTGAGCTGTTCAGAGACATGGATTTTAAGGAATCGATATCTTTTAAATATGAAGCTAAGGCTTTAGCCTACACCTTCAGTTAAAGGGATAGTTCACCCAAAATGAAAATGTTGTCATTATTTACATACCATCTTGTCATTTCAAACCTGTATGACTTTCTTCTGCAGAACAAAAAAAAAAAGATATTTTGAAGAATGTTGATAACAGTTGGTTTGGTTTTGTGTCCATAAAACAGAAGTGAATGGGGGACCAATGGTTTTTGGTTACCAACAATTTAAAAAATATATACATTTTGTGTTCTACAGAAGAAAGAAAGTCATACAGGTAAGTAAACTATTTCTTTAAGATTTATATTAAGTAAGAGAACTGAAAAAAAATCAAATGAATGCAAAAATAAGCATTTCGGCATGACTGCAAACTGTATACTGCGTACTATTCTTTAGAATGAAATAGGAGGTCAGGAGAAGCCCACTGAATTGTGGGATAGATGCACTATTTTCTAATGCACCCAACATAGAAGATCAATTGCATTGCATGCATATAGAAAATGCACACAGTATACAAACTACATACAACAAACCCAGCAAAAACAGTATTGTAATGTTCTAAACTAAATTTCTTGAAAACTGCTGACACAATATGAAACTACTAGTTAAATACTTGTTCATGTGCTTGTTGATGCATTACCTGCGCCTCCATGCGTGCTCTGCGCTCTTCATCCTCCTTGCGTCGCAGCATGTTTTCGTTGTCTTGCTTTGCTTCGTTGAAGGCCTGAAGGAACTGATCGAAGATCCCGAAGAACTCATCAGGCTGCATGCGTGAGGCGTCCTCTCCAAAGTGTTTCACGGCCTTCTCGAACTGCGTCGAGAGGAATGAAAGATAAGAGTTGTGTCACAAATCAATGTATAAATAGTGCATGTGGTGCAGGGAGGTAGAACTTTGTGTGAAGAAATCAAAGACTTAAATTACAAATGGGGGATTTTGTTGGAACTGAATTTGGTGAGTAATAAAAGATGATGAAAAAGAAATAATAAATATTAAAAAGTAATAAAGCAGAGAAAGAACGGCTTTGATTTCAACCTTGCAGCTAGATGTAAGCCCCTGTATGACTACCCATAATTCAGTGCAATGAAATAAGAGTTCTATAGATGGAAACATAGATTACTTCTAACAAGAGATCAACGCGTCCAATGTATCTGTGCCAACCCTAAAAATGTACCAGTTTAAAAACCAAAGTCCCAACATAAATAATCCTGAGCCACTTCAGTGGCATCAAATCCATCCCATGTGCTACTTCTCTGGCTTTTGAAACCGATATCTTTGGTTGATTCCAGTTAAAGATTAAACAGCATGTTTCCAGCGGTCCCAGTCTACGCAGGCATTACAGTAGTCCAATAAACTTCACTGAAAGCGGTGATTTAACTTCTTTACGTTCAAGCACATGTGCCAGCGCAAAGAGGGAAACATCGGTCATTTCGGACATTTAATGGAAGCTTCAAAGCCTCTGTGGAAGAACTTTATGTGTGTCGTCGTGTTTAAGCAGCCAGATGGTGTGACAAGCTTTGCTGTGTTCAAACCTCCCATAAACCTTTGTGTTCAGCTGCAGGCTGCTTTGGTTCTTACCAAATCTTTGGCCTCCTGAAGAGAGTCTTCAATGTCAGAGAAACTGAAACCAGCCACGGCGATGAACTGACTCACAACAGACACAAACTTATCGCCATTGATCTGAGGTTGACCCCTCTGATACTCCAGCTCCTGTAGAGAGAGATACATTTCAGGCTTTTTTTTATCTTAATTTTCAAGTGATTTTAATCAATGAAAATTAAAGTAGTTAAGCTAGTTAATTTAGCTATTACATTAAAAGTTTAGATACCTGTAACCAACCAACCAATCATCCATTTACTTACCTCTAACCTGGAACACACAATCAACCCTGGTAGACCTACATCCCTTTAAATATTTTGTGACTTTTAACATTAAAGTTTGTCTAGTTGAACTTTCTAGAAAACATCACTCACCGCCTCCACGCTTTTCAAGCCTGAACGCAGATTGTTAATATCTTTCTCCAGCTCAGTCATGCTAAAAAAACAAAGAGGAAAATGTTTGGAGAGATGACAGCTGTTTTGCCGGACAATTTGCAGATCATTAAAGCCTCCATTTTACACCAAACATATTCACCTCAACCACAGTTTTGCAATGAAGGACAACATTCTCAAGAAACAAACGTATTTCTTACTTGACTTTGGCCGATGCTGGAACGTTCTGCAGATCATCATGAATCAGGGCAACTTTAGGGTACTTCTGCTCAAGAATGGTTATCAGGTAGTGCAGAAGGGTTACGTTCCTATGTAGACATACATTTGACTTAATATTCAACTACATAGAAATTAAGCGTTGATGTCACAGACATCTGTACGCATGTCAAATAAACTTGGCACTTAAGTATCATAATGCATTAAAGTCCAAGTCTTCACAATTTCCTCAACACCACGCTTAAGAAACATAAAAAAAGAACTCGCACAGCTCACAAGCTAAAATCCATCTTACTTGTCAATGCTGGACTTGGTGTCGGCGATCTTGTTAAGGGAGGAAACTTTGAAGCCATAGGCATTGCCCCTCTGTCCCTTGTTCATGTAGTTGCCAAAAGCCAACACCACCTCCAGAAGCTGTCTGAGGTTTCTGCTCTGAAGAACCTCTTTTGATGCTTTGCTGAGAGCTGTGAGGAACAACAGCATCTTTAGTATTACACCTTCTGTACATCTGAATCCTTTCATAAGATTCATAATAATAAATACCTTCCACTTTGGGTTTGATTTCTGCAACTCTTTCCACAAACTTCTTCTTGAAGTAAAGAGACTGCAGTCTTTGCTGATAGTGGTTGATTCTGTCATTTAAGAGGAGAATTAAAAAGAAACACCTTGATTTTTTGTTTGGGCACATATATTGGTCCGTGCACAACATTTATGTTTTTAACAATCTTACCAAACTGTGTGATCAAAAGAATAAAATCTATTTATTTATTTGAAGATATCAGAATATCCAACACAACCTCACGGCAAAGACGTAACTATTTTACAAGGTTACTAACTTTGGGTAATTCGTATAAATTCCTACGATCTCATTCGTACATTAAAGGGTCTTTTGCGCCAGTGACATTAGGTTCAACAAAAATGGCTGAAAACACGCCAACAAACTTCACTCGCTGCTGCTGCTCTTTGGGAATTATCCACTCAAGTTTGGTATCTATGTAAAGCTTAGAATTTCAGCTTTCAGGTTTATCTATTTCCCACAACATCATTGCAGCGGTAAGCCAATAGAGAGCATTCTTAGTAGCAGCCTGCTACAGCACCTCTGATGGACAACTTTAAAGGCGATTTTCTCAATGTTTTGATTTTTTTTGCACCCTCAGATTCCAGAGTTTTAAATAGTTAGATCTCAGCCAAATGTCTTTGTTGTCTGACATTCCAAAGAGATTAATACCATTAAGAGGCACAGTATGAAGAGATCTAAAAATGACATCATGTTTCTAATCCCGCTTAAAGTGCTTGAGCTAATTCTGGGCTTAACCCTAGAGAATCTCATTTGTGTTGATGTCCTGACTGCACCTTTACCTGCTCATCTCATAAAGGAATCGATCCGCCTTCGCCATCCGCTCCAGCTCGTGTTTGTGTTCCTCCAGAAGGTCCACGTCACTTTTCTCTGGCACGAACTTCAACAGCTGCAGGGGAGGAAAGAGAGAGCATTCTTTAGCCGCGTATTGAAAAGCCCGGGCGATGGATATTAAAGATCTCAGCTGGAAACCAAAAGGTTGCAGGTTCAAATCCCACAAGGGGATCTACATGAATCACTGATGTGTTATATTGTATTGATGACAAAACCTTGATCTATGACAAACATAACAAGTGCAACAGAAAATAATAAAATGTCTTAAACAGCCGTCAGATGGCGTAAAGCCTGACCAACACAGCGACACTACATGCTTTTTCAGCTCAGTATTATTCACTTGATGCTCTTATATAAGGATTTGCTTTAAAGGTTAAAGCAAAGGGGGTATGGCATGCAAAGCTGTGTTTTATTAGCAAAATGGCTGCATGGCTTCATCGGGCTCGATCGGGTTTTAATTACACTACAAACGGTCATGTTAATGTGCTCAATTCAAAACACACAAGTGCTCAGGAAATACACAACAGACTTCTCCAGGCACATGACCAGCGGCTTCATCTGAAACGTGTGTTGCGTGGTACAATGTCCACGCCTTTGGTATGTTTTATATTTCAGATGTAATGGTTTGCAAACTGTAATTTTGCATTCGCAAAAATGGGAGGAAGAAACGTGGCTTCTGCAAAACAATAATTACATGCCGGGTTTACGTCATTAAACTCCACGCGCGTGCAGACGCCGTATCAGCGTATCACAGCTCTCAAACACGTGACGTCAATGTACGGCAGTAAAACAGGTTTGTTTTGGACACACGCCACGTTGAGATATGAGAGAGTGAGCGAAGTGCCAGAGTATGTGCTGATGTATCTCACCTGCTCCAGCATATCCTTGGGTAGATCTTCCTGTTCGTCCATGGTCAATATCGCTCGCTTGATCTCATCATTGGAGAGCTTCAACCTGCAATATTTCAGCAAAATCAATACATCAATGCTGTTCTACACAAAACACAAAGCATTGCATGTATTATCAATGTATTCACAGGTTTGGTTTGCCATAAATGCCAAAGAACCATGAAGCTCTTACATGGCCTGAATAAATATTTATGAATGCAGAGAAAGTTTGGAAAAGCCGAACACCAGATTTCGTGCACAGCTGCAATAAAACCGAACACATGAGGCGAACTTATGGGAGAGATCGCAGACGTCTCTGTTTATCACCGCTGCTACAGCAACCTGTGATGGAACATGAAAAAAGATCCTGGCTCGGATCGTCCTATTAATGACACCGAATAAAACGCTCGGCTGCAACGCGTTTTAAACACGTCGTCAACCCTGACAAATGATCCTCCTTCGAAACTAAAAAAAACTCGACGGCTTAAGTAAACAAGGGATTGTTCTACAGTGAAGTCATGCAGAAAACTTTATTGCTGTGAACAAAACCTAAACGGTGAACGATTCGGTGTCGGTGCCCCTGAGACTCCTAACATCTAAAAACAGAAAGATGCTTGCATGATGGGTATCCGAGCTACAGACTCACTTTGTGAGGAGGATGTTGCAGTTTTGTGCACGCCGTCCGTCGATGACCGATAATTCTCGGACCTTTTTAGAGGTGAGCGTGTCATCTTCGGTTTCTTTCTGTAGAAAGACAAACAGATATAAAGTCAGTATGCCATCAAAACCAAGGTATAAAACCGTTCTCTCACCCATCCCTT
The DNA here is from genome assembly GCA_026939265.1 of Oreonectes daqikongensis. NCBI lineage: Eukaryota > Metazoa > Chordata > Actinopteri > Cypriniformes > Nemacheilidae > Oreonectes > Oreonectes daqikongensis. The sequence continues at coordinate 10,103,336 of JAOTQM010000339.1, read as the reverse complement.
TACTGGTATTTTAAACTGGCATTGGACAGGCAGCTGCAGTGCAAGAAATAGCGTGTTTGCTGAACGTACGAGGGGGGAGAAAAGGGCGGAGGGGATTCGATCCAAGAACATGAGGGATATTTGTTTTTAAGTTGGAGAAAATCTGTCTCCTTTACTGTTGCATAAACCGAACTGAGCTAATTACAAACACATACAGAAATGCATGCTTAAAAACTAAAACGTGTTATTCAGTTCATATGTTTACTAAGATTCTGATATGTAACATGGTACTGAATGATCCCATAATCTATCATGATAATGCCAGATACTATACTTGATACCATGGTCGTACTTTTTGTAGTAAAAAAGTGTTCAGAGACGACTTACCCGTCTAAAGTTATTGAACAGAAAATCCTTTATGGCAAGCAAGGAGTAGGAAAGTGTTGGTTAGTGCAGGATTTATGTTAAGGTGTAAACATCAGACAGAAGAACAGGTTCATATGTCAAACAATGATGGAAGACAGAGGACCAGACAGAAATTCAAGGGGAGGTGTGTTTTAGTACTGTACTTTACATCTGAGAATAACTGCATTTGGGACAGTAGTGTGACAGATGTGTTACAGGACCAGAAAGGTAAGAATTCTGAGAATTCAGATAGAAATGTTTAGTGCACCTGTTGTCTCTGGTAGGCTGAGAACGTTTTCTCAATATCCTCCAAGTCTAAAAGTTTGTAAACGCTGATGTCGTCCAGGTCTATCCACACTGTGCCATCCAGTTTATTCTGTGAGACAAAATACAAAAATCATGATTATCAATCTCAACAAATATTTCTATTGACTGCCCTTACAAAGTTAATTAGAGTGTGCTAGTATACTTCTTATAAACTAAACAATAAGAAAGTATACTTTTAGTTTAGCTTTTTACGCACTTTTAGAAAAATACCCGAAGTGTAAATAAAGTATACTTAAATTGTACTGACAGAAAACTCACAAGTATATTTACCTTTATTGTACTCTCCTTTGATCAAGATATACTATAAATCTACCTAAAGTAGTTGAAAGTATATTTCAAGTATAAAAAATAATGCCTAAATAGGAATATAGTAGTATACTTAAAGTGCAAGCATATTTTAAGAGTACTAAACTATAAGTATGATGTTAAGTTCACTTAAAGAATACTTGTAAAAAAAAGTGTACTTTCATACTGTAAACTAAAAACCTGCTAGCAATAAACTACTTGTGTACTTGTGCTTACGACTATAAAACTTGAAGTGTACTTAAAAGTATATAAACTAATATAAACTTATAAACTAAAAAGTGGGCCAATTTAGTCTCAAACTATACTCAAGTAGTACAGTTACAAGTACACTATTATAAAGGGGCTATTTTAGTCCCAAGTAGTAGACTTACATGTATACAAATAGCACAGTAATATCAGTATACCAACTACATAAAGCACTTTAAAATATACCTGAACTCTACATAAGAATACTTATATAAAAATACTTTACATTTATTTCATTAAGTAAATATTTTTGTAAGGGTGAGCAAAAATAAAGAACGAATAATCTTTAAAAATTTTGATCACAGGATGATTTCAGGCACATCACAAACAAATGGATGTGCTGTGCATGCTTTATCACTTATATTGAATAGACCAATTTGTATAAACTGTATAAACATCACTAACTCACTTCACCGAGTTTGGTCCAGTTGAAGGACTTGAGCGGATTAGACGGCTGGGGGATGTTTTTCTTCTTCAGATTGGAGGACAGAAGACCAGGCAGAGGAGCACCGAAGCCGGGCAGGCCTGGTGGAGGTGGCGGTCCGCCGGGTGGAGGTGGCGGAGGCGGCGGTGCTCCACCTGGAGGTGGTGGAGGAGGAGGAGGAATGCCAGCCAGACCTGGAGCAGGAGGTGGAGCACAACCGGGAGCCAATGGGACGAGAGGGGGACCGCCTGGAATATTTGTCCTCTAAAAGACACAGTTGTAAAAGTGCTGTGAATCTGGACTATAAATGAAAATGTTCTTTTGGATTTGTTCCAATCCCTACTAAGCTGTACAGCTACTAACTAGACAGTAGTGTAGGTACCAAAGTTACACATTTTAACAAGGTTATTGCTTTGATATGTTGACATGTATGCAGAAAGAAAGACTGTATGAATGTAACATACATTACTCATCTCCTGAAGCCTCACGGAAAGATCAGCCACTTGCTGCTTAACCACCCTGTGTTCGCTGCTTTCCTTCTCCAGTTTCTCTTTCATCTTATTGAGCGTTTGCATCATTTCTTCCTTCTCCTGCGTTTTGGTGTCACACTCCCTCTCCTTCTTCTCCAGTTTCTGCTGAAGTTCATTATGCTCTACATTTCAAGCCAGAAAAACATCAAAACTATTTCAAATGCACCACAGCACAAAGCTTCAGTATTCGACAAACCATCATGTTAGGGCATTGGTAAAGACATTCAAGATGGACTGGTTCAATATTCAACATTGTGTACCTTTTCTCATGGTTTCTGCTTGTTCCTTCCATTGTTTCACCTCATTCTCATTGACCAACCTGTAAAAGAGAAAACAATAATTTACATTTATGCATTTGGCAGACGATTTTATCCAAAGCAACAGTGTGTATAAAAATCAGACACATGATTGTTAATGAAGTTTTGTTAAACACAAAGGAACACGGTGAAAACAGGTCAAAGATGCCCCGGTCCCCTTAAGCCATGAGCTCTTTGAAGTGAAAGAAGTCTAACTTTAGGAAGTCTCTGTTACATTTGATCAAACCACAAAATGTTTTCCATATGCATTCTGCATATTTATTTTCATTTCAATGAAACTGTCCCAGACTGTCTCTGTTTGTCAATGTCTGAACTAAACTTAAGCGGTGTCTCACTTTTAATTTATTCCATTCTGCATGATGACACAAAGACATGTTTATTTTAACTCCAAAAGGAAGCTATTTTAATCTCTATGACTGTCATGTTAAATCACACAACGGAGGTGTCTGTGAACATTAATATCCATAAGACACTAACATCTATGAACAGTCTTGTGCCTTCCCAAACGCAGGGATATTACCGACGGCTTACTTGCTTCCAAATGCCTGACTCCGGATTATAGATTCAGGATTATAATTTTCCAAACTGAATCATTCAAATCTTTCAAACAAGCCGTTTTATGAAGTATTAAAGGCTTAGCGTACGAATACAGTAAATGACGGCACATGGGAACAACTACTGTTAAATCTCAAACCACTAAGGACAACCATTCCTCACTCACATTCGCACCACGTTCTTCACGTTAAAGTTCTCCAGCGGCGCCACGTCCGGGTCATGACCTTTATCGTTCTGCAGGACGATCTGCTGGACGATCCGATCGAGGAGGAGCCAGTACTGAACCGTGTTCCCGTTTTTTTTATCTGAGCGCAACAGCAGATATGAATAAATCAGAACATAATACTACAAAAATAGATTCACATATTAATACATCAGACGGGTTGTAAGCATAATTTTTAAGCATACATTTTCTAGAGTAATACTATGGTAAACTGATCCGATGGCAATATAATGGGATAAGAATCAGTCTGTCAAGCCAGTAGATTTCTTAAAAAAGCTTGCAATTTTAGAAAGAAATTCATTATTTTATCATTTCATTTACTATATTTATTAAAAAATGATATATTTTGATCAATATTAATAATAAATCTTATTACTTTATTGTTTACAATGCTTGGCACAGAATGCTTTTTTGGCCATGGTATGATCGTAAAACCATGTACGGTTCATGCTGTACACCAATTATTTCCTTTTATTGGTAATTTCTTTTCCTTTCAGCCAAATGATATGTAAGACAGGTAATATTATGTTGTTATGGCTATGGGAGGTAACATCACTTACAGGGCATGTGCAGGCAGTGTTGTAAGACAGACATGAAGTGTGGGAAGGAGTCTGTGTGGTTGATTCGTTTCCGGATGAGTTCAAACACCTGAGTGGCACTTTTGGTGTCTATATGAACCTGAACGAAACAAAACGATGCCAAAATTACACCGGAGTTTGTGTATTTACAGCCAAATGTGACTAATCGAGAACGTAAGGGAGCTAACATTCTCAAACCGCTTTGCGAGGGCCAACTCATCTTCATTTCTTAACATCTCGAAGAAATCCAAATGTCTGAAAAGCAAAAAAAAGATGATTGTGTTAGTATGCTATACTAGACTACAACATGCTATTTTATTTTAAGACAGATGGAAACTCAGAATGCAGCACACACCGATCTAACGTGGAGTTTTCATGAGACCGCAATTTATCGATCACTGGTTGGATACCCAGCATCAGAAATTCATACCGCAAATGAATTCTGAACTCCAAACTGGTCTGTAAATGAAATGTTGGATATTAGAGAGAAACGTTTGGATGAGCTGAACGTAATGAGACGCATATGTGGAGAAAAGCAGCGTTTACCTCTCCTGCTCCCTGACTGAGGACAGCATTGATGAAGGACATGATGGCTGTCTTGAGGCTGACCTCGTCTCTGTAGCGGCCCGTGCTCCTGTCCAAGTCGTTCAGAAGAGTCTATGTGAAAAACAAAGAAGATAAAAGAATGAGAGAGAAAGTGGAAGACATTTTAATATTTCATTCATAAATCTTACTTGATGGTTTCAAAGAAAAATAACAATAAGGGAAACTTAGTCCACATCTACTGTAGTCACAATTTCCATTTAACTTGACTAAAATGTGTTTTTTTATTATTTGATCTCAAGTCACACACCTGAAATCGCGTCCGCTCGCAGGCAAATTTCTGATAGTGCAACATGGCCTCCAGAATTTTCCTGTGACCTCCAGGCACCAAACACACGGCACCCATGATCTCCAGAACCGCCACTTTGGTCTTGATGTTCTCTGTGGCTAAACTCTGAGCGATGATGTTGATGCTCTCTGCGTGGGCGAGCACGTGTGCGCGGCCCTGAGAGTTATTCATCAGGGCTTTGATGCAGCCGATCAGCGAGGTGTGGATCTGAGACTCCGTGGTCTCGTAGTCCATCGTTTTCAGGAAGTTCAAGATGCACGTCAGCCCGTCGAGGTCTATGAAGCGTGTCACAAAGCTGAGGAGCAGAGCAGAAGTCATGAACGCACGCACAATTGACACTGAAATATTCACATTTCAAGCAGATTTTCGGTAGTTGTGAACAACTGAATGCATGAGAAAATGTACTGAGGGGTTTACCACGGTAATGCAGAGCCAAGCAAAATGCTATTGCTGGCGATGTAAATGTTTTCTGGGGAACGGCGAAAACAAATTTCTAATCATTTATGCAGCGCTCGCAGAATGTTTGTGTGCACGTGTGTTATTTCATTACAGCGGCCAGACACAACATCTTTTGTTCAGAGTCAAGCTTCATTTAAAGAATCAACAGGAACACAACATATTAACAGCCAACTGAATAGTTAAAGGTTCAAGTGGTGATGCTGATCTAACCTGCCTCAATAACAAATCCTTTAGGCAATGCTGCATACTATATGACAAATGATGGGAAATTATGATGAGATGAAGACTTTCTGGGAAGCTAAACTGCTGAACGGTTATTAGCACTTCTGCAGGCGATGAATTCGTGCTGTAGCTCAAGCTGACATCTAATATCGTGGTAAGACACCTACAGTACTGTATTAATGACACACTTAGAGAGTGAGACAGAGTGAGAGAGAGAGACTCCATTTGCACACTGCTGAGTGTAAAGTGCTTAATCAGAGGAATTAAAGAGAATTACGGCATCACAAAACAACCGTCATGATCACGATGTGAGTAAGAGTTTGTGTGCATGCGTGTTAGATGGTACCTCATGGGCTGTGTGCGTAGAGCTGTTTTTAAGCTCTCGATTTCTTTATTTCTCTCCTCCTCATCCTCCTTTTCCAGGGCCAGCAGGGTCTTCCTCTGGTGGAGATATTAAATGTAACATAATTTCATTTAAAAAAAAAACACACAATATTTCTTTGAGGGAATGACTCCATAACCACATTAATATAAAGGGGAGTCATTCAGAAACATTCGTAGTCAGTTTTTATTCAAATTAAATGGTAAAAACAATGTTAAGGCTGCAAAACGAGTACTGAGCAAGAACATAAGAAATAAAGTGCAACAATAAGCGTATACTGTAAAAATGATTTACAGTATAATAATTAATAGTTTAATCATTTAAGCTGTTGGTTACAATTTTGGAGGAAATGTCATTTACTTTTCAACTAGAAAAGTATGAAGAGCGACCTGCTATGTTTCAAACAGAGGCAAAAGTTACAGATTGCACACTCAAAACATGCACAATTTATATACATATATTTAAGAAATGTAAGTTTAAAATAATATATCATTTCAAACTTAAACTCATGTATTATTTTACATAAATTTTAACTTATTTTCAGCAAAACAGATCAGTTGGACTGTTTGGGGGACGTCAGATACTATACACCTCATTCAATAGCAATGAATGGGACCTAAGGGTGGTCCTACATCCTGACGCACCTACACAGTATGCAACCCATTGCATAAATGCCAAAAATGTATTACCGTCAATAATTAATGTGTATAAAAATACACATATGACTCTCTTCATTAAAGCCATCGTTGTTTGAAACATAAAATTGCAGATTACTTCACACAATTGTCTTTACGCAAGTCAAAACGCATCTGACATTATGAATGACAAATTAACTGATTAATCATTAACACCGTAAGATTCCCATCTATTACAATCTGGAGAATAGCTCACCGAACCTTCAACCACCCCCTACAAAGCAAATATAAATCACCTGCTGTTTACTACACATCATAATAACCACACGAGACCTCCAGGGTTCAACCGCAGCCGTGTATTCACACACAGAAAGACGGCTTCAGTATGTGTGAAAGAATTTATAGCTGCAGCGATTATCTCAGTTTTGATGAGCGTAAGCGTTCTTTCCCCATGAAACATTCACAATTGTTTACTAATGTTCTGTAAACACCCCCAACATCTTCCTCGAGGGCAACATCTGCGAGTTTAACGACCCCCTCTTGACTAAGAGCCTTTCGTGTCCTCCGGGCAAACACAGAAATGAGCGTGTCAGTAAAGTGTACAGTATTTATTGTTTGTTTAGCTCAGTGTTGTATGTAACTTACAGCAGCCATGGAATTGATTTTATCGATGTAGAATTCAGGCCAGCTGGTCGCCCCCTTATTTTCTTCTTGTTCCTAAACAAATTGAGGAAAATTCAGCTTAAGTAGTGAAATGATTTCAAAGCAATAATGATGATAGTAACTGAATCATGTCAATGAAAACCCAAGTCATTTTTTGTTATTTATCCTAATTTCATAGATTTAAAGACTTGCCTTACAAACAGGGTTACGTAAACATAAAAATAGGTTTACAGTAACACAAACATTTTATTTGAAGCCACATTTGCAAGGATCAACTTGGTTTTCATTTAAAGTCTGTGTATTAAGAATTTGTCTGAAGAAAGGCAACTTTGAATAAACCTTCAAGAAACACAAGAGAAGTTCCCCACACTTCTATTAAAAATGAACGGGGACGACGTCAGTAGCGCTCACGGCAACCCGGGTTCGATTCCCGTTCTGAGCCCGTTATCCGGCCCTGCTCCCCTGTCTCCTCCCAATACCTTCCTGTCTACTCTCCACTGTACTCTATCATTAAAGGCATAAAAACCCCAAAATATAACTTAAAAAAAATGAATGTTGACTGAGGCTGTCAGTAGCACTGTAATATTATAGCAAACACTTTTTTTGTGTGTTCCAAAAAGTCATACACTATTTTGGGATGAACTATCATTTTATTCAAAGTGTCAGACATGCAAAAGTCAACCTGTTGTCCTCCAAAGCGACACTGACCACATTCTCATGCCCTTCCACAGCCTCTGTATGTGAGAACACAGCTCATCTGACCGCTCATTCCCACAAATCACATCCAACGCTTCAAACTCGCCTGTGAACAGATACTGTTTCGTGTCCACAGCTGACACCTTCCTCGTGTCTGCTTTCATGTAACAGGCATGACAAGACTCAAAGCTTCGGGACTGCAAAACTCAGCTCAAAATACAAGCTCTGGCAGGCGCTTAAAGACTATAAGTAAGTCCAAAAACAAGCCTTTTCCCAGAGCAACCGATTCTTTAAAGCTTTTAATACAAAGCCCGGGGTTGGGAAACAATACGGCAGTGTTTAGCGCTATACTCGAGTGTCTATAATACACAGCTGCTCCCACGTTTGAAGGGAATTTGACTTCTGCTAGCCAGGGTAAGTTTGGAATTGGGAATTAGGAGTGTTTTGGGAGTTTCGATGTAATGGTTATAGACGCCACATGAGCCGACTTCCACGACAAGCTTCCAGGAATTTCTTTAACAAGTACACCCATCGTTTTATAACTGCGATCGCAATTATGCAATTTAAGAAACTATTTTGGATCATACAGCTTGGAGATTATTAAACGTGCAGATGAAGCTTAAAATAATGTGGAGAAGTACTTCATACCAGACATTCAGATCAGCTATGACCTCAACATCTTGATAGCGGTTAAAGCGCTCATTATATTGCACGGTGTTGGTTCCATGTGTGGCTTGAACTCCAGATATCCACCGAGAGATTTAGTTCTTGCAGGTGTAACTGGCTAACACGCTCCGTGCTGTGTTTTATTGAGCTAGAATAACACTGCATACTTGTTATTCTTATAGCATTTGATAGAAATACAAGACCATGTTACTAGGAGGATTAAGCTAATGCGACGCAAGTCTCCAAACCAACTCACTGATTGTATATATGCACAAAGACATTTATCCATGAATGAATGCATGAATGAATGTGCTTTTATTGCCATGTGTTCCTATGCACAAACGTTTTTGGCTACCAAAGCTTCCAGAGCACAGAAGACAGATACAATAAGACTTATAACCAAAAAAAATTATAAATAAATAAAAACCTATACAAAACTGAATCAATGACATGGTCATAATGGCCAGCTGGTGTTTTGGTGTACAAAAGACCATCAACTGAAGGAAGGTTCCCTTGTGGGTCACAAGCAGATAACTGTTATCAAAGAAACCCTACAAAAACTGCTATGTGCTCTTCAGGTCATGTCTTCTATAAATGAGAGTTTACAGAGTGTGTCAGGACAGCCTGGGATCTGTTCACTCTCACTCCTCGAACCCAAATCACACATACCGTGAAAATAAACCCCTGTACTCAACACCATCTCCCTGTCCCGAAGCCAAGCATGTGCCGGAGCATGGGGATAGACTGAACTGTTTACATAACGTCCTTTTTAGGGATGTACAGTAAGACCGAGCCATATTCACACTGTATACACATCTGCTCCGATTCATGTGCTTTGGTCGAGACAGATGAAACATCTTTGCTGGAAACAGAACTGTTTAAAAATGGCTTTAAAAGGAAATGGCCATGCAATGACAAACCCTAACAAACACAGTTTTTAACAAACACACTCTGATGTGCAGATCTTTCTAAACATCAAACTAAAGGAAAAAAGTGTGGGACTTTAGATTTCAATTGAAGGATAAATCCAAGTATTGTAAATTAAAATGTGCTGCTTGTTTTATTTAAACACTGAAAGGTTTTCAAAAACAGACAAGATGTTCCAAATTAAAATGAGGAAATATTTAAGATTCTTTACTATTTTTAGATCACAGTGTATACAGGAAATTGGTCATACTAAACATATCTATGTCAGCGCAAACCCAGGGGACAGTAAATATTTGAGTTCAACTTTTCACTCTCAAAATGCAAAAGGAGAACTTTCACTAGTATTCTCAGACATTTAGACATTTTACTGTATGTTATCTTTAGATCAAACACTGTACAGTTCATTGTAAGGCCAGGACTTACCTTTTTTTTGCTACAGTAGATTTGCCATTTCTTCTCAGCGGGAAGGGCAAACATGGCTTCTCTATGTTTCTCTGTGAGGTCCAGCTCATCCTGTAGGAAACACATGGGGAGAAGTTGAATCTTTATATTTAAATGTTATGTATATATAAACAATATTTAATGATTTATAAAATACGTTTATAATATTACTATTTATATTAAACGATATAATATATAAATAACTTAACATATAAATAAATAAGTTATATCTATATATTTATTTATTGATATGTTTGTTGATCTGTCTGGCTAGTGGCTAAGAATATAATACATATTTAAATTTAATTTATATTTTATTGTATACAAATTTTATTAAACAAACAATTTTGTTACATTTCATTGTATATACATTTTGTTAAATGAACAATTTGTTAAATGGGTTGTGTAACTTGTCGCATTTAAGTTTAGCCAAGTAACGGTTCTTCTACTGGTAACTCCAAAAAAATACTGACTAGACATATTTGCTAGCTAATGTAATTTACTTCTTTTGCTTGTTATCAGAAATAATCTGCAGGGACTCGATTCTTTGTGGATGTGAACCAGAAGTTAAGTTTGGGCCACAAAAGCATGCATGCACAGAAATGTTTATATATATATATATAAAATTTGTTATACAATATATCATTTGTATGTGGTATATTTGGTTTTGTTTTTATCCATGCAATGGCATCATACACAGTCAGCCACAAGACTCCATAAACCCAGTCTGACTTAGACTGACATCAGCCCCCGGATATCACTGACCCTGAAGCGGGGGTTAATTTCCCACAATTCTCTGGGAGAGTGGGTCCTTGTTACCTCATGGCAAAGAAAAGAGTTACTCATGTAAACCATCAATTAATGTCTGCGCTCTCCTGCGACGTCTGCGCATTCCGATGATGCACTTCTAGGCCGAGCAGGTCAAATTCAATCCAGATGTTCGAGCGCAAGTTAATTAACATCATGTGAGAGACGCGTACAACGAGAAAGGCCCGAGACCGCTTTAAAATAATGAGAGTAAAATGAGTGAAAAATACAGGGAAGTTGTATAATCCAACTCCTAAGTACATGTATATTTTGGATGAGATTCCAGGGAGAGGACATCACAGCCAAGATCAAAATCTGATCTTTGTTCTCTTTATATCTCTGTGGAAAAAACTGAACCGGTTACTCGGTTTTGCATGTCAACAACTCAATGTTGGGACAGTAAAAGCTAGAAAACGTTTTGATTTAAACTCTTCTCTTCTAGGTCTCTTTCACTATAACATGCCTCTCAGTTTATATACAGTTAAAGCTTTGTCTGTTTGCCAAATAACAACAGGACAAATGAAATCCTGTTAGAAGCATGTTCCTGTTACATCAAGTTAACATGACACTGACTGACATCTCGGTTGTGGCTTGTAAGCGCTCAAAGGCTCAGCAGGGGACAGGCCTCCATCGAGTCTGCCTCACTCGACTCTTCCATGAGCCCATCTGTGCCAAAAGCCGGCCGGTTACGCGCTGGTGGGCGTGAGGAATACAGACGTTCTCCTGCTCGATGGAGTCTGCAGAACTAATGAGCGGACATGCATTGTCTAACAGACCCTTTAATGGACCATTAGCAGGGAACGCTTGGCTTCTACATATGACAGAGACCAAGACAAGCACTGATTGACTCCACAAATGGAGGAATGGCAAAGCTTAGCTCTGAGGATGAAGAACGAGCTGTTTCTAAAGAGATCTGATGGGATTATTGGGAATGAATCGACTTAATAGGCTCCGTTTGTGACTTCTGGTTGCGTCTATGTGGGCTGGAGCACTTATAAAGTTGTGTTCTGGCCTAGCACGGAACGCGATGTTGAAAACACATCATGGGATATGAAGACAAGCTCCTCTCTGTGTTTTAATGAGTCATCCTTTTACCGTGTCTGCCAAGGGAATGTTTGACGAAAGCAAAGAGCAGATTTTACTTTAAAATGGCTTGTGTCCAAAGACCTATCAGGTACTGAAAAAAAGTCTTAAAAATATTATAATAAACTTTCTTGAAGTTGTAGTTTCACATTACAGATTCACTATTTTCCCATCCATCCATCCATCTATCTATCAATCTATTCATCTACCCATCTATTCATCTTTCTGTTTATTTCATGTATCCATCCATCTATTAATCTACAGTATATACTAAAATACCCATCTGTTTGTCTTTTTAACTATCCATTCGATTTGTCAATCTATTATCCATCCATGCAGTTGTCTATCCATCCATCCATCCATTCATCCATCAATCAATTTATCCATTTATTTATCTATATATCCGCATATATATTTATTCATCTATCAATACATCTATCTGTCTATTTGTCTATTCATCAATTCATTTATCTATCCATCTATTCATCCATTTCTCTGTCAGAGAGAGTGAGGAAACAAAAAAGCGAGGGATGTTGTACAGTACATACCACCAGCTCTGTGAACATGGCGTCCAGCTCCTCGGTGGGAGGCATGGGCAGGGAGGGCTCCATGGTCTGCAGTGTGAAGTTGCTGTCATGACGAAGGCGGTAGGTGATCTCTGGATGGTCGTTCCTTTTCAGACAGCAGCAGAGAAAGGAGAGGCCCCGGCCTCCTCGCTTACGGGGGGCCATCATGGCCAGAGGCCCAGCCAATCGTATGTCTCTCGTTCAGCTACGACCCCCTGCACGAAATCAAACACAGAAGAAAATAAGAGACTTTTTTGGAAATAGCCGTACTTTTATAAAAAAGACACAATGCTAATTATTTCTTAATTTCCACTGCAAAACAGAAAGCATACCATCACCCAGGGCTATTTGCAGTCTTGTATCAAACGAAGAGTCGTGTTTTGAATGTAAAATGTGAGACTTCATGTATTGAGAGTACATTTCAAACTAACAGGTTGCATTACTGCCAACCTTTTGCATTCACAAAGATATGTAAAGTAACATTATGACTACATAAATCTTCCTGAAATGAATCCAAATCAAGACGTTTTACATGTGTTCACAATAAACAATGGTCTTATTCGACTGTCTGGGTCTCTGGTCTCGTGCAATCTTTAGTGAGAGGGCAATATATTTTCTGCACGAACCATTACCTGTCACCTCCACCCAGGCCGTATGATCTGATAACCATTACCACAATCTCTACATAATCTCAAAATCCTAGTAAACCATCAACACACAGCCACAAGACTCAACATGCAGAGTGTAAACAGATCTACAAAAAAAGAAGCATTTACACAACACTATTGGGGAGCTTTAACATGAGAATCATTCTATGAAAGGAAAACGTTGTCGACATTAAACCCTGTTTATGTGTTTTATGTGCTGTGGAAGCCATTTACATTTAGTCATTTGGCAGTCACTTTCATCCAAAGCGTCTTACAGTGTGTTCAAGCTATACGTTGTATCAGTGTTCCTGGGAAATCAAACCGCAACCTTTGCATTGCTAACACAACACTCTTCCAACTGAGCTACAGGAACTGTCCCGAATTTTGCTCAAACACATCTGTATTCATGATCTGCAGACCCCACACACTCAAACAAATCAGGCTTTACAAACAAAAATAAACCATGTTCACCTTCTCTTTTCCATATTAGGAATACAAGAGAAAGTCACTGTACCCAAATCTCTCTACTCTATCTTGGTTCACTTACACCAGTCTTCATGATTTAATGAGAACACCAGCCTGGGCTCCAACACAGAAGGCCATCACGACCCAGAAGTCAAACATAAACCCCACTCGGAATTTACGGTCAGATCCAAAAGCTCAGAGTGAGCAGATGTTTTCCTTTAAAAATCCAAGGAACCGACGTAAAAGCTTCGATGGCTTGAGGATTAGCGTAGAGTTTACAGTACGCGTGTGTGTGTTTGTGTAAAGTCTGCTTGGAGTCCTTGACCCTGACGGGCAGGTTTTTAATATCAGATCTAAATACAGATGCCGTGCCTGTGAAGTTTGACCTCTTCAATGTTTGTCTCCAGTCAAACAGCAGTACGTTGGAAAAAGCAGCGGTTGAAAACGGAATCTCCCGATTTTCAACAACACAATATTTGCCTGAATTTCAATAGCAACTTTTGGTATCTTGTGTTTTTCTCTTTAAACACAAGAACATGTTCTTCTCCAAATCTCACTGAAGACCAGGACTTCAAACAAGAGTTCATGCAGCATCTCTTGTAAATCTAATTCATCCTCTTCCAGTCAAAACACAAAGCAGGAAGCTGGTCATCCATGATCTGGACACCGAGAGATCCAGCGATTCCCATCTGTGAAAATACAGAAGCTACGAGTCACGTCCAGCTGAGAGAGAGAAAGAAAACAGGAAGGAAGGAAACAGAGAAAGCAAACAAAGAGAAAAAACAGAAGATCTATCTGAGCCGCTAAATGAACGACTCACATGGCTGCGTCATGACGTTCACACTAACATGGCCTTGTGGCACTGTCCAACAAGGAAGAAAATCCCGATTCTCACACTGTAACTATTTAGATGTGATAACCCGGCAGACACAGATGTGATGCTGAGTAAGCTGGGATTTTTTTTTACCGCTGGGTTTATTTCATTGTGTGAAAATAGCTTGATACCAGCCTGTCTGTCTGTCTAAAGACCACTGGGTGACTTTTTGCTGAAGGCAAAAGGCACGTTGCTAATAATATGTTGAGCATTGGACTGCAAAAACAGATACAAGATGTAATTAAAATAGGGAAGCACCGATATTTAAATTTTGTCAGATAACAATAAACAATTATTCTTTGACAATGGAAGCCGATAACCGATATATTGGCCGATATACAGCATCTCAATTATATATCTTTTTCTGAGCCTGAAACAAAAGGCAAAAAGTGGACAACTTTTTTAACTTTTCTGGTATAATGTTTATTTAATAAACAAATTATAGATGTTCTTCCAGTGCAACCCAGAAAAGTGTTCTCAATAGTCTAACGGTCTCAAGACCAAAGGAAATTATTTATAATTTATCACCTTTAATATATCGGCCCGATTTTATTACCAGACCAATACCAATAATATATTGTGCATCCCTTATTGTGAATTAAGTATATAAACTGTAGACAGCAAGCACACAGTACACCCTCAAAAACACTGTAAATCATTCACAAGCGAGCATGTTTTAATCCCACGTCACTGGTGGATGTCCTCGTCTTCAAACTATGACCCAAAAACACGGCTGAGCAAATATTTTCTTCCTTTGTAATTCATTTCAAACATTATACAGTATCTCACAAATGTCAAAGTAAAAATGAGTGATTTTAATCTAAACAGTGTCTAAATAAAGTACAGGAACTGCTACACACCAGAAAAGCCCTAATACATAAACGATATGAAAAGAAGAGAAAGTGACGAAATATACAAAAGTGTGAATGTAAACAAAAAGCGCCAGGGCTCATGGGACACCGCAGTCAGTACAGAGACAGGTGAGTAAAATATTTACAACTAAAATAATAAAAATTCAACAGCTAAACGAAAGCAAACATGTGCCACGAACTGAGCGTAACATTTTATCTCAATAATAAAAAAAAATGGCAGAGACCGTTTCCAAAACCTAAATGAAATTAGAGTCTCCCTGCGGCTATAAAACATATGAAACAGCCGGTTTGTTTTCAGAAAACCTGAATAGACTGCTATTGAAGAATTTGTAGTCACTACAGCTCTGTCCTTGTCTGAGAGAATTCACATGACGTGTATCCTTGAAAGGGGACTTTCTCTCCTACGCTACCTCACAGCATCAAACAAAAGTCAAAACATTCCCAGCATCCTCTTCCAAGCCAGAACATTTCCCAGAGTTAAGGTTTTTTCTAAACCCTGCACAAACTCTTTTCTGTTGTTCATTCAGCATGAAATGCCTACCATACAGACACCACACCAACTTGGTTTCATATATAGTCCAAAACTTTTGCTAAATTATCAACATCTCTGTTTGAAACATAAAATTGCAGGTTACTTTAGATACTTGTCTTTACGTGGGTTGTCAAACAACATGAAACGTACATTTTGCATGACTCTGACTCTCCACTTACTGATGCTCCAACTATTTTTCTGTATGCAAGCACTGCTGTTTTCTTTAAGAAATGCAAATGTTATGTTCATTTAGAAAATAACCACAATAAACACCAAGAACAAGAGGGGTGACCTAGGGAAGGTAAATCTCCAGCTATGTGCATGTCTGTGCAGAAAAGGCATAAAAATCTCTCTCTCTCTCTCTCTCTCTCTCTCTCTCTCTCTCTCTCTCTCTCTCTCGCAGAGTGAACAACATATGCCAACCCAACCCACGTCTTTTCGCCCCACCCTGGTGACCGCACTTCAGCAGGGTGTGTCCTCAAGTTCAGTTTTACACCACACGTTCACCTCACCCATCTGATTCACCAGACTTTGTTATATAAGCAAATTTCTATCTTTATGAATGACTGTATTGATCCTGCAGCCAGATGCAAATCCCATTTGCACTGGGCCACGAGTCAATGCATGACGGGAATACACAGCAAAAATAATACGGGGCACGTTTACTTTTCAGCATGTACCGGAAAAACTATTACCTCAAATCAACTGCAAAACTGACATATTTTATTTTTCTATGAAAGCGTTTGGGTATATTGAGAGCATCTGTATGGCTGCACCTATAACATAAGTTTCATATTATTGAACAAACAAATCTAATTTATTTTGCCTACATGTTAAAGTGAATTATTTGCATTAGCACAGAACTTTTGGGACTTATTAAAATGATCATGCGTCATAACCCCATTCCCCAGGCACATTTCAGGTCATGGTACAGGTCTCTTGTTTTCTCTTAACTTTACTATTGTTGTCTTGTCCTGCACATATTAGTCATTACTTGCAGTCATGAAGCCTCTGCTTCCCCTGCTCTGGTTACAGATCACAAGAGTACTTTGTCCTGCATTGCCGGCAGCATGTCTGGAAGCTTTAGAAATCTGGATCTGCCCCGGTTTTCACTGAAAGTGGTGGAAGCGACAAGACCACTTGTACTTCATGTTACTGATCTGCATCAGGCAAACAGCTTTAAGAACTGATGCATATTTGTTTATCAGTCAATCGCGGCTTAAATGAGCATGCATGCGTAAAAAGCAACAACATGAATTTTAACAACGAGTTGAACGTGTACATTCTTTAATATATAGACGTTTGTGTGCATAGGCGAACTGCTGTAATGGGTTTCATTAACAGTCTCGCCTCATTCAGGCAACAGTCTAAAGCTTTTGGGCTGTTGGATTTGTAAAGACAGAGTTTCCAATGAGGCACACAACTCTGTGATGTCATGGGAAATTCAATGCATTCAAGAGCCATTTGCATTTTCTTTCTTCTCTGGTACAACTACTGTGACAGAAACAAGATTGGAACTGCGGTATTAGAAGGTTAAAATATGTAATAATGAGAAACACCATGAAACTAAATGGCACATTCTCTTACAAAAACATGTAGGATGTTAGGATACAAGTATTATGAAAACAGGTTTTTACTGTTGCATTTTAAAGTTACAGCAATGAGTTTAATATAGTCGATATAGATAAATCATCCAATATTTTATTTTTGTTAATCGGGATTGGCAAAAAACCAAGACTGTTATGTATCCCCCTACGAGTCAATATCGTAATGTTCAAACAAACATGTCAATGTCAGTGCACAACTTCTGAATGTCAACATTAGTGGACAGGGGTCATAGTTCATTTAAACTAGTGGTTGACTTTATATACCCACAAAAATGTCTAGAACAAGTGAGTGTAGAAGAAAAGCTTTAGCAACATCTGACTGAAAACCATTCGATATTTTGTAAATCTAATGCAAAAAAAACCCTCTAAATGCTATAAACATCGTCCATTAGCGCTCACTTTCTAGCTATCATCATTCTTAGTTATCTCATCATTGGTTGTTGAAAAACCAAAGTTTTTGCACAATAACAGCTAACACTTATCTTACAAACACAACTATGAGAGAGATGATCCATTCCATATCTTTAAGACGTCAGTAGATCACACGTTTGCAGGGTATAACATCTAACAACAGACATTCTTCAACTCATAAATGGATGCTGTTGATAATTCAAATGGCAAAAGCACAAACCAAAGCAAAATTTGTGCATGCATCTTAAACAACACTCGAGCTCTGCAACTACAAAAACGGAAGATTTGTTTCCCATGAAGCACCAGGATTGGACCTAATGAGGTCTGGCCAGTGGGGAACACAACAGCACTTTCACACCAGACTTCACAGGATAATCCAATGAACACTTGTTGCCTCTGTGACACTGTACATTTTATTTCCTGCCTTTGACATCTGCATGGACCAAACCCAACATTACCGCTGCAATGATATTGAACAGTCCAAACAAGTCTGGGACACTGCTTCTCATTAAAATCTAATCCATTATTTTCAAACCCCGATTATGTGACTGCAGATGAGCGAATGGGTTTCCATTTTAAGTTTTATGTAATGGAGGTCAGCCAGTTCAGTCTAAGCCTAGCTAAATAACAACTCCTGGCCTTTGGTCTGTCATCCCGCGGTCAAAAACCAATAGATGCTCCTAATGGCCAAGTTAGAGCAACGATTGCTATTGAACTCATCAAAGCAAAGTCTGGTATTGGCATTTACAACCATTAGATTTATTCTGCATGTCGTGTAAGTAAACACACTATATCGCCTCTGAAACCACCAAGCTCGTTGTTTTTCAGGAAATTTAAAAAAAACACTGTATTTTTCAAATGATTACATTTTTTGATGATGTAAAAACACATTTACCCTCTTATTATATGTGTGATCAATAACGACGATTCAGGCCTCCGCCTCTAGGTCGTCCCTCAGGGGTCACAGGCCACACTCCCTGAGGATCGAAATGCTTGACAGACAAAACAAGAACGGCGACTAGAGTAAAAGATGCAAAAATGCTGTCAATCAAGCACTCAAATGGTTCTCAACATTTAGACCTCTGACACACATTAACTTCATTCCACAGGCACGAACTCTATCCCTAAAGCACGATCCCACGAGTCCGACTCCTCCGGACTCCAGAAATGCAGTGTTATTCAACCCGCGCTCTCTGTTTTGGCAGGCATGTTTGCGATTTGGCGTTCCACATTACGTGCTAACCCTAGCGGTTAGAGACAAATGCTTAAAGAGTTTCGCCAATCTTGAATCTGATTGGATGAGCAGACATCACGTCACACTGCTGCTGTCATCATTAGTTGTCAGGTTTAAAACTCATCCAAATACCACAAAAGCAATGAGCTACTGAAAGGTCTAAGATTATATAGTACATACAGCATAAAAAACAAACAAATAACACAATCACATGTCAGATACATACTGTATATGATCTATGGGCTGTTTACGTATAATTGATTAAGCATGAGATTGTGTCACTCGACACACCCACAAAAGAAATGTACACCTGTTTCATTCCATTCAAAACAGTTTCTCAGCTTGTGACTATTTCCCCTGAGTCACTTAGCTTAAGGCATAAAACAATAAAGATTCACACACACACCGGTTCAGCCAGGGTATAGAACAAACAAGCCTAAGTGCCTTTAAGTGATCCATGTATCTCCACAATACAACAGCTTTCCCTGTCCACAACAACAAACCCATGTGAGAAACAGAACAATCCGACAGCTCACCTCTTAAAAAGGCACGTCCAGAAAACATCCCCGTGTAAAATCCAGGCAGCCAGCGCGAGCTGTTGATTTCAGCTCTGAACGTCACGGTGTGGGAAGCACGCAGCCCACAAGAGCACTTACATCTCTCAACGTCAAATCACAGAGCCAGAAGAAAAGCAAATAAAAGTCCTTTAGCTCAAAACAGATCGCCTCAAAATATCCAATCCTCCATGGATCGCAGGAATTACTGTAGAATATCCGAATGTAAACCCAAAATCTCAGAGCTGTGAAAAAGTGCCGTACACAGTCAGACAGATGTTCCCGGTCAGAGCGGGACCACCCTCCTCCTCCAATGCCACACCTCCTCTCTGCACTAACCAATAGGAGCTTTGCTTTGGCTCCGCCCACAGAACAGAGCTCTGCAGTACAATACAGTGTTGTACATTGTTAAGAATCTTCTATAAACATATTAAAATACCAACAATGAACTAATCCTTGCAAACAATGATGTTTACTTTATGCCTGCCTTCGAATAAAGCTCGCTCTATGGGTGTAGTGAAGATGGCACACAAGATTACGTAAGATTATTATTCAGATTTATCATAATTCTGAACGTCTAAAAATGCCAGTTTATAAAACTTTTGCTTAAAACAGATGGAGAGCATGATTATTAAATCTAAACAGCTGTCACAGAGCATCTTTTACTCCAAATTATTTCCCCTTTTTGGGCTGCAGTAAAAAGCATTACCAAGTTCTTATCATTTAAAGAGGAAGTTCAGCCAAAAATGAGAACTCTTTTAACCTGTATGACCTTCTTTCTTCTGCATAACACAAAAGATATTTTTGGTAAACAACTTCCATTGTATGCACACAAAACCACTGAGACCTTTCACAAAATATCTTCTTTTGTGTTCCACAGAAGAAAAACATGCATACAGGTTTTAAGCAACATGAGGGTGACTAAATGATAACAATTGTTATTGTGGGTGAACTATTCCTTTAAGACCAAAAACAACAACATAAAAGTTTTTCTAGCCAGATTTTTAAACAAGTATGTGAGTATTAGCACACTAACACCCATTATAGTCTCCATTCACAGTAGAAATACTTTATCACATTTAGGACACATACACAGGTCTAACCACATATCTCAACATTGATCATTCAGTTACCATCAGCCCATATCACTGCAGTGAGAGATCAATCACTACCAGCTGACATCATCAAATCGACTTATCAACCAATCAGCTGATGGAATCCACCATGAGTCACGTACACACGGAGTGACTTGTGTCCTTCCTAGAGCTGTCAGAATCGGACAACAAATCCCTTAATTTTTTGAAAATCCTTGCTTTCCAAGATCGAATTTCCAGACGGATTGCATATGGCTCTTTCCTGTGCTGTGCTGTGCTACAGGTCCCAGAGGTCAGGTTAGGATCATCGACAGGAAGTGTCGGTTCTGTTAATGGTGATGAACGTCTGTCGACAACAGTTATAGATTGTGAACTTTGATCCTTTGCATAATGGAGAGTCTTTTTGCTTGGCCAGCATGACAACAGGTAGTAGCATGTGAGGTTACAGTCTGTACATTTTGTTTGTGTCAACATTTTTATGGAAAACAGTTATGTACTGTATAACTCATCACAATGTTTAGTGACTAATCTAGTTGTTTTATTAATGTAAAACTATACTTAAAGGGACAGTTCATCCAAAAATGAAAATTCTGTTGTCATTTACTCATCCTCAAGTTTGAAACCTGTATACATTTCTTTGTTCTGTTGAACACAAAATAAGATATTTTGAAGAATGTTGGAAACCAAACAGTTCTTGGGCACCATTGACTACCATAGTACTTTTTCTCCTCCCTTGGCAGTCAATAGTGGCCACAACATTTTTTCAAATTTCTTTCTTCAGGTTTGAAGCAGCTGTAAGCAGGGTGAGTAAATGATTTTTAATTTTGGGGTATCACTTCACAAGAAAAAAAGCAAATTAAAAGCATTGCAAGGCTTACATTTTTACATTTGGCAAATGCTTTTGTCCAAAGCAACTTACAGTGCTTTTAAGGTATACATTTTTATTAGTATGTGGGTTCTCTAGGCCTGGGGATCAAATCCATGATCTGTGCCTTGCTATCGCAATGATCTTCCAACTGAGCTACAGGAATTCACCATTTACAATGTTGGTTAGTATTCTTCTTCTTAATATTCTTCTGCAGAACACAAAAGGAGATATTTAAAAAAAATAGGAAAAACTAAACAACACTGGCCCCTATTGACTTGAATTGTTTCTCAAAATATCTTCTTTGTGTTTCACATAAGAGAGAGTCATATACACATTTTAAACAAAATGAGGGTGAATTTATGATGAGAGAATTGAGATTTTCAGTTGAACTATCCCTTTAATAGGCTATATACTACAAATAATATACCTCCCAGCATCCAAAATGTTTCCCCAAAGCAGCCGGGTCACTCACAAGACTCAAACCAGCAACCTTCCGGTTAGCCCCCCAGGGCATTAACCGCTACACCACACCACCCTCAGAGAGGAAGTAATAACCGCCTAGAGACTCAGGTAATGAGTTCAGGTAAAAGGAAAATCTTTTTCTTAGAGGAGTTCCGTCTCCTACCGCCAACATAGCAGCGTCAGCCTTTCATTACACCCCAGCATATCTAAACACCCACAGCATGACACGGAAAACTCTTCAGCATGCAAAGCATTTGATTAGATACGAATAAATGATGCTTTCAAATAAACCAGGAACCTCAGAGTCATCTTTGACGACCAGCTGTCCTTCGGGGACCACATTGCTAAGACAACGCGTTCATGCCGATTTGCTTTATTCAACATCAGGAAAATTAGACCATATCTCATTGAGCATGCAGCATGGTTCCTTGTTCAGGCCCTTGTTATCTCAAGGTTGGACTATTCCAACACTTTTCTTGCCGGTCTTCCTGCCAAAGCAATCAAACCACTCCAGCTGGTTCAAAATGCAGCAGCACGGCTCATTTTCCAAGAGCCCAAAAGTGTGACACCCCTCTTTATCTCTCACCATTGGTTACCGGTCGAAGCCTGTATCAAATTCAAGTTACTAATGCTTGCCTACAGAACTATCACTGGCTCTGCACCGGCATACTTTCATACCCTCCTACACTCCTACACCCCATCAAGATCCTTGCATTCAGCAAATGAGCGGCGTCTTGTAGTGCCCTCTCAAAAGGGCATTAGATAACTTTCCCGCTCATTCTCCTTCACAACTCCTTGCTGGTGGAACAGCCTTCCAAACTTTGTCCGGTCAACTCTGTCTCTTACAACATTCAAACAACATCTTAATACACAACTCTTCCGTGAATATTTGACAAGTAAATAATATATATATATATATATATATATATATATATATATATATAAAATAAAAAAACATCTCTCTTTCTATCAATAGGTAGTGTTCTGGCTTTTGTAGAAACTAGTAACTTGGTGTTAGCACTTATTGTATTATGGCCCCTGTTTGACATCACTTTATTGTTTCCTAAACTCTCTGTATGTAGCTTTGGATAAAAGCGTCTGCTAAATGACTAAATGTAAATGTATATGAAGAACAGAGCGTGATTAGTCAAGCGTAAGGTGTGGCTTGTTCCTTATCACCGACGTATCCTCTACGAGGGATTTCTCACACCCTAGAATGTCGTACAGAGATCGGCAGGTGTGGAAAGTGGGTGTGCCTGATGACAGGACGTGCACCACATTGACCCATTGGCTTATGGGTAGTCTGCAGAGGGTTAGTCATCACCCACCTCTGACCTTTATCCAGATTATGCCAGAAGAGTGCACTTTTTCACACCAAGTGAAGAAATAACAACTTTCGCTTAGGCCGCAATCCTCTTACGATGCAATGAATAACAGCCTGGCCTGAATAAATCCTCAATGCACAGCCAATGGAAAGTTACCCCACGGTATGAAGGTTGCGTTTGGAAAGGCCTGCAAAAATCACTCATCTCATTTACAAGAGTCGTATCAACACACCCACTCATTACACAGCAAAACCTCTTATGTGGCCATAAAGGAAGGGATATCCTGTTTCCTCAAAGCAGAAGGCAGAAAGTCCCTGTCCAAACAGACAATTTCCAATTCTAATAGATATGCCAGAGACCACTACGAGCGCTTGAAAGGAACAGGGTGGATTCACATGAACGCCTGTCCAACTCTGACACAGTGTCCTCTTTATTCGACACGATCCAAATATAATCCATTGGACATTGAAAATCAAAACCTTATGTGCGAATAAATCATGCTCTTTGTATTAGCTGGTGGTTATAAGCTAGGTCAACAACTGTATAGACAATATCATCTGTATTTTTTGGCTTCGTAAAGGAAAGATTTCTTCATCACAAGCGTGTCATTAGGCGGATGAACCCAAGGTGTCAGAGCCTCACCCTTAAGAAACAACTGTCTGTGATTTATTTACACTTAAACATATAGCTGCATATGACGACCAGAACAGCCAGTGTTGACAACCGCCATTTAGACGCTTTTGGAGCTGCGGTTATGTCAGACAGTTTATGGAAATAATTAAGTCTGAGACATGACCGGGTTTTCCGTAAGCCTACCGCAGCTATTATCCGGCTCATTAAATACTGCAAGAAGTGAATAAATATAACATTAAAAAAAGCTAAAGGCAAAAGGCGGTTCACCCAAAAATGTTATCATTTCACCCTTGTGTTGTTATAAACCCACATGACTTTCTTTCATCCGTGGAACACAAAGAGCAGATTGTTATGGACCGACCGACTCAGTCACCATTCGCTTTCATTGCAGCTTTTTAAATACAATGAAAGTGGATAGGGACTGGGTGTTTCAGTCTCATTCTGCCTTTTGAGTTCCATGATAGTTATGAAGGTTTGGAAGGTGAGCAAATGATTTATATATTTACTTTATCTCTAGTTTTCTACCTGTAAACAAACTTATAAACTGGGTCACCCCCAAAAAAAATTCTGTTGTCCTTTATTCACCCTTATATTGCTCAGTGGTTTTGTGTTCTGCAGAAGAAAAACTCATACAGGTTTGAAATGACATGATGGGTGAGTAAATGATAAAAGAATTTACATTTATCTCTTTAAAACAAAATGTCAAATGTTCCTCTGTTTGGATGCCACTTTGCATAAATGCATCTGCTAAAAGTTTGTAAATTTTGGAGTGAGATATCCCTTTAAAGAAGAGAATAAAGAAGAAAAAGGAGAACTGGCAAGATTTGTGGGACAAACTGTCTTTCTTTTGTCCGTAGTCTATGGGATGCAGCTGAGAGCTCTGCGGCCTTTCTTCCACGCCGCAGGATAATGTAGTCAGTTTTCCCCACCATTAGTGTCTAATGTGCACCCCAAAGGGCCTCATGTAGTTGACAAACCTAAGGCTCACCCTGGTAACCGAAATCGAAAGGGCAATAAAATCCCCCCCGAGAATTATACTACAACCGGCTACTGTTTGAAAACACCCACCGCATGTGCCGGCAACAACCCAGAGCCAATTAGAGACCTTCAGACGTGATTGCATTTTCAGTCTCAGTGGTCTAGTTGGGGCCGTGCATTTCCACTTAAGCGAAAGCCGCGTTTGCACGCATTTCATGGCCCGCTGAAATTTTGCACTGGCTAATCTAGCTAGCACCCTCATATTTCCAACACGATATTTTTCAACATCTTTGTTTTTGTCCCCAAGTGGATTAACTGTCTGTCGTTTTTTTGGTGTATTGAGTTCAAGGTTATGGGTTGTTCCGGTAGGCCTCTGATGTAGATTCAATGACAATGGTCATCAGCGCCCACCATCAACATTTGCTGAATCCATCACTTAACTTTGATTAAAACATAAACCATGTGAAAGCACTTGCAACATTGACTTATGGAACGGATGATTGGTCTAGACCACAATGCACCATGCTTGATCTTACTCAATACTCCAAGGCTCTCATATTTTAATTGCACTACCATCTTGTCTGTACTTGTCTTTTTTGTGTATTATCCCATTTATATTTTAATATAAAAATGTATAAACATTTATATAATTTCAATTAAAATATTAATCATTTGACTTCCCTTAATTATGTGTGTCTGCTCTGCACCGTAAGGACTGCACTAATTTCGCTGTACTTGTATTTGTATAGTGACAAAAATCTTGAATCTTTGAAATTTTACTCTAAGAAATGAAAATGAAAACAAAATCCAATTGGACAAAAACAGCCAAGTGTATTCAAAAAGGTTATAGGTTTGAATCCCACGAAGAGTTATGATCACTATGGCCTTAAGCAGCACAATAAAAATACTTTACCCAAAATAAAACTCATTATTTACTCACCCTCATGTCATTCCAAACCTGTATGACTTTCTTTTTCTGCCAAACACAAAGGAAGATATTTTATAGCAACACTGGCCTCACTGGCCTCCATTAACTTCCATTGTATGGACACAAATCCACCTAAACATTTCTCCAAATATCTTCTTTTGTGTCCCACATATAAAAGGGTCATATACAGGTTTTGTTCAGGTGAATACATGATGACACTCTCCCTAGGGATTATCTTACAAAATAATATGAGATATGACATTCCCAAAATAGCCCCTCGGTTTACATAACATTAGAAGCACGTTTACATTAGGAGCTTCAAAATCTCTTCATTTGAAAAGAGAACAAAGAAAATCCAAAAGCCAAGCAGGATATCTAAACTGGCAACTTTCCATCAAGTAGCAGGATCAAAGTTTACTGTACATAGCCTACCTGCTTAACACAGCAAGGAACCTTTATGAACAGCAGTCAAACAGAAGATCAAAAGAGAAATGCTCTTTTTAACACGCAGACAGTCTGCCATAGCCATCTCCATTAAGGAATGTCACTTGGGCTCTTTCGTCAGCTGTACAGTATGTTGCAACAGGACACCTTGGGTCGGGGCAATGACACCACAGAAACCTGTACATAAACAACATGGATTTCAAATCCATAACATTAGTGCTCCCTTTTGGTGGTCAAAGGTGCAATGCTTGGAGCATTGAAGTGATCGTAATATGAATAACATGAGATCAGAGCGTTGTCAGTTTTATCCAAGAGAGAATGACACATTTAAACTGCTACACTAGGCTTTTGTTCCACTACACTGGGCAGTGCTGGGATTGGCCACGTCCCTTATCTGACATGCACAAACCCCGAGGCATACATTCACACTGACTGCTTCTACAGGCTCGTGCGGTACGAGTGATGGGTCAGATGCCACCTGATAAAAAGGCCGACACCAGAACTAAAGCCAGGCATGACTCTGATGATTATCACAAACCAAAGGTTTCTTTATAATCAAAGTTTGATCATAGTGAAACCAAATCTAAAGGGTGATCTATCATCATCAGGTTTGCTTCATTTTCCAGTTCAATATTAAAATAATAAGAAAATAAGGTAAATTAAGCCTATTTTAGGATCATTCCGTCATTACTTATTAAGCATCATAGATATTTTGACCACAATTCTCATTATAGCAATTTATTGGGACAATTTTATTTTTCATCATTATCATAATTATACGGTCTCATGTTGTTACAATAATAATACAAAATTATTACAATTTTGTTTTTCTTATAGTATGGTGACAGTAATATTCTGATGTAGAAAAACGTCCCAATTAAAAAGGATTTGAATAATATAATAAATTACAGTTTATTTTAAGTAATTATTATTTTTAATAATAATAATGTATTATTATTTATTTAAGTTTATATTAACTATTTGATTATTATTCATTTTTGTTGTTATTATTATTATTAGAAAATTTCAGGATGACAAAAATCCTAAAAGGAACCAAAGTCAGATTCATTAAATTGCTCTTTTTTCTTAAACTACGACTTACTTTCTTCACAAAAGAACGCTTTAAGTATGTTGAAACTGTTTTTTTCTGTACAATGAAAGTAAATAGGGGCTGAAGCTGTCTGTCATTCCTCTTAACATCCTCTTTTGTGTTGGACAGAAGAAAAAAAATGGTTTAAACTAACATAAGGAGTAAATGATGACAGAACGACATTGAACAATACCGACACCAAAATAGCAAAATGAAAAAACAACACAGCATATTACTTTAAATAAAATATAAATATAGACAAAGACAAATCATTTACTAAGGTGTTACTTTTAAACTTTGCAATCACAAGTTCTAATCTTATTATAGGATCTCGCTTTCAATTTGTATGCGCAGTGAACAAATACCACAAAACACATTTTTCCAGTTTCAAACAGATTTCATCATTCATCACATGCGCATGAGAGCCAGAAACTATGAATAAACAACACTTAAAATAACTTGCTCGAAATAAAACCACATTAACGGATAAGTAGAGCCCAGAAAAGGGTGGAGGTTTCCGTCTGGTATCGGTTGCTCCGAAAGAAGTCCTGGTTTTACGTCTTGGCATTGCTTTGACATTCTCTAGCACTGAGATGCATGTGTCAATGTGACTCCACCTCTGTAATTAAAGACGTCTCCCATACGCCTAATGTCAGCATCTCAACCAGCCTACCCAATTAGCCAAAACATAAACCCGTGTAGCTGTGCACGTCCATGCACAAACCCACACCCTTCACATGAACAAATATCAACCCTCTTCCACGATCACACACACTAAGGGGATGTTGCATAAGTGAAGTCTTAAAAATCCTGGGCTACGTTGGAGAGATTTGGCTTATCGTCCAGCATGTAAAGTACTGGAGGTGTGACTAAACCAGAGACGCAGAACACCGCTCAGCACAACAAATTAATAAAGTCGAACAGGCACGGATGAGCGTGGCAAGCGGCCGCAGATATGAAGGAATGCGGCGATGATTTTCAATGTGAACAAACCTGCATTACATCCATGAGCGAGCAGCAATTTTGGTCGGATCAGAGACTCCTGCATTAATACTTACGATGTCACTACAAGCCTGTGCTTGTGAGTTTGATCATGTAAGAAGCTTTTAACCACTTCTCATGTGATTATTTAAAATGCAGAAATGCATTGCGGGGAGACATTACCAACAAAACAGTTCTTTCATAAATGAAATGATGTTCATTTCAACAGATGTTATCCAGACACCTTTTTATAACCCAAAAACTCCAACACTAAAGTTGTACAAGAATATTTTGATTTCTACCATATCTTTCAAGTTTAGAATGACTTTTATAAAGGTGTGTCATATAATGTTAAGGATCCCATGAGGTTTTATTTCCTGTCTTGACTCATTTCCTGTTAAAGCAGGATGTTTGGGTCAGACATATCTAAAGGGCTTGTCCCTTTTCTGAATAGCCAATAAGCTTTAGTTAGGGGACCACCATCATCCATAATTTCCATGGCTAGTCAGAGGCATGTGCCATTAGGGAAAAGGGAATTCTCAACAGAGCATTACATTGGACAAAATGTGGATATGCCCCCAAGTACAAGATCACAATCAAAGAGTCACGATGTTCCTAAAAGAGAGAGACTATAAGATTTAAATATCAATCAAAAGTTCTTTCTTTTAACTTGTATGACAAGATTGCAACATACAAAACTAAAACAAAAGTCATAAGAAATAGCATGAATCCTTTATCCATATACAATACTATGATATGCCAACATCCAATGCATAAATGTTTAATTCTATAAGAAAAACAAATAAGCAAGCAACCTATTCAAATTCTACCAACCTCCTTTCATTTTCTTTTTCTCAATTATCAACAAATCACAAAACTGTATTGCATTAGCATGTAAGTTGTGTATAAACATGCTAGTGTTAACAATTGTATCTTTATGTTGCATAACTTTCAAAAAACTTTGCATCAATACACAACACAAAGCAAAAGAAGCATTGCACGAAATCATGCTGTCTTTAAATGGTTAATTATTAACTTTTGGCCCTTCCACATATGTAACAAAAAACTGCAAAACAGCGAAAGTTACTGTTAAAACCGAAAGTAAATGTTTTTGTTTTGATGTAAATAGTCGTTTTTAAATGGCCACATTGTATCAAGCTGTCACGAGTTGCATAGTAGAAACAGTAAATAAAGTGCCTAAAAACTTGATCAAAACAATGAAATATGTTCCAAAACAAATGCGTTTCAATACAAATATGTGTCAATAAAACAGGCGCGTGATGAAATATCAAATGTGTTTTCGATAAATAAGAAAATCTCTTATTGAAGCACCGATTTCCAATGCGTCTCAATGGCCCACCCAAGCCAAACCGTTTTTTTTTTTTTAAGTCTAAAGACGACTTAATTTGCGACTCTTTATTCGTCTATTCGTGACTTACAGCTGTCATTAGCCTTCACAAAGATAACTTACCTTGTAAACAGTCCCATCTTCCCCGCAGACCCTGTGTGCTCGTGTGCGGTCTCATTCCCCTTTAAAACAATACAGCGCGAGCCGACAGGAGTAGGTGATGATGTCATCTCTTTAGGCTTTCGACTTCACGCGAGTGCGCATGTGCGAAGCATTGGGGCGCAGGGTTATGTGGGAAATATAGTGCTGTGGAGCAAAGGACGTGAGAAAAGCCGACTGGAATTTCTTATGATGATGATGGTATGAAGTTACTGAAGTTAATGTCGTAATTATTTTAAAGGCATTTCATATTAAGATAGATAGCACAAGCCAAATAAAGTCGTTTCTTTGTTGATTTAAACGTTTAATTAATAACAAAATAAACAGGACTGAAAAAAACGATCATCAGATAGGGCCTACATGCCACAACCAAGCCTCTGTCTTGACAGCAGTGTTGCCAGATCTACTTCAATTAAGCATGTTTGTGTTATTTTTACCAAATGACATAGTTTAGGAAGTTAATAAAGGGGGAAGGAAGTAAAATATTTGTATTTATTGCAAAATCGAACTTGAATGTTTCTGTTTTATTTACTGTTTTTCATTTTAAGATCTGGCAACACTGCTTGACAGGCCTTTTTGTAGTGAACAATTGCAGTTTACTATATGTTTAATAGCCTAATTAAAAGGAATTCGTTTTACTTTTATAATGAATTAAATCACACATTATTAGTTTTAGTGTAAATGCCTAAGAATGTAGTTATACCAATGTAATATTGTATTCAAGTTTGTAGCGCATACTTGCCTTGCAATAGGCCTATACAGTATTATGTAGCATGGTCACTGGAATGCAAAATTTTACTATTAACTTTCCCAAAACATATCAGGTGCAGTATCAGGTCCATTAAAAGCAATTGAGCTCAGAGATCTATAGGATTTATTAAGGCAAACAAATGTAGGCCACAGACAGACTTACAGAGGATTATGGGAAAGATTGTACATGGTGGGCTTACAGACATGGCAACAGCTGGTGATGCAGATTGTGCCATGAGGCTACAATAACCCGTGATCAGATTCTAATTTCCAAAACCACATTAGCAAAAATACCGCCTGTGTGACCTTATTTATTTCCAGGAGTCAATGTCAGGACTCATCTGAGTTCTCTGAACATGAGAATTTTGGGTTCTTATACACTGGTTCTGACCCAGTGTTCCTCTAAAGACAAAGAATTTACATTTGACATTCACAAAAAAAATCGCAAAAATTAAATGAAAACAAAGAATGTATTCATCTCCCATGAAGTGATCAAAATATCCCTTGAATTAAATTGCTTTATTCTCTTGACAACCTGTAATTCACCCCATAGAACAAAATGTGACTTAACCACGTTTATACTTGTTGCAAGCCCGGGTCAAACCTTAACAGTTTTGAGAACATGACATGCAACCTGTCTACTTTGTCTTTATTCCATAGAACATAATCACTATGTCTCCTTCAACTATTTTGGCAACACATCCTTAGTATGGAAACTGCACATACTGTTCCTTGGCCGTGGTTTTGATGTAAACGCCTCTTCAGAAGCCAAAACCTTTCAGTTCAGTTCAAAGCAAGTGTAGCAGACTGCAGCCGTCATGGATGGAAGGATAGTCTGTTTAATGTATAGCATACATAGCACTTCTGGGCAGAGAGCATTAGAGGTGTGTAAATATTTAAGCAGCCCGGCTCTGCATATTGTTACTTGAGCAAATGGAAATCTGTGATGTTTCTATAAGCTCCTCAAAAACAGACTCGCTCTTTTTTACAGTATGAACCAGTAGGCCATTTCATTCCAGTGTAATTGCACATTTTGACCCAATTCTATCAATTTACAAAGATTGACGCAACATTGCAAATATAAAATATCTACATGACAGGACATGCTACAGGTACGGGCTGTACTACATGGGCGTACTTCAGTTATTGTACCTTTATAAATTGTTGTATTAGCAAAATACCATCTGAGCTCCATGAAAACGTGAGGCATTGCTGCCCGTAAGATGTTACGCTCTGTTGAACTGTTTGGATTTAAGAAAATGTTGAGGGCAACACCAACGCGTGGATTTCACGTGGTCACTCCACTGCTGGAAAGCCTGGGAATGTCCAAGCGACTGGGGACCAGCGTGTATCTGAAGATGGAGAACTCGCAGCCCACTGGCTCCTTCAAAATCCGCGGCGTTGGATACATGTGTCAAAATGTAAGAAATATACGGAATAAAGTTATTTCATTTCATTAAACCAAAATATTTTGATGCTTTTGACAAACGTGACCCTGCGTGTAAAGTGACTTTACGTGTGTGTGTGTGTGTGTGTGTGTGTGTGTGTGTGTGTGTGTGTGTGTGTGTGTGTGTGTGTGTGTGTGTGTGTGTGATTGAACATTTGATAAGCCTATCTGTAATATTTACTCAATAATTCCATGTCAAAGATTGAAATTAATGTTTGAAATTAAACTTTGATGCTCGTTCTGTCAGAATTAAATTTTGTTAATTTTCACAGACGGTCAAATTTGTCGCCCTAATGCATGCGTCACGCATTTTATTGAATGCATTGGATGATGTAAACGTTATTATGTACATTTTATAACAGTAATTAGATTTCGCAAACGTTACTAATTATAAAACAGAAATGGCTTAAACATGTATTATGCGTATTTGTCCCATTACGCGCTGCCCCCTAGCGGCCCTTAACAGAAGTGAAGCATATTAGCAATTCAAATGACCATTCAAATAAATCTGTTTTTTTTAAAGGTTGCTTCTGTATCCAAGCCAATCGGTGTGATTTGTTCTTCTGGTAAGAAAAATGAACTTAACACCGTACTGAGTTTCCCAAACTATTATTCCAAAGCAGATTTAAATCATGTTTCTTTCTCTGTACAGGTGGTAATGCTGGTATGGCCACAGCATACGCAGCAAGAAAACTCAACCTTCCTGCTACCATTGTTTTGCCTTCTGTGACACCTGCTCTGGTTGCACAGAAACTTAAGGATCAAGGAGCTTCAGTTAAAGTTGCAGGCAAGGTAAGAGACTAGTCTTTCTTGTTTATTTTGCATGTCTTTTTTCTTTTATACCCAGGTCTGTATGACACAACATATCTTTATGTGATGTGGTACTGTAGGTATGGGATGATGCAAATGCTGAGGCCCTGCGATTGGCTGAAAGTGAAGGTCTTACTGTAATTCATTCATTCGACCATCCTCTGGTCTGGTGAGTTTTTATAGTTGCATGAAGAACTTTTATGTCAAACTATGATGTCACTATAAAAATTGAGTTTTTCCCCTAGGAAAGGTCATTCGAGTATCGTGCATGAACTCAAAGCCTCCTTACCATCTAAACCTGGAGCTATAGTGCTGACTGTGGGAGGTGGAGGTCTGTTTTGTGGGGTGATGGAGGGGTTGGATGAGGTGGGTTGGGCCGGTGTTCCTGTCCTCTGTATGGAGACTGTGGGTGCAGACTGTTTCAATGCTGCAGTTAAAGCTGGAAACCGGGTTACACTGCCGGACATCACAAGGTATAAACCTCCAAAATGTTCTACTATGATAAATATAGTTGGTACGTTACATAGTTCATGTGTAATTTAATGTGTGTGAACTGCTTGCTAGTAAGGCAACAAGTTTGGGATCAAAAACAGCAATCCAGCAGGCGTTTGAATACAGCAAGCGCTCTACAGTCATCTCAGAGGTGGTAACAGATCTACAAGCTCTGGAAGCAATAGAATTATTCCTGGGTAAAGATGTTGCTTTGGTTTTAAATACAGTATCTTTAAAGCTTGCTTTTGATTATTCAGATCATTTTGAAAGACTTTGTCTTTCTGTGTTTGTTCAGATGAGGAGCGTGTGCTGGTGGAGATGGCCTGTGGAGCCGCTCTGGCTGCAGTGTACAGTGGTTTTATTCAGAGACTTCAGCAGGAGGGACGACTTCCTGAACCGCTGGATCCACTGGTGATGATCGTGTGCGGGGGTGGTGGCATAAACCTGCCTCTGCTTCAGAACCTACAGACTGTTATAAAGAAATAGTCATGAAAATATTTTTTTCTGACAGTAAATGTTTCTAAAACACAAAACAAAGGCTGAGAGCAATTTTGGCGGTTTTAAGCAAGTGTGAAAATAGACATCTTTGGTTTGTGTGTAACATTTCCTTAAATAAAGTATTTTGTGTAACAAATTGTTTGTGGATTTTGTGATTTACCAGCAGTTCAGATTAAGAAGAGTCACATGTTTTCATTTGTAAGTAAACTATTCCTCTTCACAGGCAAAACACAAATATTCAATTTTAGTTTTGTTTAACTGAAAATCAAGCTTTAAAGCAGATAAAGAGGTTATTTCTTAAATCTTTCTTTTTTGGGAATGTTCTGTGAGAAGCTTATTTTAAAGTGTGAAATAAAATGTTTTAAAACTTTAAAGACCTGCCTTAACTCAAATGAAAAGGACGTGGTAGTTAAATGTTATAGTTATTATTTATGATTATTTATAAAAGAGTTAATGAGGTATTTTATTATTCTGTATGTTGACCGTCGTAATCTATTTAACAAACCTCATAACGTGTATGTTACTATTTCAATATTACTAAAAATGTGAAAAAAAATAAAAATGTCTTATATCATTTTAACTGAAATAATGAATATAGATTTTTTGAACAGCCAAACACTGTTCAATATATATCAATACTGCAAACATCAGTACCACCACAACCTACTAAATGACAAAATACACTAACAATTTTTTATTAAAGTTGTGTCAGAAAAACAAGGGAACTTCAATTTTTCTGTACAGCAGAATATGCAAACCATCCAGTGTAAAGTGTTCAGCAAATGCAACTTCTTGCAAAGATCCTTGCAAATGCAAAGATTCTTCTATTTATTTCCATAAAACTGCCCGTAGGTGCTGAAGCTGAGCCAGGTTTACACTTCCACCCCCACACACGATCATCACCAGTGGATCCAGCGGTTCAGGAAGTCGTCCCTCCTGCTGAAGTCTCTGAATAAAACCACTGTACACTGCAGCCAGAGCGGCTCCGCAGGCCATCTCCACCAGCACACGCTCCTCATCTGAACAAACACAAAGACTTTTAAAATAAAAGAATCATTAAGTTATTAAACTCCTTTGTGCTAGCTTTACCCAGGAATAATTCTATTGCTTCCAGTGCCTGTAGATCTGTTACCACCTCTGAGATGACCGTAGAGCGCTTGCTGTACTCGAACGCCTGCTCGCATGCTGTTTTCGCTCCCAAACATGTCGCTTGACTAGCAAGCAATGAGAAATACAGAAATGTTATATAAATATGTATGTTGAAACTTACAATAAATTCTGTTTAGCAGTTTATACCTTGTGATGTCCGGCAGTGTAACCCGGTTTCCAGCTTTAACTGCAGCATTGAAACAGTCTGCACCCACAGTCTCCATACAGAGGACAGGAACACCGGCCCAACCCACCTCATCCAACCCCTCCATCACCCCACAAAACAGACCTCCACCTCCCACAGTCAGCACTATAGCTCCAGGTTTAGATGGTAAGGAGGCTTTGAGTTCATGCACGATACTCGAATGACCTTTCCTAGGGGAAAAACTCAATTTTTATAGCGACATCATAGTTTGACATAAAAGTTCTTCATGCAACTATAAAAACTCACCAGACCAGAGGATGGTCGAATGAATGAATTACAGTAAGACCTTCACTTTCAGCCAATCGCAAGGCCTCAGCATTTGCATCATCCCATACCTACAGTACCACATCACATAAAGATATGTTGTGTCATACAGACCTGGGTATAAAAGAAAAAAGACATGCAAAATAAACTAAAGAAAGACTAGTCTCTTACCTTGCTAAAGGAAAGTAAATGCAAGGGAATGCTTCTTAAGTCAAAAGTATTGGTATCGGTGATATTGGCTCTGGCTACTTGGTATCAGATCGATACCAAATTTTACTGTATAGCCCACCACTACTACCCTCCACTGACTTTAGGTTTAGGGTAGGGTGGGGAAAGGATTCATCTTATGTGGGGGAGGGAGGGGTTAGTCTATGTTTTGTATGGGAGGTAGCACAAACTGAGCAGGTAGCACAGATAGTCAGAACACCGGCTCGAAGTCACCTGCTATTTATACGCTCTGTTGAACTGTTTGGATTTAAGAAAATGTTGAGGGCAACATCAATGCGTGGATTTCACGTGGTCACTCCACTGCTGGAAAGCCTGGGAATGTCCAAGCGACTGGGGACCAGCGTGTATCTGAAGATGGAGAACTCGCAGCCCACTGGCTCCTTCAAAATCCGCGGCGTTGGATACATGTGTCAAAATGTAAGAAATATTGAACCAAAATACTTTGATGCTTTTGACAAACGTGACCCTGCCTGTGAAGTGACTTTATAAATGTGTGTGTGTGTGTGTGTGTGTGTGTGTGTGTGTGTGTGTGTGTGTGTGTGTGTGTGTGTGTGTGTGTGTGTGTGTGCGTGCGTGCGTGCGTGTGTTTGAACATTTGAACTTTGATAAGCCTATCTGTAATATTTACTCAATAATTCCATGTCAAAGATTGAAATTAATGTTTGAAATTGAATTTTGATGCTTGAATTAAGATTTATTTTTTTAAAAAACGATTTATAAGAAATAAAAAACATATTTAAAATAATAATTCAAAAGTCAAATATAATTGTATGCATATAAATTGTATTCAACATTTGTTAAGACAATTGGCAGTTTTAATGTAAACTCTAATTCTGAAATTTCACAATTCTCTTATCAGGGTCAGTAGTTTCAGTAGGCTATATGTGACCCTGGATCACAAAACCAGTCTTAAGTAGCACAAGATCATTTGTAGGCTAGAAATAGCCAAAAACACATTGTATGGGTCAAAATTTGCCATTTTCCTCTTATGCCAACAATCATTAGGATATGAAGT
This sequence comes from Oreonectes daqikongensis, assembly GCA_026939265.1. NCBI lineage: Eukaryota > Metazoa > Chordata > Actinopteri > Cypriniformes > Nemacheilidae > Oreonectes > Oreonectes daqikongensis. The sequence goes on along the minus strand of JAOTQM010000339.1, from coordinate 10,066,643 downwards.
AACGTTCCATGAAGATATTTTGTAAATTTCCTTCCGTAAATATATAAAAATGTTATTTTGGTGAGAAGCCTAATGTGCTATGCTAAGGACTTCATTTGGACAAATTTAAAGGCGATTAGCTCAATATTTTGTTTTTTGCACCCTCAGATTCCTGAGTTTTAAATAGTTGTATCTCTGCCAAATATTGTCCTATCCCAACAAACCATACATCAATAGAAAGCTTATTTATTCAGCTTTAAGGTGATCTAAAAATCTCAATTTCAAAAAATTGACCAATAAGACTGGTTTTGTGATCCAGGCCACATAGCTGGATTAACTGCACAAAAATAGAGAATTCATATCAAAGGAATCTTGTTGCTAAAAAGTTAACAAACCCATATTACTAGAACAGTGTTATTAAAAACGGTAGTTGCTTGTTCCAACGAAAAAGGCTCCTGACTTGCTTTACCTGGAAACTGACAGCAAAACCAAGTAAATGTCTGCTTCCAAGATGTTCGAAAATTACGTTTTCCTTTGGCCTCATAATTAGAGGGCGCCGCCATCTTACCGGCTCTTTGCTCTTCTAATACGTCATAAACACAAGTGTCCACAACAACCAATAAGGTTATGAAATTGCTGAGAAGTTAATGTTCGCATTCGCAACACTTAAAATGTGTCTCGATTGTAACATTGCATAAGAATACATACAGACAAACGGCCAGAGTCCGAAAATATATTTTAGTGACTGAGGGCGCAGCACTGGCCCTATCGAAAATACTGTTTACTGGCCAGAGTGTCTCTCACGCTGGCCCCGGGCCACCGGGCAGTCTTTGTTGTTAAGCCCTAGACAGGGTCAAATTTGTCGCCTAATGCATGCGTCACGCATTTTATTAAATGCACTGGATGATGTAAGTAACGTTTGCGGAGTTTGCGAAGTAAAAACGTTACTTCGAAAACGTTACTAATTATAAAACAGAAATGGCTTAGACATGTATTATGCGTATTTGTCCCATTACGCGCTGCCCCCTAGCGGCCCTTAACAGAAGTGAAGCATATTAGCAATTCAAATGACCATTCAAATAAATCTGTTTTTTTTAAAAGGTTGCTTCTGTATCCAAGCCAATCGGTGTGATTTGTTCTTCTGGTAAGAAAAATGAACTTAACACCGTACTGAGTTTCCCAAACTATTATTCCAAAGCAGATTTAAATCATGTTTCTGTCTCTGTACAGGTGGTAATGCTGGTATGGCCACAGCATACGCAGCAAGAAAACTCAACCTTCCTGCTACCATTGTTTTGCCTTCTGTGACACCTGCTCTGGTTGCACAGAAACTTAAGGATCAAGGAGCTACAGTTAAAGTTGCGGGCAAGGTAAGAGACTAGTCTTTCTTGTTTATTTTGCATGTCTTTTTTCTTTTATACCCAGGTCTGTATGACACAACATATCTTTATGTGATGTGGTACTGTAGGTATGGGATGATGCAAATGCTGAGGCCCTGCGATTGGCTGAAAGTGAAGGTCTTACTGTAATTCATTCATTCGACCATCCTCTGGTCTGGTGAGTTTTTATAGTTGCATGAAGAACTTTTATGTCAAACTATGATGTCACTATAAAAATTGAGTTTTTCCCCTAGGAAAGGTCATTCGAGTATCGTGCATGAACTCAAAGCCTCCTTACCATCTAAACCTGGAGCTATAGTGCTGACTGTGGGAGGTGGAGGTCTGTTTTGTGGGGTGATGGAGGGGTTGGATGAGGTGGGTTGGGCCGGTGTTCCTGTCCTCTGTATGGAGACTGTGGGTGCAGACTGTTTCAATGCTGCAGTTAAAGCTGGAGACCGGGTTACACTGCCGGACATCACAAGGTATAAACCTCCAAAATGTTCTACTATGATAAATATAGTTGGTACGTTACATAGTTCATGTGTAATTTAATGTGTGTGAACTGCTTGCTAGTAAGGCAACAAGTTTGGGATCAAAAACAGCAATCCAGCAGGCGTTTGAATACAGCAAGCGCTCTACAGTCATCTCAGAGGTGGTAACAGATCTACAAGCTCTGGAAGCAATAGAATTATTCCTGGGTAAAGATGTTGCTTTGGTTTTAAATACAATATCTTTAAAGCTTGCTTTTGATTATTCAGATCATTTTGAAAGACTTTGTCTTTCTGTGTTTGTTCAGATGAGGAGCGTGTGCTGGTGGAGATGGCCTGTGGAGCCGCTCTGGCTGCAGTGTACAGTGGTTTTATTCAGAGACTTCAGCAGGAGGGACGACTTCCTGAACCGCTGGATCCACTGGTGATGATCGTGTGCGGGGGTGGTGGCATAAACCTGCCTCTGCTTCAGAACCTACAGACTGTTATAAAGAAATAGTCATGAAAATATTTTTTTCTGACAGTAAATGTTTCTAAAACACAAAACAAAGGCTGAGAGCAAATTTGGCAGTTTTAAGCAAGTGTGAAAATAGACATCTTTGGTTTGTGTGTAACATTTCCTTAAATAAAGTATTTTGTGTAACAAATTGTTTGTAGATTTTGTGACTAACCAGCAGTTCAGATTAAGAAGAGTCACATGTTTTCATTTGTAAGTAAACTATTCCTCTTCACAGGCAAAACACAAATATTCAATTTTAGTTTTGTTTAACTGAAAATTAAGCTAGAGAGGTCATTTCTTAAATCTTCCTTTTTTGGGAATGTTCTGTGAGAAGCTTATTGTAAAGTGTGAAATAAAATGTTTTAAAACTTTAAAGTAACTTAACTCAAATGGAAAGGACGTGGTAGTTAAATTTTATAGTTATTATTTATGATTATTTATAAAAGAGTTAATAAGGTATTTTATTATCCTGTATTGTTGTCATAATCTATTTAACAAAACTCATAACGTGTATGTTACGATTTTAATATTACTAAAATGTGAAAAAAAAATCATTTATTTGAACTGAAATAATGGATTTTTTTTTTTAACAGCCAAACACTGTTTAATATACATCAGTACCACCACAACCTACTAAGTGACAAAATACACTAACAATTCTTTATTAAAGTTGTGTCAGAAAAACAAGAGAACTTTAATTTTTTAGGGAGATTTAGTATCTACAGTACAGCAGAATATGCAAATCATCCAGTGTAAAAGTGTTAGTACATCTTACAGCAAATGCAACTTCAACACATTAGATTTTTCATAATAAGATTCTTCAAATTATTTTCGTAAAACTGCCCGTAGGTGCTGAAGCTGAGCCAGGTTTACACTTCCACCCCCGCACACGATCATCACCAGTGGATCCAGCGGTTCAGGAAGTCGTCCCTCCTGCTGAAGTCTCTGAATAAAACCACTGTACACTGCAGCCAGAGCGGCTCCGCAGGCCATCTCCACCAGCACACGCTCCTCATCTGAACAAACACAAAGACTTTTAAAATGAAAGAATCATTAAGTTATTAAACTCCTTTGTGCTAGCTTTACCCAGGAATAATTCTATTGCTTCCAGTGCCTGTAGATCTGATACCACCTCTGAGATGACCGTGGAGCGCTTGCTGTACTCGAACGCCTGCTCGCATGCTGTTTTCGCTCCCAAACATGTCGCTTGACTAGCAAGCAATGAGAAATACAGAAATGTTATATAAATATGTATGTTGAAACTTACAATAAATTCTGTTTAGCAGTTTATACCTTGTGATGTCCGGCAGTGTAACCCGGTTTCCAGCTTTAACTGCAGCATTTAAACAGTCTGCACCCACAGTCTCCATACAGAGGACAGGAACACCGGCCCAACCCACCTCATCCAACCCCTCCATCACCCCACAAAACAGACCTCCACCTCCCACAGACAGCACTATAGCTCCAGGTTTAGATGGTAAGGAGGCTTTGAGTTCATGCACGATACTCGAATGACCTTTCCTAGGGGACAGATGAACTCATTCCAGAAACCAATAGATGATCTCTGAACATAATGACTGTATTCAAAAATAATTTGGATGTAATGTATTGGATTGCTTTTTAACAAATATGAAGATGTTAGAACATAAATCACCTTCTTTCACTGACCATAAAAGCACGTTTAGATCAAATTTTAATAGCTTCTGGCCCTGTGTTGCAACATACTTTGGGAAAAGTTCTTCATATACCAACTACAGTAAAAACTCACCAGACCAGAGGATGGTTGAAAGGATGTATTACAGTAAGATCTTCACTTTCAGCCAACCGCAGGGCCTCAGCATTCGCATCATCCCATACCTACAGTACCACATCACATAAAGATATGTTGTATATATCATATAAACCCGGTTTAAAAAAGGAAACGGCACTGCATCTAAAATAAAAGGCAGATATGAGTCTCTTGCCTTGCCCGCAACTTTAACTGTAGCTCCTTGATCCTTAAGTTTCTGTGCAACCAGATGAGGAGTCGCAGACGGCAAAACAATGGTAGCAGGAAGGTTGAGTTTTCTTGCTGCGTATGCTGTGGCCATACCAGCATTACCACCTGTACAGAGAAAGTAACGTCAAGACATTAACAATTAAATAACAATAATCATTTTCCGTAAAGCTGATTTGGGAAATTTGTTAAAACCGACATTTATTGAATGTAAGCGAAATAAAGTGATTTATTTGCACTTACCAGAAGAACAAACCACACCAGCCGACTTGGTTGAATTTGCTACCTTATTAAAAAAAACAATTTGTTAAAATTGAGAATTTACAACCCTTACATTTAAATGCCGCTAGGGGACAGTGCAAACGCAAAACACTGTGTGTAACAGAAGTCACTTGCATTGCTGACGTTTTTTATTTAATATTCAATGCCATTTTATGTCATTCAATGCTGAAATCGTGCAGGAATTCATCAAATGCATAAGTTTAAGTAATCCAACTACTGCATTCCTACATTTTGACACATGTATCCTAACCCGCGGATTTTGAAGGAGCCTGTGGGCTGTGAGCTCTCCATCTTCAGATACACGGTGCTCCCGAGCCGCTTAGACATTCCCAAGCTTTCCAGAAGCGGAGTGACAACGTGAAATCCTTCTTGTTTTGACATGGTTTCAACAATTTCTAAATTTGCAAACAGTAAAGACGAAAAGATTATCGTTAGACTCAGGTAATCAGATGGTACATTTTCTCAAATATAACGCCTGCTGTTTGGTTATAATGTAGGCTTACTCACCTGTTTCGTGGCGGTCGAGTTCTGGTGAACTCCTGCTCTAGAAGCTCAAAGTTCGTGTGCTGACAATAAAGTAATCGAGTACAAATGAACTAATGTCCAAGTATAAACACTGACAGCTTGCAAGATGGTGTAATAAGGGTAAGTTATTCATTTACAGTGAGCTGTAACGTTGCCCCTTCAAAGTGGAAACGATTCTACGTAGATATATTGTTCGCGCGCCAATAGTCGTGGTACTTCAAAATAAACTTTGGCATTGAATGATTACTATATGTATGATTAACATAGTTTATAATATTATATTTTATTACATTTAGAAAATTATAGTCATTTTAAAATACTGGTGAAGATGACTGAGCATCTACATAACCAATACAAAATTTTTAAATTGTATTTATTAAAACTTTGTATTTATTTTCATGTTAACTAACTAATAAAATCCCACTATTGATATAATTGTTTGTGCATTAATCCTTATAATAAAACAAAACTGCTGTGAAAAAACGGGCCACTACAACATGTGAGTTTGTCCCAAAGTGGATTTTTTTATTGTTCACATTTACATGACAAGTTGCTTAAATGGCTTTCCTACGGCAGAACAAACACTAAGCTATCTGCCTGTTTTGACAGCCACAATAGTACAAATTTCTTTTTATCTTCATTAAATAAACAATCCTTAAATGGGAAATTATCATGTATCTTAAAAAAATATAGCCTAACTTATAGAAGCATTTAAGATTATGTGATATGTTGTCAATATCCCCTTGTTTGATGGAAAGCCACTGCAATTTTTTACGGCATAACTTTTCTGTCAGCATCCTTTGAAAACTCACACGACAAACTTTACCTCCCCAGGCCCACATAATCCTCCACATACAAAAATATAAACATTTTTAGACAAGGCCACTTCCTTATCCAACAGTAGCTTGACCAGCCTCAAGGTCTCTTTTTAAACACTTTCTAGCATCTTCCTTCCTTTTTTCTGAATCAGCAACTTCCAAACCATGGAAAATGAAACATATCACTCCCTTTGGTTTCCTCTCCACCTGATAATAACCACAGAGCACATACACTTGAATCCAAGACTGCACACTCTGTCACGAACCCTTATCATCACATTCACGTCCTACTGACAGTCACATCCCGCTCTCATACACCCCCCCCCAGACACATGGAATGCTCACTCTGGGAGAGGACAGAAAAGCTAGCACGTTCCTCAACAGAGCTACGAGTAAGAGGGACACGGCAAAAACAACACATCAAGGTGACGAATAAAATCTGGGATGCAAATGGAAGACCGCTGAATTCCCCGCTTTCGGGCGAATCTGTCTTTTCCGACTCCAGGCGTGCTCCATCATTATGAAACCTGCCCTGCGTTGTGGTGATGGCAAAAACAGGGCAGAAGGTCATCCTGCAGCTACATGCCAAGTGCTGTATCAGGAGCTTGCGCTGTCTCTTTTGGCCACCTATGCCAAGGAACGTTGCCTGGGTTTGATCCTTGGGTATAGCTACAACGACAACAGAAACAACAATTATAGATAAATGTCTTGGTTCTTCCTCTGTTTGCTTAAACTTTAAGCAAATAATTGAAAAGAAGGAAAAGCACAGCTTAAGAACAGATACACAGCTGTCCTACCCCTAACAAGTTGCGCGGTATGTAGCCCTCCTTGTCATTAAGCCTGGCCCACCACCACTCAGTCTCGCTGTCATCCCTGCGACTCATCACGGTAAGAGCATCGCCCTCCCGAAATGACAGCTCATCTGCACTTTGAGCTCCATAGTCCCATAGGGCATATACCGTCCCTTTATTCATCACGCCCAACTTCTCCTGCACACCTGAGAGAAATAGAGAAAAGATGGATTCATTTATAGCTACTACGCTAGAAGTATGAACTCATCAATAGGAAAAAACAGACAATGCTTTGGATATTACCATATAGGAACTGTGAGCACTGGACATAACCGTCCTCCATTTCTTCGCACTTGTCTGCGGCTGTTTCCACATCGCTGATAGTAGTTGCAAAAATTGCAGCTCCAGACTCCACCAGTAGTTTGCAGAGATGAACATTGTTGCATGAAGCTGCACAGTGTAACGGTGTCCTAATTGTGTGATTAGACAAAGTGACGTTTAGCAACAGCTAACATTTACTCCAAAGATTAGATTCAATAGTGCCTGAGACAAATGTCTAGACTTGTCAGACAAAAGTGTTGTCCCTCACCATCCATCACTATCTGCTGCATTGACATTGACTCCAAAGTCCAACAGGAACTTCACAATGTGGTGGTGACCTGCACATACTGCATTATGGAGAGGTGTAATACCCTCATCATTTGGAGTGCTGGGATTGTCCACCTGATGATGGAGTCAAAAACACATTGAGGACACAATGATTGAAAAGCAACTGTAGAGTCTTATTAAAAAACACATTTAGTATTTTAGCAGGAAAATTTTTTTTTTCCAAGTTTAATACAGATGCAAAATGTAAAACAATGTATGTTCATGTTGCAAATGGTAGCTGAATGGTACCTCATAGATAATCCTTTGCACCAAATCAAACTCGCCTTCCAGAGATGCATCCAAAAGCAAAGCAAGAGGATTGAACTTGACCCTCAGGCCATGACCAGTCCTCTCAGAGCCAGGCTTCTTCAGGTTGGTACGTTTGACCTGCAATATGAAAATCTAGTTTTTAGACTGTGAAGGCCAAAAGGATTCCTTAAGCAAACTCAGTCAAACAATACATTTTTGCCATATTGGAGCTATGCTAATTGAGGTAGCCAACAGCGATATCTAAATGCTAACCCTTGTTTTGCGAAAGTCATTCAAATGAACTGCTACAAAAGTTACTCCCCCCAAAAAACACAGTATATGAATCGTACAAAACATTGTGTAGAACAAGGATTACTGTACAGATGCCATACTAGCCAACATGCTAGTTCAAACTCACCTGAGATATACCAGACGGTGTGCCTGACTGTGCTGTGGTCTCCTGCTCTGTAGAGGAATGAGTGTCTGGTACCAGGCTAGGTTGTGTGTCAATAACACTTGTGTGGTTGTTGTTATGATTGTCCTCAGGGGTGTCCTTCATAGCAGGACCTGAGGCATCAACAGACTGAGTACCGCCTGAGTCAGTGGCTGGATGTGTCAGCTGGTTTTCATTGCTGTCAGCAGTAGGAGACGCAGAAGAGGTGGTAGGAGGGTCTGGGATAGCCGGCTCTGCTGAAGGCCCAGCTAACATATTTGACTCTATCAGGTTCATATTGACAGTGTCCCCATCACCTAGGGCTGTGGACATATAGACAAGAGGACTGTCAGGCTGGAAGAAGGGTGTCCCACTTACTCCACCTTCAATGCCTCCTGCAAGGGTATTGAAGCGCTGATATAGAAGCTTCTGGATGTTAGGTCCGCTTGGTCCTTCTGGCTCTGTGATGGAGCTTCGCTTCTTTAGTGGCCGTGGGGCATTGGATAATTTCCTTCTCAGCACCTCTAGATCGATGTCACTTTGGTAACGGAGAGGGGAATGAGCCACAGGGGTCAGTTTAGTAGGGCTGAGAGGGCGAGGGATGTTATCCACGCTGGGTGGAGGTCGGGGAGCACTCTCTTGGTTCGCTTCTCTGTCCACCTCATCTTTGGAGAACTGCTGGTAGAGGGGAACTGGAGAAGGAGATGTGGAACCTGGTAGGACTGGTTTTCCATACACTAGAAAAAGAAAGCAAATTTAAAAGAAAGTAATATAAGAAAAGATATTACTGGTAATAATCTAAACACTAATGTAACTTACCTGCTTTGACAGCAGCTCTGTTACTGCTGGAATAGTTTTTAGATGTAGGGTTCTGCAGGTACATGTTGTATATGGAGCTAGAGTTCATTGTTGCAGGTCCCTTCCGTGGAGACTGGGGCCGAGACCCTCTGTCTGGAATAAAAGGACGCACTGCCACAGCCAGAGGAGGCTCTGTTCTTTCACCTTGAGGGAATAGGGATGACTCAGGAGTGGGACTTGGAGGCACTGCTATCCTCTGTTGAATCTGCTGTGAAGACGAACCAGAGGCAGGGGGTGCTCTCTGCCAGCCAAATATGCCAGGAGCAGAGCGAGGCAAAGAGCTGGTGGCACAGACTGTGGAGTGGTGACCTGCACTGGGATAAGTGCCATAGATGGGTGGAGGCTGCTTAGACAATGCCGTTACTGTCCCTAACAGCTTAGGGGCTTCCTGCAAGGAGACACAACCATGTGTTAAGCATGTGCAGGACTTAAAAATGTCTTCCTTATGAACACTGTTCTTAAGTACTACTTAATCTCACCTTGTCCGAGCTACCCATCTTGCTGGTGGGAGCTTGACTTGTGTCCTTCCAGTCTGGAGGCTTCAGATGAACCCTGTTATTGCTGAAGGAGGGCCAGTTTGCATCATTGGCTGTAGGGAACACAGCAGCATATCAAATAAGTTCAGTGGAAGAAAACAGAGATGTATTATGCTCTCTCGAGTCAGCCTCATTATGGCGGAGCCTGACCTGCTCACCGGGTCATTAAAGGAGATGAGTCTCAAATGGGACTACTCTCACATCTTTGACCCCTGTGACATAAGAACACTTCTAGTCAGGTGTTTCAGTAGGGTATATTTGTGTCCTGTTATCTGCCCAGATCCATCTCTCTTTGGGTTAAATGGATTACTAAGCCTGCGTGTCCAAGCCCGCTGCTCTGCTTGTTAGAGCCACAGGCGATGACGCGTGTTTATCTCATCTGGGTGACAGACGCCCTGTCAAACTAACTGGCAAGTGGACTACGAAGTCCCACGAAGGAAAATGAAGTGAAGCAAAAGATTACAGCAAATCAGAAGCAGGGGTTTCCTTTCTTTATATGTGTTGAATTCTTCCAGTGACGAATTGTACTGAATACAGTGCTTTGTTATGTGTTCCTGAGGCTAGGCTCACGTTTTCATGACCGCTTACAAAAATAAACACTGTTACATAATTGCTTCTATTATTTCCAGTGGTTCAGTCTGGGGTGTTAGAATTTCTGTGAATCACACTGTAGTAACTATAGGCATTATGATACAGTGTATTGCTTTTTTATGCTAAATAATGGACTAATTTGTAGGACTAATCTCATGGGTACTGGGAGACCACGTGAAACCCCGTGATTAGGTTTGTTGTTGCTTTAACATGTCAAGAGTAAGAGAATAATATATTGTAATTTGCATTTCGTACAATATTCATGTAAATATTCTGCTTTTGTCTTAGACAAGCACATTTTAGCGCTGTACAAAAGAAGCACAACCCTGTTTCACTCTGTCTGATTGGAGAAATCCTCTTAAAGCCCGAACACTCACAGGAAGTACAGTCGGAGTCTGTGGGGCCCTCGGACCCCTCTCTAGAGTCTGAGGTTGACACCAGAGGGTCCACTATGATGTCTAAGTCTGAGACCTTCCATGGGCCTGCAGGCATCCTCACCCTCTCTTCATCTGTCCCGCCGCCACACATAACGTGACACAAAGGCATGACAAAAATGGGAGGGGAAGAGAAGAGGACGTGACAGACGTGAGAAAATGGAGAAGCATGTTAATGATAAAGGCTGGAAAAGAATAAATAAAGACATTTTAGTGAGTAAGGATATGCTTCTTTATGAGCTCCCCTTTTGGATGGAGTTTTTCATCCAACTGTGCTGTTAGCATTCAAATGTCAAGAATGACAAATACTTACTATTGGGACATATCAGGAAAATGAGAGAAGCATTGAGCTAAGCTGAATGGTCGTGATGAGAAAAGAGTTGGGGCGAGCTGTGTGCTAGATTTTGAGTGATGGGTACACAGCCTTCAAGAGCTTCAAGGCTCAAGAATGATGATGTATTTGTCATCATTTGATCGTAATCGTTTTGTTATACAGACATTTTCTGACATTAATGTGAGATTAGTATGCATTCCGAGTTCTCCATGGTTCATCCCTAGACTGAATTACAGTCTTTTCCTCCAGACTTCCTGTCCTAGCAGTCCAGGAAACAGCATGTAAAAGGAAAAAATGTCATTACAGAAGAGCAGAAAAGACTGACCTGACTTAGAGCGAGCGTGGTTGACTGTGGCGGTGAGAGAGTGTGGTTTTAAAGGATCAGGAGGTAAATTGTAGCCTCCTTCCTGTCGCCCGGGCACCGGGACTTGGATATAGGGGCAAACTGCTGCCACCCGCCCAGAGGTCCCTGAAGTGGACTGAGGGGACGGAGGGCCACTTATTCGCCCAAGCTGTGGAGAAGAGAAATGTTCATTCAAACCCTCAAAGAGCGACTTAAAAATATGCAACAATATTCTGCAAGCAGCAGTCCATATATCAATACATATTCTGCAATAAGGTTCTATATGGTTTTGTGAAAGCCCTTCAGTGAAAGAGTTTAATCAATTCAGGCTCGTATTCAGGCCAGATTCAGGCCTGTTTGGTATTACATGCCTCTGCTTTTTTCTTGTAGAGTCGCTCTCTGAGGTCCCCGATGCGCTTATCCATCATGGTCACCTCCATGTTACGCTTGTTAAGCATATCCTTGTGTTGCTGTAGCTTGCCGTTCTGTTCCTGGTTTAGCTTGTTCCGGATCTAAATGTTAATACAAGCATATGCGTCACACACTCCCGTACAGAACTGATATATATGTGATTATGTTCGCTGGAATATTTTCCAGTCTCACAGAATGTCGCATGTTTATGCAGCTAATATCTTTTGGCGTTTAAAAACATGCTCGATAATCTTAATATTTTATGCGATATCTCTCTGGGGCACCAACTGTACCACAAACAACTTCACAGAGACAGGATGTAGCTAAACCACATGAAAATCAAAGAATTTAAAAAAAAATCACTGAGGATGAAAATGATTTTTGATGATCAAAGAGCGTTTATTAAAAAAGTGTATTTCCTATTGAGTTTGTGAATGTTACATACTTAAGATTAAATGACATGATTTTGTATGCAGTAAAAAAAGTCTTCTGTACTATAGGGAGTAAACCAAACATACGGCAATAAACATTTCTAGTTTTGAGACAAACTCGTGGATTTTGAGAGTGTAAAAATTGCTTCTAGACCATGTGGGATCATGCAAGCTCGCATATCATAGCACAATACAACAAACTCAAAGATTTTTCTCAACCCACAAACCTGCAGTTCCTGGTAGAGTTTACGGAGTTCCAGCGCAGCATTGGTGGTCACCGGTCCTCCCAGAGGCTGCAGGCCATTGAGACGTCCCCGTCGAAGATCGTCTAACTGCTGCGTGAGTTGATCCACCTTCAGCATAGCCGACTGCAGCTCTGCCTGCTTTTCCTGGAACAAGCCGCTAACATGCTCGATTTCTGCAGCTGAAAGACACACATCACATTCCGATTATATAAATAAACTACCCCTTTATGTGAACTCATTGTTATTATACTTCCTAGGCATCTGTGGATTTTTAGCGTGGGTGTGCGTGCAACTGTATGGGCGTGAGGTCCAACAAAAATCGAGGCTTGAGATTCCCACTCCTCAAGCTCACATAGCAAAACACAACACTGTAAATAGATATTGTGATATTTGTGTTTGTCTTTACATTTCATGATGGTTGGATTATTTCAAGGCTCTTCCACGCCCTATCCTGAATTATACATTTCAAAGTTTAGAGATGTTCCTGACTGATTTATGGCCAGAAACACAGAGGGAGTGGATGGCAAACACAGCTGGAGCAGCGGATGGAATTTCACTGCACATGCTAACAATGCTAATAATCGTTAGTTTAAAAATAAGCGCTTTGATATCTTTTGGGAGACGTTCCTTTTGCATAGGTGTCTTACACATATAATCTGAATATGAAACGGAGTATTAAATAAATAGTTTTTGTGACTTTGTAAGATCTCTTTGAGGTAAAAGTCACCATAAAATCAAAACTAATCATTCTTATTTATTTTTCTGGAGTATTGCAGTGTTTATTATAAATGATTTATCTGTGCAGGTCATTATTTTGTATTCATTATTCATGGATCGTAATTATAATCAAAATCTGAAAATATATTTCCACTCTGGTGCAACAATATTATAGTTTACTAAAACTATTAAAAGAATTATTTTAGTCTACTTTAAATCTTTATTATTTTAAAGTCGAGGCACTAAGATTATTTACTTAAAAAATAAACTAAAATAAAAATAAATTAATCTTATATGGCAAAATAAATATGAAAAAACAAAAATGCTAAAAATAAAGTAAATTAACACAAATATAAAAATACAGGCTAATTCCAAATATTACTAAAACTACAATAAAACTGTCAGACTGGCATTTTTGAATGACACACTTTTTTCCTAGATCCAATTCGCAAGTCTCGCTCTTTATTTTTCTCATTTGATATTCTGTTTCACAAAAAGCTGATCGGTACTTCTTTTAGATGTCTTGTCAATTTGCCTTGGTTCTTCTTAACATGTTTACCACTACGGCAAAAATCCAAACCACAAGTAAATGATGCATTACTAACATAAATGCCAAACTTGATTTTCTATTGTGTCATTCAAAGTAAACCCGAATCATTTTTCAGTGTTGTCATAGCATCATCAAGGCCTGTTCACACTAAACATTAAACAAATTATCATCAACAATCAAATAGCTTCTAAAGTCTTCTGAAGTCACGGCCATACATACACAGGTTTCCATTGATAAGCTTGCTGTAGTCCACCTGACCCCTCATGGCACGGACTTTCTTGAGTTTGGCTTCCTGACTGTCCACTCTTTCTCTCAACCTCTTGAGTTTCTCACTCTCAGATACCGAATGGCCCTGACGGGGATCCTGCTGTTTCAGATACTGCAAACGCTGCTCCTAAATGAACGAGAGGAGAGGGAAGGAGCGGGGAGGAAAGGGTAACCGTCAGTTTCGAAATGGGAGGGAACATGGTCAGAACAGACATTTCAACAACAGGCCTTGCACACACCTCACTACGCACGGTGGAGAGCTGAGAGACAAGACGGGATTATGGAAAAAGGAAATGGCAGATGGTAAAAGAAGAGGAAGCGATAGGAAACATTTTAATGCCACAGAAATATGACTAGAATAATATTGTAATCTTTAAATACATGAAATCACACCGTAATTACTCAGACTACATGAAAGAATCCGTTTTTGCAGATATTACAATGCGACCACACGCAAAAAGTGAATGTTTGATGAATGAGACTGAAATAGAAACTGGAGGAAAGCTCATGCTGACAAGCACTTTTGGGTCGGCTTTAGAATGAGCAAATACAAAGCCAGGCCAAACACAACCAGAGTGTTGACTCGACACAATCCAGTGTTAAATGAACAGAAAAACAAGCATTTAACTATTGTGCTAATATATTTACAGTTACAAATAACATATACACACATGCATTTACTTTCATGTTTTAAGTAGTACTGTTTATGAAAAATTGGCTATAAATCTGATCGTCTATTTGCAAAATGCACAACAATTATAATAACCATAACAATTCAACAATCATTTAAAAAAAATATATTTTACCTTGCAGCAGAGATGATGACCTCATGATGTTACTTTTTCAATTTTATGTCATATTTTATTAAAACTGTATTTAACTTCAGAAAAAAGCTCAGATCCCAAATTTCCAACTGCAACATCTTTTCGCAGAAACTGACTATTTCTCCTTCACGAACACACATGCACACTTAATTCCAGCAGTCTTAACATCCACCCTCTTCCTGACAGCTGCAGCTCCATAACTTATGTCATTTCCTGTTGTTTAAGGGAAAGAACTCTGTGTCCAAGCAACACGCACAGTTCCTCAAGTCAGTGACTTGAGTGTAATATTCACATTAACCACCACACACTGACCTCTAGACAGTATCTCCATCACTACTATTTCAAAAACACAATATCAAGAGCCAAATAGACATTACACTGAACAGAACGCCACTTCAGCAAATGCATTGGGAATCGAACCCGTGACCTGTGCGTTGCAAGTGCAATGTTCCACCAGCATTGAGCTACAGGAGCACAGCTAGCTATTTGTGCAGTCAATGCATGTTAAAAGAACATAACCACATGGAACCAGACGTGTTCAATTAATCAAACGTGACATTTTACACAGTCCAGATGATACGACCATGTGTTCGAGCACGGCCTTAATGCATATGTGCGTACACCTGCCTGTGTTCTAGATGGTCCTATTATCCATATGTTCAAAGTCAGCAGACCAACAGCAAAAACTCGAAACCTCAAAAATAAAAAATGCATGTTTTTGTCCAAAATAAAAGTGGACTTTCTGTTAAATAAATAAAAGAGAAAAGAGGCGTGTGGTGTCTCTCACCTTAGCAATCAGCATCTGCTGCTGAGCTTCGATCTGCTGCTGCTGTCTCATCGCCATCTCCTGCAGTTCTGACAGCGTTAACTCCACATGTGGATTCCCCACCTACACAAAGAATAGAATATCAGAGAATCAATGAATGAGAAGCAATGATTTCTTATAAACTGAGGTTAATAGCATGTAAAGCATACATGCTATTAACCTCAGTTTATAAGAAATCATTGCTGGTTTCCAGTACAAGGTACATTTTAAGCACACCAGCTTATGCCCCCAATAGACCAGCATGTCCCATCTCAAACCAGTAAAGACCAAGATGGTCCAAACTGGTCTAAGTTCTTTATTCTAGCAGAACAGTAACAAAGGGTACAGTAACAAAAATCAGCACAGGATCACAAGGAAATGCCTAGAGTACAGGATATTTGCCATGTCCTGCAATTGTGTGTGTGTGCATGCCTACACACACTATAACATTCACTTATGATTAATTGTATAAGCACATGACCGCACACACAGAAAACTGAACACCTTTATTTAATAGTACAGTAACAAAAGCCTGTGTATTGGAATATTGAATTACATAAACAAATCCATGATGTGATTCATGCATTGGCTCGACTCCATGGCTCACTGTAACTGTGTTATGCTTGTAATGACTGAAACATATCTGACAGAGTCTGCGTGAGTCAGTGCGGCACTGTGAAGCGGTTGGTCGCACATTTATTTAACGGATCACACGGAAGCCTTCGTTTTTCAAGAGTAGAAAGCTGTTAAAACCGGCCTTTAAAAATGTGTTCCTTTCACAAATGAATCCTATCATAAATCTTGGGTTAAGATCCATATTTGCATATTAATACAACAAATTAGTTCAACAAATATAGCAAAGAAATACAGTAAATGATTGTCTTCATTTACTCAATAAATTAGACTCATTTGTGGTTACTGTTAAAAATGTAAACTCAGGGTTAAAGTCAGTGTGAAAACCTTTAAATAACATTTGTGAAATCTCTGTGGCAGTATTTCGCAAATCTGATGGGTTATTTATAGTCCAACACCATGCCAACATACTTGATTCTATAACCTGATTCATTCAATCAGGTTGTTTTTGGACTGCGACTGAGGAAATTTTACAGAGGACATGGCAACGTGCCACCTTACTCCATTCCCTGATTTTTTGCCATGCTGTCATAGCCTATTTTACAGATTAATAAAAAAAGCAGGTTATAAAATGGCACGTTCTATGTTTTGCACGAAGTGGGAAAGCATGTTTTAGATGTAACCTTGGATGTTCACTGCTGAAGGATTTGCCTAAGGAAAGAGGTACTAGCCACAAAAAATGAGGTCACCCCTGGGGCTGTTCTGGTTTTGGTGAGCACCTGGCGGATCAGAGGGAAAACTCTTCTCAAGATGGGATCAGTCACAACGTATTGCACACACTCACTCATGACATTACCAAGCAGCCCTGTTTAAACTGCAACATGTGATGGGTGTTTTATTAATAACGTTATACATTACAGCCAAATGAGCAATGCTGTAATTACGTTTAGTAAATGTAATTCACTTAAACATGAGAATTCTGTCATTATTTAATCCCCTTTATGTTGTTCTAAATCTTAAAGACTTCTACAAAACACGAAATAGATGTTTGACAGAATGTTTGTCTCAGTCCCTATACACTTTTGGTCTGGAGCGCTTTTTCCTACTATGGTAGTCAATGGTGGCCAAGAACTGTTTGGATACAAGCATTCTTCCAAATATCTTTCTCTGTGTTCATCAAAACAAAGACATTTATACAGATTTGGAACAACTTGAAGACTTTCTTTTTGGGTGAACTGTCCCTTTAATATTGCAATAATTTTATCAATACCTACAATATAATCTAAGTGATGTCATTCCTTCTTCCCCCTCCATTTCACCCTTTCTTACTTCAGCACAATGTACAATAATGACGTAGTCCATTGGGTCATCAGCTGCCTGGAGCCAATGCTATTCATATCTGATAAATGAGCCGTAATAAGAGAACTTTTGGTTCCTCCTGTCACAAGAACAACTCTCACACATTTTTTTCAGTTTCATAAAAATATAATATTAACCAGGTCACAACAAGTCACTTTCTAGTAGCTGACAACAACTTAAAAACGTAAACTAAACGATTTAGAATTACAGCAGAAAACCAAAATAAAACCTGTTTGATTCAAGCACACCAGAAAATCAAATGTTTTTCAGCATCAAGATTTTGTTTTACAATTCATATGATTACTTTAGAGAATGTACATTTTTTAGCGCGGTCAATAACTATTTTAATATTTTTTTTAGCTTAATCAAATTGTGATTTTCTAATAAAAATAACCAAAATTCCATAGCATCACAAGATCATTAAAAACAGCTTGTATCAAATTTCTACTAAATCTGAATTTTTTCATTCATTACAGAATGTTACTGCGGGACATGTCAACTGCATGAATATTACATGTGAGGTCAGAGAATCCCAAAACATACTGATGCATCTATTGACAACAAAGTAACCTGATCTAGTGTTTCCCTTCACAAACTGATCAACCCATGCATTTAAAAAACCATGCATTTAAAACACTGAAGTCTGAACATTTGTGCATCACACTATGTAAAGCTACACAGTTTAATGCTGTCGCACTGCACACTTGAAAGGGAGTACCTGGTGAGAGTCCCAGGTTATTCTGCACGATCGGACCTTTATTTTGCTGCATTGTCCTTCAGCTGTAAATTCCTGCACAGTCTCGACGTGATTCCACTCCATGTCAGGTGCGCGTTCCCGGCTTCTTATAATAAAACAGACGGATGCGGTGCAGCTGCGTGTTGTGCGCGAGCTGGGACGCAGCTCACTCTGTCAGACCCCAACACACAGCCGCAATCCCCTCTCCAAAAACCAGGAGTGAAGTCATCCGGCACATTACCGATGAGTCAGGCTGTCATCCCCACTCCGCGCTACTGACTTTGCTTGTTTCTGCTTACTATACATAGTGCAGTCTTACGACTGATGAGTTATTAAAGCTGAATAAAAATTATTGCGTGGCCTTTATCAAATGTGAATCTTTGACGATGGACACTGCGTAAGTTTTCCCCAGGCGTAATTTTGACGTGCAAGCACTTCTCTCTCTCTCTCTCTCTCTCTCTCTCTCTCTCTCTTTAATGTGTGTACAGTATGTGTGTGCGTGTGTTTCTTCAGCCCGGTGTGGACTGCAGCACACTAGCTTTGGGATTCGTTTTTATCGAGTCGGTTCGTTTGAACGGATCTTACGATGACTCGCTTCAATATAATCTTCTTGTAGAATATTTATTATTTTAGTTAATTCCTTAATATGAATTACATGAATAATATTCGTATTATGCCTACATAAATACAATTAAGTGATGCGTTACGTTTTTACAATAGTGTGTTTCATTATTTTAAGAAATGCTTAAAACGTGCTTAAGGTTTACCTTTATGGTTTCCCAGATCTTGCAAAAACAATTCACCCCCCCCCCCAAAAAAAACTGATTCAAAAAGAAAGATTCACTCAGGAGTCGGATCTCACTAGAGCGCACATTGCACACCCCTCCCATCCCGGGAGCGCCGCTGTCAGGCTGCCCGCGCTGCGCCACAGCTGCCCAGCGCTCACTCGCAGATGCGCGTCACTCTCCAACAGCACGAAATACTCGACTGTCATTAATGTTTGCGGCTCTGCGTCTCAACTTTACAACATGCATTTATACTGACGTGTGTAATGCATTTCGGTGCACGAGAGAGTGCATTTTAGCCAAGGAATAAGAGATCAGTGGGTATCCTTATAAAACGTGCATGAACCATGTTATCAGATCAGGGTAAAGTAGCTACCAGGGTAAAACAGTGGTACTGTGATATATTTAAATACATTTTGATATAAAACCAGTAGCCTATGTAATACTGTATATCTATACCATTGCATCCAGTACTAAACATTTTTAATATGCCTACATGTCTATAACATCATGACATCATCATTGTGCATAAACAAAAAGTAATTTGTTTAAATGACGCAATCAAAAAAAAGTCCTTATAAAGATTTTGCTATAAGCCTACACATTCAAATGTTTTAGCCAAAAAGTTATAGGTGCACCTATAGCCATGAACATAAATTCATGTAAAAGCATTGCCCTTATTGCGTCAAACCCATATTAGTATTCCAACAGTGAGGCGCAAAACGTTTTTTTTATTTAGATGGTTTTGTGCCAATAAGATGAGGTATCTTGGACAGAAATGGCCACAGTCAGTAAGAGCTATAATAATGCTGAGGCGGCCATTTAGTTTTCTCTGCATTATAATAGCTGCTAAACCTGACTCAGTTAACTGACCACAGTCATCTAATCCTGACCTTCACACGTCCATGCGCACAGTCAGTGCGCCACAGGCCAAAATCTCTGCTTTAAACTTCAGCAGACACACAGTGCGATATGCATCGGGCAGCCATGTTCTCTGCGATTTATAGAAATAATCTTTGAATGTAATATTCGAAATAATTTATTTTTAGGACCTGTTCGGTTGCCACTTAATTCCCAAATCTGGGTCCTGAAGCAAATAAGGCGATTCATGGATAGAAAAGTTCGCAGTGTCTTCCAACGCCACATCATTAGCAGGATTTGTATTCCTTCTTTGCAGCATTAATCTGAAATGCTTTGCTGTTTCATTACCATGCATTAGACCGAGGCCAGACAGGTCAAGGAGTAGCCTGCAAGGTAACAATATCCCAGATGAAAGATGGATTACGTCTATATAATGAATGTCTGATAGCTTTAACATTTCACATCAACACAACCTTTAACACATCAATAGGACTCGTCGACTCTATCTAAGATCCATCCGCACTCTCTGAAAACAGACACTGATGGGTAAACAGTACAAGACACGTCTAATGTGTGTGTTGCACGCTGTTTACATGTGCTTAATGACACGGACATGTGCAGTAGACGCCAATAATACATCCAGACATATTCTGACCCCGACAGAGAGACATACACAACCATCCAATGGACACATTTCATGACCTCAGTGCCGACACAATCATACTCAGCTGCCATGGCTGTATTATCAGGGGGAGGGGAGATATTCAATGTGCTGAGCATAAAGCTATCCAATAATTTGACTTCTTTGACCTGGTTTAAAATAATAATGCAGACTTGCGTATTACGCTGACAGTTTTCGAGAATACAATCGGGCCAGCGCACAGGTTTAGAAGTATTAAAGTTTATTAGCCGGATGTAATTAAAATATCATCGCATGATACTGCGAAAAAGAAGCAGCTCCCCACCGATTGGATTATCTGTATCAGCAGCTGCATGATGGGACACGAGGAGGGACGCATATCGGGATGCCACAGCGAGCGTGTCGTTCATTTATAACATAACTGGGGATGCTGGAAAGCCCCAACTGGCCACCTGTTCAATAGGCTTTATGATCACACTTTGATGGAATGGTATACCTCCTGCAGACATTGATTTCCTTGTTCTTAAAATACAGTCTTGAGATTGAATATCGACAAAGGAATGTAGTTTGTGTTCTCTTTTTTCTTACGTGAACAATATCAAGGACATATGGTGCTAAACAAAAAAGTCATGGAAACCACTGAGAGTGTTATATAGTCGACTGATCTTTAAAAAAACCTGTGCACACAGATTCTCTAAAACATTCGGTGTCCTCCATATAAACCAGCCGCAGATGTTTGTGGATGGAGACTAGAGCTTATCAGCACACAACACACTAACTCCCTGCGGAGATTCCAGTTCCTAACTTTCAACTACAGTCCCTCATGTGAACCTGAACATATCTTAAAGAGACAGTTCACCCAAAAATACAAATGTTGTCATCATTTATTCACACTCGAGTTGTTCCAAATCTGTATACATTTCTTTGTTTCTTTGTTCTTGGCCACCATTGACTACCATAGTAGGAAAAATTACAATGGTAGTCAAAAGTGCCCCAAAACGGTTTCTACATTCTTCTTTTGTGTTCAACTGAACAAAGAAATGTATAAAGCAATTTTCCCTATAAAATAACATGGCAATAAGAACTAATGCTTTGAGGTTGAATCTAATAAAAACATTCTTCCCCTAAAAAAGCCCTTAATTTAATTTGCAAACTTTAATCACTTATATGTATACATATACATATATCATATAATATTATATTATATATACTCATGACAATGATCCAAGTTTTGACCCAAAATTGTCATTACCACATTGCAAAGAAAATTCCACTTATCTAATACTGTAGGAAAATAAAATCTGTACCAACTAGATAAAATTAATGAAAATGTGAATCAACCTACAATTATATTTCAATTCAACAAATTTTACAATTTACAATCTTACTTTCTTGCTGTTGCAGTAGGTTAGTGGTCTTAAAGAAACAGTTCACCCAAAAATGAAAATTCTGTCATGAATCTCTCTAGTTGTTCCAAACCTGTATACATTTCTTTGTCTGGTTGAACACAAAGAAAGATATTTATAAGAATGCTTGTATGCTGAATGCCTGTCGCTGAATGCACAAAAGATGATATTCTGAAAAACATTGATAACTAAACAACATTGGACCTGATTCTCAAAATATCTAAAAAAAAAAAAAATTCTTTTTGGGTGAACTATCCCTTTAAAACAAAGTGCTTTTAAAAGCTTCACACATTAACACACACAGTCAATAGAAAGTGATAAACTGCCCTTTTAGAGCACTATTGCTCACTCAAACGCTGATCTGGTGTTTTGGCTACAGTTGCGACGTAATGACGTCAAGCATCAATGAGCGCTCCTCATTACATGTGTTAAGCAGGCCAGAAGGGAAGTGTGATCGAGAACAGCGTGAATTGGAACGTACCCCGTTCTCGCAGGGCTTGTCCGAATTCCCCCCGCTCTTCCTGTTGGCCACTTCTGAAGTCTGATCTCCTGCTGGGAATAAAACAAGATGATATCATCAGCCAGGGCCAAAATCAAAACGGTTGCAGGACGCTTTGTGACCTGCCAAAACTCAACTGTACAAACAGCTGCCAGACACAGGGCGTTTTATATCGACACAAAGAGAATAAAACATCAGTCTGAAACCCAGAAGGAAAAGATACCTTTCAATCTACTGAGCATACGATCCAACAGCGGCATTTTGGCTGGCTTTAATCCAGATTACCTGCCAATGTAGTGGGTTGTTAAACAGCGTTTACCAACCTTCGGTCATTTCTTGTTTGTAAGCTTTTGTTTCGCCAGCACTCTCAACTGTGTCATCTATAAATATGCAGAGGCTTAATTCTCTAAATCCAGTGGCTGTGTTGTAATCCTGTCAGAAGCGCTGGAAATACCTTCATGAACTTGCATTGGCTCTCCTACTGGAGAATCCCACTGACCGCAGACTAGTTTACAATATAATAAAGAAATGGCGCTTCCTACAGTATATATAAGCCTTTCATGCTTTGATGGAGTGTTTGACAGATAGGATGACACCTTGGAGGGAGTAGAGTAATATCGATGCAAGCATTAACAAGCATTCTTTAAGCACTGAGACACACCAGCAAAGCTATTAAAATGATTTTACAAACAAACATTTTTCATATTCTGCTTGGTTTTGTCTATGGAGGTCAAACGGGGGTCAGGCTCTGTACCTTCTGCCCTGTGATAGAGCTGCAGTCTGTCTCAGGTGCAGATTTTGGGCACAAGTAGACCAATTACTCACAAAGAGGATTGGTTACGTAACTGTAGATCACTGCAGAGACAAACTCTGCAAAGCCTAGAGCGGACTGCCACACAGTCAGCCTCTCACTTACAAGGACATTAAAACATTTCTGAGCCACTGTGACACCTAACAAAACAGCAAAAAGAATGTTTTCTGAAGGTAAACCTTAGACTTTGTCATCATTTATTCACCCTCATGTCATTCAAAATCTGTCTTTCACAAATGAAGCTATTTTGAGAAATGTGTCCATACAATGAAAGTCAGGGTGGCAGTGTTGTTTGGATACCAACATTCTTCAAAATTTCTTCTTTTGTGTTCTGCTGAAGCCACAAAGGTTTGAAACAACAGAAGGGTGAAAAATGATGAAAGATTTTTATTTCTGGCTTAACCGTGACAGGTCTACCAGCGACACAAAATATGTCGGTCCACAATAAAAAAAAGTTGAATCACATGCTTCTGTATTGATACAAAACTGTTACCCACCTTGAGCGATGTTTGCGATGGGAGACTCTTTGTGACGCAAGTAAAACTTCACTTCGTGTCTCCTCTGGCCCCATTTCCTTAGGTGCTCAAACATCAGTTGATCCATGGGTATCGCTCTCTCTGTGAATAAGAACACAGACACCTTTGTCTCAAGTAAGCTGTAAAAAACCTTAAACTTTGTAGGGAGGAAGTGAATGTCACAGCTGTTCATGATTCCCTTCACAGAGCAATATTTTATACTATTTATTCAGTAATAATATAGAGTAAAGCAGCAGTGGTCTAGGTCTAGCTGTCCTTGCTGTGGGATATCTCTGCTTTGTCTAAACTCTGACAAGGACGTCATTGTTTTGTGATGGACAGTGTTGTTCTCTGTGTGAGATCTGGTCCATAAAGTACCATTTAGTAATGTTAGAGCAAAGCAATGCATCGCTTTCTGTCACCCGTATTGAGCAAACCTACTGTACAACCTAGTGACTAAAGCCCTTGATGTTTACAAGAGTTTGAAAGCAAAGGTGACTCACGAGATATGAATGTACGGTATAATTTGACAGTAGTAGGTAATATTTTGAATTATGTTTCAGACGGCACAGCCATGGACACACATGATGCATATGAAAAAATAAGCTTTTTAAAATCATAAACTCCAATTGCATTGTCTGGATTTATGGTATTATGGCTAAACATTGAAATGCATATTGTTTTGGCATATAGAAATGGATGAAAATTAAACAAAAAAAGTGATAACTTGCTAAATAATGTGATATACACACATGCTATACAAAAATGCTTTAGAAAGGGTTTGTAAAAGCAAAGTGCTAAATAAAAGAGTTTATTTGCAAAACCAGATAAACATAATTTTTAAAACATTTCATAAATCATGTTTTTTATTATGTTATGTTTTTATTGTGTTAGTTAGCAGCATTATTGTTTTTTGAGTTATCATTACTTAATCAAAACAACCCAACTGCAGTTTGATTGATATTAATTGGAATGCACAATAAAAAAACATTATTTTTGAACATTTTTAAATACGGACTCATATTAACATTTTATACAGATATAAGATTTTCTTGTATATATTGATATATTTTAAGTTGAATTGTGCTATAACAGACACTGTGGTTTGTACCTTTGCCTCTCCAGACCTCAGCGAGGTGGCAGCCGCTCTCTCCAGCTTCTTTACAGAACTCCACCACATCTTTACACAGCGTCTCTGGAGTAATGGGCACCTCAGTAAGCAGCTGTTGGTTATCACTCAGAAACACAGTCAAAATCATCTGTAATAGAGCAAAACAGCTTTATTTTTCTGTGAGTTAACTGCAGCCTCTCATTTCTGACTGTGTGGGTTTTCTCTTATTCCTGCATTGTCATAATTCTCAAACTGTTTATGTTCATTTTTCCAGCAGTCCGACCTAGAGCAGGTCTCCTCAAATGACCGTGGGTCGCAAAGACAGATGAAAGCTACATTAAAGACATTTAACATTTGGACTGAAATGAGGGGAATTACATGTCTCCGCTACACACTGCCAAGAAAAGCGATCATTATGATTGATCTGTTATCTCCCACGTACCAAAAACACATTGGCAAGGACTTAAACCACATTAAAATGAAAAATAATGTTTAGAGAAGATTTACAACGGGACTTTCAGGGAAAACAGAACAGTCTGCGTCATACACAGATGATATTCTTTACATTACGTATTTATTTAACCATGCTGTAAGATGAGACATAAAGACTGACCAATGGGGTTTCAGCAAGAATACTGCATAGAATCATGAAAAAACATATACAAACGTTTGGCCAAAAAATGACTTGTAAAAGCCAGGAATAATATAACAAAAGGCTCGAAAGACCTTATGGGGGTGTTAAACACAATGCTATATGGTTCCTATATGGATATATTTGAGTGGAGTCAACTCCAAAATCATTTCAGTTTTTCTGATCTTACTATTCAAAGTTATTTGTTGATATAAAATGACAATTTTTGTTTCATTTTGTGAACTAGTGACAACATTTCTCCCAAATTCCAAAAATATTGTTTTTAATGTGCATTTATTAGCAGAAAATGGAAATGGACAAAATAACAAAAAAGATGCAATGTTTGAAAATACGGCAAAGAAAACAAGTTCATATTCGTGTTTAAACAACGCAATACTAATATTTTACTTGTATTTTAGGATGACTTCAAAAATGAATAAAATTCAATGAAATTCCTAAAAAAATATAATATTGGAAAGTGAAATGTTTACAGGCATTGTTTAAATTAAAGTTCATCTCAATGGAGAACATTTTGTGAGTATTAGCAATGCTAACAATTATTTGCAATTATTAGTAATGCAATTACTTTTTTATAGTGTAATTAGTAATTCATTATTTTTATAATAACTAAACCCCTAACCCAATTATACATGATATTAACAGCGATGCTTTAATGAGCACTTTCCAAAATACATTTCTAATTTGGGTAGGGTTTGACTGGACGACATTAAG
Source organism: Oreonectes daqikongensis (assembly GCA_026939265.1). Classification (NCBI taxonomy): domain Eukaryota; kingdom Metazoa; phylum Chordata; class Actinopteri; order Cypriniformes; family Nemacheilidae; genus Oreonectes; species Oreonectes daqikongensis. Next base: position 10,040,551 of record JAOTQM010000339.1, on the reverse strand, counting down.
AACCATAGTATGAAATAAATCTTTGTAGGTATACTTGGCATTTCAGCAATGCACATATTTTCTTACTCCAGTCACCAGAAGGTAAACACACTGATGTATCTTTCATATCCATCTCTCTGCGTCAGGTAAAAATGTTAATGTTAATAGATCTTATAAACCAGTTTAAATTCAGTGCCACCCAGAGAAGTAATGGTAGCTCTGCTGATTCTAATGTGTAACACAATCTCTCCACACAAACCGGCACCAGATTGAAAGAGAAATTCTGTAAGGGTTGGATTACAGGACAGAGCTATAATAATCTGATTAGGAGGGGGTGCAAACATGCGAGCGTGTGGCTGTGGAGAGCTAAGAACACTAACGCACTGACTACCGCCAAACAAATCCAGAAAGGGAAATGTTGCTGTGATCTGTGATGACAGAGGATAATCCCAACCTGGAGAGATGCCTGGAATGTTATTGTCACGAAGTTTGAAATTAAAATAGCACAGGGCCAAGAAATGCTAAATCATACTCTGGCTTTATGTGAAAAATATAACCGCCCAACTCAAGCC